>OZ007586.1:520357209-521557209 GCA_963931845.1 Maratus michaelseni
CATTTATTTATTTATGTTTTATAGAACAAGTATTTTCTAAATTGTAAAACACAATAACAAACGTTGCAATAGCGTCAGAAATCGGCGACTTAACGGAAGAATTGAATTAAGATTTAATTATATTTTCGATATTTTAAATTTCTATAGAAGTCCTTATATGAAAAGGAGTTACCAATGCATCATAAACTGTAATACTACTGTAAAATACTGTAAAAGAAAAATAATAAAATTGTAAGAAAATACTATACAGATTTTCTAAAAAAGTACTATCCAACATATTTATTTTCTAATACAGTACAGGCTGTTTATAATGGAATTCTGCTGTAAACGGAAAAAAATCAAGGTCTAGCCAAAAAAATTCCATGCATTTATACCTTTTAAGACGAAAAAACCTATTTAAAATTGAATTTCCTATACGTTTTCGTCTAAGCAGGTTTTATTTTATCAGGCTTATGATGGGGGCCCGCATTGGAAATATTACCAGAGCCCGCGGTTTTTCTGTACGGCCCTGCAATTGGATAATTTTAAGTGAATAAACAGGGTTCCTTCAGTTTCAGAGAGAATACCAGTATTTTCTTATAGAATGACGAGTTTTTCTCTAAGTGAATACAGGTATGTAAAACACCTAAAGTCAGGGAAATTTCTTGACTTGTAGAGCCCCTGATAGTATGTTTGCATTGGTGGTAAATGTTCAGAGTGGAGAATATTCAAATTATATTGTAATCTGTCCCTTGCCATGAAATTTATTTTAGAAAATTTTATATTCAAATGAAATCAATATTTAACGCCATAGAAAGGCATTTTTTTTAACACATAAGAAAATTAGGTAACTGCAATTTGTTTCTAATTAATCTTTCTTCTCCAAATACAAAAGGTATGCTATTATTACGATAGCAAAAGCAAAGCATCTTCTATCATAGTGGTAGTGCGTCATTTTGCTTTCTTTTCCTTTTAAGATTTATTTAAGAAGTTTCATTCGATGGATTTCTGGATTTTACACCTATATGTATTATACTTTTTTGTAAGTCATTATTTATTTGCAAAAAGTACAATTTTGATGAACGATCAAGAAAAGGAAGCTTATTTACCTCAAGCAAATCAACAATTATAGTTTCAAGACCTTTCTTCTAGCATTTTACGCATGATTATAAAATATTTAAAACCTAGATCTAATGTTTCTAGATACTTGTCTAGTTATCTAGACAAAAAATAAATAAAAATAAAAATGTTCTGTTAAAAGGTAATGCTACACCTGAGGCATGAATAGTATAACCATTCAAATTTTTACATTGTCTGACAATTTTATATTTATATAGCGTATTTCCCTACAATATTTTTACATATGCATTGCTGTTTAATTTCAATAAAACGTTGTTTAAAAACAATATCTAATAGATCTTTATTTATAGCGCGCTTTATATATTTTATTTTTACATATAAAAGTATATTGGAGCTCAGCACGGTAGCGTGGCCAGGAAATTGTTTCCCTGGGAGGGGGGGGGGGAGCAGAATATTCTTTAAGGTTATAGATACAATAAAACGCACTAAGACAAAATTGCAAAGGACCGGTGAAAAATTATGTTTTAGACAGGTTTCCGTCTTAGAAGGTGTAATTTTACAGTATTCTTTTCAACGCGAGCAAAATATTCTCGCGTTAAAGGTTTCATTTTAACAGGTTTTGCTCTCGTTACACACACACACACACATATACATATATATATATATATAGATAGATATAGGTATTTATGTTATATGTACAGTAAAACCTGTCAAAACGGAGCCTACCTATAACAGAATCCTGTCTTAAATGGAAACTCTTCATGCTCCCAATAGAAGGATTACCATACATTATACCTACTAAGGCAAAAGCTTGCCTAAAGCGAAATATTTTTTTGGTCGCTTGCGATTACTTTTTCACAGATTAACTGTATATGTATATATAGGGTTAACCTGTGCAAATGGAACCTTTCTGCGGCAGAATCCTATTTTAATCGCAAACATTTCATGGTCCCAATAAAAGAAATACCATATAATTAAAGCTGCTAATACGGAAACCTGTCTAAAATGGCATTTAACCGATTCTTTGCAATTTTGTCTTAACAGCTTTAACTTTTTTTCGAATTCAAGATTCATTAAATTATTTTCCTGTTAAGGGGGGGGGGGTGTTGCAGACCCCTTGAATTCTCCTCTGGGTGCGCCGCTCGATGAGCCCCACCAATAATTTTGAAAACTCTACGCCTATGACGCGTATACGAATGAAACGTTGTGTCAAAATGCGAAACGGGGACATAGAAGTAGATAGTGGGCGATGGGAGGTGCATAATACAAAAGAGTGGTCAAAGGGATTTCTGATGATATATAACATGATGTCGGAAAAACAGGGTGTCTGATAAAAAATAAAAAGTGCTCTCCCGGTGATAGGCATATTAGGAGGATGCGGGAAACGAGGTTCATAATATGAAAGAGTGGTCCAAGGGCTTTCCAATGGTATATCACATAATGGGTGTTGGAAAAAGTTTTTAAAAAAGTGTCCCCGGGAAAGCAAATTGTAGGTAGCAAAATTGAGAGGAGGGGGAGGCAAGGTTCATAATATGAATGAGTGGTCCAAAAGCTTTCTAATGATATATCACATGATGGGTGTCAGAAAATGTTAAAAAAGTGCTCTCCCTGGGAGTAAATTGGGGGGGGGAGGGCAAATCGGAGGGAGGGGGAAGCGAGGTTCATAATATGAAAAAGTTGTCCAAGGGCTTTCTAATGATATATCACATGATTGTTCTCGGAAAAAGTTTTAAAAAGTACCTCTGGGAGCAATGCGGGGGTAAGCAAATTGAGGAGGGGGTTAGGTTCATAATATGAAAGAATGGTCCAAAGGCTTTCTAATGATACATCACATGATGGGCGTCGGGAAAAAATAAAAAAGTTCCCCCCTGGGGGGGGGCAAATTGGGCGGAGGGGAATAGTAGGTATATAAAAACACACTTGTATTCGAATGCAACGTTTCGTCAAAATTTCAAAGCAATCGGTGAAGAACTTTCTGAGATTTTAGATTTTGTACAAACGAACATTTACATTTTTATTTATACAGATTATGTCTGTTAATTTTTTATTTTAATTAATTTATTTTTATGAGCATAATTTGGATTCATTAATATAAATATAACTATTTTCTGGAATCTATAACAATTGAGGACAAACCAATCTATTGTATGATAAATCGAATGGCTGTGCAATGTCTATTAATCAGCAAAGGCATATTTCCTCAACTCTAACTAAACGTAACTAATACGAGTGCTGTAATTTTTTACAACTCAATGAGAAAACGAAATATAAAAACCTGTCATTCCCTCTCGTTTAAACTTTACAAATATGACCTTGGAGGAAGAGAATTATCTTAGTCCGTGATCGCTAGCGATACTCAACATAACTGGTAAAATTTACCGCTCTTTGAGTAATTATTCCAATCATCTGAGTTCGAGGTTAAAAGTTACTCAAATCACCGTGTGTGTAAGTTGAACCTGTTACTCTAAAGGTATGCAAAATATCCCTCGCTATTTTATTCAATAAAAAACAAAATTATAAAAAAAATATAAATTTCAACGTAGCCATATCTTTTATTCATGTGTATACCTATATATAAATTTCATTTTTAGCACTTGAATCACAATTCCTAACGTTACCCAAAACGTATGCGCAAACACGGTTACACATATGGGAGGATAGACCAACCTGTGTGTGTGTGTGTGTATGCACGTAAATTTATATGTTTGTAACATTCCAATGGGTGATGTTTTAACTATCGAAAGAAAATCCTCCTCCATAGAAATATTTATCGTAGTAACCACTTGTTTACCCCATCAATAAACCAATTAACCAACTGCTTTACTAAGAAACCATTTGCCTACCCTAACAAACACATATTCACTATCTGTGCATGTGTGGAAATTAATAAGAAACTAGTGTAAATACATGCTTAATCGAAAAAAAAAAACAGTGACTAATCGAACAGGATATGTCCTAACTTGATTTATACTATTACCTATAGTAAGCTAAGACTTGGAAACAAAGTTTGGAAGTAAATTGGTAAACTCTGTACATTTCCCTCGAAAATTCAGTTATATTTTATTAAATATCTGTAGAAATCAGCATAATTTATTATTAAAATTAAATAAATTCTCACTAATTCTCATTTGTTTGTGAATCTACTAACTTATAATATTAGTATTGTATCTTGGATTATTAGGGGCTTAAAAATTTCTTTTATAAATTTAATATAATAAAGACTAAATTATATATAATATATATATATATATATATATACAGATAGTATTCTTACCTAATACGCCAGCTTGCTGAACACACAACCGTCTCACACGAAGACTCTGAGGGGAGTGAATGCCCGTTCAAGGCATTATCAGCTAATCTATAATCTAATCACTGACAAGATTGATCACCTGATATGTGACGTCACTGATTAAATGATATCATCCACCTCAGGTTTTACCGTCTATTCATGTAATCATGTGATATCATTCTAAACGTCACCAGTGATGTCACAGATAACGTGACTATGTCATAAAAGAAAAAATTACTAATTGCAATTAACACAATTCCTCTAATTGATTTGTATAATATATAGATAAATAATACATGATTTATCTACGTATTATTTTGTAATACATAGCATATATACATTATTATTTTTCATTGAATACTTAATGAAGTATTTTAAAACTTAACAGATTTTAGTATGTATATATATATATATATATATATATACAAGGTGGCCATAATTAAACTGACGATACTCAGCGTGTTCTGTAGCGCGATCTAATTGCGAGAATGGCGCCAAATTTTGTAGGAAGATTAAACAAGACGGAGAACGAAGGATTCCGCGGAAAAAAATTAGTTCCAAAAGTTACCGCCAGGGGAATATGTGGCGCTGTGTATTCGAAAAAGGGGTTTAAAAAATGAAGAATCAATACTGAAATAATATTACCGTTTATTTAACGAATTTAACAATTTAATCCAAGCTCAAAATGGTAACAGTTTATAAAAAGATAAAAATTTACATAAACACTGCTAAAATTTCTTTATCTGCAATTTCACTTACAGAGCCCCAAAGAAAGCAACAGCAGAAGAAGAAGTTCTTTATTCAAATTTCACGTTACATCTTTTGGCCCAGTGCCAGCTTGTTCGGCTTTAAAAGGTAATGTGCTACTGTTAGAAGCAATTTCATTGAAAGTTATCTTTCATAATGTCTCCTTCGTTAGTCGAGAGAGCTCTACTAGTCAAATTCTTTTACCTCAACCAGTGCAATACACCAGCCACTCTTCGTGCTTTTAGAAACCACAAAAAAAGGCGTAAAGGTAACGGTCCTTTGTCAGTTAACGGTGTAAAAGCAATGACTGCAAAGTTTGAGAAAACGGGTTCTCAAATTGTTCAGTCATGCAGAGGACGAAAATTCGTATCACAGGATACAATCGAAGAAGTGGCAACGGCGATTGTCGACAGAGCACCAGACAATATTGCTTCCACTTTCAGCGCTCGTTGGATAGCTCGGAATCTGGATATGCCTTATTGTACGGTATGGAAAATCCTACGAACGATTATCCACTTCTATCCGTACAAGATCAGCCGTGTACAAGAGTTACGTCACACGGACCATGATAAGCGATTGACTTTTGCTCTCACTTTTCTTGCCAGAATGGAGTTGGAAGATGCTTGGCCCTGGAAAATCTTATGGAGAGACGAGGCCCACTTTGACCTGAATGGAACTGTAAATACCCTGAACTGCCGAATTTGGGATAACAAGTCACCAAGAGCATTCAAGGAAATTCATTTGCATTCACCAAAAATAACTGTTTGGTGTGGTTTCACAGCAGATATGATCATAGGCCCATTCTTCTATGAGAACATTACTCTAACAGGACCTGTAACTTGTTCTGTTATCGGAGACAAATATCGCCAAATGCTAAAAAACTCTGTTATTCTGGCACTTCAACAAATACAGTGCCTGGAGAAAATCATTTTCATGCAAGATGGAGCCCCTCCACATATTGCTTTGCGGGTACAGCAGCTGCTACGACAGAAATTCACAACAGAAAGAGTCATTAGCCGCTGTTTTCCAACTGCATGGCCACCTCGGTCCCCTGATATTACACCCTGCGACTTTTGGCTATGAGGTTACCTAAAGTCCAAGATATATCACGGAGGTGTCTAGGACCAGGCTACGTTGAAGGATAACATATAGCGAACTGTATGGGATATTCCTGCAGACATGTTACTCTCTGCTGTTGTAAATTCTGTGCACAGAATGCAATATGTGGTCCACAAAAACGGCGGCCACATCGAACCTGAGTTGGATGTGCTACATAAACGGTAATTTTATTTCAGTATTGATTCTTCTTTTTTGAAACTCTCTTTTTCGAATACAGAGCGCCATATATTCCCCTGGCAGTGACTTTTGGAACTAATTTTTTTTCGCGGAATCCTTCGTCCCCCGTCTTCTTTAATCTTCCTACAAAATTTGACGCCATTCTCACAATTAGATAGCGCTACAGAACACTCTGAGTTTTGTCAGTTTAATTATGGCCACCTTGTATATATATACATATATATATGGTGAGTAGCACCTATACAGGGCTATACGAAAGAATTCTCATACATTAACGGTTTTAAGTACCAATCTCGCTTCATTGTAGGAATATACTAACTTCTATCTGAACAATATGTTTCATATATTATTTGAAGCTTTGATTTTAAAAAAATAGAATAGTTAATTTGTATTATAAAAATAATTAAAATAATTATATCGGTACATTAAGTCATCTAACATAGTCTTACTTCTACCCCTTATCGATATGAATCCCCTTATCAGTGATGTCACATATCACGTGATAGATTAACGATAAGATTAGCTAATAAGGACTTGTACTGAATACATTCAAGTCCAAGATAATACGGAAGAAGCATGCATGTTTGTCTTCCTCCCATCATATGATGAAGACGTGATACTAGCACGTGTTTACAGGTCTGTTCGTTTTAGGTAAGCATAATTTGTGTTTCTATACTATATACAGATTATATAAATGTTTATTTGTCTTATGCATTAAATATATATATATATATATATATATATATATATATATGCGATTTATAAATATCCATAGGTGTCAAAATATATACTTTTTAATTTAGCTAATATAACAAAAATCTTAAAAAAGTATTTTAGGTTACATAGCATTATGATAATAAATGTAATTTATGGAAGACTGTTAATATGGCTTGAAAAAATTTATTAGGTCATTTACATTTTAGTTATCTAATACATTCGAAATGCTAATAATCAAGTAATGTAATACATGACGAAAATAATTTATGCAGGCTAGTTAATAAGTAAATAATATATTAAAATACAAAAATAAAAACTGAAAGCTTTTTCGCCCATATACTATTTATTTATGGTTTTAAAACAAATGTCTTATTTTCTTTTATATGTAAAAACATGTGTCGTTTGACAAAAATATATATGCTAGGATAAATTATATACTGTTGTTATAGATATGTGTTCTGAATATTAACTTTATCTCGATCCGAAATTCTTTGAAAACTTAACTAGTAATTTCAGTTTAAACAAGATATGTAGGACATATTCTCAGACTATAGGAAAATTACTGTATTATTCATACTATAAGAATATTTACTTTATCTTGACCTTAATGCATTTTAAAACTTAACTAATTTTAGAGTATATAATGAGACGAGTAGTACGTGCACAGGGCTACATGTAAGAAATCGCATACATTAATGGCTATAAGTAACAATTGTTATAAAACAATCATTAGTGTGATGTGTTTTATTTAAATTTATATTTAGATATTTCGGCTCATTGTATGCATGAAATGTCTTAATAATAATGCGACAGCGTTGGAAAGTATTTCATAAATTGAATCACAATATATCTATTTTTATAAAGTTTTATTTTTTATGTATTATTTTCTTTTATTTTTCTAATTTTAGTATATATATACATGTATATTATTATTGTTTTTTAATTCATATATTTCCCTTCTCATATGTTAGTAATGACACATGAAAAAAAAATTGATTATTTACATTAACAGTTAAACGAATTATTTTTTTTCTTTCAATATTCGTAACATTCTTAGTTATACATTTTTTAATAAATAGTAAGTTTTGCTTTATATGTTGAAATAACAAGTGAGAATTTTTTTACCCTATATGTAAAAACGGAGTTATTTATATCAGTGAATAAATATTTAAAAATTTTAAAGTAATGTATATTAAGATATATAATGTACAAATGAAATAAATCCTTTTTTTTTATTTTTTATTTTACTTAGTGATATCATTCTCCAAATACTAATTTGAATTCTAATTGTTTGAGAAAGTTCTTTAACTATTTAAAAATCTCTTATCATTAATCTTCAATATCTTATGAAACATCCCAAGTTTAGTGACGCATACTTACTATGTGAACATTGTGCTTTTTCTTTCTTCAAGTCGATAACAAATCCTTAGACAATGGTTTAAAAAACCCCAAAAATTCTAATATAAAACTGTCCCCTACGGAGAATCACTGAATTTTGTAAATAATTGTTAAGTGGTATTTTTTTCTTTCAAATTATACATTTTAAAACTTAAAATAATATTAATTAATTATGAGTATGTTTTTATAGAACGGAATTTTTGTGAAGGGACCTATTTTATTAAGCGGATTTTTGTGAAGTAAAACTAAATAGACTCCAACTTTTTTACTCTATCGAGTTTTGAAATTTTAGTTTCATAAGGTTTTAAAATAGTATAAATCATTATTTTGTTTATTCTCTTAAAACATATGTTAAATAAATAAGTGACAAATAAAGTTTTCTTCGACCTTTTAGAAAACTATTAAAATTATTATTATTTGAATATTATTATTTTTTTAAACATTCATCATTCTTTCCGTGTATGGGAGATTGAAAATCTTCGGCAATACTTCTTTTATGTTATACGAAAATTGAATATATATTTGAACAGTTTATATATTTTAGTTACACATTAAACAGAAAAGTGTATATAGTTTCAAATATATTCGATTTTTCAAACCTTCCCAGATTGTTTCATCTCAAAAATAGACCTTTCATAAACATTTTACCTCTCCGAACTGAACCGTTCACAAGTTTAATCATTTTAAAGTAATGTCTAACTGTCACTTTTTAAATATATGGTAAAACAGAACTAAAAAATTATATTTTATTCACTTATTCCATATAACTTTTCGTTAAGGATGGAAAGTGTTTCATAAACTATACCACGACGTATGATTTTTTCTTCTTGTTTATATTATTTTGTTTATATTATTTGTTTATTTTTTAATTATTATTATTGTTATTATCATTTTGTAATTTACTATAGATCCTATTTTGCATTCACGTTTAAATTTTTCATTCATTAGTATCATTTTTGTAGGCACTCTGTATTTTTTTAAGTTTATCCTGTATTGTTTGCCTAACTTATATCGAAGGGCCCTCCGGGACAAAGGAGGACGTGATCCGATATCAATGTATTTATTCCCCTATAGAATTTTTGTGTGTCACTCTGTATTTTGTGAAGGGTCTTACATTTTCAGTCTAACTTGTATCAAAGAGTACTCTGCTAACATAAAAAGGGAGGGAGACACTTAAATTTGGTATGGTGAATCATGTTTATATAGTACCCTGTATTGTTTGATGGGTACTCTCAATGTTTCATACACTTTTTATTTTTAGCCTAACTTCTATCAAAGGACCCTCTGTGAAAAAAAGGGGAGGGGGCTATTTCCTCAATTTATTCCCCTATACAATTTTTCTGTGGCACTTTGTATTTTTTGTCACGAGGGTATATGACAACATCCTCCTAGGGGGCGCTGCAATCGGCGTTCTGGTTGGTCGAGAGCTTTTCCCCTGAGGGTTGGGAGGATGACAGTATGAAGCTGTTATGAGTATGATGAAATGAAAAGATTTAGCACGTAACATCGAGACTTATTGCTGCTAATTAAGAACATGAAGAAATTTTCATTGATTTTTTAATTATTTTTTTTATTTTGTTTTTTGTTTTTTAACGTTTTTGAAAATGATTTTCAATTATCGTGAAATTAAGAAATAGATTAATGATAATAATTTAAGTGAAATAAAGTAACGAAAGTGTTTAACAAGTTTTATTGAATCAAAAGTTTTGAAAACAGTTAGTTTTAAAATAAGGAAAACCTTAATTTTTAATGAAATTAATTTTTGTATGCACAAGATTTTGATGAATTAATTGAAATAAAGGAAGGTTCATTTTTTAAATGAAATGCTTCGCTGAAAAGGAATAAATAGTTAAAAAAAAATTTAATTATCAGATACTAATAAATTTATAAAATTATATAAACAGGTTTTGTGCAATTTGGAAAATATATATCAATATTTATATATAATTGAAGTAAAACAATTGTTTTTTGTAACTAGCTAATAATATATTTTTTAAAATAACTTAATTTTTTGTATGAAAGTAATATAAAATGTTTCACTAATCAAATATATTTTATATATGTTGATACATTTTTTCTAAATGTATGTGAACTTGTCGGAATTTATGTAACAAAGCCATCATCAACCTTATATATATATGATGAAAGTGTGTTCTCATTTTAACAGTTACCTTACGCATTAGCCCTTATTTCGCTTTCATTCAACGCTATTGATAGAAAGACTAAACTAGTGAATTTAGTTTTAACTTTAAACGAAAATAATATTGTAGGAATGAATTTTGTAAACGAGTACTTTGAGCAAGAACTTCATGTTTTTTTAATGGCACTTTCTTAAAAAGCATTACAGAAACACTTTAACTTGTTATTTTAAAATGTTTACAAACATTTGTGTAACTGATTCATGAAAAACATTTTAGAACAACAGTTTAAAACAAAAAACCTTTTTATGTTTTGTTAATGAGTGATTGGTTACAAATGATTAGAAACAAACCAACTATTCATTTCTTAAAAAATAAAAAAAAATAATTCATTTCTTAAAATAATGAATAACATTATTTTCACATTTTTGTTCTAATTAACAAAAAAATAATTAAGAAAATAATGTTATTCACTATTGTAAGAAATGATTTAAATAACACTTTAACAAAAAATGCGAGTTACATTTTTTTGAAGAATTATTAAGAAATGTGGGTAACATTTTTGTCTTAGTCAATAGTGAGTAGAGCAGTCACTTTATACGTGTTGTTAATGAGTTTGGATAGGTCGTAAACAACTTTAAACAAGTTGTAACACGTGCTGGGTAAATTGTCTTTAGACAATAAGTTGCTTACCGCTAAATTTGCTTTGCTTACCGTTCAGTAAACGAATAGTTCTCAACGAATAGTTTTCAACTGATGTTTGAAACCCTGCAAGAGTTAGACTGAATCCGGCAGGCTAATGTTAAAAGTACGGTGAATCTACCGTCAGGGTTGGCCGTTAACCCCTTTGCGACGAGCGTCCTTTACAGAATTTTTAATCTTTTGCCACCACTTTTTCAAAACAGAAATTTTCGCCAAATTGAATCTCAGAAATGCTGTCATTAAATAAGGCAAAGTTTACAATAAAAAGTTACTGTTGGGAATAATCGAGGATTCTGAGCACCTTATGCGTCACGTATACGTGTCGCTCGTCCCCAAGGGGTTAAGCTTAGTTTACCGATAAAAAGTCGAAGGGCTTGCCGCGAGAAAGATGATACAAAATTTAAGCAAGAAGGAAAAAATAGCTAAAAATTTGTAAAAATAGAAAAATCCGGAGGAATAAATTGTTAAATGTTTGTAAAAATCGAAATATCCGGACGAAATATTGCTAAAAGTTTATAAAAATGGAACAATACGGAGTAAAATATTGCTAAAGGTTTGTAAAAATCGAAAAATCGTGAAGAAAAACTTCCTAAAACACTGTAAATAGTTGTAAAACAAAATAAAATCGACATTTCCTTTGTGAAAAAGCTTGCCGTAAGAAGTGTGTAAGAATCTCGTTGGCTGCCGAAAGCATGCATTTCTGATTGTGTAGAATTTGGAGGTTGCTGGTTTTTCGGTTGGTTTAAAAAAAAAATCGCCAAATCGGGTGTCTCGCTTGTTCTAGGATTTTGACGCTAATTTCTATGGTATTAATAGCTTATTTTAATTCTTGTTTTTCTGAGAAGAATTCTTTTTTTAGAGCTAGACACTAAGGGACCCTAGGGGAAATGAGAAAACGTTTCGTTTGAATCCGACTAATAATAAAAAATTTCCGATTTTGGAGGCAGGGGGGATGCAGGGAGTGTCGACCACAGCATTAACGCGATATTTAAATTACAACTGAACAGTCTACCCCCCCCCCCCTCACATAGAATTAAACCAACGACGTTAAAAAATTAAGAATTATCATTAACTTTTGAAACAGAAACAAAATGACTTTTTTTTTTAACATACAAAGACAGCAAGTTTTATTTGTTAATTTCGGAAATCAAATACATAAATGACGTCACGTACATGAAAAAACTCTAAAAATCGCATAAAACAAATCGCGAAAAATTCACAACTCGCTGTTCGACTTGCAATCAGCTGATGATTTTTTTCAGCAGCTACCAACCACAACTGCCCCCCAACGGTGTTTGACTTCTAGCGGCATCAAGTGACGTCATACGCTGTAAAACATGAAAAAAGGTTAAAAGACGCATAAAAAATGAAATTTTAAAAAATCTAACAAAATAATCGGGATAATAAATATTCCGCCTTTCCCTTATGAAATCATGATTTTTTATCTGTAAAGAATTATCAACTTTCTCCAAGCAAAACTAGTCGTTGGGGGCCACCGTAATACTTACCCATCATGGATATGCATAATGTAAAATATTAAAATAAAAATGTGTAAACTACTTATAAAATACATTGCAATTCAAATAAAATCGTGACTTGATGACGTCACAAACTTTAAAGGCTCGATTACTGAATTGCTTGAAAGAGGTATTTCCTTATAACTCCAAAAATAATAATCCTATTAACTAGCGGTTTATTGCATCTGATTAAGCGTCAAATTTCCAATTAAAATATATCTTTGAAGTGAAATTTGGATGAAATACAGGGTCATGAAAAATCGAAGAGTGTGGCAATTCCAAATATCTCGGCAACTAATTATCCGATCGACTTCATGCTTTATTCAAAATTTATGTTTTTTTTTATTGTCTTTTATATTCATTTCTTAAAATAAACAATTTCGAAAATTTTTATATACCTTTCATCAGAACGAATATTTCGAGAGTCCGAAAAAAATTGTTCCGGTTAATCGAGGTTATTGAAATGAAATAGGCTTCTTCCCATTATTACATACTAAGTACATACCAAATTGCAAGTCTCTATCTCAATTTTTTCGGGAGATAGAGCGTTTACAGACACACACACAGACACACAGACACACAGACGGACGGCAACATTTTTTTTCTAAAAATACGTTTTTCGGAATCTCCAGTGTCTGAAACGTGTAAATCCGTCAAAAAAAATTTTTCGATTTTCAAAACGATTACAAGACTTACCCTATACTACGTATGATGGGTAAGTAAAAAGAGAAAAAAAAATGACGATTCTGAGCGTAGCTGAGGCTGAAATGGAAGCAACCACCGAACCGATCAAGCATTCTGGGAAAAAATTCTTAGTGTCGAAGGAAAAAATTCGCCAAAAATTCACAAATCGCTGTGCGAATTTCGCATAAACTTTATTGAAAAAGAGGACAAAATTTACTATATTGGGCTTAAAGATTGCAATCGAATTCCAGTTACTAATGTGGAAAATTCGCAGCAGAACGTGAAAAAACACTACAAAACGCATAAAAATTGTAATTAAAAAAATATATTCAAAAATTCCAAAATCAGGTTTCGATTGGCAAAACTACATGCTTAGAGGTATCTTTCCACTAACTTTTGTAGCTCTGCGTGAAGTGGTCTCTGAGAACACAAACGAGAAACATACACACATACACAAACTTCCTTCTTTATTATAGTTGGAGATTGACGACACTTTTCTAAGGACCGGCATTTATTTTTGTTATTTTATTTTCTACCTGGGATTAGCGACTTTTTCAGGCAGTAACCGGAAAAATAAGTCTGCGAAAATATTACATTTTATAGACTAATGTTGCATAATACCCATGAGTGTAACACTGTCTCAAGTTCGCACTGAATTCATGTCCTTACAATGTACAGTCAACATAAGTTAAAAAACACTTTTTGTAAAGTATAATATTGATTATCAAAAGCGAAATAAGATATATAACGTTAGAATCGAAAAGTAAGACATATTCAAAAATAATGGTATAAAAAATAAAATATATTTCCCCTCTAACATCGCTTTTTCCCTTAATGAATGATAAAGTAAATGCTGAATTTACATATGTTGCTTAGTATCGCTAACTTTATCTTTTTCTCGCTCTGCAATTTGCGCATAAATAAATGCTGAAAAAGTAACTAAAAAGTATCTCTAAGCAAGATATGCTGTCAGCGATAATCAAAATACACTCAGTAGCCACGGTTTATTATTTATGTATGAAATATGCAAGATGCTTCATCTTTAATAGAAATAAGGAGAAAATTTCTTTAATAATTCAGCAAAGGAAAAGAAGTATATTTAAAATGAATAGTCTTAAAATCTTTGAACAAATGTCGTCTGGAGAATTACTCACGTTTCTCAAATTTTATCGCGTAGTCGTCATCTTCTCATTTTTTTCGCTTCCGCAATTTTTAAAAATATTTTTAAAGAGAAAGTGAGTAATTTTCTCGTAGATAGTGTAAGATAATTTAGATTCGTAGAATGATATTTCATGATTCTTGAGTGGGCTGTTGATTTCTTATTTAAAACATATGTTAAAATCCGTTTAATGTTTGTATTTATCAAAGAAAAACAAATTTTCGAATTTTGCTTTCGGTAAATTGTAAAAAGAGCACGTCTGTGAAACAAACATCAACACGAAGGACGAAATAATATTTTTTTCTAGAATAATTATGTTTTTTTAACAGTAAGAAAGCAGGATTTGACGGCTTTTTATTGTTATTTCAGTACATTTTTTTCAAAATTATGGGATTTTTTTTAATAATTGGAATTCTTAATGGCACAGCCACGGAAATGAGTCCATTAAGACATCAAAAATGGTCACAGTCACAACCGTGAACAAAACGTAGCATCCGTTACATTATGTCACTCAAATGACCATCAATTTGTGGCTTTTCTTGCGTCATTTGCGCCTCTTCGAAAAACGGAAAATCTCGATTTCACAATGACGTCACGTGTCGGCAATGTTAAGAGCTCAAAATGGATCACCATAATATCACATTTTGATAATACTTAGACCACTCTAATCGTCCACTGGTACATGTAGCAAAATTTTATCAGAAAATAGAGCATTGCTTTTTATTTCAAATTTCTGATAAAACTGAAGAAAGAATAGAAATCGGATAGAAAAAGACATATGCTTAAAAGAATAAGTGAACTCCAAAATAGACTTAATTACCGCAGTGTAAGTGAACGTTTTAAAACTTAAATGATCAGAAATTAAATATGGAAGTTTGAGTAAATTATGCAGTTAATGTCAAGTGCTACAGTGGAAAGTTGAAGTAAATGACATGTTGCAATATGACATGCGCAAAAATGACATGTTGCAATGCTTAGTGAACAAAAAGCAAACAAATACCTCGTACATCTTAATTACCAAATCATTCCATAAAAGTACGAAAATAGCCATTTGACATGAAATTATGTCTTCTTTAAATTTATGTTAAGAAAAGTAAACCTAAGCATGTTGTCTCCGAACTGAAATTGTAACAAAATCTGAAATTTACAATACGAACACCTAATTATGACACGACCTTTCAATTTTTCGGTAAGTTTTATCTTAGGATACAAAACGGAAAGTTATTCAGGGAAGAATTTTAGGATTTTTGTGAACATTTAAAATTTTGAACTTCTAATGTTAAATTCATTATTAATAGTTCCACAACAAACTGCAATGCATATACTTTTTAAAGTATAACTCATAAATTAGTTGGCGAAAGGAGGTGATATTTTAGACTCTCATATTTAAAGCTCAAAAAAATCCATTTCTCTTAATACTTTTGTAGTTTAGAATGCATATTTATTTCGAAAATTAATTTTATATTATATAAATTAATAATATATAAAACACATCTACACATTTTTATTTTATTTTTTATATAAACGCACGGCAAAAGAAACGCACATTTCATGATAAGCTACAAAAATTTTGAGCATGAAATATTAGCCATGATTGTCAGACATTATATAAATTAATAAAAAGAAATGTTTGTTTTACTAAATATTATTAATAATTATTTTAAAATAAATAATACCACTTTTAGAAATTTCGTAATCATATATTTTGAAGACATTTTTTGTGCAAATTCGTCGGAAAAGAATCGAATTTTTCTTTCATTTTTTTAAATGTTTATGTGCCTTTTTTGTAGGCCTGAAAGTGAAAATCTGACACGGATTTGACATATACAGTCAATTTCGGTGAAAGAATAGTATATGAAATACTTAAAGTACATTCAGGAGTAAAATATTTCCTTGTGAATAAAGTACTTTTGAGCGTGTGCAGCTGCGAAAAAGTTTAAGGTTTTTGTGTCATATTGCGATGTAACGACTTAAAAAACATACATTTACCAATTCCTTATCAAAATGTTGTGTGTAGTTAAGAAATTTATTGAATGACTGGCTATGAATAAATATGAAAATAATTATATTCAAACATTTCTCTTGAAGAATATTTTTTCACCTTTTAATTATAAAATTTAAACTAGGAGTGCTCAACCTATGACCCTTGGCCACCGAGCTACAACTATTATAGAGTAGTATTTGCCTGGTTTATTGACATAAACTAAAGCGAAGATTACTATTCAAAAATACTGGAGGCTAATGACTTTACGACTAAAAGTTTGAGCAGCTCTAATTTAGAGAGATTTGAAAAATTGTAAAAGCCGATCAGTTGTCGAAAATAATAGGTAATGTCCTTCAAATTATATCAATGTGCTGCTTCTTTCAGAAGATAATCTCTATATAATAAAACGCAGTGTAACCATGCCGGTTCCGACCATTCTAGTTTACGAATCGACCTAGCTAAATGCCATGTTAGGCTTAATGAAAAACATATGCTAACGTACGACAGCTAAATGATAATTTATTTTACTTGAAATCATGCCTGTTCAGTATATTTTCGTATAAAACATGTATATCATATCCAGTTATAATGTTTTAAGTTTTAAATTAAAAATAACAGATTAACCACGGATTACCAGATGTAAACAAACGAATACTGTTGCCATTCAGAAACACGAATTCTAAATCTAGAAAAAAAAATGAATGACTCTTTGAACCTTTCACATAAATATCTGATTATGCTCTTAAAATATTTGTAAAAACATATTAAAGTCTTTAAATATTTTATAGGATTTTTTAAATTTCTGTAAGCATTTTTTTCCTGTATGCACCTGCTCAGAAATAGCTGTGATAGCTTCCATAGAGAGGCTTTGCGATGATCAAACTCTATTTTACATTGCGTTCCCAAATACTGTTCTGGCGCCATTTATTGGCAATAAATATAAACATATAATATAAAATGTTATGATGAAATAATATAAAATGTAATGTTCATAAAATATAAATATATAATATAAAATGTAATGTTCATAAAATATAAAATGTTATGATGAAATAATATAAAATGTAATATGTTTATAAAATATAAGCATATTTCTAAAGTAAGAAAAATTCAGGACATATTGATTTATGTTAAGATCAACTTTTAAAACCTTCTGCTTAAGGGTCCTCTTCACGCACTTGAAAACACCTGCTCCCTAATGTTAATGCTATGGGGCATTATTTTTCTAATATCTCGTTAGCATTTCAATATTTTAACGACTTTTTTGCAATAAATAGCAGAGATCAATCTCTATTTCGGCCGTTGATTACTTTTTCGATTTTCTTTGCGGATATTTTTTAGGAAGTTGCTTTGACTTTGAAACCGGTCCCGAAAGTGAAAGTATCTTCGTAAAAAAAATCCGAAAAGAAAATCGAAAAAGTAATCAACGGCGGAAATAGAGATTGATCTCTGCTATCCAATGCAAAAAAAAATCGTTTAAAAATATTGAAAAGCAAACGACATATTAGAAAATAATGCCCTATAGGATTAACGTTAGCGAACGAGTGTTTTCATGTGCGTGAACAGGACGCTTAATATTCTTTTTTTCTTAAAATTTTAATTTAGTTACATCAATTTTTAAGAGCTTAGCTTATATCCAACTAAATTCTGAAATTTTAATTGCATTGTAAAATGAATATTTCTTATGAAAATAAGAGAATATTTCTTATGAGCATATTTTCATATAAAACGTGTATGTTAGATTTTGTGTTTTCATTGGTCAAAAAGTGCAATTTCTCCCCGGAACTCTATAATGTCCCCCCACCGGAGAAAAGTGTCTGAATTCAACACTGAAAGTAGGTATTGTTTGTTATCGGAAAATAAAACCTTCCGCTCTTTAGCGAATGCGTCCAGACTGTTTTGATTTTATCAAAATAGGGTTGAGTCGAGTTTCTTTAGCTGCGTTTGACTCAATGCCAATGTTAGTGACCGCCTACAAGAGAATGCAAACTAGAACTTCGGAAAATACTCATATCAGCGTAACACCCCTTTCGATTGTAGAATCGTCCCTAGGAGCGGTATTGAAAAACTAACAATAGAATCGACATCAGTAAAATAAAATTTACTCACTAAAAATTTGATAAATGGCAGCGGAATGCAAACGACCAACCGAAATATAACGAGCATGAAAATCAAGATTTTGCAAATTACAATAGTACCGCAGCACAACGCGTTCGGGATAAAACACGAGCCACTGGCAGTGGACATGCTAGTCAGTGCAGAGATTGTGACGGAGGCTATACGTAAACGCAATATACCGAAATGATACTTATTTATGGTGAATGCCAACGGAATGCCAGAACGGCTGCGAGGGTTTATTCAGAGCGTTTTCCTAGAGATCGACATCCAACGCATGAAACAATAACTAATGCATTGCACCGTCTTAGAGAGACCGTGTCTGTTGCACCACGATCCAGAACAAGTAGACGCACAAGGTGTAATGTTCCAGTGACACCGGAGGAAGTGCTGGCATTACCCTTTTAAATCCTCAAAGAGCACGGAAATAAGTGAGGCATGTGGATACACGCGTCAGCGTGTCTGGCTGTTATTACATGCACATGGTGCGCATCCATACCATCCAACACTGGTGCAAGCATTGATGTTTGGTGACCACGAAAGACGGTTTGATTACTGTAATTTCATGCTTAACACTATAGAGAAAAATTCAACGTTCTTTTGAGATATTCTGTAGACAGATGAGGCAACGTTTACACGGAGTGGCATTGTGAACGTGCAAAATGTGCATTACTGGTCTCTGGATAATCCTCATATCGCCCGGACAGTACGACACCAGGTACGCTTGTCAACGAACGAGTGGTGGGGTATATGGGGAACTCAGATTGTCGGACCCATCTTTTACGATGTAACCCTAACGGACGAATTTTACCTGCAACTACTACAAAACACGGTAAGTGACTGGTATGAAGAGTTGCCTCTCCGAAATGCATGCCGGGTGTGGTTTCAACATGATGAGGCCCCTCCGCATAAAGCATCAAACGTCCGTGTGTATCTGGCCAACGAATTCGGTCAACAGATCATTGGATAGGGTGGTCCGGTAGAGTGGCCACCGCGTTCACCGGACTTGACTCCCATGGAATTCTACCTCTGGGGATATATCAAGGCACAGGTGTATGTTACTGAGCCTACTTCTCTGGTTGATCGGAAGCAGCGCATCATCATTTCTTGTCGCACAGTTACACCTGCTATGCTCCAACGTGTCCAGGACTCGGTACTGTCACGCATTCAATTGTGCATTGCCACCAAAGGAGAACACTTTGAGCAGTATCTCTAGTAGATTCCGGTATTTGATGTATTCATTTTTTATACTAGACCGTTTTTTAATATGATAATAAATTGATATTTATTTTTCTATTTAATTTCAATATGTCATTCTTCGCTTTGTATACGATGCATGCCGGGAAAGTCAGCGCAAATTTTTAGATGAAATAACCATCTTTAGTGATACACCGATTTAGCGATACTGTCTAAAGGTAGTATTGCCATAAAAAGGACATTGCACCCTGATTTCGAACTCGAATTACTCTAATTCATTTTTTAACTGATCCCTGAATGAAAGACAAAATCATGTGAAAAAATCTCAAACTTTGAAATTTAATAACTGTGTCAATTTTTGTCGTACAGAAGTCAAACTTTATGTGTTGTATTTGTTATGATATGTGCAAACATTTACTAAATATAACTATAGGGACCGGGGGAACGTATAAAAAGTTAGATTTCGTAATTTTTATAAAATTGATTTTTTATATTAATTAACGCCCCAACATGAATATTTACGTCATTTTAAACGCTTTTGTAATTGGAACTATATGTCTAGAACCGACGCACAGTGGGGCGTATTGACGATCTAGGTGGACAAAATTATTGCGTTGGAGTTTAATTAAGTTTTGCTGGTTTATCGAATGTATCACTAATAATATGCTCAAACAGTGATAAGTATTTGGTTTATTTAATTATTTATATTATTATTATTATTATTTATATTATTATCATTATTATTTATATTATTATTATTATTTATATCATTATTATTATTTATATTATTATCCTTATTATTTATATTATTATTATTATTCATATTATTATCATTATTATTTATATTATTATTATTATTTATATTATTGTTCTTTATTTTATTATTTATTCATATTATAAGATTCTATTTTCATGGAAACTACATGTGTATTCAAAGTTTCAGCTTAATCGGATAATTAAAAGTGGTTTAAAATTGGCTAGCAAGATTTGAACTAAACATACATACTTACACTCTAAGTTAATATAACTTAATGATTAAATAATAATTAAAATAATAATAATAAGGTTTCACTGGTCTACCAGGGTGGCTTTTATTTAAGACGTGTTTTATTTAAGCCGACTTTTATTTAAGGCGTTTTCTATGCTTGAATAACGCAATCCGGTAGGTGACAGGTTTCCTGAAACCAGGCGGAATTGTATTGATAAAAACGTTGTCTATTTCTTTCCGATTTAGACCATTTTTGTTGAATTTGAAAACAAAATGTCCGTACACGTGATTTCAGGTTCTTAAAAATGTCTTCAGTTAACTGAGGATTCCCCAGTTTTTCCAACAAAATTGAAAGGACAGCTTTGAATTTGCTTTCCTTTGGGTTGGCAACCCATAAGCCAACAACAGATTTTCGAGAAATTTGTGGAGTCATCCTGAAAAATAAAAGTTTTAAAATAAAAACATATTTTAAAAACAAGCTTTTATGTTTTGTGTGACTCTGTAAAAAATATAAATGCTAAACAAATTATTTTCAGTTGAAAAAATGCTGTTGTGTAAATCAATAACCTATATAAATTTTATTGAATTTGAAATAAAATGTTGCTTATAGACAGTGATGTATCCGAATTATTTGTGTGGCCCTTAAAAGAAATATAGCTGCTGCGCACTTTATTTTCATTTTATAAGATGGTATTGTGCATCTAGTAATTTAGATTAATTTTGTTGAAATTGAATTAAAATTTGTGTTTATAAATAACAATCTTTCCGTAGTATTTTGTGTGGTCATATAAAAAATGCATAATTTCTACGTTCCTCAAATTATAATATAATTAAATTATCATCTAAAATACACATGTAAGCCAAGTTTCAGCTCAATCCGATAATTATAAGTGGATTAAAATTCGTTTGCAAGATTTCAACTAAACTTTTGTGTAGCCCTGTAGATACAGTACAACTTCTACTTTCCTCAAATTACAATAATGTCGTATTGTCATTGAAACTGCACATGTATTGAAAGTTTTCGATTAACTGAATAATTGGACGTGGTTTAAAATTAACTTGGAAGATTTTAAACTAAACTTTTGTGTAACCCTGTAGAAACAGTATAACTTCTTCGCTCACCAAATTATAATAATATTGTATTATCATTAAAACTACACACGAATTCAAAGTTTCAGATCAATCGGATAATTAAAAATGGTTTAAAATTGATTTGCAAGATTTTTACTAAAAATAATACATACACTGAAAGTTAATATAAAGCTGTTTTATTAATAAAAACTTTACGATTCGCAATTTTTCGCAAGTTTTCTTAAATTTCCCAAACTTTAGGAATGACACTTTTATTTAAAAGAAATTTTATTGCTTAATAATACTTAATACTGTATTAAAAGTCAAGATAAAGTTTGTAAACAACAACATGGATCATCCAAAAACACAATTTCTGAAAACAGCACTTAAACTTATTTAATGGCGCTTATTTTCAAACAATAATAGGTTAAATGCTACCTTGACAAATATGTAATATATTTTCACTTAACTTGTGCTTTCACATTAAACAGAATTGTTAAGACGTGCTTTCGAACTTAGGGACATAAATGCAACCGTTGAAACACCCTCAAACCAATTGCGCAAACGTTTTCTTTACGGTCGTAGTTAATCGACACCACGAATTTTTTCGACAAAAATCTTACGGATCTCGACAAAAGAGACATTCAGCTACCGGAATATGCGGTCTTGTTAATTTCCGAGAATATCGGAAAAATAAATTTTGTCCACCTAGCCTAGATAATAAAAACTCCCCACTGTGCAACGGTTGAGAAATCAAAGGTCGGCGATAGGTAACATTTTGCACCCTGTATAGTACCGCATATCACAAATGTATCAATGCAGATCGAATTGTGATTTTTAACATAGCAACATTTAAACCTAACTTTGTAGTGAAAAAAAAAATGGTAATTTAATAAGAGAATGTGAAAAGATACTTTTCAGTCGTACTAATGCATTTAATAATCTCAATTTGCTTATAAAATAAAATGATTTTTAATGATCAAAATTTATTATAGATTTTTCAGGGATATTTTTAAAATAAGACAAAATCAGCCTTTAATTTGGGGTATACTTTTAAATGTTTAAGTTATATAATCAACTTTAATCGTTGTATTTATTTTAACTATTTCTTCATTACTAGAAAACTTTGTTTTTTCTTTCATTTTAAATGGGATGTTTTCCTACTGTGAATTAAGAAACTAATATACATAAACATGCAATTTTCTGTGTCTTTTTCTGTTTTTCTGCTATATATTTGTTTCTTAATTATTGGAAAACTTTGTTCTTAGGAAATATTAAAATTCAACTATATTATACTATTAACTTAGACAATTTAAAACAAACAAAATTTTAATGTTTTGTGCAATCGTTAAACCATTTCAGAATTTGCATTTAATTTTTCTTATGGAACCAAACAATGAGCTGTAAGTCAAGCTCTTTAGAAACTCATTAATGTTTTTTTTCAAAAACATTCGTACATGGATTATTTTTTTAATATTTTTGAATGTTTTATCCGATCGTTGAACTATTTCAGAAATTGAATATTGAGTTAAAACAAATCCTCATCATTTGTATTTGTAGAAATCCTTTGCCATTCTTAAAATGTACTTTTCTACAACACAAACCTTTCAATAACAAAATCTTCATGCTGTCATGATTTGTTTGTATGAAGTCTTATGAAAATGAAACGCAGATCAACATTCCGTCATTTTTGACGGGATTATATACTAATCTACTAATAAATAATATAGTAATGTTTATAAAGCTCTGATTACTACATTCGTTAGAACACATTGGATTATATACAAGGCACCCCAAAACACTCTCGAACGTCAATAATAAAAAAAATCATTAAGTATATTATGTATATAGATTAAATAAGTAATATAAGGTTACATATAAGTAATATAATAATCAAGTTCCTCATTAGTTTTGTATAAAGCAATTTTAAACATTGGTCACGTTTTAATCAGTAGGTGATGCTGCAGTGTCTCAATCTGCTAAAATGCTCAAAGTACATTTCAAAACACAAATTTTTTTTCGCGTTTTAACAATATAAGCGATAGAATGGTCAATATTGAGTGATTGTTGGACGAGTTTAGTTAGAGCATTTATAATCGGTGAGATAGTGGCACAAAAATTTAAATTTTCTTAATTACTAATACACATCTTTATAAACACGTCGTTTACTTTATATTTCTATTTATTATAGTACAATAATTATTGAATTTTCAAATTCGAGTGCTTTTTCGGGATACCCTGTAAATCTTCCATCGTATGAAATGTTATATTCGTTGTTATGTGAATGATACGAACATTAATTCAAAATTAGCTCCACCGAAAAGAACCTTTTTCTTCCACGAGAATAGCCTAAGTAAGAAGTTCAAAAATGCAACACGAGCATTAAAATCCACTATTTCAGAATGTCCATTTGGGCATAAAATATTAAAGCACGCTAATCCTGATTATGTAATACATCTCTTGACATTAATTAAGCCCTTAATTATGATAATTAGTATGATAATTAAAGCAGTGGCACTAAATATATCCATCACGCTCACTGGCCATGCTTCATTAACAAAACGGCCTTCGGCTTATAGCTAGCAACATAACTAAACAAAATGATACAGTAGTTGTTTTACACTTCTCGTTCTCTATTAGAAAAGTATTTCAAGTTATGGTAAATGATTTTCTTTAGCAGATGTTATTTTTAGAGTACTAAAATATACAATATATAGAAAATTTTTATCGTAAAATTTTGTTTTTGATTTATAAATAAAATTATTAGACAATCTTTGAACATTATTATTTTATTATAAACTAGCTGACCCGCCCGGCGTTGCCCGAGCCCTTGTAATAAACTTAAATCTCTTAAAAAACAGAACTCTGGCCACGGTCTACGATGGCTTCGGAACCGTATACCCGGCATGCTCGTACGCTCTAGAAAATCTTTTATTTCCCCCTACCACCGCCAGGGGAGCATTCTGTTCTAAAAAACCTCTTTCCGAACGAACTTCTGAGACAGGTCCCCGCTGCCTACGTGACTGTATAGTAGGCGCACTACAAAATTGAGCTGGTTTCGAGAAGATTGGAACATTATTAGCCCAGTTATTGCAATAAGGCACAGTTAGAGAAAATAACCTTGAGTGAGGTGCCGAAGGGAGGGGATGTTCGAGTGTCCTTCAGAAAATGACTAATTAGGTGGCCCACTATGCATGCATAAAAATTCGTTCGTTTTGTTAAGCTAGTACTTTAATTACAAATTTGGCTTAAACTCTTATTTGTAAATAGTGGTAACCGCTACTTATAAATTTAATTTAATGTTATAAAGGGTGACTATTAAGTTAAATATAATGTTTGGAATCACTTGCGTTGAAATAGGAAAGATAGTTGCTGATATATAGAAACGGGGCATAGTTAGAGAAAAACCTTGAAGGAGGGGCCGGGGGGGGGAGGGTTGTTCATGTACCCTTCAGCAAATGACTAAGTAAGAGGAGCACTATGCATCTTTCGAAATTCGTTCGTTTGCTTAAGCTAGGAACTTAATTACAAATTTGGCTTACCCAATTATTTGGAAATAGTGGTAACCACTACTCATATGTTTAGTTTAATGTTATAAAGAGTGACAATTAAGTTAATTATAATGTTTGGAATCACTTGCGTTGAAATCTGAAAAATAGTTGCTGAGATATGGAAACGGAGCATAGTTAGAGAAAAAAAGAAAACGGAGCATAGTTAGAGAAAAAACCTTGAAGGAGGTCCCGGGGTGGAGGGGATGTTCAAGTGCCCCTCAGCAAATGACTAATTAGGAGGACCACTATGCATCTTTCAAAATTCGTTCGTTTGCTTAAGCTTTGAACTTAACTACAAATTTGGCTTAAACTATTATTCGTAAATAGTGGTAACCGCTACTCATAAATTTAGTATAATGTTATAAAGAGTGACATTTAAGATAATTATAATGTTTGGAATCACTTGTGTTGAAATCGGAAAGATAGTTGCTGAGATATGGAAACGGAGCATAGAGAAAAAAACCTTGAAGGGAGGGCCGGGGGGAGGGCTTGTTCAAGTGTCCTTCGGCAAATGACTATTTAGGAGGACCACTATGCATCTTTCAAAATTCGTTTGTTTGCTTATGCTTTGAACTTAATTACAAATTTGGCTTAAACTATTATTCGTAAATAGTGGTAACCGCTACTCATAAATTTAGTTTAATGTTTTAAAGAGTGACAATTAAGTTAATTATATTGTTTGGAATCACTTGTGTTGAAATCGGAAAGATAGTTGCTGAGATATGGAAACGGAGCATAATTAGAGAAAAAACCTTGAAGGGAGGGCCGGGGGGGGAGTGGTTGTTCAATTGTCCTTCGGCAAATGACTAATTAGGAGGACCACTATGCACCTTTCAAAATTCGTTCCTTTCCTTAAGCTTTGAATTTAATTACAAATTTGGCTTAAACTGTTATTAGTAAATAGTGGTAACCGCTACTCATAAATTTAGTTTAATGTTATAAAGAGTGACATTTAAGTTAATTATAATGTTTGTAATCACTTGTGTTGAAATCGGAAAGATAGTTGCTGAGATATGAAAACGGAGCATAATTAGAGAAAAAACCTTGAAGGAGGTCCCGGGGTGGAGGGGATGTTCAAGTGCCCCTCAGCAAATGACTAATTAGGAGGACCACTATGCATCTTTCAAAATTCGTTCGTTTGCTTAAGCTTTGAACTTAACTACAAATTTGGCTTAAACTATTATTCGTAAATAGTGGTAACCGCTACTCATAAATTTAGTATAATGTTATAAAGAGTGACATTTAAGATAATTATAATGTTTGGAATCACTTGTGTTGAAATCGGAAAGATAGTTGCTGAGATATGGAAACGGAGCATAGAGAAAAAAACCTTGAAGGGAGGGCCGGGGGGAGGGCTTGTTCAAGTGTCCTTCGGCAAATGACTATTTAGGAGGACCACTATGCATCTTTCAAAATTCGTTTGTTTGCTTATGCTTTGAATTTAATTACAAATTTGGCTTAAACTGTTATTAGTAAATAGTGGTAACCGCTACTCATAAATTTAGTTTAATGTTATAAAGGGTGACTATTAAATTAATTATAATGTTTGAAATCACTTGCGTTGAAATCGGAAAGATAGTTGCTGAGATATGGAAACGGAACAGAGTTAGAGAAAAAACCTTGAAGGACGGGTCGGGAGGGGGGGGGGGGGAGGGTTGTTTAAGTGGCCTTCAGCAAATAACTAATTAGGAGGATCACAATACATCTTTAAAGATTGATTCATTTGATTAAGCTAGGAACTTAATTAGAAATTTGGCTTGGACTATTATTCGGAAATTCTGGTAACTGCTTTCTAGAAATACACCTTGAAGCTTAAATGTAATTAGACCCTTGCCCCTCTTCATTCCCGCAAATATAAAAAAGAATCTGTTAAATAAAGTTTTCTGTATTAACAATCTCCATCATAATAATAAATGTCATGTAAAAAAAAAAAAAAAAAAAAAAAAAACGACTAATTGTCCTGAAGAAAAATGCACCTGAAAAATATTTCAATCAGGGGGGCGTATGTGTAATTTGTCATGTGCAGGTGGGGCGACATTCGCATGGCTCTACGCTCATAACTTCAATCCATATTGACACTATTTAGTTAGAAATCCTTATTTATGCATCTTTACTCTGGTTTATTTAATTATTTCTGTGAAGAATCGATGCAACCAACCAGTGAACCAACCAACCCAAGAGGAAAAAAGCGTATTTTTTATCAGTTTTTTGCATAAATTAAAAAAAAAATTACCAACCGAATATTTCAAAAATCACATAGTCAGATACAGAATATTTTTTTACATATGCCCAGAAATTTTAAAATTGATATCTGAATTAGTTTTCTTAAAATTCGCCAATTAGTAAAATAATTTCGAATTCGTTCATTTCCGCTTCCAAATTCAATGCGCCGGTTCGTTTCTTTCGCCATTTTGATTTAAAAGATGATATTTTAGAAGCGATTGTTAATGAGAATCTAATTAATATCTAGGCTAATTATCAAAATATTAAAATTCTGAAGCTCAGGTGCACATGGCCAGACCTTGGACTATCCATACCTCAATTTACAGACTTCTCGGTGCGCTAAATTTTCCTAGCCATCGCCAACAGACACACACACACACAGACACACACACACAGAGACACACACACAGACACACAGAGCGAAACTTTCTTTTATTAGTATAGATTACTGACAGGGTTATCTTTTATTAAACGTTATTTGAATTACAGTAACAAATAAAAACCTGGAGCCCATTCTGTGAAAAGCACAAAAGATTATTTTGTACGGGTGTTTTTTTTTAATTAATTGAAATGAAACAGGCGGTAAAATAAATTATTAAATTTCTCATATTATATTATGTTTGTTACCATGATTTGGATACTTTTGAAAATTTGAAAATTCAAAGAATTTTCAATGATTTTTATACAACAGGTAAAATGTAGCTTACAAGGAAGGTTTCCTTAAAGCGCACACTCAGAAAATTTTGAAAGAAATGAAGCTACTCATGTATGTAATAAAGGAACAGTGAAATTTAGCTGCGGAATCCCAGTAGAAAATCTGCAAAAAAATAAAATACTTTCGAGTATTTGGCGCAGAAAGAAGCGATTTGGGTTGCAACATTTTTTCCTCGCGAAACGCAAACGATTTTAATACATTTTGAAATTGCTTGTAAAATGCTTGTTCGAATACGCAATACTTAATGAATTTAAACTTAAACGATGAAATAGATTATTATTTTTTGTATAATATATACAAGGTGTTTGAAATGCAGTTATTTAATTTTAGCACTGATAAAATATGTTCTATGTTTTGGAAGCTGCAAATATCTATTTTATGTTATAGCGAAGCTGACATTTTGTGTATTATTGAATTATTGCATCTGTTTTAAGTTGCAAATGTTTATTTTCACTTTTAGTTAACAATCGAAATTTTAAAACTTTATGAATCTGACAGGCATATTAAGGTAAAGGAAGATTTTGAAAAAATACTTGTTATGAGACGTGTCTATGAGAATTTTGTAAAATTTGAAAGAGTAAAATTATCATTACCTTTAAAAAATTATACGAATGGGTTAAATCTAGGTCGCATGATACCATACCCTCTTGTTCAGAATAGTTTGCATTTTGCGTTCAATATTTTCAACTCTCTGTACGTTTGCAGTAATATTAATTTAAAATGTTCTTTAAATCAGATTAAATAAATCACTCATGTTTTTTTCTGTATTTATTACCGATTGAATGAAATTTTGCTATTGTTTTATTCTCCATTCCACCATTTTTAACACTTTCCAACCTAGTTGAAAAGTGTTTATGACTTCGGTTTGTCTGCCGTATGGCCGTCGGCCGTCTGTTCGTGCTCTAACTCCTGTAAATATACTCGGATTGCCCTGCAATTTTTATATGTTATTCTCGTTATCTATAGCATGTTCTCTATTTCAACTGAAGTGTGTAGCACTTATAGTTTTTTTACAGGGACACGCAAAAGAATTCCGTTACATTACGGTCTATGGGGAAAAATCATTTGCGGTTTATTTGAATGATGTTACACAAATTCAAACACATTGCAATTGATATATATTACTAAGGTGCATTACAGGAAGCTTAAAATGGAATATGCTGTGCATAGCACTTATAGTTACTTTACAGGGACAGTTAAAATAATTCCGTTACATTACGTCTATGGAGAAAAATCGTTTGCGGTTTAATTAAATAATTTTTCACTATTTTAAACGCATTAAAATTGATATTTATCACTAAGGTGCATTACAAGAGGCTTACTACAGAATATTGTGTGTATAGCAGTCATCGTTCATTTATAGGGACACACAAAAGAATTATCTACTGTCTGTTAACAATAATTCCTGGAAGTGCGTTTTAAGTTGCTGAACGCGATTTTAAATTTAACTCACTTTTTGTCTATTACTTGGTGTGTATAAATTCTGTAGATCATATACAGGGCAGCACAAAAGTTCTCGAACACATTTCCGTTTATTGGCAGAAACTCCAAAAGGAAAATTTTAAACTGTGCTACGCGTTTCCGAACTAAACTAAAATTTAGCATCCTATGTAGTATATATACAAATCTATAGATCATATACAGGGCTGAATAAAAGTATTCGGATATTTTTCCGAATATTGTATATGTTGGAAATATATGTTGGAAATTCCTGAAATTACGTTTTTAAATATGTTATGCGTTTTCCAAATTGTAGATGTTATCTTTCAGCTCATTAAACGGTAATGATTTGTAAAATTATTTTTGAAGCGTTGGAAAGTGTTCATAATCTATGCTTGATGCATGATTTTTCGTTCTTGTTTCTAATTTAAACGGCTTCACCGGTTATACAAGTAATTTTTAAATGTACTTTAAAAGGAAAAGTCCGACAACAAACGGATTCGTTATGCATTTTCATATCGAAGAAGTAGTTGTTTCCATAGCAACAATATTTTTCCGAATCGAATAATTTTGTTCAGAATCGGACGTATTTTTGAGTTTGAAACAATTTTAATCAATTTAAAGTTTGTTTTAAATCGTAAAATACAATCTTAAATTTCATTATATATACATATAAATGTGTACACAAAATTGTAGTTATAAAAATTTATTTATTATGTAAGTTAAACTTACATAAACAAGTTCAGTATGAAAAAAATTTTCCTTAAAGTGTATTTGTCACAAAAGCGGTTTTTTTAAATTTCATTCCGTCGCCGACCGGTGATAAATCGCCAAATAAACAAAAGTTTCATAATTTTTTACGGACGTTATAACGAGGTTCCACAGAAATTTTTTAATAGATGTATATATCCTTATGATAAGAACATTCTGTAATTTTTTCAAAATTTTCTGAGTATGCGCTTATGGAGACCTTCCTTGTTATACTTGTCCTTTTCGTTTTCATGGTTGAAATTTTATTTATTAGAATTAATTGTCATTTCTTTTTAAATTTTCATATATTTGTCAAACTTTTTATATGAAAATGCACTTATCTATAAAATTCAAAGTGGTAAATCTTTAAATATTTAATTTATAACAATATTACACAAACATGGTTCTTTTTACATAATAAGAAAATTCCCTTATCGGTCTTAACTCTGCTGCATCTGTCATTAAAGCATTCAAATTTTTCTAAGAATTTTCGTAAACTTTCAATTAATATGAATAAAACATTATAACGCATAGATGTTAAACCATTCGATATTTGAAAACCACTATTGTGGAATAAAAGTATTCAGTATATTTATATAAGAAAATTGTGATTAAATAAGAGAAAGATTATAATTCAAAAACCGTAACCCTCAAAGTTCGGAGAGTTTGTAAGCTATGATAGTGATTTACAAATGTAACTTCATAAACTTATAGACTATATTTTGAAATTTCAAAAATCTCTCTCTTTCTCTCTATATATACACTGTCAACACATAATGATTTTTATTAATAATGTATTTTTGCATTACCTGAAATCACATGAATAGGTAACGTATTGGATATACATTATTCATTAAAATAAATAAAAATATACCTGTATAGTTCAAGAGCTTTTTAAATAAATATTTGGAGACAAATAACGCTTTCATTTTTAATTACATATATAAAAATTTGCTTTTACACTTAACAAAAATTATAGTCTATAATTATAGAGTAAGCTATGATACTGATTAACAAATTTAACTTAATAAACATAAAGACAATACTTTGAAATTTCAAACATTCTCTCTCTTTCTATATACAGGTTGGGCCAAAAGTCCCGCATCATAGGAGTATTTTAATTTCTTTTAATTTGTAGGTGAAAGTTTCCAATGATGCGGGACTTTTTAACACTTTCCAACCTAGTTGAAAAGTGTTTATGACTTCGGTTTGTCTGGCCGTCTGGCCGTCTGCCGTCTGGCCGTCTGGCCGTCTGGCCGTCTGCCGTCTGCCGTCTGCCGTCTGTCCGTGCTCTAACTCCCGTAAATATGCTCGGATTGCCCTGCAAATTTTATATGTTATAATCGTTATCTATAGCATGTTCCCTATTTCAACGGAAGTGTGTAGCACTTATAGTTTTTTTACAGGGACACTCAAAAGAATTCCGTTACATTGCGGTCTATGGGGAAAAATCATTTGCGGTTTATTTAAATAATGTTTCAATACTTTAAACGCATTGAAATTTATATATATCACTAAGGTGCATTAGAAGAAGCTTAATATGGAATAGGGTGTGCATAGCACTTATACTTACTTTACAGGGACAGTCAAAAGAATTCCGTTACATTACGTCTATGGAGAAAAATCGTCTGCGGTTTATTTAAATAATGTTTCACTATTTTAAACGCATTGAAATTTATATAAGGTTCATTACAAGAGACTTACTACAGAATATTGTGTGTATAGCAGTCATCGTTCATTTACAGGGACACACAAAAGAATTCTCTACTGTATGTTAACAATAATTCCTGGAAGTGCGTTTTAAGTTACTGAATGCGATTTTAATTTTAAATCGCTTTTTGTATATTACGTGGTGTGTATAAATTCTGTAGATCCTATACAGGGAAGTACAAAAGTTCGGGAACACATTTCCGTATTATTTAACTCCAGACGGAGAATTTTAAACTGTGCTACGTGTTTCCTAACTGAACTAAAATTTAGCATCCTATGTAGTATATATACAAATCTATAGATCCTATACAGGGCTGAATAAAGTATTCGGATTACTTAGATGTTATCTTTTAGCTTATAAAAGAGTATGATTCGTAAAATTATTTTGGAAGCGTTGGAAAGTGTTACATAATCTATGCTTGACGCATGATTTTTCGTTCTTGTTTTTAATTATAGAGAGTTGATTTAAATATTACAATACATTCATAGTAATTCATAGGAAACTTTCACCTACAAATTAAAAAATAATAATAAAAACTCCTACGATGCGAGAATTCTGGCCATCCCTATATATATATATATATATATATATATATATATATCAATATTGTAAAGTCTTGAAATAATTAGTAATAATGAGGAATTAAGTTTTTAAGTTCAGTGCTCAAATTAAGACTTTATAACTGGGATCCGGTAAGAAAATGATTCTTCAGTCATGGACAATGCACCGGAGCTGAGTTGTCTGTAGTTTTTCTATGGCCGTGACAAGAGAAATTGGTCACCATCCATCCTTGATAAATGGATTTCACCTTCTTTAGACCCTCGGGAGAAGAGAGTTTCAGACTCACGGTAGACATCGGATGGCAACACTGTTGCCGGAAGAGAAGAAAAGCTTCCAATAGGAGCGAGGTTCCTATAATTAGAACTCGGTGGTAGGAAACCCGGTCCTCCCGCTCTTTTTTTGTTTTGGACGGAGGACTTGGATTCTTGAAAAAAGATTCGGATCTTGGAGCGCAGAGTGTGGTGATCGGAAGATCGAGGTGCAGAAGAAAAGGAGACAAACCTTTTTCAGTACCGGAATAACTCTGAGAGAGTTAGATGTGTGATTGTGCGGCGGAGTTGCAGACAGTTGACATAAAACTAGCAACTATCGATCCCGGAAAGAGAATAAATTCGTAGAACCGATAATTCTTCTACATACATTGAAGGGTGAGACGCCCTAACGAGTGACTGAATCTCTAGATGAACTGTAAAAGGCTAAAAGTACAGACATGTAACCGATTATAACTGACTCTTTACCACGTATAAAAAAGGACTATTTTTTATTTAAACTTATTATTAACCTGAAATTAATAAAGTTCATTTTCATGTGAAGGAAGGTTTTCTAGTTATAGCTACCAATCTCATCTTTAATTCTAATGAAGAATAGAATTCCTTACAGTGGTGGTAGCGGAAAAAGTATTAAGAACTTTGAAAACCAATTTTCAGAGTAAACAAATTGTCAGAAGAATCGGAAGGACCGTAACCATGCCAAAAGGTAGAAGCAAGAGCCGAAGAAAAAGTGAATCCGTGAATCCAAAAGGCAGACCCCGATCAGATTCACCGGTTCTCAGCAAAGAAGCCAGAGCGAGACTTCATCGACTCCAGTAGCATTGAGAGAGCAAAGTCGCCGACATTCCAGTAGAGCTTCAGAGAGTAGAAAGAGAAAAAGAGCGATACATGTTTAAGAAGGCCAGCGAACGACCAAAAAAGAAATTTCAGGTTAGCACTCTTTATTTTGTTCATTCAGGAGGTCTCACTTTTTAATTATTTCGTTCGTTTAGGAAAATTATAACGTTTATGTTATTTAGATTTGTTTTTAAAATTGAGACTAAGAAATCTAAATTAGTTTCTATAGTATGTTTACAAATAAATATAACGTAATTAAGTGAATGTATATAATTCTTTGGAATTTTACATATAATTCCTTTTGGAGTAAATATAACTCTGTGTAAATTAACATTACAAAAAATAAAGAGGATAATCTAAAATTCTTTTAAGAAGAGCGGTATTATTATTTATAGTTAACGTAAGTAAGGGAAATTTTACTTTAGATATTCATTTTATTTAGTACTCATTTATTGAATGAAAAAATCCGTTTTGAAATTGATTGAGGAAAATTGTGTATAAAAAAATATGTGCTTGTTTGAATAATGATAATGTCTGCTTATTATATTATTGAAACTGTATTGGTTGGAATATTTTTATGTCGCGAAATACGATTAGAATTATCTGCATTAATGTAAAAAATTTAGAGACATTAGAGTTCATGGTTTGAAATTTTTTTGTGTAGAATGTTTTAGTAAACTTCATTTATCAGTACACATGTCCGTGTGTTCTGGAAAGAGGAAATGCTATCTATAAGAATTAGTAATTGAACTTTGAATTTGGAGCAACCATAGAAGAATCAGATAAGGTAGCCATAATTTAAAAAATAAAGTAATATATTCTCATAATTGCGATGAAATTTTGGCATTAGCCCAGCTAGAAATTGTCGAAAAGGATAGATTAGAAAGAGAGAACGAGGAAAAATGAGAACGTAAAATAATTTAAGACTTTGAGAGGGAAGAAAAATTATGAGCATGAGTTAGCGAAGTTAATGTTAGAACGGTAAACAGATCATGTTAGCTTAGCGAGAGCGAGAGAGAAGCAAATATTTTATTGAAGTCAGTTCTACCTAAATTCAATGTCGAAAAGGCCGAAATTTCGATTTACGTCAGTTTATTCGAAAGACAAGCGTGAAAAGCCCAAATTGATAAAAATCAGTGAGTTACACATTTGTTAGGGTTACCTACGTAATTGCGAGAGTTGATTCTACGAGAGACGCCTTCGCATTCTGATGATTTCGAGCATATAAAAGTGTTACCTGAATGATTTCAACTTTCAGCAAAATACTTTAGAACAAATTTGTTACGTCTCAAAATCCCGAAAATGAAACCTGAAGAGACTGCGTGTACGATGCTTCTGATTATTTTGATCAGTGGCTAAGTGGGTTAGAAATAAGTTAGACCAACTTAAAGATCTGATTATCACGGATCAATTAAAGCAGAAAGTCACTCCGGAAGCGAAATATAATTTTATGGATGTGTGGCGTTCAATAACAACTCCATTATAATTGACAAAAAAATTGAACGCATATGATTTCGCGAGAAACACAATGAAACGACAAGAGCCACCTAAATTTCAAAACCCCGCAAAACCTTTCGAGAGAATTAAATTTGCAAGTCAACCGAAAACAGAAACTAGAACGGAAGAAATGAAGACTAATTGGAGAAATAAAGAAACCCCTAAAAGTCAGAATGAAATTTTTGATAAAAGAAGAGAAATTACTTGTACTATAAGTATTTATGTCCCGAATTAAAAAGATAGAAAAGACTGAATCAGTTAACCATGTAGTGGGTTTAGATAACATGGAAGAAGCTTTTAAACCTTAAGTCAATCGCGGGCTATTTAAAGGGAAACATATGAAAATATTAAAGGATATGGGCACAAATATTGATTTGATTTCTGCTCATGATGTAACAACGGACTAATTTACAGGGGAACGGGTGTGGGTGACACTGGCGTTATATAGTGGGCTTCGTTGTTTACCCGTAGTGGAAGTAGAAAAAAATCTAAGTACCGGTGATATAATACGAACAAAAACGGCTACTGTTGACAAAGAAACTGACATGCACCATTATATGTTAGGGAACAAAACCCAAGAGTTAACTGATAGGCAAAAATTAAAACCGCATTTAAATAACACCGTAGTTACGATACAACGCGCGCCAGGAAAACGAAACCGAAAACCCCGAGGTCGAAATTGTTAAATGTACGAAGAATCCAAGCATGTTCTCCCGACGTGAATGCATTTGACACCCGTTGAGGGGATACCCTAGGAGTAGTGGGGAATATATCAACAGTTGATTCCGACTCCCCCCCCCCCAAAAAAAAAAAAAAAAAAAACTCAGAGAGAGAAATGGAGATGGAAGTTAGTTCCGAAGAATAAAAAATAGAAAGAAAATTTTCTACCCGTGATTGAGAGCAAACAGCTAGACATAAGTATAGATCACGTTAACAAATAGATTTAAATAGGGCTCAAGAGGATGATGTCACGTTAGATTGGGTAAGGCAAAGTTCGGACAAAAAAAATGCATTTTGAAGTGAAACATGGGTTATTAATCAGAAAAATAACAGATCACCGCGGATTAGATAGAGAACAAATTATCGTTCCGTTGGATTTCAGAAAAGGGATTTTATCATTGTGCCACAATAATGTAGGAGGTCACTTAGGCATGAAAAAGACCAAGGACATAATATTAAAAAATATTTTTGGCCAAACGCGGAAGAGGAAATTGAATTTTACGTCAAGATTTGCGATCCTTGTTAGCGTATAGGAAAAGCGGGTGACCAGAGAAGGTTCGCTGAACGTGTGTTTCTATTGTTATTAATATTTTTACGTGCTTATCTACGGACACCGTAGGACGTCTATCTCTTTCTCAAAACAAAAATCGATATATATTAACAGCTTTGTGCGTATCCTCTCGAAACCCAGAAGCTGTCCCAATTAAAAACTTGCTTTCCTATCATCGAATCTTTGACTATTGTATTTAGCAGATTATGTTTTCCGCTCGAGTTGCAGTCAGGTTTCGGAAGAAGTTTTGTAAGCGATCTCACAAGTGATTTCTTGGATAGATCTGGGATAAAAGTGGTACTGCCGTCCGTACACCGACACCAAAGGCAAGCCGTTGAGAGGTGGCACAGGACGGTTAAAATTTCACTGAAAGTTTTATGCCTTGAGACCGGCAATTCCTGGGAAAAAAACCTCTCCTACGCACTACTAACTTTGCGTAACGTAACCCACGAGTCCATCGGGTTCTCGCCTGCCAAACTGGTGCATGGTAGAAATCTGAGAACTCATGAACGATTATTATATGAAAATAATGGAAATGAGACGAGCCTTTGGAAAGGATAGTGACCAAATATGTATTCTATTTAATGAATTGTATAAAGCGATGTCAGGATTTAGCAGCAGAAACTATGACTAAAACTCGTGATAATAGGAAAAAGTGGTATGACAGACATTCTGTCGAGTGAAAATTTAAAGTGGGCGATAAAATTTTGGTATTATCTTTGAATAAAGCCAATAAATTTTCAGTTAATTGGATAGGTCAGGGCACTGTGGAAGAGAAATTTTCAGAAACGAATTTTATTTTAAACATACCTCATCGCAGAACTCCTTCTTAAATTTATCACGTGAATTTACTTAAACCGTATCTGCAGAGAAAGCAATTAGTGAATTTAATAATGGAAGAACATTACGAACCTAATGGGAATTACTACGATTTAGAGATTCCTCAATTAACAAGTGTCTGGAAGAATACGACTTCGGAAATATAATTATTGATAGCCGTTTGGAGGAAAGATGCACTGCAGACCAGATAAATGAGCTATCCGAGGTTTTAGGAAAAAGCAGGTATGTTTTTTTCTAATGATCCATGAAAAACTGATTTAATTACCCACGACATAGAATTAACTAGCAACGTACCAGTAAGGATTCGCCATTACAGAACTTCACCGAGGCAAGCCGAAATTTAAAGGCCGAGTTAAAGATAATGTTAGAACTAGGAGTGATTGTCGAAGATGAATCTGAATATAATTCTCATGTAATTTTGGTAGAAATCCCAGAACGAGACCCGCGTTCTTGCATAGACTACTGAAAATTAAATGCTATAATCCGACCCGATGTATTTCCTCCGCCGAACATAAAAAGAACGCGTCGAACGTGTAGCAAGGGTACTACATAACGACATTGTATTTGACGAAGGATTGCTGGCAGATCCCAATGACGCCTAGGGCTAAGAAAATTAAAGCTTTTGTGACAAGCTGGGGCTCATTTCTCCCTCTCCTGATGTCATTCGGGTTGATACATGCGAGCTCTATATTTTCAAAATTTATGAGCATTCTGCTCAGAGGCCTGGAAGAATTTTGTCTTCCATATTTAGTTGATATAGTCATTTTTTCTGACAATTAGAATGATCATATGAGGCATATAGGTGCAGTATTAGACCGCATACGGGAAACGAAAATAAAAATAAAACTGTCAAAGTGTAAATTTGCGCAGCATACAAAGAAATTATTAAAAACACCAATTAAAATAATTTAAGACAGACATGAGTACACATAAAATAAAAATTTATAAAAAAAATATATACTTAAAAACAGTTAAAAATACAAAATAGTAGACGTTTCGCCAAGCGACACGCAAGGCATCATCAGTACAAAAACAATCTATTGCATAACAAACCACAGAACAAGGAAAAAGAAAAGGTTTGAAATCAAGGAAAGTTGAAGTTATTTTAAAAACAGATAATATTCATTAGGGACAGAACGAGCTTCATTCAACGTCTGCGATCGCAATTGAGTGAACCAACTCTCAAGGAGTAATCGACCATGGTAGCTGTTACAACCTGATTTCAAAATACTGGCGTTCGCAATTAGCGGGATGTGATTCGTTTGAAGTGAATGCTGGTTACTTATCCTCGCTTCCTAAACCTCTTACGCTTAACTCCAGTTATAGTCTTAATTCACCTTACAAATTTCTCGATGATTTACAGAGTTTTGTTTTCCCTACCGGTTATATCATGGCTTCCCTTGATGTTGTTTCGCTGTTTACTTCAATCCCTTTCGATCTGGTTTGTAAAGTAATTAAAGATATCTGGCCCACTCCGACACAACCTACTGATTTTAATGTCGATGAGATTGTTGAATTAGTTAGTTTTTGTTTGACCTCAAACTGTTTTATATTTAATAATTGTTTTTATAGTCAAATTTCTGGTACCGCTATGGGGTCCCCCCTCTCTGTTGTAATTACTGAACTTGTAATGCAGAATATTGAAAATAAGATTAATTCTGAACTTGGTTCACGTATTCTTTTTTGGAGACGTTATGTTGATGACATTTTTTTGATAGTGAAAGAAGCTGATTTAAATAATATTCTCACGATTTCTAACTCTATTGGTGACCCTATTAAGTTTACTGTTGAAATTGAAAATAATGCTTAATTACCATTTCTCGACATTCTAGTCCGCAGACACATTGCTGATACCTCTCAATCTATCACCACTACTGTTTACAGAAAACCTACATCTACTGGTCAATATACTAATTTCAATTCAATTTGCCCTTTCAGCCATAAAATAGCCGTTATTAAGACTTTAGCCTTCAGGGCCATTAGATATTGCAGTTCCAGTAATGATTTTGAAATTGAAAAGTGTAAAATTTATCGCGATTTGGTTAATAATAGCTATCCTATAGGTCTTGTTAAAAAAATCTTTAAAAATACTTTAAATTTTGTGAATTCTACTCCCCCCCCCTTTTCAACGTAGTAAACCAAACTCTTTTATCTGTATCCCTTATTATAAGAACATTTCTGAAAAAATTTCTGGCATTCTAAAATCATTCAATATTGGGGTTTCTTTTAAACCAATTAATAAAGTGAGTTCCTTTTTCACTAAGCATAAATTTCAATATGATAAGTCTAAATTACCCGGTGTTGTTTATATTATTCCCTGTAAAGATTGCAATAGTGTCTACATTGGTGAAACAGGTAGATCATTGGAAATTCGCCTAAAAGAACATACTAGTGCTTTAAAAAATAGTAATTTGAATTCAAAAATTGTCCAGCATTCACTTCAAACGAATCACATCCCGCTAATTGCGAACGCCAGTATTTTGAAATCAGGTTGTAACAGCTACCATGGTCGATTACTCCTTGATAGTTGGTTCACTCAATTGCGATCGCAGACGTTGAATGAAGCTCGTTCTGTCCCTAATGAATATTATCTGTTTTTAAAATAACTTCAACTTTCCTTGATTTCAAACCTTTTCTTTTTCCTTGTTCTGTGGTTTGTTATGCAATAGATTGTTTTTGTACTGATGATGCCTTGCGTGTCGCTTGGCGAAACGTCTACTATTTTGTATTTTTAACTGATTTTAAGTATATATATTTTTTATAAATTTTTATTTTATGTGTACTCATGTCTGTCTTAAATTATTTTAATTGGTGTTTTTAATATTTTTCACATTCAGACGTTAAAATGTATACATTTTGCATACAAAGAAATATTTGGAATACGTGGTAGCCGACGGGCGACGCATTCCAGTGGAATCTAAAATCCAAGCGATTAAGCCTGGCACTAAAACCAAGACCGAAATTCCCCGTTTCTAAGGATGTCAGGATTAGGAATTATGCAACTGTAGCAGAGCTTTTAACGCATGCTTTGAAAGGGAACGACCGGAATGCAAAAATTAATGGAATTCTGAAACTGAGGAGGCATTCCTTACGTTAAAAAAGAAATTGACCGAAAGCACGGTTATTTTATGCGCCGAACTATGCAGAGAAATTGATTATTGAGACTGACGCGTCCGACATATGAATCGGCGTAGTAATGGCTCAGAGCGTAAATGGCGAAGAATACCCGGTAATATACCTAAGTAGAAATTTTACTCCACCTGAGAGAAATTTAACTACGAGCGAGAAATAATGTCTTGTAATAATATATGCTATAAAAAAATTAAGACACTATTTAGACATTCAGCAGTTTAGAATTGAAACCGATCACGACCTTAATGTGGCTTAAATATAACACAGGAAATAATCCCCGGTTAATACGTTGGTCGTTGATACTTCAGCCTTATCATTATATAATCAAACACATGCCTGTTAAGCAAATACCTCACGTAGAGGTGATTAAATGTAAGTACAAAAAAATTGTGTATAATTTTTTAAATTCTTAGCATTCTAAATTAATTGTAATTTTTTTTTAGAATTAAAAATGTGTAAGTGACCATAATTTTCATATTAGTCATCTTGAAGAAAAGTATGATATATGACAATAATATTTATGTTTTGTATGTGCGATGAGAGTTGTGAGCCTCTGTTGTGAACGAATGAGGGTCTAACTTGATCTCAACCTTCGATTTTTCAGCTGTGCGAAAAATCTAGCTGACAGGAAGGGGTTGCTGTAAAGTCTTGAAATAATTAGTAATCATGAGTAATTAAATTTTAAGTTCAGTGTTCAAATTAAGACTTTACATCTGGGACGCAGTTCCCACGGTAAGAAAATGTTTCTGCTGTCATGGACAGTGCACCGCAGTCGGGTTGTATGCAGTTTTTCTATGCCAATGGCAAGAGAAATTTGTTACGTTTCATCCTTGATAAATCAATTTCACCTTCCTTAAAACCTCAGTAGCGGAGAGCTTCAACCTCACAGTAGACATCGGATGGCAACACTGGCCCCGGTGGAGAAGAAAGGCTTCCAACAAGAGCAAGTTAGTCTCCGTATGATTGAAACTCGGTGGTAGTGAACGCCCGGATCTTGAAAAATGGATTCGGATCTTGGAGCGCAGAATGTGCTGATTGGAAGATCGAGGTACGAAAGAAAGGGAGACAACGCTTTTTCTGTATCGGAATAACTCTAAGAGAGTTAGATGCTTGATTGTGCGGCGGAGTTGCAAACAGTTGACGTAAAACAGGCAACTACAGATTTCGGAAGAGAAGTCCTGTCTGGAGAATAAATTAGTAGAACCGATAACTCTTCTACTACAGGATGAGACGCCCTAACGAGTGACTGAATATTTAGATGATCTGTAAAAGGCGAAAGGAACAAACATTTAACCGATTATAACAGAATGTTACTCACGTATAGAAAGGATTGTTATATTTAAACTTATTATTAACACTAGCAAATCCGCCCGGCGCGGCGTTGCCCGGTTCCGTCAAAAAATAATACGAAACGCAAAATCACTCTAAAAATCGCTGCACGAAACCATTCTTCTGGCAACTCTTTGTCTTTCGGAAATTAAACAGAGAGATTTAGCCGAAGCGGAAGTAAATTAAATACAACCCTCTCAAATGTCTGGATCATTTGATTCAAAACGGGTCAGTTTTTGGTCAAAATATTTAAAAAAAGTTAACGTCTGTTATTCACAAAATTTGTATTTTCGGAATTAGAATAAAACTGTGAGTTTCGATTCAAATAATCCAATACTTTTCAGAATACTCGAAGATGAGTGAAAATGAAACTTTTTTGTTTTCTGGGATTATCAAATCGGTAATTTTTTTTTGCGGTTTCAATAGAAATAGTCCTTTTTGGTGCGCGCGCAGGAAAATCTTTTAGTTTCACCGCCAGGGGATGCATTTTGTTCTAAACAAATTGTCCCACACGTGTTCCCGCTGCCTAAGATACCGTGTATAGCAGACGTGTTAGGCAAGCGCTACAAAAATTTTTACTTCCAGTTTCTACCACCAGGTGGAGCATTCTGTTTTAAATAAACCTATTTCCGAACGAAACTCCAGCACTCGCTCCTGTTGATTACGGGACCGTGTAGAAGGCGTGCCGTGCATGCGCGAAAAATGTGTTAGTTCCACTTTCCACCCCCAGGGAGTACCAAATCTAGTCTTAAATAATTAGCTGTATCTTAATTAGTTCATATTAAATTGAATGAACCGATTCCCGTTGAAATCGGACCCACAGCACCCGAGAAAATAAATCACCCGCTGGATATTAATATTTATAAATGGTGGTAACCACGGACTTAAAAAATGATACCGAAGTTTATTTAGTATCTGGGAGACTTCGGAAGAATGTCAGAAGAGCTTTCGTTTGAATCGGGCCGAGATTAAATGCAGAATATTTCAGTTACATTGTCCACCTCCAGGAGGTGCACTCTGTTCTAAAGAAACCTCTTTCCGAACGAAACTGCCGCAGGTGTCTCCCACTGCTTATCACAACGTATAGAAGGCGTTCTGCGCACGGGCAGAAAATCTTTTAGATCCGCTTTTCAATACCAGGGGTGCAAATTTATATCTTAATTAGTTATCTATATATTAATTAGTTAATGTTAAGTTGAATGAATCAGTTATCGTTGAAATCGGCCCCTTTGTCTGAATCGGACAAATTTTAAATGCAAAATTGTTTAGTTTCACTTTCCCTCGCTAGGGGTGCAGTCAGCTCTAAATAAAACTCGTTCCGATCGAAACTCTGGCACGTGTCCCTGCTGCCTATGTCACCGTATAGCAGGCGTGCTGCGAACGCGCTGCAAAATCTTTTAGTTCTATTTTCTATCGACAGGTGGCGCTAAATCTGTAAGTTAATTAGTTATCTATATCTTAATTAGTTCGTGTTAAGTTGAATAAACTAATTCTCATTGAAATTGGGCCCATAGAACCCCAGAAAATATCCCTCCCTGATCATTAATGTTCAGAAATAGTGGTAGACACGGACTGAAAAAAAATGATACCAAAGTTTATGTAGTATCTGGGGACCTGAGAAAAGTTTTCGTTTGAATCAGACTAAAAATTAAATAGTTCTGGTTTTGGAGGCAGGGGGGGGGAGGGAAGAGGGAGTTTCGATCAAAGCATTAACGCGATATTTAAACTACAACCGAACCCTCACCTCCTCCCCCTACCAACAGAATTTAACCAACGACGTTACAAAATTAGGCCATATCATTAACTTTCTAAAGAGAAACAAAGTGACTTTTTTTTCCATACAAAAACTGTAAGTTACCGTTGTTAATTTTTTATATCAAATACATAAATTACGTATACATGAGAAAACTCTAAAAATTGCATAAAACAAATCGCAAAACTTCACAACTCGTTGTTCGAATTGCAATCAGCTGACGACCTTTTCATCTGCCAATCATAACTGCCCGGTTGACTTCCAGCTGTTCCTACAATTCTATCAGCTACCAATCACAACTGCCCTGCAATGGTGATTGACTTGTAGTGAGCGATTTGTGAGGTCATGTGAAACAAAAAACGCTGCTAAACATGAAAAAAAGTTAAAAAACACAAAAAAATTAAATTAAAAGAAAAGTCTAATAAAAAAATCGAGATAATAAATAATCTTCCCTTCCCTTTTAAAATTATGATTTTTATCTGTAAAGAATTATCAACATTCTCCAAGTTAAAAAGAGTAAAAAAAAAATTATGATTCTGAGCGTATCTGAGGCTGAAATGGAAGCAATCACCGAACCAATCAAGCATTCTGAGCAAAATTACTTAGTGTCGAAGAAAAAAATTTTCCAAAAAATCAAAAATCGCTGTACGAATTTCGCATAAACTTTATTGAAAAGAAGATAAAAAAAGGTATATTGTGCTAAAAGATTGGAACCGGATTCCAGTTACTAATGTGGGTAAATCGCAGTGAAACGTCAAAAAACACTAAAAATCGCATTTTTAAAATCATAATTTTTTATCTGTGAAGAATTATCAACTTTCTCCAAGCTAAAAAGAGAAAAAAAACTGACGATTCTCAACTTATCTAAGGCTGAAATGGAACGCAACCACCGAACCAATCAAGCATTCTGGCAAAATTTGTTAGTGTCGAAGGAAAAAATTCGCCAAAAAATCAAAAATCGCTGTACAAATTTTGCATAAACTTTATTGAAAAGAAGATAAAATTTACTATATTGTGCTGAAAGAATGGAACCGGATTCCCGTTACTAATGAGGAAAAAACGCAGCAAAACGTGAAAAAACAGTAAAAATTGCATTAAAAATTAAATTAAAAAACTATATTCAAAATGTCCAAGTTCTGTCTTCAAGGTGCAAAACTACATGCATAGAAGTACCTTCCCACCAAATTTTGTAGGTCTGCGTGCAGCGGTCTCTTCAGAACACAACCCAGAAAAAGACACACACACAAACTTCTTTATTACAGTTGGAGATGAATTAATTAAGTTCAGTTTTATGTGCAAGAAAGTTTTCTAGTTACCGCTACGAATCTCCTTTTTAATTCTAATCAAGACTAGAATTACAATATGTATACACTGTCCACAAATAATTATTTTTATCAATAATCTATTTTCGTATTAAATGAAATCAAATGAAAAGTTGAATTCTTGGATGTATATCATTCATTAAAATGAATAAAAATATATTTTTATCGTTCAAGTGCTTTTTAAAAAATTTTTGAAGACAAATTACATTTTCATTTTTAATTACACACATAAAAAGTCGCTTTTAGACTTAACAAAAGTTATAGGTTATAATTATTGAGTAAGCTATGACACTCATTTGCAAATTTAACTTTATAAACTTATAGACTATATTTTGAAATTTCAAAAATTATCTCTCTTTCAATATATATATATATTTACATATATATATTTAAATATATATATATACACAGTCCACAAATAAAGATTCTTATTTATAATGTATTTCCGTATTATCTGAAATCAAATGAAAAGGTAACATTTTTAGAGAGCTTTTTAAATAAATCTTTGAAGAAAAACTTCAGATTCATTTTTAGTTACATAAAAAGTCCGCTTCAGACTTAACAAAAATTGTAGTGTTTAATTATAGAGTAAAATATTATTACAGGGTAAACTGATAAATTGAGGAATAATGGTAATTGAGTACTAGTGTTTTATTTTTTTTTATTTTTTTACGCTACACTCGATATGGAGAAAAAACTACAAACTCCTGTAAGTGTAGCTAAATTCATCATCTATCGTTCCTAATTATTTTTAATTTGTCCTTAACTAAAGGGGTAGTGTTAAATATGATATATGTATATATATATATCCTTATATATTATTTCTCCTGTCAACATCCCTTTTACTCAGAAAATATGAAACGCAGAACAACGAATGAGATACCATATGAAAGGTTTTAGAACAGGCTTCTGACAGAGCCCACTTAACAATTCGTTAAAACATGTTTTTGATTAAAATTTGCTGAAATTAAAAAATTAAATCGGCATTGTTTTCATGAAAGAAATGAAAGGTTTTCCTGAAATTATTGTTGCCAAAAAAATAAAATACCACATTATATGATGCTCATAGCAATTATTATAAAAAAAACACCGCACGGGTTTATTTTATACTTATGATTAAAAAGCGAAATTGAAATTGAAATGTTTAGATTTATATTTCTAAGTCCCATGGTTTTCCCGAAGCGAATGACGTCATCGTCTAATGCAGTCAAAATACGATTGTTAATTTTTTTTCTCGCGCGTGCCTTTAGCAATCTTGGATCAGTTTTTAGTCTAACTTTGATGGAATAAATTAGATGATATTCTGGCTTGACTAACAACTAAATGTTTTTTGCAGATATTTTTATCCTTGCTTTTTCTTTAGAAGTTTAAACCTGCATCTAATAAATATTACATATTGATAAAAAATGATGCTTCTCTATTACCCCGTCGACCAATTTTCATAACAAAAAACTATCGCCAAATAAACGGGAGAACGTTGCCATTGGAATATCAAAAAATAAATAAAATATAAGAATTTAAGGACACAATTGTTATTTTAATTAATAAAATAACTACTAAATCAGTAAAACATAATGAAAAATACACGCAAATGTTGAATGTAATACCACTAGATGACGTAACAAACACGCATAATGATTCTGACATCAAGTAAATGGGACTGCATTTTTGGCGTTTAATCTTACAATTTGGCGATAGTTTTTTGTTATGAAAAGTTGTCGACAGCATAATAGAGAAGTACCTAAAAAATATTAGATTTCAGTGCGAAATCCTCGCACGGGCCCTCTGGTATACATATAACACTATCCCCAGTCCCCGATTTTGTCCGATTACCCTTTATATAGGTATATATTTTAAAAAGCAAACGCATGTCTGTGAGTAACGTAGCCATCATATTGATGATGGCAACACCTTAGCCATAAATAGCGATTTTACTGCAGTTTTTTGAATTTCTAAACATTGCAGAATTTACATTTTTACACCATTCAATAGGGAAAAAAGAAGTTCTTGCAAATGTAATTTGTTAGAAACATCTATCGCAATTTACAGATTTTATTGAAAATAATTGTTAAGCATGGACTTTTCAAAAATCTATCTCTATCGCCTACAGTCGGAATACCAAAGATGTTCAGATCAATATAAATAATTCAGCATTTGATTCGGACTAATATTGCATAACGAAATCAAAACTTCATCAATATATAAATTAATTAATTAATAAAATAACATTAATAAAACACAAATTTAACACACGTCTTCAAACTAGGAGTTTAAACCACTGATATTATCAAAAACGAAAACTCTGATGTAAGAATCGAGCTTTGGCTATTTACTCCAGGCATAGAGCTAATAGGAAAGTATCTCTTTTAAATAATTTCAAAACTTTTTTAAAGACATTATTGGTATTTTTCATATAAAAATGCGTTTTGGTGTTGTTAGTGCGCACTCTAAAAAAATATATTAAATGTAAAAAAAAATCTATTAGAGTTTTCATGTAAAAAAAAGATTTTCATCTATATTCCGTAAAACGGGACGCCCGGGTTGGATCCCCTATTATATGTAATTTGGTGACTAATTTAACAAACTAAATTTGAAAACAAAAATGTATTTTCAAGCTATAAAAGTAATTGTTAACGTGTAATTGTCCTATATGCGTTAACGTTAATAAAAGCCAGTAATTAAGAAAGAAAATGAAAGCGACTTCAAATGACCCATTCGTAATCCACGATTAAATTCTAACTAAGGCAAAACACATATTATTAGCGTTGTCTATTTTTTATTTACTTATTAATGGAGTGCATTTTTAAATAAGAAAGTTGAGTCATACACACAGAGTCCATGCTCAGATAGGAAGTTTTTATCCAAACTATTGAAACTCACTTTCGAGAATTTGAATATACCGTACTACAGAGAAGTTTCTTTAGACGAAGGATATAAGTCAAGAAACATTAGCTTAACAATAAAGGCAAGTCTGCCAAAGTTTAATTCAAAATCCTCTCGACCATTTAAATTTTATCGATCCACCCTCTTATTTGTAAGATGTCTCTAATTACTAGCATCATTTACGTTTGACACGCAGTACACAATCCTATTTTTAAATTTTTGACGTGTACCTGTAAAAAAACGTATACATTCTACGATGAGTATTTGAAACTTTAAATCCTTCTCTGGTGTAATGTCAAATCTGCTGTGTGGTTGGTGAAAAAATTTGAAACACACATGCATACCTACATTCATACATACGTGGACACAAAATAGAAGCTCTTCTTTTTGTATCAAAAATAAGAAGCTTCTGAAAATAAAACCATATTACATTGAAAAATAGAAAAATAATGGAAATTTCCGTTCAAATAATATGGAATGATAGCTTTATTTTATTTTAAATGCGTAGAATTCTTCTAACGTATATAAAGATGAATTTTAAAGAAGGCACAATTAGAACTATTTATTATTTATAATATGGCTGATGTAATTTCATGAATTAACACAAAAATCATCAAAATCTGAAACTGTAATAGATAAAATGAATGATGTAACAGCACAAATAAAATCAGTCAAAAAATATAGTGATGCGAGGATCTTTAATAGAACTTTCAAATTTTATACTTCTTCATATAAAAATTGTTTTCAATACCAAAAACCTATCAAGAAAAACTTAAAATAGGAAAAACAAATGAATTTTTGCATGAGATAATACATTTCCAAATATTAATTTATGGGAATACTTTGTTTAAAGAATATAATTAATAGAAGTAAACACAACCAAATTAAGTGTAGACAATGTTGTTTTACTCTCAACAAAAAATGCAAAAAATTACAAATGACAAGTTATTCTACAAGCGATAAATGCATCCCTGAGAAAAGTCATATTAGTGTTATGTTTCTTTTCCTGTCAAATATAATTATTTGTTATTATTGAATATGCACAATAATATAGCGCCTCTCAATTTACATATTATTATTCCTATTTATATTTATTATACAAAATAGCAAAATACGTGGAAGTCTTTATTTTAAACATAAGTGAGTTTGTATATTTTTTAATATATAAGTTGCATCTTAGCAATAATATATATATAAGCCAGAAACTGTAAGCTTTCGTTCCGTTGTGCGTCCTGTTATTTCTAATACACTGACCAGAAAAATTAAAAGAACAACTCTAAAATGTACTTTATGTTAATGTTATTAAGTGAAATCAAATTAAAAGGTACAAATCAAAATTATCACGTAATTCAATGGTACACACAAATATCAAAGTAAAATACAAGTTTCGCATGGGAAAATGTTGCGCGAGGAACCCCACCTGACCGCAGCCGAAAGCTATTTAAAATGATTTCGAAGCTGACGCGGTCGACCGCCTTATTAAACTCTCCATACCGCCCGGAAACGCTGGTCGATTTCTTAAACTTATTGAAGTCAGCTTTTTTTTTTCACCGCCATTTTCCGTAATCGGGTCTACTACAGTTCCGGACAGTAAATGAAAGAATGCACCCCCGATTCCGCCGCGCCGCCTGTTCTGCCAAGTAGCATCATTAGACGGTTTATGAGAATTAGCGTTAAATTAGGTGAGTGGAAGAAAAACAGTAAGCTTGTAAAACTGTGCAGCTTACATTGCGGTCAGGCGTGTTGACAAAACTTATAAACGTTTTCTACGTATCCCAAAAAAGTTGTGAAAAATACCAGAAACTTTTCCTTGCATTACTTTATATCAGATTTCTTAATACTTATTTAAATTTATCTTTTGCAGAAATAAGTTATTCTGTATTTTGAAGATATGTTAGAAACGACAAAATAAAGATCATGTGCTATGTTTTTAGCAGTTTAATCATTCAAGTTACATGAGTTTTTATACTTGTTTCTTTATTTTTTCTCTCGCCAGTGTATATGACGTCTTAAAAGAAGCGTCTTTTTAAAGATAACTGTTTAGATTTTCTAAAACTAAAAAACACAAATTATAGCTGATTTCCTCTGCAGATTTACCTCTGCTGTTCCCACTAAATCACACGAGTCACGTTTAACAAATCAAGCCACTGAGGAAATTAATGTCGTTCGTCTTTAATGTTCAAAACATTTGTTTCGCACTGTCAGTTTGAAACGAAAAGCAGATCTCCATTGGTGTCACTAAGCGGCAAATGTGATATATGTTAAATATGATGTGAAGATAGATGTTGCTGGTGAACAAAATCCAAAAGCGATTCCTTCAGAAATCTTTTGATTATTGAAGGAAGCATTTATAACTGATTACTTTCAGGGAAAAATGAAAGTAATTAAATGTTTAGCTACAAGACATTTTTATGAACTTCCTAACTTCCTTTATAACAAATAACTCAAAATTTGAACTTTCGAAGATGTTAATTTTTTTTAAATAATTAAATTTTTGCGCAGCTTAAATTCAGGATAAAAATATTCTCAATATGGTAATTTTTATTGAGTTTTAAATTTTGTGAAATATAATTAAGATCAATTGGTTTTCATAACATTTTTTAGATTATAGTTTCGTTTACGTTTGAAAAAAATAACTCTTAACTACAGATTGTCAATTTTTTTTAATATTAAAAGTATGCTTCATAGTTTAAAATTATCGTAGAATTTTACAATAACTAGTAATTTAAGAATTCGACATTAAAAAACTCACAAATGACTTTTGTTTTATTCCTGAAAATATTATTTTAATACAAACATACTGTATGCGTTTAAAGAGAAATTGATGCGAGTAATTTAAAAGAAATTAATTAGAAAAAAGAAAGACTTAAACAGATGTGCATATTTTCTAAATTTTACGTTAAAGTAGACAGGATAGTTTTTAATCAAGCAATCTATTTTTATTATCTTTCTGTTAACTGTAAAATATAAAAATATATTTCGTTCATTCAAACATATATCAGCAAGAAATAAGGAAAAATATTTTTTTCTTATATCAATGCGTTGTCCCCACTACAGGATTCTTTCTCATATAGCGATATTATATGTTCTGTACTGCAGAGTACTTCATCGGGTCAGGAAATTTTATTTTTGTTTCGCTATTTTTGTTAATGTTAGTGCTAATTCCGATTAGCATGGTCACGAATTTTCTTTTTTATGGGTCAATCTCAGGCATACCTGATTCTTATGAAAAAACATAACCATATATATGGTGGATTTTCTTATCGTTGGCCACTAGATAATTCCTAAAACATTAATTTTAGAGGTATTGTTTGGATTGCAAAAATTGTTCAGATATTTATCATATGAAAATCCATTTCCGTGAAAATAGTAAATTAAAAAAATTACTAAATTTAAATATTATACGAACCACTTTTGGTAATGATGTAATTTGCGATCTATTGCTTTTTAGTTAGTTAGATGGTGCCACTGAAATTGGTTGTTGTTTGAATCCACGTATTCTTTATGACACGTTTGAATAGGAAAGTCATTGAATTTTATCGAGTCATAGCCACCGATGAATCAAGCATTCATTTTTTTCACCAACATTAATTACTAGTCGACATCGGTAATATATATGGCTGAACGACTCATAAAAACGGCTCTTTTAACTGCTTTTGTTTTATGAAATTGGAATAATAAAATAATGGGTCATTAAATTAATTAATGGACTCATTTTCATTATTTATTCTTAATTTCTTTTTCATATTTAAAAATAGTGATTTCTGTTTATAACTCGATGGGTCAATTTCAGTGGCACCATCTAAGAAACAACTAACTAAAACTACATCATTACTAAACTTTCTCTATGCTCTCTAACAAGTTATACTATAAAAATTCCATTCTTTCTATGAGAAAAAATTGCCAAGTCCCGATACTTTGAATTTTATTCATTTTATCCATTTTGGGGCAAAACAAAAACGAAAAAACGCGTTTTTAGTGACAGTAAACACTGAAAATATAAAGTATCATATCTCGGTAATATTTTGTCGTATAGAGGGTGATGTTTTTCTTTTTGTGTAGAGAAAGTTTTTCTAAATATAACTCATAGTACCTACACTGTAAAAAAAAAAAAAAAAAAAAACTCGGAAACGTTACTCTATCTGGTGCGGCAGCAATGTGGCCCATCGGTTCTGTTATGTTTCCGCATATTTCGGTCAGATATTCGTAAAAGTTTCCGCATATTTCGGTCAGATATTCAGAAATGTTTCTGTATATTTTGGAAACATTTAGGTGCATTTCGGAAATGTTTCTTTATATTTCAGTCAGATATTCAGTAACGATTCTGCATATATCGGAAATGTTTTTATATACATCGCAAAGGTTTCTACATATATCGGAAATGATTTTGTATACATAGGAAAGGTTTCTGCATACATCAGAAATGTTTTTGTATACATCGGAAATGTTTCTGTGTGTTTTGGAAATGTTTCTGTGTATTTCTGTTTTATAATTTCTTTTATTTGAGAGAACAATATGCTTTAAAAAAAATTAATACTACATTCGCTCGAGGCGAAACCCCACTCCATATCATCGTGGTTGGGTTTTCTGCGAAGTTCGGTGAGCGAACTCGCTAATAATACTATAGAAATGATCGTATGAAGTATGATCTTGTAGATGAATTATACCCTAGAATTAGCAATATTATAAACTTTCTGTAATTTCTGGTGTGAAACATATATTTTTCTGAACTCGTTTTATTATTCACCTTTTATTATTAGACTGCTACTCAAGATATTACTTTAAAGTTATTTATGCAGGCGAAATAAACTTTGAAAAAACTTAATTTTATGACAAATACTGCTGTTATTTTAAAATAACTCCAAATTTGAGAGTATGTCCTTCTACTGAAGAGAGGCTTCTAAATTTTCCATTGTAGGAACAGAGTTGAGTTGTCTGGAAACTTCTTTAGTTTACCTATACAAGTTTACAAGTACAATAAGTTTAGAAGTTGTTGTATACACAGTTAAATAACTCGTTCGATAGTTTCTTTATACTCTTGTTCCATGAATCTATAATAAATATTAGATATTTGATTGATGAATAATAATGTAGTACTAGTATTAATGAAGTACAGATAGCACAGTATATACGTCTTTAACATCTTTTCGTCTTGAGATCGGTTCCGTTTCATAACTTTTCTAATGATGTAATGTATCGTTTATATGACAGAACAAATTCCTAATTTCACTTATACTATACGTTTTTCACTCAGTTTTTATGAATCAGATATTTGTAAATAAATAACGCTGAAAATTTGATTTATGGATCTATAAATAATTCTTTTTTTAAATGCAGCCTCATGAGTTCCATCCTCTAAATAGATACTCATGAAAATATTTAATTTCTCTATACTTATAAATAGATAGATTTTAGTAATACCTTTTAACCTTTTTTTTTAATCTTGTAAATAGTTATACCATTCGAAAATATTTTATATCTGTGGTAATTGTTTTATTTTCACGAATTGTATACTTATAAATAGATATATTGATAAAAATGTTTTGTCTGTTTGTAAATATTTTTAATATAGTGTTTTACAACTATCATGCTTCTAAATATATTCATTTAAAGGTATTATTTTATTCGTATAACTTGAGAAGTGTTGAGATAACCTGAGAAAATAAATATATTTTTATAAGTATACAGTTCATAAAATAAAATAATTATTTACAGATACGAAATCTTTTGACGTAATATCTATACATGCAAGATTAAAAAATATATTTATTTAAAGGTATTAAAAATAATACATCTATTTTGGGAAATAAAGCATTTTCATAATGCATATGTATCTGTTTACAGCATGGAATTTACGAGACCGGATTTTAAAAAAGAATTATTTATAGATTTATAAATCAAATTTTCAATTATATTTATTTATAAATATCTGATTCATAAAAAATGAAGGAAAAACGTATAGTATAAGTGTAATTAGGAATTTGTTCTGTCATAAAAACGATACATTTCATCATTAGAAAAGTTATGAAACGGAACCGATCTCAAAACGAAAAAATGTTAAAGACGTATATACGGTGCTATCTGTACTTCATTAATACTAGTACTACATTATTATTCATCAATCAAATATCTGATATTTATTATAGATTCATGGAACAAGATTATAAATAAACTATCGAACGAGTTATTTAACTTTGTGTATACAACAAAAGATTAACTGCAAATGTAATATTAATATGCAATAAACTAGAATCTGATAATATTAAATTTTTTAAAGCATATTGTTCTCTCAAATAAAAGAAATTATAAAACAGAATACTTACAGCTCATATAAATACGTTGCATCGGCATCTGTTTTAAGCTGTCTTTCCTCTCAAGAGCAATAGAAATCACGTGATAATGACATGTGCAATAGGTCGGAATAGATGAGCATGCGCAAATATTACTTCATTTCGAATTCCATTTTAAAACTTTACACGGAATGAGTGTAACATTTCCGAATTTTTCAGTAACCATCATTTTACACTACCTATTCGAAAACATTTTCGGTATGGAATGTCACGTTTCTGACTTCTTCAGAATAATTCACCGCTTTGAATATTTTTCCGAAAATACGTGTAACGATTCCGAAATAACAAGTAACTGAGGAGAACACAAAGTTTACTATAAATTTCCGGAAAACTTTCCGCCTTGTGCCGAAACGCTTCTGAGTTTTTTTTTACAATGTAGGGGCAGAATAAAAATATATTTAAATTTCGTCACCTTTAAAAAAATAATTTATGGCGTAAATAAATTTTCGTGTGATGTAGAACATTTGAAACATTTTTGCAATTAGAACTATACATCAAAACTAACGGTTTGGGAATTAGCTAAGGCTATTTGGTTTATATATTGATTTAATATTGCTAAGATGCAACTTATATATTAAAAAATATATAAATTTAGCTTCAGTCAATGATAAGAAGGGACACCTTTTTTTTTTTTTTAATATGAAATTTAAAAAATATATTCTTTTTCAATTTATGTAGCAACAAATAAAAGTGCTATTTTGGAGATTATTATACATTATATTTTCATACTTTTAATTAAGTATAATTTTCATTGCGAGCCACCGTTTCTGTTCCGAAAATGTTAGAAATCAGTGGAAATTCTTTTGTCGGGTTGCATTGTTCTGTAACTCGACCCGTTCAGGATTGTACCACAATATCACGCTTAATCCAAAGATACGTTTTTTGTCAAATTCTGTCAAAACGTTAGGGTCTGAATAATGTCAATGTTTCCCAGTTCGCTACTTTTTTTTAAAATTTAGATTGCTGGAATGCTGTTACTTTTTTAAATATGAAATATTCGCCTTCTTTAATAACAGATCAAATAATGCGAAAATAAGGCGAATTATACTATTTTAAAAAAGTGGTGGGCTGGCAACACCGAATAATATGAATGCATATTAAATTAAGATTGGCAACGCATTAAATGGTATCCTCCATTGTTGTCATTTTTTTTTCAGATAAATGCATTATTTTATCCAGTATTTTATAATGCATAAGGAATTTGTCTCTATTTTTATTTATTTTTGCTTAGTTTTTAAAAAATATATAGAAAATGTATGTATATGTCCTCCAGTAGTCGTCTCCAGCAAAAATTCTCTTTATGTCAATATGCGATATTTTTTTCCTTCTTATTTTTTCCAAACATGTCAAGAAATTTTCATTTAAAAAGGTTAATTGTAGGTTCGCATATATATATATATATATATATATATATATATATACACGTTCAGTCAAATTTTTTGTAGTGGATTACACTAATATCTCAATATATTTTTTATGTTCCAAAAGTATGTAGCAAATGTTTTTGCATTCCTCGGTAAATATTATTCTTGCGTCAATATGATATATATATATATATATATATATATTTCATTCGTTAAGCTAAATGTAATTTCACATATAATTATAAATTCGCCATTCATAAAACATGTATAGTAAAAAATAATTCGCGTCTCTATTTTATAGAATATTTTCTCAAAATATTTATGCATTTTTTCAGCTCTCGAATGTCGCATTGGACTGCTAAGAATTGAAGACAGATAAGAATTTCGCTGTATATATCTACCTCTATGTCACGATCACGACAAATTGCCACGCAAATGATATTAAACGTAGAATGAAAGTTTCTTTATTCAACAAAAGAGTAACATTTTTTGAACATGAAGCAAAAAAGCTCAAAATAGTTTTTAATGGAGATCTTTTCTTAGATCAACTTTTTTATACTTGCGACACGTACGACAATGACTATAAAAATTAAAGGAATCCTTCAGAAACTTTATCCAAACATTGTTTCCTATCATATGCAAATTATAGTTTTGTCAAACGTAATGTAAATTCATAAACACGAGTATAGGTTCACATACAATTATAAACGCGAAAATAGTTTGTAAAAAAAAAAAAAAAAAAAAAAAAAAAGAAAAGAAAGAAAGAAAGAAAGAAAAGTAATTTTCATCTCCATATCATCGAATGTTTTTTCGAAAAAATTACTCATCAAAATCGCAATGAACCGTTAAGAAATGAAGAAGAATTTAGCTGTAATTACCGACCTCTATGCAATGATGACTGCAAATTTCCACAAAAAAGATTTCAAAGGTAGAGGAAAAGTTTCTTCAGTCAACAAAAAGAAAGTTTTTTTTTTTTTTTTTTTTTTTTTTTTTTTTTTTTTTTTTTTAACATAAATCGAAAAATGCACTGAAATACATCTTATTGTAGAAATGTTGTGATCTTTTCGCAGATAAAATTTTCTTCTATACAGCACATATGACAAAGACTATAAAACCTAATGTATTCTTTCACATAATCTCCTCGTCAGGTTTAACGCTACTTACAAAACCTGAAACATAACTGTTCATTTGTTTTTGAGAAAACTATACATCGAAATGAAATTTGGTTTGAAGGTTTTATCAACCTTTAAAAACATTAACATATTTTGGTATTAATATTTTAATAAAAATTGCGGCTCTGGAATTGTGACAGCATAATGATTACAAAAATGCAGTCCTCCGCGGTTTTCACCGTTTGTGCACCAAAATGAACCTGTCACATAAATGTATTTTGTTTATGTTAATCTACATCCAATGTGAAAGTTAAGTACACAGGATCATTAAAAAATATTGGTATTTGTAAAATTGACAGACATGAAAAAAAAATTGGGTACGATTTTTCAAGCATCATAGGTAGTGTAAAATCTAAAATATTTCATGACATGAGCAAAATGAAGTTGCGTGAATTTTATCATAGATTTAAAAACATCCATGTAGATTCACGTATAATTATAAAAACGCTATTATTATTATTTTTTAAATGCAATAAAAATATTTTTACTGCTTTTGGGGTAGCTTTCTCAAACAATTGACGCATTGTATTATCCGAATTCACGTTGGTCTGCTGAGAAATGCAGACGAATTTCAATGTACTTATCTACCTGTGTATCACGATCACGGAAAATAGCTACGCAGACGATATTAAATGTAGAATGAATTTTTTTTATTATTATTCAGTAAAAAATGTTACATTTTTAAAACATAAATTGAGAAAATACGCATAATTAATTCCTGAATTTGTCGGGATTTTTTCTTAGATCGGCGTTTTTCATAAAACATGTATGATAATGTGTATAGAAATTAAGTGTTTTTTCAGACAATTTATTCCTAAAATAATTAATTTGATATTCAAAATATAGTTTCGTGAATCTTTTTATAATTTTTTTATAAAAAAAGTAGATTAATAAATAATTAAAATAAATACTCCTTTTTTTGTAAACCTTAGTAACTTCCCTTAAATAAAGCATTCGATCAACTACTTAGATGTAAAAATAACTCATGATATAACTAAAATAAATACTACGGTATATATAAAACCCACAGTTAACTTAAGTATAATCTCCTATAAAGCCGATACTCCACTGCTGTACAGATTAGTAGCCATGAATACATATATAAATAGAGCCCTACATGTTTGTTCAACAGAAAAATCACTAAAAGAAGAATTAAAAACAAGAACGAAAAATCATGCTTCAAGCATAGATTATGTAACACTTTCCAACGCTTCCAAAATAATTTTACAAATCATACCGTTTAATAAGCTAAAAGATAACATCTAAGTAATCCGAATACTTTTATTCAGCCCTGTATAGGATCTATAGATTTGTATATATACTACATAGGATAATAAATTTTAGTTCAGTTAGGAAACACGTAGCACAGTTTAAAATTCTCCGTCTGGAGTTAAATAATACGGAAATGTGTTCGCGAACTTTTGTGCTTCCCTGTATAGGATCTACAGAATTTATACACACCACGTAATAGACAAAAAGCGAGTTAAAATTAAAATCGCTTTCAGTAACTTAAAACGCACTTCGAGGAATTATTGTTAACAGACAGCAGAGAATTCTTTTGTGTGTCCCTGTAAATGAACGATAACTGCTATACACACGATATTCTGTAGTAAGCCTCTTGTAATGCACCTCATATAAATTTCAATGCGTTTTAAATAGGGAAACATTATTTAAATAAACCGCAGACGATTTTTCTCCATAGACGTAATGTAACGGAATTCTTTTGACTGTCCCTGTACAGTAAGTATAAGTGCTATGCACACCCTATTCCATGTTAAGCTTCTTCTAATGCACCTTAGTGATATATATAAATTTCAATGCGTTTAAAATAGTGAAACATTATTTAAATAAACCGCAAATGATTTTCCCCCATAGACCGCAATGTAATGGAATTCTTTTGAGTGCCCCTGTAAAAAAACTATAAGTGCTACACACTTCCGTTGAAATAGGGAACATGCTATAGATAACGACTATAACATATAAAAATTGCAGAGCAATCCGAGCATATTTACGGGAGTTAGAGCACGGACAGACGGCAGACGGCAGACGGCCAGACGGCCAGACGGCAGACGGCCAGACGGCCAGACGGCAGACGGCCAGACAAACCGAAGTCATAAACACTTTTCAACTAGGTTGGAAAGTGTTAATCATTGAAAACATAGGTTTAAAGGCAGGACATCCGAGAAAAACTATACTTAAACTAATTGAAAGAGTAAGAGTAAGAATTGACCATATACAACCAGCACAGAAGAATCTAACATACACTCCCCCTATTCCATATATAAAAGGTGTATCTTTGAAAATAAAACGAGAATTAGAAAAATTAGGAAAAATAGTCCCACTAACCCCAAATCCATCCCTCTTTAAATCAATAAGAAATGAAATAGAAAAATATGAGGAAATACAAACAGCAGGAATATACAAAATAAATTGTCTAAACAGCAGAGATGAAAAGGTTACTTACATAGGAATGACGAAGAGAAAAATAGAAGAAAGAATGAAAGAACATATCAGAGATATAAAACTAAATAAACAGTCAACAGCTCTTGCAAGATTAAACACTAAAACCCCAATAAAACTTGAAACCCTACAAATACAGAAAATAGCGAACTACGAAAATTTACATAACGCTTTAATAAGAGAATCAATAGAAATCAATACGACCAAGGACGCATGCAATGACATGGTTCATTCATTGTTTGATTGCCGCTGAAAAAAAAAATGTTAGAAGAGGGGGAGAGAGAGAGAAAGAGAGTATGGAATGCCGATAGGGGGAGCTCTTCAACCAGCAGCCATATATATAACGGAGAGCAGAGAGTTGAAGATCACAACTGATGATGCCCTAGCGGGGGCGAAAGCGCTTTTGTGGAGTGGTAAAGATTTTTTATTGGAAACTGTTTTTATATTTTTTAAATGGGGGACGTTTTTAGTGAGGAATTTTTTACCATGTTTTTTTTAAATAATGCCTGAATAAAAAATGGTAAAATGGACAATAAATAGTAAATTTACAGACATTAACAAATGAAGACTTGTTTTTAATCTTAGTAACTTCATTAATACCATTGCACTGGTAAAAAATGCAGATATATTTCGCTGTATGCATCTACTTCTGTCACGATCGCGACAAATTGTCACGCAAACAACATTAAGCTTAGAATAAAAGTTTCTTTAGCCAACAAAAAAGTTACGTTTTTTGTACTTGGATGGAAAAGTACACAGATATAATTCATAAAGTACAACTGTCGGGGTCTTTTACTATATCACCTTTCTTCATATGCTAAGTGTGACAAATGCTAAAATTTTGAAAAACCATCCTTTTGAATAATTTATTTATAAAATAGTTACTTTTTTATGCAAAATAATATCTCGTAAACCGATTGTAGATTTATACAATTAAATGTAAATTCACATATAGTTAGAAATAGGCCATTTTTCCATATGAAATGCAATAAAAATATTTTTTATCAAATCTTTTCTCAGAAATGTGACGCATTTTTTGAACTCTTAAAAAATGCATTCTTCTCATAAGAAATGCAAAAGAATGTCGTTATATTTATCTACCTCTATGTCACGATCGCGGCAATTTGTCACGCAAACGATATTAAGCGTAGAGTAAAAGTTCCTTTATTCAGCAAAAAAGCTAAATTCTTTTAACATGAATCGAAGCAAACTAAAATAACTGCTAATGTGGAGATGTTTTCTTAAAACAACTTCTTTTCAAACGACGTGTATGACAATGAAGGTGACGATTAAAAGATATTCTCAGACAATTTATTCACAAAAAAGTTATTCCATTTGGAAAATATAGTTTCGCGAAATGTATTGTAGATTTAGAAACATTAATCATAAGATTATAAATACACAATTATCTATACTAATAAAAGAAAGTTTCGCTCTGTGTATGGGCAAAGGCTAGGAAATTCTAGCGTACCTAGAAGTCTGAAAATTTAGATGAGGATAGTCCAAAACCTGATCTGGGGCATATGGAATCAAACTTTTATTATTTTTAAAATTAGACGAAATAGGAATTCAAAACACATTAAACTGTATATGTACGCAAAACCATATTTTATTTAAGAAATTTAAAAAATTAAAAAAAAATCAGCCGGTCAATTTTTATTTTATCAAAAATCTGATTTTTTTCATAGAAAGAGAAATTTATTGTGATTTTATCCTATATTGTATCCACAGACCATAGAAGGGGAGGCAGGAAAAGGGAGCACATAGACATTTTAATTTTCACCTCTTGAACCTTTGGTTACCATTATTTCAGAATATAATTCTCCAGGGTGAGGTATTTTCTCGTGTTGTATGGGCCCGATCACAACGAAATTTGCCTCATTGCTCATTCAACTTGATTTTCGATAGCCTTACAGATTTTAGTTCCATTTTCCACCTCAACGTGGCGCAATCCTATCTTGAGTTCTATGGGCCCTATCACAACGGGATTTGGCTAATTCAACTTGTTTTTTGATTGTGTTAAATATTTTAGTTCTAGCTTCTACGTTTCACCCTTCCTTTAGTTCTACATTCCGCATTTTTTATGAGGTTCTAAGGGCGTAAGTTCGACGGGAATTGGTTCATCAACTCCCTTGATACAACGGGCACCTGTGTCGGATGTTTGTAAAGAACAGACTGCGCCCCCTGGCGCTAAAAGTTGGAAGTAAAGGATTTTGTAGCGCGTCCGCAGCACGCCGGCTATACGGTACCGCAGGCAGCGGGGACAATTGATGGAGGTTCGTTTAGATCAGAATGAGCACCCTATCGGCGGAAGGTGGAAATAAATAATTTTCCGGCGCGTGCGCAGTACTGTAAAAAATTAATTTCTTGCAAAATCGGGTTAAAGATATAAAATAATACAAACTTAAAGTTTGTTTTAATGTATTATCACCGTCTCGGGCAACGCCGGGCGGGTCAGTTAGTTTAGTTATAAATGAAATAAAAAAGGCTCTTTTATTTTTATAGAATGTTATCTCAAAACATTGACGTAAATTTTTAACAAATGAAAATTGGATTTTTTTTGTATAATATGCAGAAAAATGTCGCTGTATTTAACTAGCACGAACGTGGCACATTGTCTCGCAGACGATATTAAGTGTACAATAAAAGATTCTTCATTCATCAAAAAAGTAACATTTTTTGAACATGAATAGAAAATGTATACGAATGTATATTTCCTAATATAGAAGTGCTGTGTCTTTTCTCAGATCACGTTTTTCATACATCAATCGGAACAAATGCTGTCAAAATTAAAGGATTTTTCGCACAAATTAATCATAAAATTATTAATTTTTTATACTAAATAGAATCTCGTGAACTAATTGTAGATTTATAAAATTAAATGTAGAATCACATATAAATATAAATATTCCATTCTTTCACATGAAATTAAATGCAAAACAAAACCTTTTCTATTTTATCGAATGATTCCTGAGAAAATTGGCGCATTATTTTAACTCGCCAAAACCATATTTGACTGCTATGAAATGAAGAAGAATTTCTCAGTATTTATCTACCTTCAAGTCACGATCGCGGAAATTTGTCACGTAAACGATATTAAGCGTAGAATGAAAATTACTTTAGTGAGCAAAACAGTTAATTTTTTAAACATGAATTGAAATGGTATACTAAAGTAAATCCAAATGTAGAAGTGTCGGGATGTGTTCTTAGTACAGCAAATTTCATAAGACATATATGACAAAGAAAATAAAATAATAATAATTTTTAACACAATTCAGTCTAAAAATAATTCATGTTATACGCAAAATATAGTTTCGTGAAAGTTATTTTAAATGTATAATCATTGATGTTGGTTTATATATGTAAAATAAATACGCCATTTTTTTTTTTTTTTTTTTTTTTTTTTTTTTTTTTTTTTGCAAAGCGGAGTAAATCTATGAGCCACGAAGATGTAATTGTGAAATTAATTTTATTTCAATGATATGTTGATGAAAGGCTTTTAAGGCGAGACTATTGTTTTCCAAACACAGCGGGCTAAAAATCGAACCTGTGACATTTGGCTTAACACGCCAATTCTCTACACATTCCATGCTATCCTTACGACTGTGGTTAAAGTAGTTCACTGAAATAACCTATCGTTAATAACATATAGACTGCAATGTCATGCAGTTCAACAGACAAAACCTCAGATATAGGAAAAACATAGGTATATATTTATCGAATTTGTTTAATCCTAATTATTTATTGAAGAAATTGAAGAATATTTTGTCTTAATTCCAACTGAGAGGGAAAATTTCTTTAGACAACAATAAAGTGACATTTTTTTTTTGAACAGGAATCCAAAGAGTACAGTAATGTAGAAATATGTTGTTGTATCCGCTTTTTTGATACGATATGTATGCAATGACGACAAGAAATTAAAAGAATTTTTCAGACAATTTATTGATAAATTAATTGATGTCATGTGCTAAATATAGTTTAGTTAAACGTATTTTAGATTTCTAAATATAAAAGTAGGTTTATATATAATTTTATATGCGACTTTATATAGTAATAAATTCAATAAAAAGGTATTCTTTCTATTTGATCAAATGTTTTCTTAGACAACTGATGCATTTTCTCACCTCTTGAAATTCGCACTTTATTGCTAAGAAATGCAGAGAAATGTCGCTGTATTTATCTACCTCTATGTCACGATCGCGCCAAATCGTCACGCAAACGATATTAAGCGATGAATGAAAATTGCTTTAGTCAGCTAAAAAGAAACATTTTTTGAACATGAATTGAAAAAGAACACTGATATAATTCCTAATATAAGAGTATCGGGGTCTTTTCTTTCACTGCTTTTACTCATAAGTCAAGCATGACAAACGCTATAAAATTTAAATGATTCTTTCGCATAATTCTATTAAAAAATAATTCATTTTTTATGCAAAATAAAATTTTATGAAACTATTTGTAGATTTCTAAAATGAAATATAGAATCACACATAATTCTAAATACGTCATTCCTTTATATGAAATATTATGAAAATAACTCTTCCTATTTTATCGAAGGTTTACTAAGAAAACTGACGCATGTTTTTAACTTATCAAAATCGCATTTCACTCCTACGAAATGTAGAAGAATTTCGCTGCTTGTATCTACATTTATATAACGAATTTGTCACGAAAACGGTATTACGCGTTGAATGAATGTTTCTTTAGTTAGCAAAAAAGTAACATTTATTGAACATGAATAAAAAATGTACAGATATAATTCCTAATATAGAAGTATTGGGGTCTTTTCTTTGACCAGCTTCTTTCATACGTCAAGTGTGACAAATGCTATATAATTTAAGTGATTCTTTCCCACAATTATATAAAAAATTATTCTTTTTTATGCAAAATATAATCTTGTGAACTATTTGTAGATTTATAAAATTAAATATAGAATCACATATAATTATAAATACGCCGTTCTTTCACGGGAAATACTTGGAACATAACCCTTAATACACTGCTCAAAACAATTAAAGGATATTGCAGTTTTAGGTGGATTTTGTATCTGGGAAACTTTTTAGCTGATTGATACATGGTCGACAGACATAGTAGGTTATATGAGAATAAATTACACATGTTTGGCAGAAAAAAATGCATTTTATTGCGCATTTGTGTACAAAAGGAAAAAAACACAATTTGTGCATATGAGAAAAAAAGAATAAGAAAAGGTGTTTTCTTCAAAGAAAATCATTTTCAGTAGGGGGTATGGTTTCCACGGGCGGCCAGCAACGTTGAACACCTTTGAGGCATGGACTCAATGAGGCTATTAATGACGAGTTGGGGTATTCTGCCCCACTCTTCTAGAAGAGCTCTTTCCAGTTCTTGGAGAGTTTGTCGGGGTTGTTGGCGGCCAGAAACTCGTCTTCCTAGAGCGTCCCAAACGTGCTCGATTGGATTCATGTCTGGAGAACACGCTGGCCATTCTATTCGAACGATTCCTTCCTCGAAAAGGAAATCCTCCACCAGGTTTGCACGATGTGGCCTGCAGTTATCGTCCATTAAAATGAAGGTATCTCCGATTGCTGCAGCGTAAGGGACTACAATAGGTCTGACGATCTCATCCCTATATCGGCGACCAGTCAGAGCTCCATCTCGAATGATGTAGAGGTCAGTGCGCCCGTCAATGGAGATGCCACCATACACCAACACTCCTCCACTGCCAAATCTGACACTTTCGTGCACGAACGCAGGATTATTCCTACTGCCACGGTCCCTCCAGATGAAAATACGCCTATTATCCGGATGCACAGAAAAACGGGACTCGTCAGAAAACAGAATATTGCTCCATTCATTTCTCCTCCAGTTGACATGCTCGGTTGCCCACTCCCTGTGGTCGCGACGATGCCTTGATGTTAATCTAACACATACCATCGGTCGGCGAGCATACAGACCTACAGCATGGAGCCGGTTTCGGACAATCTGAGTTGAAATCGTGGTGCCTGTAGCCGAGCGAAGGTGTTGTTGGAGAAGAGTAGCGTTCATGTTTCGGTGTCTCCGAGCTGTTAACGCTAAATACCGATATTCATTGGGCGTTGTTGCCCGTCTACGACCTTGCCCTGGTCTTCGGCCTGCACATCCACTCTCCAGAAAACGGTTCCAGATCCTGGAAATGACACTTTGTGACACTCCAATGGCTTGCGCTACTTCGGCTTGAGTTTGGCCCCTTCTAACCTACCAACAATTCTCCAAGCTTCTGAATCTGTCAAATGACTTCGCTGAGACATCGTACTCATCGAAACAAAGCAATCACTGAATGCTGATCATCCTTGTCTTCATTCTCTTTTATCCAGTTGAAAGTCAAATTTCATTCGCTGCCGCTGAAGCGACGTTTTTGACGTCGAACTCAAAATTTGCATACTCCACAGTTTGAAAACCAGAAAAATTTGCATTTGTGATTATCTTCTTCTATTTTCGGCAAAAAAAAATTTCGTTTATATCTTTTGTTTATATAAAACTTCAAATATCCTTTAATTGTTTTGAGCAGTGTATTTTATAGAATGTTTACTAAGAAAATTGACGCATATTTTTAACTCATCAAAATCGCATTTTATTCCTACGAAATGTAGAAGAATTTCGCTGTTTGTATCTACCTTATGCCAAGATCGCGGAAATTTGTCATCGAAACGATATTAAGCATAAAATGAAAGTTTCGTTACTCAGCAAAAAAAGTAAAATATTTTGAGCTTAAATTGAAAAAGTATACTGAAATAACTCCAAATGTAGAAACCACGGGATATTTTCTTATATCAATTATTTCATTCTCATAACACATGTATCACAATGAGTGTAAAAAAAAGCCTTTTTTAAACAAATTTTATATAAAACAAGTCATTTCTTTTGCAAGGAATCGTCTCATGAATATTATAGCGGATTGAAAACTAACTGTACCAAGTGTAGACTATTTTGATGATTGAAATTATATTGTTTAATTTTATATTCATATTATATTTGTTTAAAAATGTGTAAACTTTTAGCTAAGAATGAAATTTTACAATAAATGTATCTACCTTTCTATCACAATCGCGGCAAATTGTCACGCGTATAAGCGTTAAATGAAAATTTCTTTAGTCAGCAAAAAAGAAACATTTTTTAATCATGAACTGAAAAAGAGAGAGAACACTGATATAATTCCTAATATACCGGAAATATTGGAGTCTTTTCTATGACAGATTTTTTTCATGAGGCAGGCGTGACAATGCTATAAAATTTAAATGATTCTTTCGCACAATTACATTAAAAAATAATTCATTTTTTATGCAAATTAAAATTTTGTGAAACTGTTTATAGATTTATAAAATTAAATATAGAATCACACATAATTATAAATCCGCCATTATTTCACATGAATTATTATGAAAATAATTGTTTCTATTGTATCGAATGTTTACTAAGTAAATTAACGCATATTTTTAACTGACTCCTACGAAATGTAGAAGAATTTCGTTGTTTGTACTACCTTTTTGTCACGATCGCGGCAATTTGTCACGTAAACGGTACATTAAGCGTTGAATGAATGTTTCTTTAGTTAGCAAAAAGGCAACATTTTTTTAACAATGAATCAAAAATGTAGACTGATATAATTCCTAATATAGAAGTGTCGGGGTCTTTTCTTTGACCACCTTTCTTACATCAAGTGTGACAAATGCTATAAAATTTATTCATGAAGTTTAATATCGGTGCATATGTAATTTTAAGTATGTCATTGTTTTGGAAGAAACGAAATAAATATATTTCTTATTTCTATTTTATAGAATGTCTGTTTCTTTTCTCAGAAATTTCGTGGGTTTTTTCAACTCTTCAAAAGGACATTTGACTGCTAAGAAATGAAAACAATGCTGCAAAAATCTGAAAAATCTGTATTTATTTAACTCTGCGTCAAGATCGATATTAAATTTGAAATGAAATATTCTTTATTCAGCGATAAAGTTACCTTTTCTGAACACCAGTCGATAAAGTACAATGTATTAATTCTTAATGTAGAAGTTTATGGGATCTTTTCATAGATAAGTTTTTTAGCTTTTTTCATACGACTATATTAATTAAAAGATACTTTCACACCGTTTAGAAATAAAATAATTTATTTATTATGACAAATGTAAAACATATTGTAAATATAGAAAGTTAAATCTTATTTCCCATAATTAAAACAATGTATAATTTCACCATTCCCACATATGCGCATTCCTGTTTGTTTTAGAAAACTTAAACAAATGTAAATGTCCCCACATCACAATCGAAGAGACTTTGAACTATTTCTTAACATGTTTCGATGATCAGTAAAAGTCATCCGTTTCTCGCGTGTTTGATTGCTATCGATGTTCAATCGGGGAACCAATTAATATGAAAAACGATTGTGATAGTTATAATTTGCGTAAACAATATAATTGGTGCAGTCACAGGGCACTGCTAAATTTCAATGTGACTGAATTTGTAAAAAACCTGTTCATGTAATTATACTCATTTATTTTTTGAATCTATGAATATGGACTTTTATAATAACCATTTAGATTATGTATTTAGAAATTAACATAGAAATGTATTTATTTAATAAATATTTATTTTTATATCACATGTCTGTTTATTTATTTTTTATTTATTTATTACTAGCTGTTACCCGTGACTTCGTTCACGCAACATTAAAAGAAGAATAAATACATTAATTAAGCAAAATATTTCATTCCCGATAGTTAAAATGTTAATAATTTACTAAATATTTATCACATTTCATAGGAGACATTACGGTATTTTTTGTTACAGGGACCTTGACATAACTCAGTCTTAAAAAAGTGAAATTTTGTGCCAAATAATCGCTAAAATGAAATTGCAACCAATGCAAAAAGGAGGGCCAAATAAAATCGGGGAAATAGACGAATTGGGTAAAAACAAATGTCAATTTTACCTGATAAACAATTTTACTTTTAACGCCTTTGTGAAACGTTTTAACAGCCATCCTTCAAAAAAACATTAATTGGAAATAGTATATACTTTCTCTTTAAATTCATTTCTGCCTCCTTGGTTTAATGCATAGCTGAAACAAGTCTGGTTTTCTAAATGACAGTATGTTGATAGGCAATTTTGGTTCTCCAGAATAAATTGATTCATGAAGTTTGAATATGTGAAAATATGTTTTTATTTTTCGGATAATTTAGTGAAATCAAGATTGTTGAATTCACCATCTATTCAAAGTGAAAATAAATTCTGTTTTTCAGTTTTAATGAGAAAATGGTGTAAAGATATACTGATCTGTTTTATTTCTCTTTTTTTCTGCACAAATATGGAGTAATTTACTTTCCGTTTTTAGAGAAACTTCGTTAAAATTTACAAAAAAAAATATTGGCATCTAATTTAATTTTTTTAATTCTGAGACTTTGTGTGACATCCTCGGATAAATGATAACCGGTATTAAGTAAATCGCGTTGCGTTCGATAGTCTAGGATTAGTTGCGAAATACAAACACACGGTCAGATTTTAATATAATAGATTCGTGTTCATTTTCCTTTTCTTAAAATTATGATGTGATTTTTAGCATAAAACTCTCATCTGTATATAACGGATACTCATGCTTAATAATCAGTATAGTAAAAAAACATTTAAATTTTTCGTTATAAATATGGCGTGAAACTCATCTTACTTTCTATACTTACTGATCCTTGAATTATTAATGTAAGGAATTGATTCACACTCATTTTAAAACATATTGGAAAATCCCCGTTTTATTTCAAATATGACGTCTCTTTTTCCCCAGAGAAATCCCTTTTTAATAACATAATTGTTGTTAATTTTCTTTTCCAGGCAATTAATTTCAATACTGGCATAGGGGAAATTATGTTAAAAGACTTTAAAGAAATAATATTAAATCTTTAGGTTTTATCAACAAAAACGGAACTATTAACATTCGTCATTTTTTTAGGTAATCGAGTTATTTCTTTTAGTTTTAAGAATGAAAATAACTATTTCTCTCTATCCATGGTATCATTTTCGACATGGATAATTTTGCGGAGCATATTATTGACATTGCTAACCATTTTCTTTTCAAACTTCTTTTTACTTTTTTAAAATTTAAATAAAAAATACGGTATAGTTATATTAGCCGTGTGCAGACGGTAAAACGCCAAGTATTGTTACCAGACAAAAGAAAAAAAAAGAAAAAAATTAAAGGAAAACCCAAGATCCTTTTATTTCACCATCAAAGCATATCCGCTTAATTTTCGATGTATGACCTCATATTCGCCTGTTTCCTATGGTTACGCATATTAAAACCTTGTATTATTATCAAAAACTAAAACAAAAGTACGTTTTATTTCTAATAATATTATTTAATCTTCTTTTTAATTCTTTAATTTTTTTTATTTCATTTTCATTTTTCACGTGAAAATTTTTCAATTGAAACTAAATTATTGAGTAAAAATTATTATTCCGAGCTTTGATTTAGTTTTGGAAACGATAAAGTATTAGCAACGGTAAAGTAAATTTAGCCATTTTAAAATAATATACGAAAAATGTGTCCATTTATTCTCTATGAAAATAACGAGATTTTGAATTATTTAGAAAATTAATTGAATAAAATAAACAAAAACCAGCCTATGTTCATTTGAGGGTTATGATCAACCTATATGCAAAGATACAGGATCGTTAAATGCTCCATTTTGACGCTGGCTTCAGCCTAATATTAGCACACAATCGGATTTATAATATTATTAGGATTTTTTTTTGCTTGTATATGAAATCAATCTTTGAAGTTTTATTTTCAAGAAAAAAAGAGAACATGTATTTATGAATGGGAAAATTTTAATTACAGTCTTTAAGGTTACCCCTTTTTCGTTTAATGAATTATCTTTTTAAAAAAATTTGATTATATATTTTTTTGAATAGGTATTAGTCTTATTTATTGATAAGAAAGTTTAATTTTTTCTCTCCGTTTAAAAAATGGCATTGCATGTTTTGATAATTCCCCCAACTGTTAACATTACAGTATTTAACCTAGTTAAGAAAATATTTACCTTAAACCTTCACTGTGATTATCCTAGATAAGTAAACAATTTATCTTTAAGCTATATGTAATTTAAATGATTAAATATAAATGTGATTGCTTTTAACCTAGAGAAGTAATTTTTTTTATGAAACACAATCAGTTTACTGTTGACTTTTATCGAGATTACACCAGATAGTGAATGCTGATTAAAAATATTTTCTAACATTGATATGCGAAAAATATCTCCCAAAAAAGTGCTTTAAACTTCAAAACATTCACGTTTAGAAAAACCTATGGAAAATTCAAATACCTATGAGAAAGAGTTAAAAGACTCGAGATTAAAACTCTCTAAAATTGGAAATAACTGTGCAACTACTGAGGACTTACAAGATATGAAACTCGAGATCACTATGAATGTTTCAACGTTTGTCTATGTGAATGATATAACATCTTTCGAGAATCCCAGTCGAAAACCAAATTCTGCCATTGGCTATTTGGACTAATTTTGGACTAATTTGGAAAATTTCGATTGTTCTAATACCTTAACCTCGCTAAAGGATGAAACCTTTCAAAAACCTGTAAATAATATTTTACAAACTTCTGTTAAACGTGAGGTGAACGAGCTACAAGCAAGCAAGCTTTCGCAAACAACTGGTGGATTACAAACACATCATCACACCTATAAATGTCATTAAATGTGACAAATTATGCAATTCATATGTGTTTCAAAAAGAACTAAGTGAATGTTTCAATTTAACTTTGAAGTTAAAAACTAAACAATATTGTATACATAAACGAGAATTTAAACGCAATGTATCTACTAATGAAGAAATTTCGACCAACTGCGGGGTTAAAATGTATACTCCTAGCTGGTGTGAGTTTCAAAACAAATTCATTTCATTTAAGATACAGAAGTGCGTCTTTTTTTCTAATAACATGAGTTTATTGTTAAATCAAAATTCTATGATGCGAATTAAAAATTTAAAGAATTATTCTGATATTGACTTAAACGAACATCAACCAGAAAAATTAAAACAAAGTACCTCTCACTTAAATAATGCACTTTTACAACATATGTACACAAAACTTTTACCATCTCTCATTAAACAGAAATGTATGGTGAGTAATATAATATGCAGAAAACGAACGGGTGTTAGAGTCTAAACTTAACACGTGTATCGAGAATAATATGCTAACAATACTTAACCGATCGCTCGAATATACGGCATGTACATTACGATATGCAATCCAAAGCCTTCACGGCTGTTTCGCATCTAATAATAGGGAAAAATTTAATCAATTAGGAGAAGCTTTGTTAATGCTTATAGATTTCGATTATATAATTTCAACGTTTCTAAACAGAGTTTATATCGTTAGTGAGCACTTTTTAGTAAGATTCGTGAACAAATAATTTATAATGAATTGTTTCAGACCTGAAAATAAAATGTTTTTGTTTAAGATCTGTGTGTTTATTTCTAGAAAGTGTCTATGCGCGAATTTATTAGTTTTTCATCTAGTGGAACTTTTAAGTGGACTGATATAATTTAACATTCATTTATATAATCCAATTAAAAAAAAAATCATCTATTGCAAAAAATTAAACTATTGAATGAAAATATTAACGTTCGGAAAAAAATGTTAAAAAATTAGAAGTTAATGCAATTAAAAGCTAACAAAAAAAATAAAAGTTAAGAAAAACAAAAGTAAAAATAAATAACGTTTTAAAAGAAAAGTTAACAAAAAAATAATAAAAATCAATAAATAAAAATAAATAGAAATAGAAAATAAAAAATAAAATGAAATAAAATGAAATAAAGTTCATAAAAAGTTAAAAGTTAACAAAAAATTTAAGAAAAGCAATGCAAGGTATATGTTATAAAGAGAGGGTTTTCCGCGTGGAAGTAACATACATAATGCCTGTGTGTGTATTTATTAGATTTTCATTTAGTAGAACTTTTAAGTAAACAGTTAGAATTTATGTTTTTATATAACTTAGCACATAATAAAATTTTTAACTATTGGAAAAGTTTCAACTATTGAATGGAAATATGCATATAAGTAAAAAAAAATCATAAGTTAATAAAATTAAAGATTTTAAATTACTTACAATTTAACAAATATATACCGACAACATGACGGATTTAAATATTATAAAAAAATTTTGATGGAAATTTTTAAGAGATTTAAATCTTAGTCCTGCCGTATATACTTCGAATTTATTTTAAAAGAGAGTTTTTAATAGCCTCGAGATTCCAAATTGACAAAATGAAATCAAGACACAATGATATGTCTGTTATTTTGACCATTATGTCATGACTTCATACCTCTGAAAGTGTATATAAAGATTTGTCAAGTTTTATTCAGTGTTCTAAAACGTTCGTGGAACCAAAAATTAATGAAAAAACAGATCGCCTTCTACCAGTTACACTACGAAGGCTTCATTCAATTACTATAAAAAAAAACTTCTTAGAATATTACTTCTTTTAAAGATATTTTTAATTTAAAATAATATAAATTAAAAGTTAACAAAATAAATAAATAAATAAATAAATAAATAAATAAAAGTTTACAAAAATAAAGTTTCAAAATTAAAAGTTTATAAAAATTAAAAGTTAAAAAAAGAGAATAAAATAAAAATTAAATTAAGTTAAATTTTAAAATAAAATTTAACAAAAATGATGTTCATAAAAATTAACATTTTTTAAAATTTTTAAGATTTGTTTAAAAATTGTTTTAGAAATCTTTAAATTAATCAAAATTGACTCTTTGTTTTATGTAAATGTAATTTTCAATGTTTTAACTATCGAGCTAACTGTTTATCTCTATGACCATTTTCAAACCAACGAACTGGTTTCCTAGCCAATCACTTGTTTAACCTATCAACCATATACTCTGTATCTACACATGCGCAGAAAAAACACTGACTTGAGTTCTGCTTTAGTACCTTTGCTAGCTTTAAGTTTAGCTATATTATACAAGTCGATTATCTTCCATCCATAGAAAATTTATGAGTTTTAACTAATCATACCTATTTTAAAACATTAACAAAGAAATGGTTATTTTTATGTGTATTAATCCTTTGCTAGCTGTAAGTTTAGTTACTTTTTTTCTAGTCAATTACCTCTCTAAACTTTTAAATTCGATATATTTTTTTATCTTTACATTTATACGTATTATCTTAAGACATTAACAAATAACTGTAATTTATATACTTACAAAAGCAAAATAATTTAAAAATGGGTTCATCTATTTCAGCTTGCTATCATAAAGTGTCTCTTCTATAACAGAATGAGGTTAAACTATCAGTTTACATCCTTATCACGCACGTGATCAAGACTTTATCTGTTACATGTTCAAGCCGATAACAGCTATAAGCAACGTGTTGGTCATTTTAACTTCTACCTTTGCGTATTCTGGTTCGGTAAGTTTTATTGTCTACCATTTTTTTCTTTTTAGAAAATAAACTAATCGGAAAAGTTTCTTTTCATACCCAGCTACTTTTAAATCACAATGTTAAAAGACTAAATTTTATTATGTTAAATTATTCTTTTAAATGTCAAACAAAAGATCTTACCATATATTTGCAAATAAGTTCTTATAAAACGATTTTATTCAGTTAAATGATGATCGTTGTTAATTTAACTACCTATTATTTTTAGAATTACTTTAATTTTATTTTGAAAGTGAAAAAGATTAATTAACATGAAAATTAAACTTACCTTATTTATAAGCTTGTAAACATGGTTCATGCGTCAGGCTTTTGCGACGACTTGTACAGATTTGAAAGTTAGTACAAGTGTAGATCAGTTAATCTTATCACGTGATATGATAACGTTACTAACAAGGAAGTTCTCCTTAAAACGCAAACTCAGAAAATTTTGAAAAAAATGCTAATGAAGCTACTTATGTATGTAATAAAGGAACAGTGATAATTAGCTGCGGAATCCCAGTAGAAAATCTGCAAAAAAATAAAATAAGTTCGAGTACTTGGCGCAAAAAGACGCGATTTGGCTAGCAACATTTTTTTCTCGCCAAACGGAAACTATTTTAATACATTTTGAAACTAATTGTAAAATTATTATTCGAATGCGCTATACTTAATGAATTTAAACTTAAACGATGAAAGTTTATTATTTTTTTATATTATTTGTATTTTCAACAATGCTTTTTTAAATTTCTAATTATGTCTGTGAGATTTTTATAAAATTTGAAAGCGTAAAATTGTTATTAGCTTAAAAAAAATTACTAATGGGTTAATTCTAGGGCTCATGATTCCATACCCTCTTGTTCAGAATCGTTTGCATTTTGCGTTCAACATTTTCAACTCTCTGTACGTTTGCAGTGATATTAATTTAAAATATTCTTTAAATCAGATTAAATAAATCATTCACGTTTTTTTTCTCTATTTATTACGGATTGAATGAAATTTTGCTATTGTTTTATTACCCACTCCACGGCTTCACCTGTTATATAAGTAATTTTTTAACGTATTTTAAAAAGAAAAGCCCGTTGACAAACGCATTCGTTATACATTTCCATATCGAAATAGTCGCTGTTTTCATAGCAACAAAATTTTTTCCTTGAATTGACAATGTTCAGAATCGGGATTATTTTTGTGCTTGAAATAATTTCAATCAATTTAAATTATTTTTAAATCGTAAATTACGATCTTTAAATTTCATTATATATACATATAAATGTGTACACAAATTTGTAGTTATAAAATTTATTTATTATATAAGTTAAACTTACATAACCAGGTTCAGCATGAATAAGTTTTTCCTTAAAGAGTATTTGTCAGAAAACCGTATTTTTTAAAAATTTATTCCGTCGCCAACCAGTGATAAATCGCCAAATAAACGAAATATTCATATTTTTTTAAGGACGTTATATCAGGGTTCCGCAGAAATTTTTTATAGATGTATATATTCCCATGATAAGAACATTCTGTAATTTTTTCAAAATTTTCTGAGTATGCACTTATAGAGACCTTCCTTATAAGTAACGTCATCCACCACAGGTTTAATCATATGACTACGCGATCTTAACCTTCACATTTCTAGTGATGTTCAGATCACGTAACTAATTGTAATTATCACAAAATATATTTATAATAAATTTATAATGATATATTCATAAATTAATAATTAATTAAGTTATTATTTTAAATGTTTTTTTTTCAAAATAATACGCAAATAAATTAGTTACTAATTTATGAACATATTATTATAAATATATTATAAATATATTTTGTGATAATTACAATTAGTTATGTGATCCAAACATCACTAGTAATGTGAAGGCTAAGATCGCGTAGTCACGTTATTAACCGGTAAAACCTGTAGTGGATGACGTTACTTAGTAACGTCATCATATCACGTGATAAGATTAACTGATATACTCTTGTACTAACTTTCAAATCTCTACAAGTCATCGCAAAAGCCAAACCATGCATGAACTATGTTTACCAAGTTTATAAATAAGGTATGTTTAATTTTCATGTGAATTAAACTATTTCTCTTTCAAAATAAAATTAATGTAATTTAAAAAATAGAAGATAGTTAAATTAACAATGTTTATCCTTTAATTAAATAAAATCGTTTTATAAGAACTTATTTTCAAATATATGGTAAGATCTTTTGTTTGACATTTAAAAGAATAATTTAACATAATAAAATTTAGGCTATTAAGATTGTGATTTAAAAGTAGCTGGGTATGTAAAAAAAAAATCTGATAGTTTATTTTCTAACAAGAAAAAAATGGTAGACAATAAAATTTACCGAACCACAATACGAAAAAGCAGAATTTAAAATGACCAACACGCTCTTTATAGCTGTTATCGGTTTGAACTTGTAACTGATAAAGTCTTGATCACGTGCGTGATAATGAAGTAAACTGTAGTTTAACCTCATTCTGTTAGACACTTTACGATAGCAAGCTGAAATAGATGGACCCCTTTTTAAATTATCCTGCTTTTGTAAGTATATAAATTACCATTATTTGTTAATGTTTCAAGATAATTATGTATAAATGTATAGTTAAAAATAATTATAACGAATTTAAAAGTTTAGAAAGGTAATTGACTTGAAAAAGTAACTAAACTTACAGCTAGCAAAAGATTAATATGTTTTAAAATAGGTATGATTAGTTAAAAATCATATATATCCTATGGATGGAAGATAATCGACTTATATAATATACCTAAACTTAAAGCAAGCAAAGGTTTTAAAGCAGAACTCAAGTCAGTGTTTTTTCTGCGCATGTGTAGATACAGAGTATATGGTTGATAGGGTAAACAAGTGGTTGGCTAGATAGCCAGTTGCTTGGTTGGAAAATGGTCATAGAGATAAACAGTTAGCTCGATATTTTAAAAAAAATTGAAAATTACATTTACATAAAACTAAAAGTCAATTTTGATTAATTTGAAGATTTCTAAAATAATTTTTAAACATAACTTAATTTTTTTTAACTTTTTATTTTTATAAACTTTATTTTTGTTAATTTTTATTTTAAAATTTTATTTTATTTTATTTTTATTTTATTCTTTTAGTAAATTTTAATTTTTAAACTTTATTTTTGTAAACTTTTATTTATTTATTTATTTATTTTATTATTTTTTAATTTTTATTATTTTAAATTTAAAATGTCTTTGAAAGAAGTAATATTCTAAGAGGTTTTATTTTGTTTATAGCAATTGAATGAAGGCTTCGTAGAGTAACTGGTAGCAGACGATCTGTTTTTTTATTAATTTTCGGTTTCACGAACAATTTATAACACTGAATAAACCTAGACAAATCTTTAAATACAATTTTAGAGATATGAAGTCATGATATAATGGTTAAAATAACAGACAAATCATTGTGTCTTGATTTCATTTTGTCAAGTTCGAATCTCGAGACTATTAAAATCTATCATCTAAAATAAATTCGAACTGTATACGGCAGGACAAAGAATTAAATCTCTTAAAAATTTCTTATAATATTTAAATTTGTCATGTTGTCGGTATATTTTTGTTAAATTGTAAGTAATTTAAAATCATTAATTTTATTAACTTGTCATTTTTTACTAATATGCATATTTCCATTCAATAGTTGAATCTTTTTGCGATAGTTAAATTTTTTATTTTGTGCTAAGTTATATAAAACACATAAATTCTAACTGTTCACTTAAAAGTTCTACTAAATGAAAAACTAATAAATATACACGCAGGCTTTTGTATGTTACTTCCGCACGGAAAACCCTCTCTTTATAACACATACCTTGCATTGCTTTTTTTAAACATTTTTGTTAACTTTTAATTTTTTTAAAACTTTATTTCATTTTATTTTATTTTATTTTTTATTTTATATTTATATTTATTTTTATTTATTTATTTTTATTATTTTTTTGTTAACTTTTATTGTTAAACTTTATTTTTTTAACTTTTATTTTTTTAACTTTAATTTTTTTGTTAACTTTTAATTGCGTGAACTTCTAATTTTTTAACATTTTTTTTCGATCGTGAATATTTTTATTCAACCGTTTAATTTTTTGCAATAGATGAATTTTTTTAAATTAGAATATATAAATAAAAGTTAAATTATATAAGTTCACTTAAAAGTTCTAATTGATAAAAAACTAATAAATTCACGCATAAACACACAGATCTAAAAAAAAAAAAAACATTTTATTTTCAGGTCTGAAACAATACATTACAAATAGTTTGTTCATGAATCTTACATAAAAAGTGCTCACTAACATTATAAACTACGTTTAGAAACGTTGAAATTATCTAATCGAAATATATAAGCATTAACAATGCTTCTCCTACTTGATTAAATTTTTCCTGATTATTAAATGCGAAACAGGAGTGAAGGCCTTGGCTTGCATTTTGTAAAGTGCATGCAGTACAATCATACGATCGGTTAAGTATTGTTAGAAAATTAGTCTCGATACACGTGTTAAGTTTAGACTCTAACACCCGTTCGTCTTTCTGCAGATATATTACTCACCATACTTTTCCGTTTAATGAGAGATGGTAAAAGTTTTGTGTACATATGTTGTAAAAGTGCATTATTTACAGATACTGACACAAAAGAGAGATACTTTCTTTTAATTTTTCTGGTTGATGTTCGTTTAAGTCAATATAAGAATAATTCTTTAAATTTTTAATTCGGTTCATAGAATTTTGATTTAACACTAAAATCATGTTATTAGAAACAAAAGACGCACTTTTGTATCTTAAATTAAATGCAATAAGTTTATTTTGCAACTCATACCAGCTAAAAATATCCATTTTAACCCTTCGGTTGGTTGGGATTTCCTCATTAGTAGATACATTGCGTTTAAATTCTCATATACGTATACACTATTGTTTAGTTTTTAACTTCAGAGGTAAATAGAAACAGTCACTTAGTTCTTTTTGAAACACATATGAATTGTATAATTTGTCACATTTAATGACATTTGTAGGTGTGATGGTCGTTTGTAATTCACCACTTGTTTGCGTAAGGCTGCTTGATTGTAGCTCGTTCACCTCACGTTTAACAGTTGTCTGTAAAATATTAATTGCAGGTTCTTGAAAGGTTTCATCCTTCCTTTAGCGAGGTTAAGGTAGTAGAACAATCTATATTTTCAAAATTCATGTCTTCGAAAAATATATTTAAATAGTCCATGGCAGAATTTGGTTTTCGACTGGGATTCTCGAAAGATGTTGCATCATTCCCACAGTCAAAGGTTGAAAAATTCATAGCGATATCGGTTTTTACATCTTGTGAGTCTTCAGTTGTTACACAGTTATTATCTATTTTAGAAAGTTTTAATCTAGGATAACTCCTTCTCACCGGTATTTGAATTTTCAATAGGTTTTTTCTAAACGTGGATGTTTTGAAGATAAAAGCACTTCTTTGCGAGAATTTTTCCGCAAATTAATGTTAGAAAATATTTTTAATCAGCAATCACTAACTGGTGTAATCTTGATAAAAGTCAACAGTTAACTGATTGTATTTCATAAAAACCTTTACTTATCTGGATATAAAGCAGTCACAGTTATAGTTAATCATTTAAATTACATATAGGTTAAAGATAAAATGTTTTGTTATCTATGATAAGCGCAGTGAAGGTTTAAGTTAAACATTTTCTTAACTAGGTTAAATACTGTAATGTTAACTGTGTGGGGAAGATATCAAAACATGCAATGTCATTGTTTAAATGAAGATAAAAAATAAAACTGTCTTATCAATAATAAGATTAATGCATGTTCAAAAAAATAATAATTTTTTCTTTAATGGAGAATTGATTAAACCAAAAAGGGTTAACCTTAAAGACTGAAATTAAAATTTTCAAACACATAAATACATGTTCACTTTTTTCTCTAAAATAACACTTCAAATATTGATTTCATGTGCAAGAAAAATAAATAAAAAAACAGACATGTGATATAAAAACAAATATATATTAAATAAATACATTTCTAAGTTAATTTATAAATACATTGTCTGAATGGTTATTATAAAAGTCCATATTCATAGATTCAAAAAATAAATTAGTATAATTACATGAATATTGCTTGAACAGGTTTTTTACAAATTCAGTCATGTTGAAATTTAGCAGTGCACCGTCACTACACCAATTATATTGTTTACGCAAATTATAACTATCACACTCGTGTTTCATATTAATTTGTTCTCCCATTGAGCATCGATAGCAATCAAACAGGCGAGAAACGGATGACTTTTACTGATCATCGAAACATGTTAAGAAATAGTTCAAAGTCTCTTTGATTGTGATGTGGGAACATTTACATTGGTTTAAGTTTTCTAAAACAGAAGCAGGAATCAGCTTAGTTAAAAGAGTCTCATTCAAACATTATGTAATTTTAAAGTGACTTTTACTAGTTTAAGAAACTGATCTTTTGTAAGCAGTAAAATATCAGACTTCAAACAATACTCAAATTTTTTGATTTGAACAGTGTTTGCAGTACGCATGATTCCTTATTCACATAAGCAATTAGTAAATCCTTATTACAGACGAATGTATCTCTTTCAGAAACAAAATTACATTTATCCAATCTCGATTCAAATTTGTCGAATGTTGCAGATGATAATGTAATTCCTTCATTTTTGGGGATAAGTTCACGACCGTTCTTTTCAAACTTTTCGTATTTCGGTATGTGAACATACAGCTTATAGTTCTTATTCATTTCTACTTCAACGATCATTTCCTCTCCTAAATTCCAATGAGCATAAGTAAAAACATGGAAAAACTGAAATATTTTACTAAAATGACTTATGTCTGAAATTTCATGTTTCGACCTGTTTTCCAATGAAAGTCAATCAGATGTGTTAAGTTTTGAGGGGAAAGATGATTTTTTCTATGTTTCTCTAATTCAGATATATTAATACATGTTTCAGGACAATCGTCACATTTACAGTGACTGGGTAACTGTCTACTCTTTCCTCGTTTTGGCGTGAAAGTGTTATGAATTTCCCCACGTTTTAATAAATTACTCTTTGGTGAAAAAAAATTTCCACACATATTACAATTATAAATCACAGTGGTCTTTGAATGAAACTTCATATGATTTAATAAATGTGACCAAGCTTTATTAAATTAAAAATTAAAAATATTATTAATTAAAATATTATTAAGTGTCTTTCTAGCAAATGTTTTTTCACAGATTATACACACAAGAGGTGTTTTCTCAAGATGACAATTCATGTGAAGCATTACGTTCACCTTTCGAGGAAAAGCTTTGTTGCAAGTAGAACACACAAAGGCTAACTTCTGTTTCTTTAGTCCTGATGAGATGGGTTTCACTTCACAATTCGAAACGGGTTCTTCTTTAGGCTGTATTAAAAATTCAATATCTTGGTCATTTAATTCTGATGATGAGGGTTGACTCTTCTTGTCAGACATATCATTAACACCTAACAAAGCAGAATGCATGGTTCATTCCATAATCACTTAAATCAAAACTAACTTAAAAAAAACACAACCTTTCACATTGGTAACAGGAAACGTTATAATCATATTAGCTCGTTTCTTGGAAATTCATAAAATTATAAAGGACCCCGTTTAAATATATTAACATTTTATTGGCTTAAAAAGTCACGTGATTATTTTATCATGCTCTGTTATAAGTTCAATATTCAGTTAATTCTTACACATTTATTCAGAAAGGTTACATATCAGACGTTCACACATTTGTAAGTCAAAAATTCTTGTTATTCTCATATATATATTTTTGTTATAATATTTGACTGGTTGAATCACTTATGTTCATCAGAAGTTCATACATTTGTAAGTCAAAAATTCTTATTATTCTCGTATTTAGTGCTTTTATAAATAATATTTCACTGGTCGAATCACTTATGTGTTATACATCTAACTAGAAAAAAGTGAATAATTCAAATAAGTCCCGTCAGAGAAACTAGATTATAGTCTCTTTTTTTTAAATGTTGGTTTTATAAAGTCAATCACTTATTATTTTTAGCAGTTGTTATTATTTTTTGAGCAGTTGTTATTTTTTTTCCCTATGCTTTTTTTCCCAAACAGGCGAAAATTTCAAAAAGTAGTCAAAATTGTAGTTTTTATTTTTAAAATTCTCGAAAATCCAATTTAATGAAAGCAGTCTGTTACAAGATAATCATAAAAAAGTAAATATTATCTTTCAAAAATAAACCCTCATTTCACAATATATTTGAAACTGAACAGACAAAATTAAATATCACGCGATCTCTTTCACAAATATCTTAAATCTCGTCTAACCGCCATGATGTCATAGCTTGAACAGTTAAACCTATCCTAACTTATCAAACAATCAGATCACTTTGTCATGGATTCGAATTAAAAACTAAAACTTTCCAAAATCGCCCGATAATATTTTCGAATTCCCGACTAAAACTGTTGCACTTGCAAAACTAACTTGTAAAAATTCTGAATTTTAATAATAAACACTTTAAAAATTAATTCTTATAGCAGGATTTCTACTACTAAACTCCACTCGACTAGGAAGATCAGGAGCACGTGGCGTTACTAACAATGTTATGTCAAACATTACATCCACACTGTTGTCATTCTTTTTAAAATAAAATTCGCAAAACATTTGTACGTTCTACCAATAGTTTCAAATCCGAAACTAAATTAATTCTTACAGCAGAATTCCTACTACTGAACTCTATTCAGCTTGGATGATAAGAAGCACGTGGCATCACAAAGTTGTTATTTAATTTAAGAAGTGCGGTTACACGGTTATGAAGCCCGCGGGCAGGTTAGAACATGCCCCATCTATTCCCATCCGCATGGAAGGGAACAGAATCCGCTTTAAATGACAGATTCTGTACTTGGGTGTCATAATGGATTCCCACCTAAGTTGGATGCCTCACCTGACCTCGGTCCAGGAGAAGACTTTTAAGGTGTTGAATAAACTGAACCGTCTTACAGCAGCCAACTGAGGTCTGAGACCGAAATTTCGCAAGATGCTCTATTCAATCCTAGCGGAAAGAATCATTCTTTACGAGGCATCTATTTGGTTTTACTCATGGAAAGAAGTGGTAGCAAACAGGTTGCTCAGCATGCAGGGGAACCTTCTCCTCTGTGTAACGAAATGTCACTCGACAACCTCTACGGATGCTCTGCAGGTCTTGTCAGGGGTCGCCCCCCTCGACTTGCGTGCGGAGTTGGACAGGGACTACACGGCCCTAGTCCGCTGGAAGAAGAGCTTTGACGGTACCGGATTAAACTCCGAGTAGGTCGAACTCCGGAGGCCCACTCCCAGACATGAGGATCTTTGCCGGGTCCGTTTGACCGCGGATTTGGTTCCGTGGACAACGTGTTCGTACTACACGGACGGATCTAAGCAAGAGAACGACACTGTTGGTTGTGCGTTCCTTGCCGTGTCAGAGGACGAAATAGTAGCGGAGAGTCAGTTCTGTCTCTCGGATGGTGCGGAGGCGTTTGCGACTGAGGTTCATGCGATCAAAGAAGCAATCACATATGCCCATCTAAGAGCTCTCGGGGAACTCGACGTTTTCACAGACTCGAGATCGGCGCTCCAAGCACTTCAAGGACTTGTGCCTCGACACAGGGCCATTGCCAAAATTAGGGACCTGATTAAAACCACAGGAATTGAGGTTCATTTGCATTGGGTCCGGGACGATATTGGTCACTTCTTTAACGAAAGGGCGGACCAGTTGGCAAAAGAAGCCATCACACGACAGTCTGTCGACGTGGTGATTTCAGTCACGCGCCGCCAAGCCAAAAAAGACCTCTTTGGACGTGCCTTGTCCAAGTGATAAGAGAGATGGGATCAATATGGGACCGGACGCAAGGATTATGAAGCTTTCCCACACGTCGGCACTCGCCTACTGCAGGGCGATTTCTACATTAACCAGGTCTTCACGGGACACGGCACATTCGGTGACCACCAGGCTCGTTTCTTTTACCACGAATCTACATGTTTTTGGGGGGTCGAGGTAGGTAACATTAGCCACGTGCTATATCGGTGCGTGCTCTGGAGGTCTGTGCGGGAAAAGCACTTTCCTCATGACTTCCGGACACGTGCGCCACGCGATCTCTGCTTGGACGGCTACGCCAGAAAGGGAGTTCGGCTGATTATTCCCCGACTCTTAATGCGTACGTTAGATCGGAACCTAGGTCGCCGAAGAGCAGGCCGCAATAACCGAGCTCTTCGCCCGCATTTGAACGCAATGCCAATCGCCCGTGGTTCCCGCGGTGCAGGAGGTAGAGGTAGAGGTAATGGTGCATAAAAAGTTCGCAGGCTTAAAACTTTTCTCGTAAGCCGGCACTAATATGTGATAGTTGTTCTAGTCATACAATTGTTGCAGTTGTTGTTGTTGTTGTTTGCATGTGTTAGTCTAGTCTAGTCGTTGTTGTTGTTTTCAGAGTTTAAAGTTTAGAGTTTAAAATTTGTTGAACTAACCCAATTTTCTTTCAGGTCCACTACGAGAGGGAACCGTGACTACCTTTGTAATTTTTCAAACCCCTCGAGTTGTGGTAGAGCAAGTACGGGTTGGTACATCCCAACTTAAGACCTAGGGCCTGGTTCAGTTTTGGGTTTCCAGCTTCGAAGCAGTTGGAGGACGCTGGCCCGTCTCCAAGTGTCTCGCGGTGACTCCCGGTGGTTTCATCTCATATCGCAACGGCCTACGTCGTGGACACGTGGGTTCAAGGTTAGAGGGTCCGTAGGTTACGTTCCTTTGACCGGCCGAAGGGCCGAAGGGACACAAACCTGCTGGCGCGATATAAGTCCGGTAGGACTTGGGATCGGTGGTCGTCTGACGCGCAGGGCGCCTGCGGAGCAGCTTACTTTTATATCGCTTTGAGATGTTAAATAAATGAAGTTATCGTATTTCTCAAAGCTGTGCATTTTTTTCTTTACACTGAATGAAGGATTTAGTACCCATTTAAAATCGTTCAAAATCTTATTTTGAGCAGATGGAAAGTAATGCTCAAAGAACAAAGTAGAAACTTATGAATAGGCAGAGCTTCAAAGAACAAAACTGTTTGCCCTTTTGTTCGGCAAACAGAGATAACTGCCTCTGGCGCGCCTTTGGTCTTTCGATTCACGTTGTGCATTCGATTCAGAATACTATATCTTGTAGCTTATTTTGAATCGAATTTTTAAAACACATTAAAAGCATAAATATAAAATAAAGCAGTTCAAACTAAAAATATTATATAGAAAATGGATGCATGTATAATGCAAATTTTTATATGATTTAAAAATATATATTATAGTATTTTCAACCCAGTGATAGATGTATTTATTTTTGACACACACACACACACAAATTCCTACATACTTTCGAAAAATTTTCTCTTGCAATATGCTAATTTCTTTCATGTTTTGTTTATTTTCCTGGAACGCCGCGAAAAGTATAAGACTGAAAAGTATAGGTGGAGCCCCAAGGGCTCCGCGTAGAAAACTTTGAGAACCTCTATTCTAATGTAATGAAAAATTCGTAAAATTTCTTGCAACTTTTAAACTTATACCAGTGAAAATATAAAAGTAATTAATATATTATCATGATTGTAGTCTATTCCCTCAATAAACATTTGTAAAATAAGTAAAAAAAAAATTAAGGCATTTCATTCATAATTTTTTGCTATAGGAAGTTTTGCGTACATTAAAAAAACTGTCTGAAAACGTTCATTTTTAGAAAAAGCTAAAAATATCTTTTAAAGTCGGTTCTTGCTATAAAAATAATTATTATTTTTTAAAGATTTAATTATGTACTCCATGTATTTTCTTGAACATATAAACCAGTTTAAATGCTAAATCTCGAAAATAAAGAATGTAGACATACATTTAATCTTTCTTGCGGTTTGCAGAACGATATTTACGGCAGTAAAATTCTTCCACAAGCTGTAATAGATGTAATTTTAAACGGCTGTAACTCGGGTTGTAATTCAGATACAGGCACGATTAAAGCAGAATTTGATAGATAAAAGTTCGGATTTTAATACTAATGCAAAAAAGAAAAATCGATATTTTCATCGGAAATGACGTTTCAAAGGTGTGCGGATACCTTAAATGAAACTAACTTAATCAAAAAACACAACCTTTCACAGCGGTAACAGGAAACATTATAATCATATTAACTCGTTTCTTGAAAATTCATAATATGATAGAGGGCGCTCGTTTACAAATATTAATATTTTATTGGTTTAAAAAGTCACGTGATTATTTTATCATACTCTGTTATAAGTTCAATAGTCAGTTAATTCTTACACTTTGATTCAGAAAGGGTTACATATCAGACGTTCACGCATTTGTAAGTCAAAAATTCTTATTATTCTCGTATATATATATATATATATATATATATATATATATATATATATTATAATATTTTACTGGTCGAATCACTTATGTGTATCAGAAGTTCATACATTTGTAAGTCAAACATTCTTATTATTCTCGAATTTAGTGCTTTTATAAATAATATTTTACTGGTCGAATCACTTATGTGTTATACATCTAACCAGAAAAAAGTGAATAATTCAAATAAGTCACGTCAGAAAAACTAGATTCCATTCTGTTTTTTTAAATGTTGGTTTTATAAAGTCAATCGCTTATTATTTTTTAACAGTTGTTATTATGTTTTTGAGAAGTTGTTATTATTTTTTCCTACGCCTTTTTTCAAGAAGGCGAAAATTTCAAAAAGTAGTCAAAATTGTAGTTTATATTTTGAAAATTATCGAAAATCCACTTTAATGAAAGCAGTCTGTTACAAGATAATCACAAAAACTTACCCTTATCTTTCTAAAATAAACCGTCATTTCACAATATAATTGAAACTGAACAGACAAAATTTAAAATCACGTGATCCCTTTCGTAAATATCTTAAATCTCGTCTAACTGCTATGATCTCACAGCTTGAACAGTTAAACCTATCCTAAATTATTAAACCATGAGATGACTTTGTCATGGATTCGAAGTACAAATTAAAACTTTTAAAAATCTCCCAATAATGTTTTTGAATTCTCGACTAAATCTGTTGCCACTTGCAAACCTAACTTGTAAAAATTCTGAATTTTAATAATAAACACATTAAAAATTAATTCTTATAGCAGGATTCCTACTACTAAACTCCACTCAACTAAGAGCATCAAAAGCACGTGGCGTTACTAGCAATGTTATGTTAAATATTACATCCACACTGTTGCCGTTCTTTTTAAATTAAAATTCGCAAAACCTTTTTACGTTCTACCAGTATTTTCAAATCCGAAACTAAATTATTTCTTACAGCAGAATTCCTAATATTCAACTCTATTCGGCTTGGAGGATAAGAAGCACGTGACGTCAGATACTTATTATTTGATTAAGACGCATTATTTACAAACTTAAAAAAATGAAAAAGTATTTTATCAGAAAGGTTCATACAAATACAGTAATATTATACTATGTTATCCACTCTATTTTAACAAATGATACATCACTCGCACGATACCTCTCTTTAAACGCTTAAAATCTCGACATACAGACATGGTTTCTTGGCTTGATCAGTTAAACCCCTTACAAACTATCAAGTCAAGAGACTAATTTGGTTCGGGTTCAAACCCCAGTGAAATCTTTTCAAAAAAAACATATTTTAAACATCAGTTATTCCATTACCTGCCGATAGAGGGCGACACCAAAAAAATGTTTGATCTGCATTCCATGTTCAAACTCTACGTCGATTCCAATAATTTAAAAAAATTAACCCGCCCTTAAAAATTAAGCTCCCCTCAAAAATAAGCCTTTTCACATTTATACACTCCTCCTAATACACTTCTCAAATGCTACAAAATTTCCATCATCTACTCTAAGTCGATTCGCGTCTCTCTCAAAAAAAAAAAAAAAACCCTGTGTTATAATATCACTTTCCACAATTTTTTCCTTAAAAAACGTTATTTATCTCTCTCTAACCCATCATACTATAGTATGATTAAAAATATCTAATCAGATAGAAAAAAAAATCATTTCCGATCGATAAGAACAATAAAATTTCTCCCCCTCCTCGTCATACTGTAGTATGATTCCACTTCCACCGCCGCCGCTACAAGTCAACTCTCCTCTCCCCACTACTTATGACATTAAAATCTTAGTACAAAACTTAGGGTAAATTGAACTTTCAATTTAAAAATTATGTAAAATCACAGAAACACATAAAATGTTAAATTACTTTAACTTATTTATATCTCCATTTAATTTGAATTTAATTAAAATAAAGAATTATTAAAAAACTTACAGCTTTCACTTAGGTATATCTTGAAGTGGACAATATAGAGTCATTGTATATTTGTTTTCATAAAAAGTACCTGATAAATCTAATCTACGAAAGACTTCATAATGTTATTTGAAAACACATTAATAAGCTAATAATATGCTCATTTCGCATTATTATCTCATCTCATGGGATAGTAATCTTAAATATCTTGCGTGATTTATAATTATCCTTAACATCATTAGCTACAAAGAACTTCCACGTATAGCATCATTAGTCTATGTAATGGTGCTAATCGCTCATATATAATACAAATGATTGTCGAGTAAGCATGAATCGTCAGATACTACATATGTGGCTGAATAAAGCTTGCAAATTTATGCAAATTTCGCCGAATGCAACCGAAAAATCTATGTCTTCTCTATCCTTTTCTACAAAATCATGTTTCATAAAATATTTCAAATTTACTTTCTCATAAAAATGATATAATGTGCTTTATAGGAATTCATTATATATTTTAACATTTCATATTTCTATATATAATGAGAAATCTCAAATTTTCTCTTCCTCATTCTGGAATTTTTTTTAAAATATTAAACATGTTTTTGTTAATTTAGTTATATTTTACCATTGAATTAACAAAAAACCTAAAAGTTAAAATAATTTGTGGTAATGATCCCAGGTTAATTTAATTTAATTTAATTTAATTTTAATTATATTTGTAGGGTGTTAAAATAATTAATAATAAATAATTTCGTTTCATTTTCTGTAAAAGTTTGAAAAATGAATTTTTTTTTTTTTTTTTTTTTTTTTTACTATTGGATAAAATCGTATTTAATTTTATTTATTAATAAATCTTTCAGAGATTTTCTCTATAAACGTTTCTGCCATTTACTTGTAAAATTTAAGACTATTATAATGCAATGTTGAATTTAAAATTGTGTGATGTTAAATCTGTATTTGATTAAGAATTCTTGCAGTATATTTTCCATCATGGGCATTAGAGAATTTAAAAAGCTCAAATACTTAAACTACTTAATTAAAAAAAAATATTTATAAAGAATTTAAAATTCCATTTAAAAAAACTATTTTTACGCAAAAGAGTTTAAGTTTATTTCGAAGAAATGAACCTGTGCATTAAAACTGTTAGGATGCTTTCAGGGGCAAAGTACTTCTTTTCGTAAAATATTGAAATGATTGATTGACACCAGAACTTAGAAGCAAATTTATTCGAAAATAAGTAAAATCTTTTGTTCATGTACTTGATAAAAGATAATATTTCATTCCAAAATTCTGGTGCCAATGTAGTATTTAGGGATTAAAATTAAGGGGTCCATAAATGAAGCACCACCCTTGAAGGGGTTAAAAGCTAAGAAAAAATATGGATATGAATGAAAATTTTAATAAACTCTCAACTTTCGAACATAAATATGTAAATGTCATTCACATGGATAAATAAACAATTACATAATCTTCTTTTTTTATATGTAAATCAATTGTACACACAGAAAATCTTTTAAAAAAAAACTAACTTAATCCAGAGTTAGTATTAAATATGACTACCATCGGTAGTACAGGTTGGTCGAAAATTATTGAGCGCATTTCATGTTTGAACAAAATGAGGTACATACATACTTATTGTTTTCTTGAAAATACAATTTAAAACAGTTTTACGAAACAACATTTTAAACATTAAATAAGTTCCATATTTCTCGTCTGCTTAAATTGCTTGTACCAACGTTTTATAGACTCCTTACTTGGAGGACGACGATTTGAGTATTCTAAACGAAAACTTCTCTGAACAGTTACAACGGATTTCCTTTCAGAGAACCACAAAACGCCCATACCTTTTTCCTTTCCGGTAGCCATTTGCAGACTGACTCAATCAGTAAATTTTACCCGCGCCATCTACCGGCTTATGTGAAGACTTATTTAATATTTAAAATTGTGTTGTGAAAAACTGTTTTAAATTGTCATTCCAAGAAACAATGAACTTGTTCATTCCTCATTCTGTTCTTTTCTTTCAAACATGAAATGCACTTTATAATTTTAGACCACCCTGTAGTATGACATTAATGCAAAGAAAAATGTTGTACAGCAAACTACCTCTAAAGAAGGGAACAAAATACGGTGTATCGGTAGTTTATAGCAAATATAAGTTAGTGTGTGTATGTTTTAGGTAGCTTTCAATACAAAAAAGTATAAAGCTACCTATTGCAGCCGTTCGGAGGAAAGCAGTTCCGGAAAATTTCGATATATTTTCCCCGATCATGACCCCCAGACCCCAAAACCACCCTCCGTTCAAATGTTGATTTATATATATATATATATATATATCCATATATATATCTGACCTATGTCATACGATAACGCTCGTATTTATAAATCAATTTTGATGAAACTAATTGTGTGTATTAAGCTCACCAATGTCTCGACCGAGTTCGTTGGCCAGCTTGGTCCGCCATTTTGTTTCAAGATGGCGGCCATTTAAAAATTTAAAACTAAAATAAATATACAAAAAAGTTGAAAATTCAAATTTATTTTTTAATTACGTGTTAGGCCTTGATACAAGGATTACAGAGCATTTTTGGTTTACCTCTATCTTAAAAAATGGCTGAGATAGAGCAGTTTGAAATTCTAGGGTGGCTGACATTTTGAAACAAAACAGCACATTAACGCGATTACTCGCAAATTATTTTCTTCCATTGTTGTAATAATTTTCCCAATCATACGCATAAAACTATATATTCATATCCGTTGGCGCCAAATTTTCGCCAAAATTGGCGACATTTGGCGAAATATCGCCAAATTTGGCGACCAAAATAAGTCTTCCTAAATTAAGCCAGTTTGCCTATTGCTCAATAATTTGGCGAATTTCTTATTCAAATTCAGTATTAACGAATCTTTTGTAAACGCTTCTTTGCATTTTAACTTGCTGTTTTCGTGTAACATTAGCTAAAATTTTAAAACGAAGATATAGGAAAGCTATCTTTTCCTCCCGGTACAGGCCGGAAGGACTTTTTAACTGTCAGACGATTCAACTGTGCTACTTGGGTTAAAAATATCTGGGATGCTGCCCTTTGTACAGAACTTAAGTGAAAAGAATTTTAGGTAGCTTTCATTACAAAAAGCTACCTATTGCAGCCGTTCGGAGGAAAGCAATTTAAAAAAAATGTATTGTGAAAAAAATGTAATTGGTATATTTTCACCGATCATGATCCCCAGACCCCAAAACCACCCTCCGTTCAAATGTTATTTTATATATATATCTGACGTATGTCATGCTGTAACTCTCTTATTTATGAACCTATTCGGATATGACTGACTATATGTATAGGGCATACCAAGGTCTCGATCGAGTTCGTTGGCCAACTTCCTCCGCCATCTTGTTTGAAAATGGCGGCCAGTTAAAAAAAAATTATTTTTTTAAATTCAAAAATATGTACCAAAAAATTATAAATTGAAAAAATTGTTTCTGTTAAGTGTTAGAATGTGATGCAAGAATTCTAGAACATTTTTTATTTTGGCTATATCTTAAAAAATGGCTGAGATATGGCAGTTTGAAATTCTAGGGTAGATGAGATTTTGAAACAATCTGCTGTTTCTTATGCTGTAACTCTCGTATTTATGAACCGATAAGAATGTGATTGATGATGTGTACAGAACATACCAAGGTCTCGACAGAGTTCGTTGGCCACTTTAATGCTCCATCTTGTTTCAAAATGGCAGCAAGTTATTATTTTTTATTTTTTTTTCAAATTCAAAAAGATGTATAAAAATTATAAATTGAAAACGTTATTTGCGTTAAATGTTAGATCGTCATACAAGGATTCCAGAACATTTTTTGTTTTGACTTTATCTTAAAAAATGGCTGAGATTTGGCAGTTTGAAATTCTAGGGTGGCTGACATTTTGAAACAATCTGATTTTTGTTATGCTGAAATTTGCATTCAAATTCAGTATTAACGAAAACCGGGGTTGAATCTTCTATAATCGGGTTCCAAGCATTTTAGCTTCGGATGTTTGAGTAAAATGAATTCAATTTTTAAAAGCATGGACTATGAAAGCTACCTTTTCCTCCCGGAACAGGCCGGAAAGACTTTTTCATTGAAAACTCGAAGATTTTTTACATAATGAACAGAGGAAAATATTTTCAACTATGTCATACGTAGTTGAAAATAATTTCCTCTCTGCATTACGTCCTAATTACATGGTATACAGGAGTTTCCGTGTTATTTCAGATTCATCATGCAAAATGCTATAGTTATAGCTCGGATGAATGAAATTATCGTTGCAGTTTGCAGTCTTGTCCAACAAATAAAAGTGAAACATTCCATACAGGATATCGTTGGGATAGCTCAGTAGGAAGAGCGTTGGCACGGCAAGCCAAAGTACCCAGGTTCGAGTCCTGATCCCGGCATTTTTCGCTCTGTTAGAATAAATCTCAACTATGATACTCCAACCTTTGAATAGATTTTTTACATTTAGTAGATTTTCGTAGATTTTCTACCAACTACACCAAAAAACACTTTTGGTACAGTCGAATTAACATCATGCCAGCAGTTAATCGCAAAACATTTTTCTATATATAGCAAATTTTTTTATTTTGAATGTTCCAGCGTTTAAACATTGTTAAATTCATGTTTTATTTATTTATTTGAGAAGTTTTAATTTTGTTTTGAAAATTAGTTACCGAATATTACACGGAAACAAAGAAATGCTAAAATATTTATATTGTTTTAAGCGAAAATTAGTTAATCTTCCATAATCAGATTACACGTTCATTTTTCAGATAGATTTAAAAAGGTTCGTGCTTGAAAAATACTTTACGAACTATAAAAAATAAATTGGTATACAGTTTTCAAAGAAATCTCATTTGAAAGTACACCTTTTTAGCTCACAGGCTATCAAAGCCTGAGAGCTTATGTGCCCGCCGGTTCTGTATGTACGTACGTATGTATGTATGTACGTAACGCGATAACTGTTGACAGAACTAACCGTTTTACTTTAAATTTTGTTTATAGGTTCCTTGTGATAAGGCGCTTCCCTGATTAGTTTTGGAGGTTCATTGGTTAAGCATAAAGGGGGGAAATGGGGGGCTAACCCCCCATAATTTAAATAGGTTTTTCATGCAGAATTATCCCATTTACTTCAAATTTTGTATAAAGGTTCATTTTGATAATGCGCTTCTGTCAATAGTTTTGGGGGTTCATTGGTTAAGTATAAAGGGGGAAAGGGGGGGATAACCCACCCCCCCTAATTTAGATAACTGAATTTTTATGCAGAATTATTCGATTTTCTTCAAATTTTGTATATAGGTTCATTGTAATAATGCGCTTCTCTGAAGAGTTTTGGGAGTTCATTGGTTAAGTATAAAGTTGGAAAGGGGGGGGGCTAATCCCACCTTAATTTAGATAAATGGGTTTTTCATGCAGAATTATCCGATTTTCTTCAAATTTTGTATACAGGTTAATTGTGATAAAGCGTTTTCCTGATTGCTTTTGGGGATTCATTGTTTAAGTATAAAGGGGGTAACAGAGGGCTGCCCCCCCTTAATTTAGATAAATGGGTTTTTCATGCAGAATTATCCGATTTTCTTAAAATTTTGTATATAGGTTCATTGTGATAAGGCGCTTTCCTGATTAGTTTAGGGCGTTCTTTGGTTAAGCATAAAGAGGGTAAAGGGGGGGGGGTATCCCCCTCCTTAATTTAGATGAATGTGTTTTTCATGGAGAATTATCAGATTTTCTTCAAATTTTGTATATAGGCTCATTGTGGTAAGGAGCTTCCCTGGTTAGTCTTGGGGTTCATTGGTTAAGTATAAAGGAGGATGCGGGGGGGGGTAATCCCCCTTAATTTAGATAAATGGGTTTTTCATGCAGAATTATCCGATTTGCTTCGAATTTAGTATATATGTTCATTGTAATAAAGGGCTTCCCTGATTAGGTTTGGGGGTTCAATTGTTAACTATAAGGGGGTGGGGGAACGGGGGGATGATCCCCCCCTTAATATGTTGTCGATTTCTTTATTTTTCGAGGGGCTTATTTCAAATTCTTTGAAATAAGTGTATAATATACAATTAATGTGAATAGCCTGTGAGCTCAATGCCCTCAGTTTAACTGGGCAGTTTTTAGCTCACAGGCTATCAAAGCCTGAGAGCTTATGTGCCCGCCGGTTCTGTATGTACGTACGTATGTATGTATGTACGTAACGCGATGACTGTTGACAAAACTAACCGTTTTACTTTAAATTTTGTTTATAGGTTCTTTGTGATAAGGCGCTTCCCTGATTAGTTTTGCAGGTTCATTGGTTAAGCATAAAGGGGGGAAATGGGGGGCTAACCCCCCATAATTTAAATAGGTTTTTCATGCAGAATTATACCATTTTCTTCAAATTTTGTATAAAGGTTCATTTTGATAATGCGCTTCTGTCAATAGTTTTGGGGGTTCATTGGTTAAGTATAAAGGGGGAAAGGGGGGATAACCCCCCCCTAATTTAGATAACTGAATTTTTATGCAGAATTATTCGATTTTCTTCAAATTTTGTATATAGGTTCATTGTAATAATGCGCTTCTCTGAAGAGTTTTGGGGGTTCATTGTTTAAGTATAAAGTTGGAAAGGGGGGGCTAATCCCCCCTAAATTTTGATAAATGGGTTTTTCATGCAGAATTATCCGATTTTCTTCAAATTTTGTATACAGGATAATTGTGATAAAGCGTTTTCCTGATTGCTTTTGGGGATTCATTGTTTAAGTATAAAGGGGGTAACGGAGGGCTGCCCCCCCCCTTAATTTAGATAAATGGGTTTTTCATGCAGAATTATCCGATTTTCTTAAAATTTTGTATATAGTTTCATTGTGATAAGGCGCTTTCCTGATTAGTTTAGGGCGTTCTTTGGTTAAGCATAAAGAGGATAAAGGGGGGGGGGGGTATCCTCCCCCCCTTAATTTAGATGAATGTGTTTTTCATGGAGAATTATCAGATTTTCTTCAAATTTTGTATATAGGCTCATTGTGGTAAGGAGCTTCCCTGGTTAGTCTTGGGTTTTCATTGGTTAAGTATAAAGGAGGATGCGGGGGGGGGAGTAATCCCCCTTAATTTAGATAAATGGGTTTTTCATGCAGAATTATCCGATTTGCTTCGAATTTAGTATATATGTTCATTGTAATAAAGGGTTTCCCTGATTAGGTTTGGGTGTTCAATTGTTACCTATAAGGGGGTGGGGGAACGGGACATGATCCCCCCCTTAATATATTGTCGATTTCTTTATTTTTCGAGGGGCTTATTTCAAATTCTTTGAAATAAGTGTATAATATACAATTAATGTGAATAGCCTGTGAGCTCAATGCCCTCAGTTTAACTGGGCAGTTTTCTTTTTTATTTTTATATTTGAACGATGTGAAAATTGAAATTGTGGGATGTTTAGAAGTTAAACATTTTGCGATAAAACGAAATTGATTGTTCCGAATTTCGCTACCATCTATATGGCATCAGTGTTACTCACGGAAATGATGTTGATTTATATTATAGATTGTGGTCATGAAGTGTCGTTTAATATTAATTTTAGAGAAATTCTTTTAAAAGTTTTTAAGATGAATCTTATAAACCCGTATAGTCCAATTCCTTATTCATAAGAGTTGACAGAATAAAATTACTTTCAAATATTTTCTGCGACTTTAAACATTTACGAGATGCTTTTAGCGAACATGGTAGTTATTATAGATTTTGGTGATATTAAAGATTTCTGCTATACTTCTCAAACAGACTAAAGTCACTCAATTTATCTAATTATAAACAGATTTGAAATCATGTTTTGAATCTAAATCTGCCCATTTCGCATCTTTTCATTTATATGATTGATTTAGCAAGATTTAAATCATATATGATTCTTTCCCATGATTGACAAATTTTCAAAAATTTAAAACAAGTAAAAAACTTACCTTAATGGATGAAAACTGACAAATTAACGAAATAAGTAGAAATTGTATGAACTTTTGAACTTTTGAAAACCTTTAATAAAATTACGTTCCCTGGCCATTCTTTCAAAAAAAGAAAAAAAAAAGAAGAGGAAAGAAAAGATAAAAAAGCAATTGTTGAAACTGCTATTTTTTATTTTTGGATATTAAACCAGTGTTTTAGCTTAGGGCTTTGGGTGAATGGAATATACTACATAACGATTTTTCAGTGATAAAACTATATAAAGTTAAAAAAAATGTTATGTGTGATGAAATATTTCAAATGACATTATGTACCCGCAGCCCACGGAATACTAGGCCTACGTGCTGACACAAAAATAAACGCTTTGGTAGGTGGATTTTTTCCACGTTTATATTCAAGAGACTGTGCAAACGCTGAAAAGAAATCCGCCTACAACAGGCGCTTCTTTTGTTTAAGCGCGTTGGCCTGGTATTCAGAGGGCTGTAACCTACCTATAAAAGTATATTTCTATTTAAATGTACTGAAGCTTCAATAATAATTGCACAATGAGTCACATAAAACAAGAACACTTCATACATTTTGATCGCGACATTTTTGAAGAGAGGCCATTCGACTGAGAATTTTATCCACTTTAAATCTAAAATGAAAAATAAATTTGGGGGAATGTCTCCATATTGACATAGTAACCAACTTTTACATTTTCAGTGCTAACCACAAATGGGGAAATTGCACGTTTTTCAATTTAACATGCATCTGATAGAGTGCAAAAATACGAAAATTTTGATACTTTTTTAAACATATTTGAAACTTGTATAATTCAATAAATTAACTTTTAAAACGCAGTTTTTGTCTTGGCGGGAAAAAGCTTTGCACGTGACGAAAGCGGTTTTGACATCACTACACATGTAAACAAACCCTCGCTGTATTTCTCCCTATTCTTTTCTATGGGGAGGGCCTGCGTTACGCTGAATGATTTCTTTCTTTTCTTAAATATGATTAGTATAACAAATTAAAAGTATTGTAAATTCCTGTAATGAATAAATAATACTGTAAATTCCAAGTGAGATTTTTATTCCATCACGTTTCTAAGAATTTTCATTTCTAGATCTCGATGTAGAAATAAAGTATCGGTACAAGTTAATACTCGTACTACATTATTGTATTTTATAGAATAATGTATACTTTGATTTTTTTTATATTAATATTGCGCAATATAAAATAAACTGGTACAAATAAGATTTATTTCATTAGGGAGGGGGGGGGGGTCAACTTATAAAAGTGTTTTTGTATTTATATTTTATACTTGAATTAAGAATTTGACTTGGTTTCACTAAATGTTTTATCGCTTCAATTGTTAAATAAACAGTTTTGAATCTTTGAAAACAGTTAAACTTATTAGAAAGAGCGAAATGTGCTGAGGTAGCTTTAAGACAGCCTTACACAATTTTTGTATAAATATACACGAGATAAGTTTAATAATTTTTCAAAAAATGTTTACAGGTGTCTATCCAGACTTTTCTCACAGGCAGGGTACTGTTTTTGTGAAATTGTAAGATGTATTTTATAATTGTGAAAAAACTAATTATAATTTTGTGAATTTTAAATAAATGTTATATTCACTTTCTTGTTTATAAATTTTGTGATATTATAGAATAATATCTCTTAATTAATCTTCCTTATGATACTAATACATTGTTCAAACAAAAAATGAACCTTGAATGATAATATATGTTTATTTCTTTATATGTCACTATAAAAAGTTTACATGTAATGAGATGGCTGTTTTAAAATGTGAAAAGAGTGGGCTCTACTTCAACAACCTATCCAAATTCTTAGCACATCTTGCTCTTTTTTAAAAAAGCTTTGTACAGTATAATGCTTATTTCCAAAATTAAGATACTGCTTTCTTTAACAAAACATTCAAATATTTTCATTTTTTTTAAATTTTTATGAAAGTTAGAGCATTGAGGAAAAGACATATAAAATTTTTTGAACCTGATTAATCTAAAATAGGACATTCTGAGAAACTATATTTCAAACAAACAAAAAGTACTGCATCCAATCAAAAATTATACGTAAGCAAATAATAATAAAACAGTAATTAAATCATTTTTATACTTTTTTATTTAACTCAACTTGGTTTTTGTATATAAGGATGGAATCTTGTAATCGGTTGTTTACCCACTTTCTGATAAATTAAGAAATATAAAAATTATGTGCCAAGGTGTGTTTCCGATGACAGTAAAATATTTTAATATTTTTAGAACTTAATTATAAATTAATACATTAATTCTGACGTGTTTTTCCGTTAGCAGTTGATTAATCGAAAAATATTCTTTGTGCTTACAATTGTATGCGATTTACAACAACAGTGGATTTATTATGCATTAAACCACGCTCGCCAAAAAAAGGCTAAATGGCTGTGAAACTGCAAATATTTTACAGACTAAAAATTAGAAAATAATAAATAAAAACTATGGGGTGCATTATATGAAAAATACCTTTTAATAAATTAAATGTTTCTTATTAATTGAATTATGATTATACGTTGAAAACTCAATTTAGAAATCCTAAAAAGATAGTTTAAATAATTCTTTTATTTTATTTTATCTTTCCCCTTTCCATACCTTAAATCAAAAATAAAGCAAATATTATACATTTATTTTAATTAATTTAATAGTTCGCATTTTCTACCAAACGTAAAAAAAAAGTGGTGAATTTTCCATGATCGGGTTCGGTGTCCACGCCAAATTAAAGTATTATATTGGACATTTTTTCGGAAAAATCATGAATTGCTATCATACAATCATAAAATGGGTTGTGATTATCAAGATAAACATTGGATGCTTATAAAGGATGTGTATTTAAAAAATCTATTTTTTCTTTAATACTTATTTTTAAGTACGCACATAAAAAGAGAAAATAAAAGACAATAGTGATAAATTTACTCACGTATGTTGCAGTAATTTATTTTCTGATAGGTGAATACACAATTATTGTTGTCAGTAGTTCATTTAAAGTTTTATTTAATAAATCAGTATTAAATAAAGATATAATATTTTTGTTTTTGTTTTCTGCATTACTGCTCAAAATTTCGTTTTCTCATAATTAATTTGAGAACATTTTTATCCTTAATATAACCTGCATAACACGAAATTATATTCATATCAAAACGAATTATTAAGCATTAAAATGAATTAAGAAAATAATGCATTTCAAGAACTATATAAATGCGATTTTACTTACGATTTCTTTTGTAATAAAACTATCATTCTTTTTTCGTTTAAATACATCAGAGTAAGTAAAAAATAAACGTGCCTTTTAGCTTTAGTCTCCTGTATTTTTACCCACATGAAATGCAGTTTTTCTGCCCTAAAAGTAAATTTGAAAAAAAAAAATATTTCCGAAAGACATAATTTTGTATTTTCCGAATCCGACCAATTTCAGCACTTTTCTAAATGAAAATTAATGCAAATGTATAAATTAATAGTACATTACATTTAGATGTTAAAATAATCGTTTGACATTAATTTTTCTTTCCTGTAAATGTGTCTTTATGAGATGTTTATAATAAATAGAAAGCAATGTAAAACAGCCTTCACGCATTCGACTCTAAGCAGAATCCGCGTTTCATGTCGAGGCTAACGAAAAAGACAGGCTACCGCGGTACATTCCACTTATCTTTTTTTACAGACCGCTAGAGTGACGTGTTGCTCTATTCGTACGCTTTCATTGGTGCATTCGAGCAACACGTGATTCCGGCGGTCTGTAAAAAAAGATATGCGTAAAGCACCGCGGTAGCCTTTCTTTTTCGTTAGCCTCGTTTCATGTGGAGTGACGTCAAACCAATCCCGTCGCGTTTTCATATCACATGGTTTTATTTTGCTTTTAACGGAGTTTAAAACTCCAATAACTAGTTATTTAAAATTACTTTTGCGTTTCCGAGTTAAGTTTTGAGGAATGTAAAGTCGTCTTCATCAATTAAACATAAAATAAGTCATAATCTAGAGTGAGTGCAACTTCCCCATTCGACTTCGTATTTTCATTATAGAGTAAATTTAACTTTGAATACCAAATGGGGCGTCATTCGACCAAACTGTTTTGCGAAATATAATGATGTAAAATCTAATCTCCTAATGTTTAATTAATGTTTAATATTTTCATTCACATATCCTGTAATATTTTTCCACGCTGATTTTATTTCTTGGTGTTATTAACTGCCTCAAAGACAATTTTGTGATCTTCATACATTTATAAATATACACTGGCCTCCAAAAGTTAAGTTACTATCAGTCTTTTGTGTCCAATTTGAAAACATTTGGAAATAAAAACATAAAATTTAGAAGAATTGCGCTCTAGACAGTTATTTATTCATTTGTATACAATTTTAATATCGTGCACGATTTACAAATAAATTATATTTTTTGCAAATGTCCATTGTTTTGCAAAGACATAAATCACAGATTTTTGTAAAAAAAATGTAACTGAATGTGTTTTAATAAGGCATGTGTCCGCCCCTACTTGTAAAGCATTGGCAGTATCAATTTTCTATATTATCAATTTAGTTTTTAGACTCTGGAATGGGAAGCAACGCCCATACATAGAGAACCCTTATTCTAGGCAATTTAATGATATCGGGAGGAGACCATAATGTCCAAATAAACATCGGTCTAACTTGGCGCTTTCTCTGAAGTGGTAAAGTGGTCTCTTTCACCTTTTATGACTTTCTTAGCATGTCTAAAGGTCAGAATTCAAAAACAGGAGCTTTAAAAGTTGGGGGGAACTCCCCTTTCTTTTGTCGATAACCACAAAAATATTCAAGGGGAATGGGAAGACTCAAGATTTATACCATCTCAGGTCGACTTGCTCAGGATCGTTTCTAAACGCAGACTTACAGCAGCCACCGGTCTGCTAATGTAGGACCAAACATGCTCTATCAGATTAAGGTCCGGAAATTGAGATATCCATTCCATTCAGTCCAAACTTTGAACCCTAAGATATTCATCAACAGGCCTAGCTCCATGAGGCCGGGCATTATCATCCATTAAGATGAATTCATCCCCAATATGGTGTGACATACGGAGCAAATATCCCGTTCCGGTATCTCACACCAGTCAGAGGTCCTCGAACGAACGCATGTATTTCAGTGTGATCACCCCGAGAGTTTCCAGCCGAAAACATATTCCACCTCCTCTGTAACAACTTACATTGGTAGTATCTGGTGCCTTGTTCTCTTCGGCTCAACAGACGACCTCAATCACTCTCCAAAGCAGAAAGTGACTCGATTTTGAAGAGTACAGAAGTCCATTGCTGTATAGTCCAGATAACGTGCTCTCTTTTCCAACGTAAACAGGCAATTATTTGTCAAAAAAATTAAGGAGAAAACAACATTAAAAATTTATCCTTTTGCTCAGCGGTCAGAGAGATAATGCTTCATTTACAATAAAAAAATAATTGTTAAATCTCTTCTTTAATTTTTTTAATCGTTATTATGTATTTGCAGTTTGGGTGTTCGATCGTTTTAATCTATTTATTAACAATATGTCTTTTAAACGTAAAGTTTTATTAATAATAAAGAACAAATTTGAATTTAAGATATTTTGCGTTTCTTGGTTCAATATTCATAGTTATTCATCTCAAGAAAACAATTATAATTTAAAACTATTAATATTTGATTGTTTAAAAAATTTTAATAAATTTGCAACAATTGTGATAATAATAATTGTTTGCATTACATTTTTATAGTTATTCACCTAAAAAAAATTTATTTAAAACTAATAATATTTGATTTTTTGAAATACGTTCCTGACACATTTGTAATAATTGTCACAATTTAGTACGTTGATTATTATTTAATTTTTGTACTTCATATACTATCAAAACACAAGATAAAGGCAAATTGTCAAATTGATTGTAAGATTGTAATGGAATATCAGTAAAAAAATCTAATGAATAAAATGTGTTTATGATTTTAATTTATATATTTTACTTACATCAAAATGTGATTTAATGCTTGATATAACGGTCATTATTTTTATAATATTTAACAATAAATATACCTATCTATATTTTAAATGTTTTCCTAATGTAAATCTGTTACAATACTTATTTTAAAATATACTTATATTTTCATTAATTAAATAATTTAACCACATATAGCAAATATGGCAAAGCGTCCATTTTACAATTTCAATACTTAACAGCAAAATAGTGTTAATTATTGTCAACAGCTTTTCGTTTAAATATTGAAAATGGAAGTAGAAGACAATTTAAAAGTTTGTTCTTCACTTGCATAATCGAGTTTCATATTATTGAAATACTTATTTTTAGTAACATTTTCAAATCATACAAATCTACATTTTTATATTCAATATTTGTTTTTACATTTGTAATTTCACTTGTTTAACTCTACATTAGCTGATTCCACAAACTGATGTAAAATTCTAATTGAAAGCCGAGTTACATCAAGAAAAATTATAGCCGATCGGACACTGGTCATATTAAGATTTGATGAAATCTTGTTATGCGTCTCTATGTGAAATTCTAATCTGTATCTGACAAAAGTAGAAAATTTACAGCCAACCCGGAGGTGTCGAGTTTTGTTAAAATTTGGTTACCCGGAATTTGGAGTGAAGAAAGAAATAATAATAATTTCGTCTCGACTAATGTCTTACATCGGGATCGGATAAACTTTATTTTACCCGCACCCGACCTGATACACTTTGTGTCGCGTCTGATTTGTGATAGTTGTTTTTGTTGTCGCGTGGTTTGAATCTGGTTCACTATAATATTTTTTGATTGAAAATTTATTCTTACAGCTCGGGGTCTTTTTAACATGATTTTTTTTTAATACAAGAATATTGTTTTAGATGAAAAACTATATTTTATTATGAATGAGTCTTTAGAAATGTTCATTTTTCTATATGAACGATTAAATTAATATAAAAGATATGATTATACATAATTTTTCTATAATTACATCAAGTTGTAGATCTATTTTCTTTGATTTCGGGTTTCAGATCCGGATGAGTGCTGATTAAATCATTTATCAGATTCGGTCGGGTTCTGGGCCTATGGATTTTTTTTGTCGGGTTAGGCTAACACTGCGGGTTGAATTGAAATATAATTTCAGTCAACCATCATTAATAGTCAAGTAGACATTCAATCATGTTCAAGAAGTGTATAACCGGATTCGTGCATGACTCTAGATCCGTACCGACAAGTGTCGTGAAACAATTTCTGAAAACAATCTGGTTACTCTGTCTTATGCAAGATTCTATTCCGAGCAAGACTTATAGTAAAAACTTTATACCCGACCCGGATCAGATCGGGTTCATGAAAATCAGGTCATCCGACCACTAATCCAAATCTAATCTGTAGCCAAAAAAATTCAAAAAGATCTATCCGAACTTTCTGGATTGGATTCGGGTAGAATCTGGTCACCCGACCCGGTGCAGTGTCGTCACAAATTTGTAGCAAAAAAAAAAAAATGTTGATCGGATTCGAATAACTCTGGTCACCTTATCCGATGTAGATTCATCACACTTTTCACAATGAAGTCGCACGGTGACTTCACAAAATAGTCACATTGTGATGTCACAAAAAGGCTTGAAAACGGCCATAACGGCTTCACATTCAGGTCACGTGACGTCACGTCGACGGTCACAAAGTCACAGTGTGGCGTCACAATGCCTTACGGGGTGCATTAATTACAGGGTGACCACCGGTCCAGGAATATGAAAAGCACTAATTATGAATAGTAATAATCGTTGAAATAACCGTTTAAATGAGATGAACAGTTGTGTACAAAAATAGTGGTTTTCAAATTCCCTGACCGCTGATCATTTTGAATAATAAATATTGGCAAAATCGCTTGTAGTTGTCGCAGTCAAAAGCAGTTGATTAGAAATTGAGATGCACACATTCGTCTTCATGCTGCACTATATTTTTTTCTAAATCTAAAGTACATTTTATTCAATTGTCTATAGATACTGAAAAACTTAATGTCACCTATTTATGAAAATGCCTTTTTTGATGCCATAAGATATATTATTAATAAATATTGGTGAAATTATGTTTTGTTTCGAAAATGTAATGTTTCACATACTTTTTTTGTAAAAAAGAAGGTAAAATATTCTCGAGTTTTTTAAGCAATATAACATTTGTTACCCCTCTTTTTTTAAAATTTATTGGAAGTTTCATTACAGTAAAAGTTAGGATCGTTTCATTTAGAGAAAACGATTTAGAATAAACTTAAGTTCCCCCCCCACCCCATTTGTGACGCAATATATCACTAACAGTTCAGTTTAGAATTGCCAAAAATACGAATATCGCATTTATATCTGGATTAATTATTTCACTATGAGGGAATTACATGTCATTTTCAATGTTATACAATATAGATGAAGCAAACATAGAGGACAGAATTAATCATTTTAATGTACCAAGAATGTCGTAATCGTAATAAACTAGACAGAACAATGAGAAACTTGACAATCATGTTATGAGCATGTCTTTGCATTACGAAAACCTCCCTTTAAACAAATAACCTTGCCGTTTTAATGAAGAGGGTTTTGTAACAAAGTGAGAAATAAAAATTGATTAAATGATTAAGTGAATAGAAATATCGATTTGCTCATAGGAAGGCAAAGTGGTACATTACTCTAAAAGACATTTACCTTGCTTTAATATATTGAGGAAAGAATTAAATTGATATTTCATATGTGTATTAAGGGAAACTTCTACATTTGTGTGTCCAAACAATCGATTTATTTTACATATTTTGCATCGCTGAAGAAAAGAGAATATGTCCCTGAAACGATTTTTGATTATTTAAATTATTTATGAAGCTACGTCCCTTTGAACGGAATAGTGTATATGCAGAAAAGTAGATTGTGTTTTTGCGCTTTTTCCGAAACCTTGTTTTCAACACGCGGTGCAGCATCGCGTTCAAATCTGTCAAGCTATTATGAAACAATTAGACAGCTTTGAAAGATAATCGTTTCGGAGAGATGGACCGAAGTAATGTTAATAAATTAACTGCCAAATAATTTTCAAACACTATAAAGTTCAGAAAACGCGATATATGTCGATCGATTTTCAAACAAGCGTCATTTTGTTTTTGTGAGGAAATTTCTACGAAAATAGGTTCATGCCCCAGCAAATGTAATTGGCTTTTATAAACAGTATTGTTTTGATGTGTCAGATACAAGTGTCTCGCGCAGACATCACGTGACCATACTTAGATTCCTGCCCTTTTACATCTTCAAATATGCTTTACTTAAACAAAAAAAGTACTTTATAATATTTTACTGAAAATAAAACTTTCAATATTAAAAGGAGTTTTAATGTAAAATCTTAAGCACATTTTATCGTATTTAAATAAGTATTTTATTTTATTAATAGAATTAAATATAGTTGTTACTCATATAAAAATTAACTTTTAATAAAATATTCTACGCATAATATTTTAAAATCAAAAAGCACAAAAAAAAAAAACATTATAAAATAGACTATTTAAGTAATTATATTTTTTTAAATAAAAAATAAATCTTTAATTGTTATTAACATCAAAATTTACTTTTATTAAAAATATTCCATTTATCATGAAAAATATAAAGCAACCGTTAAAATATTTCTAAATTTGTTTCTAAAAAAGTTGAAAATAAAGCTGAAATAGAATATTTCACCGATAAATCATTTGTAAAAGAGTTAAAAAAACCTGCAATAGAATATTTTAACCGGTAAAACACTTTTAAATAAAGATTTAGAAGTAAAAATGAGACGTGGGATTCGAACTCGCGCTATCCAAACTCCAATACATCGCTCTAACCATTCGACTACCAAGCATATAGTTGCATTGCAACAAACCAATAAATAAGTAAGGAAATCTGTGATCTAAAGTTAGGAAACTCAGTTTGGTCAGCTGAGGTCTATCGCGAGACACTAGTGTTTCACAATACACTACGATTTAAGTATAAAAATCCTGTGAAGTCTTCAACACTGCGCACACGCGTTTCAAAATAAGGATACGGTAACCAGTTTTTATATTTTATACACACAAAAACTGCGAATACAGACGAAAATATACTTGTTTAGTGGGAGAGTAACCGGATTCGTTTCATTCATCCTTCATTGAGAAAAATTATTAACGGCTACTTTTTGGCCATAATATGCGAAATCTCTTCCTAAAATTCCAAAACTTTTGGATCGCTTGTCAAGTGTTAAATTATTTTTAAATAAATGTTAGAAGGTAGCCATAAATAAATACACACAACTCAAAATTATCTATATCTCGAACTATCAATTGAAATGGCATGAAATTTCCATACAGTAGCTATAGTTTCCCCAAAATGACAAGCAAACTTTAAATTTCAAAAAACGTTTAAGTATAAAAATAAAATAAAATGAAAAAATGAAAAAATGACACGTTTATAAGAAATATTTTAATTTTACATATAGTAATTTTAGAAAGTTTTCATTTTAATCAATAAAATGCGCTGCACTGCTTCAATCTATTAGAGTGCTCAAACATCAAACTGCAAAATGCAAACTTTATTTCCGTCTTTCAACAGTTGAACAAAATGAAAAGTAAAAACTGAGTTAAATTTGAGCCATCTTTACTCGTTAGTTGGATAATTCTTTTAGGTGGTAACAGCGGAGTTCAATCTATTGAGTGAAATAACAATCATTTTTTAGAACTGCATAATGTATCAAAGATATGAAAAAAATTTTAGATCACCAAAATTGTTTTTATTTCTTTTTATTGGAGAATGTAGAGCGCTACTAATCTTACGCAATAATTTTCATTAAATGCTGATAGGAATGTTCAGTGCGTATTTACTGCTACGAAAAGAACAGTACTATAGTTATAGTCTACAAAAGGAAGAATGAACGACACACAAATATTAAAATTATGAATTCCTGTCGACATTTAATATATAAAACTTTTACATTTATTGTGAAAATAGATAGAATTTGAATCTACTAATGTGAAAGAAGTATAACGGAAAACTCAAAAATAAATTTGATGAATCAATATGTGTACAAAAAAGTTCTACCCGTTTGCATCATATGGAGATTATCTGAAAAAGTTACGCATAGATTTCTAACTCTTGTACAAGTAAACGCAGCTAATCGTTCTCCACAAATAAATTATGTACGGACGGTATTAAGTTTTAATATAAAAATAAATACAAACAAAATTATTTATTTGTATTTGATGTAATAATGGGTGAGGGGTAACTACGAGCCAGAAAAAACTATTACTGGCGGACGTTACGCTCGTCAGTTACATCGTTTGGCACAAACTATCTACGAAAGGAGGCCTTATAATGGACATGTGCAGTAATATTGCAGCATGACAACCCTAGGACACATAGACGTTCCATGGCGTGCCATACCATAAATGGTCTGCAATAGGAAATTTTACCACATTCGACACACATCATATGCGACGGGGGGATGATCCTACACCTCATCGTGGTAAACGGGTGGTAAAGCGATGTCTGAGTAGCCGGAGATACCGAATGCGGGATTAAACACTTGCGTTTGTCTTGGTCTCCCCTCCTTTGGGCCGGTTCTCGGCTGCAGGAGGATTTGGCTTGCTGTCCCTCGAGGTTCTATGTGTAGAGCTTCGACTTAGTGCCGTGGTCGTACGACCGACATGGGAACGGGAAGTTATTCCGCGGGACTTCGGGATGGCCAAGCGATGAAATGACATGGCGTAGGTCAATCCCTCACGCCCGGCGCTTACGCCGTGGATGGTGACGCGAGGGCAAATACTAGCGAACGTGGGTCGAACAGTTACCAAAACTTGTCTAAGGTTAGACCATGGTTCGAATGTGCTCTGAAGAACAAGGGGACACCTATTGTGACACCTGTTGGCGGGCGAGGCGGCATGAAAATATTCTCGACGCCGTGCAGGTGGTAGAACGTAGATGGGCCCTAGGCTCTGACATGTGACTCTATGCATGGGCGCTTCGTCCCTTGCGTTTCCCTCTCTAACTGGAGCATTTGTGCGTCGCCCTTCTCGGAAAGAGAGGTGCCCGTTTGACCAGAGATATGTTCGAGTTTACGGCGGGGGGCTTTCAGGCCCGATATCCGTGGCTCGTATCGCCTCCTCTGGGAGGGGTCTTTCCCCTCTTGGACAGGCCAGCCACGAGGAACCGGGCCGGTGGCTAGCCAGTAAGATAGCAGCATTTGAACTTGAAATCGTGCCTTAGGCCGAAACCCAATCCAGCGCGTCTTTGCGCAGTCAGGACTTTCTGCGTCTGACTGTTGTATGAGCAGGAGTCTCCGTATAATCTTCACGTAATTAATCTCGGCCGGGCCCGCCTCTTGTGCGCATTTAGAGAAACCTTCCATTCTCTCCAGAGACCGGTAATGATTCTAAACGTTACTTTCTGTTGTTTTAACAATTTTGGGATAGTTCTGTTTTGTGTTTTTGCATGTGTTGTTTTAAATATGAATGATCCTTTCAAATGGAGTCGATCGGGGACCGTCCGTATTTCGCTGCGAAGCTCACTAAAAGCAAAGCCATTTGGAAGGGGGCGCCCCTAGTCAAGACGAGTCTATGCGTCAGGAATCAAGTTTCTTCGTGGTCCCAAGCTGGCAAGAAGTTTCTTCTTGCCGCAGGAGCAGCAACCGCGGCAAATGAACTAGTCATTTTCTCCTTCCCTAGCACTTCACGTTCGGACACCGTGGGAAAGCAAGAGTCGTCGGGGGAACTTGACATATGATCTAGGGACCGGATCCTCTTATGGGGTTCCAGCAACAAAGTCATCGGATGTCTTCCTGGCGATTCATCATGTGTCTCCGTGGAGGTCTTCTCTGTTTTTGGAAACATCCGCGTGTCGTAACGACCTACGGCTTCAAAACCTGGTAGAATTTGGAGTGATGCGCAGGTGGCGGTGCCCCGACAGACGTATCGCATACGGAGAGCCAAATCCGGTCGTACGAATTTTATGTACCTCAGGACATGGGAACGGCAGTTGGGACGCTGACTGGTTTTACTCATGGCGCCTGCCGGCGCGACCTGGTTTTACACATAATATGCTATAATATGGTATTTCCACTTTTTTAACTCATTAAAAAAGAGCTTAAAAACATTAATTTCAGACTGAAGATGAGGGGAGGGAAACAATCATTGAATTCATAACGTCGAAATACCATGCCCTTCTTCGGAGACGAATCCATCATCTGTCTGAATGTTGCTGCAGTGGTAGTAGAAGATAATTGTGTCTATATAGCGTGATGTTTGTATTTAATTATTAAACAAATTGCTAAATAACGAGTAGAACTTTTTTGTACACATAATAAATACACATTATCAATAATGTACAATTTAATGATTTGTATTTTCAACAAGAACGAAAAATCATGCATCCGGCATAGATTATGAAACACTTTCCAACACTAACAGAATATTATTAAGAAAGTTCATTTTTTCATACGAAGAAATGAGATATCTAAATAACCAATTTAAAAAATACATAACTCAGTAAAAATCCATTTTCAGCAATTGCCGCCCATATTCGAAATCTTTCGTGCGGCCCTGTATATTACCTACATAATTTGTAAACAACAGTTAATACACTAAAAGTTACGTAAACTGCTTATCACAGCGGAAAGAGCACTTCTAGAAATTACTGATCATAGCTAGGCCGTTAACCAAATTCTCTTGTGCGCCTCTGTACATGAACGATAGAACCTACGCACTCCATAATCTATAGAAAATAAGTTGTATTGAACCTTTTAAATTTCATTATGTTTCAAGTATCATAACATGTTCAAAATACACCGTAAACGATTTTCCCCTATGGTTCATAATGTAAAGGAATTATTTTGTACGCCCCTGTAATCGAACTATAATTGCTACCAATTTTATACTCCGGTAAAAGAATGTTGTAGTCCACTTCAGTAATGCATATTAATTTTATTATGTTTGAAATATCGAAACACCAATAAAATGCGCCGCGATATATTTTCCCCCATAGACGATAATGTAAGGGAATTATTTTGTGTGTCCCTGTATACGAAGTATTAATGCTACACACTTCAGTAGATGCATGAAGACAGTTCGTTTGAGAAGGAGAAATGAGTAGAGAGGGAGTAGGGGGCGTGGTTACAGAATGATAGTCAGGTGACAGGTGATAGATAAGATAAGAAGATTAAAGGGTTTAATTAGGTTAACTAATAGGGTGGATCGAAAAATCGAAATGTGGATAATCGAATCAGAGCGGAATACAAAAGTTGACTTTCATGTATATTAGTTTACATCTGTTTTTTTATTGAAATCCATTCATATCTTCCGGTGCCCCAAGCGCCCCAAATATAGTTAAAAAATGAATTTTTTATGAAAATGTATATATTTTATTATTTTTATTATTTTTTTTTAATTACTTTTGGCGCGGGGTGCAAAGGTTGTCTTTTATGCATATTAGTTTTTAATTGAAATCCATTCATATCTTCCAGTGACCCAAGCGACCCAAAAATAGTTAAAAATTGAAAGTTTTATAAAAATTTATAATTTTCTTGTTTTATTTTTATTTTTTATTTATTTCTGTAATTACTTTTAGCGCGGGGTGTGAAAGTTGTCTTTTAAACATACTAGCACACATGCAAAAATTTTTAACTTCGATAAATGTATTTCGGGTGTCCCAAGACACTTAAACATTTGCCGAAAATCGATTTTTATGTAAAATTTGAACTTAAAATTATAAGTAAAAATAAGAGTTAAATAATCATTTGTATAGCGTAATTATTAGATCCAGGGGATGACAAATCGTTTATCGTTTATATTAAATGTATAAAATTATTTTTTTTATACTATATTGTTATATACGAAATTTCGAATAGAGTAGCTGCTTCAATCTGCCAGTGCTGTTTTACAAGATAATGGAATTGTACACAAAAAGGGGACTTCGAATTTAGTAGATAGCAACAAAATTCGTTGATAGCGTACAAAGGTTCGGAATTTAGTTGCAGAGACGGGCAATTTAGCCGTGTCTCTGTCTATTTTAACCGGATTCTTTTCCGATGGGAAAAAGACTCTATAAAAATGCTAGTGATGAAGAGCACAATGTACTACACAAAGATCACAAAGGAAGAACATTATACTCTTGTAAAGGAACCTGGACTCTCTGCATATTGGACACGTTACATTTGCAACAGGAGAAGCTAAAGGCCTTTACGGCATTTACTACATTCTTTAGATGTGCAATAATTGGTACTAAAGCCATTTGTGGGCCAATTGGTACAGCAATCGAAGCCTGCGAGGAGCTACCTGTAGCTTCCTTTTCTTCAATAAGTGTGGAGAATATGCCAGATAACATAGGTAGAATGGTTCTCTGCAATGATCAGCAATATTTATATGACATTTGCGTTGAAATATAACGTGGTGAAAGTGGTTCTGACCTGGCATTTAAAAACCCTGTTCCAGTTGTTTACTAAGATGGCTAACGACTGCAGGTAGAACGTTAAGGCTGTAGGTGGTCACAGAAAATCCATCTGAAAATCTCATTATTCTTACAACATTTATTATGAAAGTATGGACCAATATGGTTCCATATAAAAACAATGCCCCCCCATAACAGAAGGACAGCGGTATATTTAGAAATATATCACATTTTCTAGATATTTGGAACCCAATCTAAGAAAGTTTGTAGACGCTGTTGTTCAACTAGATAGCTTCTTTTGTCATCCTGAAAATTTGTTATTATATATGCTCTATCAGGTCTTTAGCAATACGATAACTATTTTGTGCTAGAAATGAAAATACAGGATCACCAGAAGTAAGAATATTTCAAGTACCAAAAATACACTTCAAAGCTAAGTATTATTGTGAACTTATTGACTGGAAATGAGTTGGACGTTTTGAACCAACTCTTTTGATGAATGTGCCTTACGAAGAAATTGAGGCCATGGTAAATGTAGGAAAAACGGAGGAATGGTCAAAATATGAATGCCATAAACGAGATGATAAAAGAAGCATTCGCCTAGTGCCTGAGGCATCAGAAAGTGTATCTGGACAAGAAAAGAGACTCGATTTCATATTGAATAGAATAAAATCGAGACGCCATATCAAACATTTTAATCTCAAAAAGGATTACAAACTTTAGAAATTTGTTAATCTCCAAATTAAAAGAAGTAAGCAATTTGCTACGTAAGTTCAATTTTTATAATTTTTATGATTTAGTGCTTTGATTTTTAAATGTATACTTCATGTATTATTATAAAATTATTATTATTTATAAGTTTAGACTTTATTAATTAAACACTTTGCCAAATTTGAAAACAATTTTCGTAAATTTAAAATTTTTAATAAATTTTCTTAAAAATTTCAATATTTAACTATACTTGGGGCACCGGCAGATATGAATGGATTTCGATAAAAAAAATATGCAAAATGCAGAATTATGTAATACACCCAATACACAACTTTCTCAGTCGACGCCAAATGGAATAAAAAAAATTAAAATTAAATTAAAAAAAATATTAAAAGTTTTCATAAAACCTTCAAATTTTAACTATTTTTGGGAAGCTTGGGGCACCTGAAGATATGAATGGATTTCGATTTTAAAAAAAACATGCAAACTAATACAAATAAAATAAAACTTTCACACCCCACGCCAAAAGTTATGTAAAACAAATAAAAAAAAATTATAATTGTTCATAAAAATTTCAATTTTAAATTATTTTTGGGGCGTTTGGGGCACCGGAAGATATGAATGGATTTCAATAAGAAAAAAAAAAAAAAAAAAAAAAAAGTGTAAACTAATATACATAAAAGGCAAATTTTGCACCCCGCGCAAAAAGTAATTTAGAAAAAAAAAAAAAACATTTTCGTATACTTTTCGATCAGCCCTATGAACTAAAGATGAAATCGGCGTTATCGTAAAAGAAAGGGGAGCTTAAGGGCGGAGACGTGGAGACGTCCTTCTTGGTTGATATCTAAACGTAGACTGAGCTGAGTGTGGGAGGTATGCAGGGAATACGATGCCACGGTAGATGGCGCTGCGATCGGCGTTCTGATTGGTTGATTCATTATCACCTGAGGGCTGGTGGCAACACAGTTTTAGGGAAGTTCTTTTCTTTAAAGCGGAGGCTATACTTGAAAGAGTTTGAAACATCGCCTGCTGCTAGTTAAGATAATGAAGTTGTTGATTGTTTTTTTTTTAATTCATTCAGTTTTTAATTAAGTACTTTTTTTAAACAGTTGTTATAAAGCCTTTTCATACAAAATCAGTTACACTGCTTTTTTGAGTGATTGAAACATGCAGATTGTTTTAAAGAACAGTTGAAAGGTTGTATGTAGAATAAATACATGTTTCTAACAAATAATCGACCACTTAAAACATTGTTTTGAGCGGTCGATTTGTCGTTCTAAAGTAAATATGTGTCTATTAGTAAAAACAACAGGCATATATTTAGAACGGCAAATCGACCACTCAATGTTTAGAACGACTGCTCAAACCATTGTTTTGAGAAGTCTATTTGTCGTTCTAAACTAAACATCGGTCTATTAGAAAAAAGTCCTTTCGCCCCATACCGGTAGGAAAAGGTAGCTTTCATAGTCCATGTATTTAAAAAATTCAACTCATTTTACTCAAACACCGGAAGCTAAAATACTTGGAACCAGATTATAGAAGATTCAATCCCTGTTTTCGTTAATACTGAATTTGAATGCGAATTTCAGCTTGAGAGTTACAGTATAACAAAAATAGAATTGTTAATAATGTCACCACCCTAGAATTTCAACCTGCCATTTCTCAGCCATTTCTGAAGATAAGGTCAAAACAAAAAATGTTCCAGGATCCTTGTATCACGATCAAAAACTTCACGGAAACAATTTTTTATTTTATTATTTTTTGTTTATCATTTTGAATTTTTAAAAATGAAAATTTTTTTAACTGGCCGCCATTTTGAAACAAGATGGCGCATGAAGCTAGCCAACGAACTCGGTGGAGACCTCGGTATGTTCTGTACACATGATCAGTCACATTTATATCGGTTCATAAATATGAGAGTTACAGCATAACAAAAATCAGATTGTTAAAAATGTCAGCCACCCTAGAATTTCAACCTGCCATTTCTCAGCCATTTCTGAAGATAAGGCCAAAACAAAAAATGTCCCAAAATCCTTGTATCATGTTCTAACACTTAAAGGAAACATTTTTTTCAATGTATAGTTTTTTGTACATCTTTCTGAATGTTTAAAAATTAAAAAATATTTAACTGGCTGCCATTTTGAAACAAGATGGCAGATGACGTTGACCAACGAACTCGGTCGAGATCTTGGTATACCTTACACACATACTCAGTCACATCTAAATCGGTTCATATATACGAGAGTTACAGCATGACAAATATCAGATATATACGTATATATATATTTGGATATACATACATATATATAAATCAACATTCGAACGGAGGGTGGTTTTGGGGTCCGGTGGTCTGTATGGGTGAAAATATACCAATCGTTTTTGGAATTGCTTTACTCCGAACAGCTGCAATATATAGATTTTTGTAATGACAACTACCTAAAGCAATAGACAAGTGTTTAAACGACAAATCGACCGCTCAAATCTAAACAATTTATAAAGAATGTTAAAAACTTGTTTTTATTAAGAAATAAGTTTTACATTTTTCTTCTAATTAACAAAAATAATTAAAAAACATTGTGATTCACTTTTTTTAAAAAATGAGTTTAACATCACTTAAACAAAAAAAAAATCACATATGTTAAGAATAAGAAAAAATTTTAAACACTTTTCAAAATTTCAATAACAAATAAACTTTTTAAAACAAGTGAATGCGTACCTTTGGAATGGGCATTAGATGATAGTGACTGGACCAGTCGTTAGCTACTTTAAAAAACTTTGGACATGTCGTTAGCAATTTTTAGCAAGTTTAAACAATTTTGAACAAGTATACTAGAGGATCGAATTTAACCAAGTGTTGGATAAGTTGTCGTTAGACAATAAGTACCTTGCCGCTAAATTAGCTTAGCATTCAGTGAACGGATAGTTTACCAGTAGACCGATGTTTAAAACCCAGTACACAGTTGTTTAAAACCCGGCAGATAGTTAAACTGAACCGGTAGATAGTTACACTCAACCCGGCTGCATGATATTAAGAGTATGGCCAGTATACCGTTAGGTTTACCGCTCAGGTATTTTTTTAAATATATATATATTTTAATATAAATGTAATAGAAAATGTGTCATCATTCAAATAATATATATATATATTTGTTTATATATTTTGTCTAAATTTATCTGAACTTGATGAGACTTTAGAAAGATTGAGCTAGTGAATTTAGTCACATCTTTAACCCTCTGACTGACACATCCGTGTTAATACGTTCATTACGCTCCAGATTACACTGCAATACAAGTATTATTTAAATTAATATAAATATACGAATATAATACTATATATATATATGAATTATTATAATTACACGAATATAATGCCGTTTTACTACATTGAGTAATGATTGATACTCTCCAGGATTACATTCATATACGTAATTAAGTTTTTTATATAATTTTTGAAAAATCAACTTTATTTAGTATTTAAAATTAAATACAGAGGAAAAAGAAAACACTGCATTTATGCCCATTTCTGAACAGTCAGAGGGTTAAACGAAAATAATATTAAATGAATGAATTTTGTAATAGGCAGATATTAATAAATCGAGTTTTACAACTTAATGAGTACCATATAAAAATAAGGTAGAAAATGTGAGCTAGTTAATTTTCATGCGTAACACAACTTCAAAAGAAAATAAATAAATATTAAAAGCGATTAACAACATTAAATGCATTAAGTGTCTTTATTTTTTTTTAAACTTATTCTCATGAATCTATACTAGTATTATAAAAGAGTAAAGATTGTTTTTTTGTTTGTTTGTTTGTTTGTAGGTGGTAATCTCTGGAACTACCGAACCGATTTCAAAAGTGATGGTGACAACCCCTGCTCCAACATAGGCTATATTTTATGTCGATGCCACTACCCCAGGGGGGTGCAGGAGCGAAAAACGTTCTAAAATTGCGATCTTTTCTATACTGAAGAAGCTAGAAATTTGAAATTTGGCGTTGTAGTTACTTATAAGATGTAAATGCTCTCTAAGAACAAACAAGAACGAAAAATCATGCGTCAAGCATAGATTATGTAACACTTTCCAACGCTTCCAAAATAATTTTACGAATCATACTCTTTTATAAGCTAAAAGATAACATCTAAGTAATCCGAATACTTTATTCAGCCCTGTATAGGATCTATAGATTTGTATATATACTACATAGGATGCTAAATTTTAGTTCAGTTAGGAAACACGTAGCACAGTTTAAAATTCTCCGTCTGGAGTTAAATAATACGGAAATGTGTTCCCAAACTTTTGTACTTCCCTGTATAGGATCTACAGAATTTATACACACCACGTAATATACAAAAAGCGATTTAAAATTAAAATCGCATTCAGTAACTTAAAACGCACTTCCAGGAATTATTGTTAACATACAGTAGAGAATTCTTTTGTGTGTCCCTGTAAATGAACGATGACTGCTATACACACAATATTCTGTAGTAAGTCTCTTGTAATGAACCTTATATAAATTTCAATGCGTTTAAAATAGTGAAACATTATTTAAATAAACCGCAGACGATTTTTCTCCATAGACGTAATGTAACGGAATTCTTTTGACTGTCCCTGTAAAGTAAGTATAAGTGCTATGCACACCCTATTCCATATTAAGCTTCTTCTAATGCACCTTAGTGATATATATAAATTTCAATGCGTTTAAAGTATTGAAACATTATTTAAATAAACCGCAAATGATTTTTCCCCATAGACCGCAATGTAACGGAATTCTTTTGAGTGTCCCTGTAAAAAAACTATAAGTGCTACACACTTCCGTTGAAATAGGGAACATGCTATAGATAACGATTATAACATATAAAATTTGCAGGGCAATCCGAGCATATTTACGGGAGTTAGAGCACGGACAGACGGCAGACGGCAGACGGCCAGACGGCCAGACGGCAGACGGCCAGACGGCCAGACGGCAGACGGCCAGACAAACCGAAGTCATAAACACTTTTCAACTAGGTTGGAAAGTGTTAAAAAAAATCGAAATTTAAAAGGGTGAAATGAGCGAAAAGCGTTCTAAAAGCATTCTAAATTACAATTTCTATGGAATCTCTAGAACTACCGAACCGATTTGAAATTTGGCGTTGTAGTTACTTAAAAGATGTAAATGCTCTCTAAGAACAAAATAAAAAAAAATCGAAATTTAAAAGGGTGAAACGAGCGAAAAGCGTTCTAAAAACATTCTAAATTACAATTTCTGTAGAATCTCTAGAACTACCGAACCGATTCGAAATTTGGCGTTGTAGTTACTTATAAGATGTAAATGCTCTCTAAGAACAAAATAATAAAAAAAATCGAAATTTAAAAGGGTGAAATGAGCGAAAAGCGTTCTAAAAACATTCTAAATTACAATTTCTATGGAATCTCTAGAACTACCCAACCAATTTGAAATTTGGCGTTGTAGTTACTTATAAGATGTAAATGCTATCTAAGAACAAATTAAAAAAAAAAATCGAAATTTAAAAGGGTGAAATGAGCGAAAAGCGTTCTAAATTACAATTTCTATGGAATCTCTAGAACTACCGAACAGATTTGAAATTTGGCGTTGTAGTTACTTATAAGATGTAAATGCTATCTAAGAACAAAATAAAAAAAAAATCGAAATTTAAAAGGGTGAAATGAGCGAAAAGCGTTCTAAAAACATTCTAAAATACAATTTCTATGGAATCTCTAGAACTACCGAACCGATTTGAAATTTGGCGTTGTAGTTACTTAAAAGATGAAAATGCTCTCTAAGAACAAAATAAAAAAAACTTCGAATTTTAAAAGGGTGAAACGTGCGAAAACGTTCTAAAAACATTCTAAATTACAATTTCTGTGGAATCTCTAGAACTACCGAACCGATTTGAAATTTGGCGTTGTAGTTACTTATAAGATGTAAATGCTATCTAAGAACAAAATAAAAAATCAAAGTTTAAAAGGGTGAAATGAGCGAAAAGCATTCTAAATTACAAATTCTATGGAATCTCTAGAACTACCGAACCGATTTGAAATTTGGCGTTGTAGTTACTTATAAGATGTAAATCCTCTCTAAGAACAAAATAAAAAAAAATTCGAAATTTAAAAGGGTGAAATGAGCGAAAAGCGTTCTAAAAACATTCTAAATTACAATTTCTATGGAATCTCTAGAACTACCGAACCGATTTGAAATTTGGCGTTGTAGTTACTTATAAGATGTAAATCCTCTCTAAGAACAAAATAAAAAAAAATTCGAAATTTAAAAGGGTGAAATGAGCGAAAAGCGTTCTAAAAACATTCTAAATTACAATTTCTATGGAATCTCTAGAACTACCAAACCGATTTGAAATTTGGCGTTGTAGTTACTTATAAGATGTAAATACTCTCTAAGAACAAAATAAAAAAAAATCGAAATTTAAAATGGTGAAATGAGCGAAAAGCGTTCTAAAAACATTCTAAATTACATTTTCTATGGAATCTCTAGAACTACCGAACCGAATTGAAATTTGGCGTTGTAGTTACTTATAAGATGTAAATGCTCTCTAAGAACAAAATGAAAAAATTTTCGAAATTTAAAAGGGTGAAATGAGCGAAAAGCGTTCTAAAAACATTCTAAATTACAATTTCTATGGAATCTCTGGAACTACCGAACCGATTTCAAAAGTGATGGTGGCAAATGGATGGTGACAACCCCTGCTCCAACATGGGATATATTTTATGTCGGTGTCACTATCCCCAGGGGGGTGACGAGCGAAAAACGTTCTAAAATTGCGATTTTGTTTATACTGAAGGAGCTAGAAATTTGAAATTTGGCATTGTAGTTACTTATAAGATGTAAATGCTCTCTAAAACCAAAAAAAAATCGAAATTTAAAAGGGTGAAATGAGCGAAAAGCGTTCTAAAAACATTCTAAATTACAATTTCTATGGAATCTCTAGAACTACCGAACCGATTTCATAAGTGATGTTGGCAAATTGGTGGTGACAATCCCTGCTCCAATATCCTCTTTAATAAAAAACTATGCGTTTCTGACGACTGTGTTTTTCGCTAATTGTTGCCACAGATTAATCTCGGAAAATGAAACAATTGAAGTTACTGAAAAAAAAATAGTAGCTTGAAAATTATTTGTCTGAAAATTGTTAGGCAAACTGCGTTTGAAAGGTAAAAAATTGTACTTTTCTTGATATAAATTTCAAATCTAATGATTATGCCATATTTCAAATATTGAATTTGAAAAATTACCAAATTTCACAATGGAGTACCATAGCGAAACCTTCATGCGTAAAAAGATAATGATAAGGGCGACGTGTCCGGGCGTGTATATTGGCTATAGCACGAGTCACAAATTATAGTAGCCTTATTATTCTGTTAAAATATAAAAGTGAATTATGAAATGTCAATATTTTGTTGGATTAAAAGTTCATTATAAGAAATTGACCAGCGTAGCGGGCGTAGCTTGCTGGTATTATATAAGAGAAAAGAGGAGTGCGTAGTTGAATTTATTTAGGTTTGTTCTTGCATGAGTGGAATTATTTGTAAATATTTTCTAAATTATCAAATTCTAATGAAATAACGAGTATTTTTTTAATCACCAGCCTAACATATATGGGGAAAGTGTGTTGTAATTGTAACCTTTAGCTTACACATAGTGAATTTATTAACTGAACTTCACTCAGTCGAAAACACCTGCTCGCTAATGTTAATCGTATGGGGGAAGTATTTTACGATATCTCGTTCGCATTTCAATATTTTTAAATGATTTCTTTTGCATTGGATAGCTGAGGTCTATCTGTATGCAGGTCTTTTTGTACTGTTTCGATTTTGATCACAAGTTTTTATTATTAATATACTTTCAGTTTCGGAACCTGATTCGAAAGAAAAAGTATCCCCAATAAAAAAACCGCAACCAAAATCAAAAAAGTAAAACAGGGCCTGCATAGGGAACGACCTCAGCTATCCAATGCAAAAAAAAATCACTTAAAAATATTGAAATATGAATGAGATATCGTAAATTATTTTCCCTTATAGGATTAAAATTAGCGAGCGAGTATTTTCGACTGAATGAAGTAGCCTCTTTAGAGAAAGAATGAGTTTTAACATAAAGCCGAAAAAGTTAAAAAAGTGTCATACCCAACTGAAAACTATAAATGGTTAAAATTTAAAGACTTTGCTTACCAATTAGCTATGCCATTTGTAATTTATGCTAATTTCAAGACATTGAATCATATTTTGTATGCTTATGTAGGATCGAAATTGTTGAAGACACTATCTTACAGCATATTAGAGAAGGAGTTTCCAATATTATTGAAGCCTTTGAAAAATTTGTACAGGGAGGCTCTGAATGGAAATTGAAAAAACATAGTTAATATTGTTCTCACCATATGTGGGTTTCGAACCTGTGAACTTTGGCTTCGACATATTATTAAATGTTTGTTATGCTAACCATTAAGCTGACTGAGCTAGGTTAGGTTTTCGTTTGTTTTTAAATGCTATCTTTTTCTGTTACCTGCTATTTTTTTATAACGTAATATATCATTTTAAAACCTAGCGATATATATTACGATATGCAAGTTAATAAAAAAATTTCAATTTTTTTTTTTATAAATCTTTAAAACTATTTTACAAAATTTTAAAAAATGATTATTTTATTATACTCTAACATATTATGAAAGTTATAAAAAATATTTTTCTAAGCTTTTTTACAGATATTTTAAAGAGTTACACAGATTTATTGAGTGATTGAAATAACAATTTAAAGTGATTCTTTTAAGAAAGATGTTTGAAACAACTTTTAGTTTTGACTTAAGGTTACAACATGAAGTTATTACTTAAACTTTTTCTCGAAGTTTTTACTCAATGTAACTGTTAATAGCTTAAAAATTTTTAAAAGGAAATAGCGTGTTATTATTTTAAACATATAGAGTGCTTTTTTAAAGAGATTATTATTAATGTGAACATACTGATTATTGTTTTTAAACATAAATAAACCTAATACACTGTTGTGTTAGCAATACAAACATAATGATTATTGTTTTTTAATCATGATTGAACCTTTTACATTCTTTTTTGAGAAATGCGATTATTGTTTTTAAACATGATTAAACATAATACACTTCTTTGTGTTTTTATCTATGCGAACATAACGATTATTGTTTTTAAAATACATTTAGATATGAATTTTTTTTGGTCTCAAAACTTTTTCTAATATAACAGATGTTTTTTTTATAGAAGGGTTAAAATAATAGATTCCTTTAAAGAACAGATGAGGGGTTGTATTTACAATAAATACAAGTTTTGAATAACTCAACAAATCAATCACTCAAAACATATATTCAAGAACAGTGAGGGTATTTATCGAATGAATACAATGATTCAATAAAGCAATCGCTCGTTAACAGAACAAAAAATAGAAGTTTAAGTTATGAACAGTTGTCTTAAAAGCTTTTTTTAATAAATCAGTTACACTCATTTTTTTGTAATTGAAATAAAAAAATATTTTAAAGAACAGTGTTAAATATATTGCTAAACTTTCACTCAGTATTTTAACGAATAACATTTATATTTCAGAAATAAAATTTATTTATTTACAAAAGACGGAACTCTCTCCTTCTACGTCTAAGCGAATCAAAAGCTAATCGTGAAATTAATGAGCTGTATTTTAAAGAACTTTTAAGTATATTATCATTAAAATATCGCCAAGTTATCTAAACATCGCCAAATGATTGGCAGAATATTTGAAAATGATTAGAATGCCGCCAAAAGTCGCCAAGAGGTTTAAGTGCTTATCATTGATTGGCTGAACAATTAATCACATGATTATACTTAAACGAGCGCCCTCTATAATTTTATAGCTTTAGATGATGCAAGACAAATTCTTCATATTTTTTGAAGTCATCGTGGTGTAAAGACGTATGATGGTATTCTTTGTTTAAGTAAATATACTGATTTACAGCTGATAAAGACCTATCCTAAGCCATTACGTAACCAATTGTTTAAAAATTATCATCACGCTCTGTGAAAGCTATCTGTAATTGCTGTTTGATCGTCTTATGAGGAAACATTCCACTGTCTTCGCACTAGGAAATGTCTTTACGCCGATATAAGACGATTCTTCGAAAAATAGGCAGTAAAAAGGATTGCTTTCTCAAAAGAAAAAAATTATTATACAGAAAGCTAGATTTTTAAATAAATTAATCCCAGCTCCTCTAACTGTTTTAACATCGCTGTTTCATGGAGTACGCTAACAAATATGCTTCGGTACCAGAGGAAAAAAATCTCAACATGTTCCTAGCAAGTCGCAGATGAGTCAGTTTGATATAGCAATGTCCAAAATTTTAAACAGCACCTTTCCCAATAATGAAAAAGTTCAACAGTATTATGAACTTTTAAAAAGAAAAATGGACTTACAAGAGTTTAACAAGCCTTTGCAATCAAACTAGAGAAAGAAGAACCTGAGAAACCTATTTTTCCAGAAACAGCGACTCAACAAGGACCCACGATTTAAGAAGATATATGATTTATTTTATCTTCAGAACCTTCTTACATGAAAAGACCTGCCCATGCGTTAATAGACTTGTTAAAAAATATCCACAAAAATTCGACTGTGATAAGAATTCAGTAGTGTCTTTCGAAGGAAAAAGCATTCCCGATTGCAAATTAGTTAACTTATCTCATTTCATTTTTTTTCTGTGAACAAGAAAGCTTATATTAAAGCACAGAAGGAATACTTACAGGCTTTACAAGACATGCACTGCACATACCTCAAAGTTTTATTAAAAATAAATATCTATCATCGCATACCTATGTTAATAAAAAAAAGTAAAGCTGATGTTGTTATAACTGATACCTTTCTAACTAAAAATTAAAAGAAACGAAATCTAATTTATTGAAATGTGAAGATTATAAATAAAGCAGATGAGACGAAATAAAAGTGTTGTATTTTAAACATATATCACTTATTTTATCTTCAGTACTTTCTTACATGAAGAGACCTGCCCAATCGTTAATAGACTTGTTAAAGAAAAATCTACAAAAATTCGACTGGGATAAGAATTTAGTGGTGTTTTACAAAGGAAAATTCTTTCCCGATTCCAAAGTAACTGACTTATTTCATCTCATTTCTTCTGTAAACAAGAAAGCTTCTATTAAAGCACAGAAGGAATTGTTACAGGCTTTATAAGGCATGCACATAAATGAAAGTTTTATTAAAAATAAATATTTTTCATCGCATGTCGATGTTAATGAAAAAAGAAAGGCGGATGTTGTTATAACTGATACCTCTGTAACTAAAAAGCAAACAAACAAAATCTAATGTATTGAAATGGGAAATTTATAAATAAAGAAGATGAAACAAAATAAAAGTGTTGTTTTTTAAAGATTGTGTTTCAAATGATTTAACTCAAAATAACACAAATTTACTTTTAAGAATATAATTTAAACTAACATTTTAAAAGAACAATCCCCAAAACAGAAAAAAGTGTAAACGAAAATGACGTATGCAAGCAGGCTTCTTACAGCTGATAACAGAACACGTGATCATTCTAACAACCAATCATGACGCGAGTCAGCATCGAGGGGGAAGGAAACACTACACCTACCACCTGACTTGCAACGTGATGCAATGCTTAACCGATCACAGACGAGTATGAGCCTCTTTTAAGAAAGTGTTTTTGAAAAAACTTTAATAAAGTTGCATTGTCTTGTTACTTTAAGTTATTACTTTTATGTACTTCCTAAGGGTTTTAAAAGATTCTTTTAAATTATGACAGTGTAATCATAACAATTTTTTAAAAATGTAACAGCATAATCATAATTTTTTTTTTTTAATGTAGCAGATTTTTTGAAAGAACCATTTAATAAACCAGTTAAACAACACTTGTTTTAATTAATAACGAAATGTGATTACCTCTTTTAATTGAAAACAAATTCTAACTTACAAAAAATAATACATACCGTTTGAAAAGGCATTCTGCGCAGCAACATTAGACGAGTTGATAGCTAGTTTAAACAAGAGGTAGACGGTATCTTAGCAAGTAGATTACCGGTAGACAGTCATTCAAAACCCGGCTAGTATCGAACATGACACTCTGTTAAGGTTATGGTATGTTAGCAGCTAGTCGCAAAGTACCCAGCATGTAATCGATGGGTTTGCCACGAGAGAGACGGTCGATGTCCGGATAGCTGTGGGGTTCGTGATCGGTAACCGAGAGTTAAAAACTATATGTCCATACCTCACGAGCACCAGCGAGAAAATGACGTGGAAAGGGTAGGCAAGCATGTTTGTTATATCTAATATTTATCATAAATAACGTATCAGCCAATCAGATACGAGCACGTAATAAGCCACAAAGAAGGTGTTAACATAAGGCAATACCTTGCCGACAGATGGACATATATTTGATTGACAGGTGGGTAGGGTTTAAAATTTACTACCCCTATAGTGATACACTAGTATGTTTTAAAAAACTGAATAAGTACTGTTAATTAAAAAATTACGATATCTAAAGTGCTGTAGGTGTAATACATTTTCTATCCTACCCACCTGTCAATCAAACAGTCGCCGCATGTCGGCGAGGTATTGCCACATGCTAACACTTGCCCTCTGGCTATACCTCAAGTGAAGGTGTCGTCATAGTAGCTGACAGTAGCATGGACCTTGGAAAGCTGGAGGCCGATATGTAGTCGACGGAACTGGCAAAGGATCTATTGATTTCGGGACAACGACGCCTCACTCCGGAGATAGTAGTCTTCGGTGTAGACACAAATCTACCAGATGCTAATATAATTTCTGCGATTCTAGAACAGAATGAGGTTCTTTAAGGAGCCTTCCTCGAGCTGAGAACTTCGTTCAACGCAAACGAGTTCGTAATCAAGTGTTAGCGATGGATAAGAGCTCCTACGAGTGACTTGCGTGAGTTCGGAAATTGAGTCCGGGTTGTTGTCAAATTTACTTCCGGTCAAATCGGCGGCCGCTGATTTGTTTCCGTTCCTAGAAGTACGGCCCTACACAAACGGTTTGCTGCAATGCGTCCCTCTGTGGAAGGTGCGGCGTCTCGGACAACATTATTTCGGAATGCAGCGCGGAAGCGCTCTGCTGCTTGAATTGTAGACACAGGAACTAACGGAGACCAGACGACAAGAAATTGTCGACCTGGAACGCTGCGGGTTCTAAAGAGTACCGTATCCACAGTTGGAGGTTGAGCGATTAAGAACACTGTCAACATGGGTACAAATTCTACATTTGCCCATCTTAATTGCCCCCATGCCATGGGTGTTGCAAACCAGCTTGCACAGGATACTCTATCTGCAGAGATAGACATCGTGTCACTTAACGAACCATACGTATGCGAGGGCTCCCTTCGAGGAACCCCTGAGAGATACACGCAAGTTCAGTCGGAGGGCAACCTTTTCAGGCAGCCTTCTGTTTGAATAAACGTGTATCGTTCTGCACGGTTACGAGATACCCGGGTGTGATGGCATCCGGCTTCAAATAGTCTGGAAGCTGGGTGCTGAAAATAACGTGTTATTGCGCGTCTTTTGAGGACATTGATTTGGTTCTAGAACCACTGGACACGCTGTTGAAAACCTATTTGAATGATAATGTAGTTCTGGTTAGTGATTTCAACGCAAAGTCCACGATTTGGGGGCAGTTACCCACGGATCCCAGAGGAAGATCTTTGGCTGTCTTCTGGAAGATCTCCGATGTAGAAACACTTAGTGACCACTGTCTCATCACGTAGACCTATGAAGGCATACTAAGCTCTCGTCTGCCGAGAATAGTCAACCGTCGTGGGTACCCACGGAATTTATTCCGGAATGAATTTCTCCGCGATCTGCAAACAGCGGATCTGATTCGGTATGACTTTGTCACCCCTGAGGAGGGAGTTGAAAATTAATGTCAACTTTGGTAATGCTATGTCAAAAGCACAAAAATCGCAAGCTTGTTCGTAACACGAGTGCGTGTTGTTGGACAACCTTGCGACATCTCAGAGATCTCGATTCGTCCAATGAGACGGCTCTACCAGAACAGCCTGAGCCGTCTCGGAGGGAAAGACTTGGCGCCCTCTTGAAGCGAAAGCGAGCAGACTATAAGAAGTCAACCTTGCATATGAGACGTGCCACGTTTCGATAATTTATTTCCGAGGGATTTGTCATGGACTGGATAGGTCAAGTCGTTGATGTGTTTCGGGGCAAGTGTCAATGGGAGTGACCGGTTTCGCTAGTCATCCCTTCCGAGGAGGAAGTCTCCCCCTGGGAGGAATATCAAGACGCACTTGCCAGACACCATTATCCTACAGTCCGACCGAGCCTCACAGGTCGAAATCATCAGGACCAACAAACCGGACTGGTTCACGCTGGCTGAACTGAAGTTTGCAGTAAAATAGCTGCCGCCTAACAAGGCACCTGTTCACGACGTAATTAGACTAGAGATCGTCCGTAAAAGTCCTCCAGTTCCATCCTTAGTGGTTACTGGCCTTTTTCAATTACTTATTGAGGACGTCTTGTTTCTGCGGATTTGGAAGCGAGCGGTTGTGGTGTGCTTTGCTAAACCAGGTAAGGAACTAAGCCACCCAGATTCCTACCGTCCAATCTGTCTACTACCAACCCTTGGGATGGTTTTAGACAAGATATGTGAAACACAATTGGTGCTCTTTTTAGAGACCAACGGTAAGATACATTCGCGGCAGTACGGCTTTCGAAGAACGTCACTACCATCGATGCACTACGTAAGGTGCTGGAGTACATTGCAGAATCGAAGAGACAGGGAGTCTACACATTTCTTCTCAGGTTGGACATTAAAAGCGCGTTCAACGGTGTACGGCTAGCCGACGTGCTCTAAGTTTTGAAGGATTTAGGCGTTGAGCCGTATCTCCTGGGGCTGATTGACAACTACCTTTGGTACCGTCCGATCATCCTCAACGAACCGGAGCATTTCTTTAACGTAGTAGTGCAACAGATATCGTGTCTCGGCCCGACACTCTGGTTGGTTGTCGTTAACACCTAATTAGATATCTTTGAAATACCAGTAGACAAGGCATGGATCATTCAGGACTTCGCTGATGACCTCTTCTGGGCGGCACGAAGCCTTGCTAAAGTCAGGTTTGCCAACATTTTGGGCTCGGTCCTCTCGAAGATCCATGGCGGGGCGGCGGAATACAGCCAGGAATTTAGCTGCGCCAAGTGCTGCCACACGATCGTCCCCCATTAAGTGCACCATCAAGTACAAGCCTTCGCGGGCCATCCGTGTGGAAGGTTAAAAGGTAGCACATAGCTGGAACCTGCAATACTTAGGGGTAACGATCGACTGCCCTCTTAGTTGGTTGCCCCACCTGGATAATGTTCAAGAAAAGACGTTCAAGGTACTTCATAAGATGAACCGACTCACTGCAGCCAACTGGGGGATAAGACCGAATTTGCATAAAATGTTCTTTGCCTTAGTCGCTGAGAGGATAATTTTTATATGCGGCCCCTATCTGAGACAACGGAAAACTGGTGCTGGCGAATAGGTTACAAAGCATACAAAGAGATCTTACGTGTAAAATGTGTTATCAAACTGTTTCGACGGATGCTTACACTTTTTCGTGGGGGTTTTGTCCCTAGACTTACGTGCGGAGCTGGATCTAGACTTCACGCTTCTGGTCTTCTGAACAAGAGCATTGACGATACCATTTTACAGCCCGAAACTGTTTACCTCTGGAGGCTAACTTTCAGCCGAGATGACCTTTGGTGACTCCCATGGACTTTGGAACTCACTTCGAAGTCGACATCTTCTTACTACACGGACGGATCCATTCGACAGAACGACACCGTCGGATGCGCTTTCCTAGCTGTCGCCTAAGACCAGATCGTGTGAGAAAGCCAGTTCCGTCTCACAGGTGGCGCAGGAGTATTTGCGGCGGAGATCCATGCGATCAAAGAAGCCATTACGGACGCCAGTCAGTGTGGTCCCGGGGAAAACCACGTCTACTCAGACTCGAGATCACAGATTATATATACATCCAGATACGAGAGTAGAGCGAAAACCCGAACCAGCGCAATGCTAGCGCCGCTACTTAGAACAGTCTGAATTAAACGCGCACGCGCGGGATCTATAAACTGTTCGATGGTCTCTATCACATATACCTGTTGACAATTTGTTTATTTTATCTGCAGCTTTTTGATAGTATTTAATTTTTGCAAAACTTCTTTTCAGAGCTTTTTTTTAAATGTAATTAATTTATATAGCCAAGTGCTTGTTTTTCTTGCAATTAATTATTGCAAAATGTCAAAAATAAGGTGTTTTGTAAAACACAATCATGTCATTCTTCTGATTTCCTACAGTGTGTTTTACTGCAGACATTAAAACTGTGCAAATCGTAATTAATGACATTGTTTAAAATGTGGCACTAAATGGTATTTTTAAATATGTTATATTTATTACTTTTTAAATAAAATAATATTTAAAATCATATTAAATAACGTTGTTTAAAACGCTTCACTAAATGGAATTTTTAAATAAAAAATATTTAAAATCGTATTAAAATAAACTTGTTTAAAATTTAGCACTAAATAGTATTTTTAAATATGCTATATTTATTTATTTTTTAAATAACCACATATACATAGCTAAGAAATATAAAAGTGGTTTATATATTTTTATAACTATTACGATAACATAAACAAACAAATTTTACAACTATCAAATCATTTAAATATTTGAAAGTTTCTCAGTTTAAATTATTTAGAAAAAGGTGTACATTTGTACGAAACTCGTTTAAATATATAATTTCAGAACTTATTTGCTTAGTTTCTAGTATTTGTATGATAAAATAAAATACGTTTGAAATTTTAAATAATAACAAACATCGCCGAAACTGCGAAAAAAAAGAAGATAGATACTAAACAAATAAGATAAGTAATACCTACCTGTGGCGACACGCCCGGAACGTTTGCGACTGTTGTCACTAGGGGCTCTGAAGTTCTCATTCGGTTACCATTGAGCTTACCATTGAGCTTATGGAAGTGTCCTATCTGGTGTAATATCTTTAATCTGTGACTCGAGATAGGAACTCCAAGCGCTTAATAGCCTAGTGCTAAAACACGAAGCAATTTCCGAGATTAAGGACTTGGTGAAACAAACCAGATTCAAAGCTCATCTTCACTGGCTACGCGCTCCTTTGGGGCACATGTATAGTGAACTGGCGTCTGCGTTATCCGAAGCCACAATGGCCAGACATTAACTGGCCGTGGAGGTCAATACGACGCACCGCCAGACTATGAAACACCTACTTATTCGTGCCTTGTCTAAATGGCAAGAGAGATGGAGAAACGCAGAGCACGGTAGGGTGACGTATGAGATTTTTCCGCGGGTTGGGACTTTCAGATTGCAAAGTGACTTCTATGTGATTCAAGTCCTAATAGAACATGGTGCCTTCGGTGACCACCCGGACTAACTTTTCCGAAAGAATCCTACATGCTTTTGTGGGACACGTACAAATACGATTATACATTGTTAGTACAACTGTGCCCTCTGGCTGTCGCAAAGGAGACATATTTTCTTCAGGACCACCGAACTCGAACACTGCGGGACCTATGTCTAGACGGTTAAAGTCGCAAAGGAGTGAGACTCGTCGTCAGTGCACACCTCATTCGAACAATGGATCGCAACCTGCGTCGTCGAAGAGCAGACCGTAGCGTAAATGCTCTTCGCCGTCGCAGACCACGTTTGAACACAATTCCCGACTGGCGGGAATGGGGCATAATTAGTGGGCAAAGAGATTTCTCGAGAGCCCACAGGTTTAAATAAGGTAATGTAAATAGGTGAGTATATTTTCCTTATTCTTAGTTGTTGTTGTTGTTTTGTTATGTTTAGTTTGTTGTTTCGTTGTTGTTTTAGGTTTTTGTGTATCCATAGCACACGAACTAGTGATTATCTTTATCGAACATGAGCCCTATTGGCTTTCCGGCCTAGAAGCTTCTAATGAATTCATGTACGTCCGTCCCCAAGTGTTATGCGGCAATTTCCTCAGTACATGGGCTATGCTATTATAACGATCTTCATCTACTGCTGGGGTGAAGGGGAGTGATGTGCAGGTGCCGCTGCTCCCCTTGGCCGAAAAGCCTACATGTGAGGTGTTCCGGGTCAACTGAGCACTCCTGGTGGATCACTCGTACGGGGTTCACGAGAGCCTTGATTCTTCCATGAAGTGCTTCCGCCTACGGTGACGCCGCGCGGTTTATACGATACAAACACTATCAAATTTCAAATTAATCAGAAGATTTTGCTGCATTTTCGCTGCACAGACGGATATACAGACATGAAAAAAAAAATTCCTTCAATAAAGTTTCAAAAATATTGTTTTGCTTATAACTGCTTGCTTATATTTTTGTTTCAGGGTGCAAAACGCTATACCTGTGTGCAAGAAAGTGTGAAACGCCCATTTCGTCAGAATTACATTTTTCTGATATAGGGTTGATGTCGGGTCTCACTTAATGTTAAATTAGCGATCTATACTGTTTTCCTTATAATATTTTTTGTGTTAGGGTGCAAAACATTATACTTGCGTGAAAATCAATTCAAAACTGTTGCTTAACGACCATGTAGTCATAATTAAGTTTTGCTCATATTTTGGTGGTGCTGGGGCTAACTTAGTCTTAAGTTAGCCCCGCAATTTACTTTTGCTTATAAAGTTTTTAGTGTTAGGGTGCAAAACGCCATACTTGGCTGCGAATCGATGCAAAACGGTATAAAACAATGATATAGTCTGACTTTATTTTTTATCAAATTCGGGTGACGGTGGGGCTAAATTAGTGTTAAGTTAGCTTCGCCATATTGTTTTGCTTAAAACTAAAACGTTTTTGTGTTAGGGTGCAACACGCCAATCTTGGGTGCAAATCTGTGCAAAACGACCGTAATCTTATAATTTAAATTTGCTCATATTTGGGTTGTTTTGGGCTAACTCAACGTTCAGTTACCCTGCCATATTATTTTGCTTATAACGTTTTTGGTGTTAGGGTGCAAAACGCCATACTTGGGTGCAAATTGGTGCATAACAAGTGCAAAATGACCATATAGTCAGAATTTAATTTTGCTCATATTTTGGTGGTGGTGGGGCTAACCTATTTTTAAGTTAGCCCTGCCATAATGTTTTGCTTATAACTATTTTCGTGTTAGGGTGCAAATCGGTGCATAATAAGTGCAAAATGTCCATATAGTCAGAATTTAATTTAGCTTATATTTTGATAGTGGTGGGGCTAACTAAATATTAAGTTAGCCCCGCCATATTGTTTTGCTTATAACTATTTTCATGTTAAGGTGCAAAACGCCATACTGGGGTGCAAATCGGTGCAAAGCGCCCATATATTTAGAATTGCATATCGCTCTTGCGGGGGGGGGGTAGCTTAAGGTTAAGTTAGCCCCGCCATATTGTTTTGCTTATAACACTTTTGGTGTTAGGGTGCAAAACGCCATACTTGTTTGCAAATCGGTGGAAAACGGGTGCAAAACGACCATATAATTGGACTTCATTTTGCTCCTGTGGGGGTGGGGGGATAACTTAATGTTATTTTGTTTTGAGCTATCGATTTTTCATTGTAAACATGGGCCTGTTGCTTTTCCTAATCGACACCTGTTCAGTTTAGAACAGCAAATCGACTGCCCAAAACAGCGTTTTGAGCGGTCGTTCTAAAAATTGAGCGGTCAATTTATCATTCTAAACATATGCCTGTTGTTTTTTCTAACAGACACATGTTTAGTTTAGAACGAGAAATCGACCACTCAAAGCAATGTTTTGAGTGGTCGATTGTTTTTAGAAACATGTATTTATTCTAAATACACACTTTCAACTGTTCTTTAAAATAATCTGCATGTTTCTATCACTCAAAAAATCAGTGTAACTGATTTTGTAAGAAAAGGCTTTTTAAAACAACTGTTGAAAAATTACTGAATTAAAAAAATGAATGAAATAAAAAATCAATCAAATTTTCTTCACTATCTTAACTTGCAGCAGGTGAATTTTCACACACTTTCAGGTATAACCTCCTCTTTTAAGAAATGAATTTCCTTAAATCTGTGCTGCCACCAGCCCTCAGAGTATAATGATTCAACCAATCAAAACGCCGATCGCAGCGCCGTCTACCCTGACATCATATACACTGCTTACCTCCCAGCTGAGTCTACGTTTGGATGTCAACCAAGAAGGTCATATCCATGCTAAACTCCGCCCGTATGTACCCCTTTCTCCTACGATCTCGCCGCTTTCATCTTCATTAACCTCATTAATCTCAATAAGCTTCTTATGTTGTATATCACCTGTTATCTGACTATCCTTTCTAACCACGCCCCCTGCTCATTACTCCTCGGTTCATTGCTCCTTCTTAAACGAACTGTTTCTTTCCTCTATTCACTTCATTTTCAATACCGAACATTCTATAGAAAAATTCAATAATGTATTAAAATTTAATGATAATCCGAGCATATTTACGAGAGTTAGCCTGCGAATAGACAGACAAACCGAATTCATAAACACTTTTCAACTGTGTTAGAAAGTTTTAAAAATATATAAAAATACACTCGAGAGACTTTTCATAAAACATTTAATATACCTTTCATGGCATTAAAAAATAATAATTATAAATATAACGGACATCGCACTGAAATCTGGGTCAATATAGTTGACGACATAACCAAAAGCCAATGATATTATTTTTACCTTTGTTGGTACCAAGACAGAAAAAATGAAAATAATTTGACTGTAGTGCCAGCCAAGTAAAAGTGTAATATTTTAGAATTATATTCTATGAAAAACGCTACGGTAGATTTTAGCGATAAGAGAAAGAAAAATAAAACAACATTTGTTCCTAAATTCGTGTACTACTTTATTATTTTGATGTATATTAGAAAAATATATATCTGGCTAAAGAAAGAATAAGTAGCGTTTTCCAAAACTATGCACAAACATAACTTTCTATTATAAAAAATTATATCATATTTTATATAGAAATGATAATCTAATAGTTTCTAGAGCCAGAAAAGTATATGTCTGTAAATAAGTATTTATTCTTTGAAAAGAAAAGTGGTCTTTACTTGATAAAAATAAATGGACATTTCAATTTTTTTCTTTCTAGTATGTTGTGAAACAAAGAAAAGAAAACGACTACTTAAAATTTAGTTAATGTAAAATATCTTTGGTAGTTGTTTAACCCTATGGGATATAATTTTTAATTTAGTCATATCATAACAAAATTCGTTGATATTTTTCGCAGGATTTCTACGAATGGAAATATTTCTTTACAAAATTTTATCCAAATAAATATTGTCTCTTTATTTTGACGTAGTTTAATATCGGTATTTTTCATTCTTTTTGAACGTATATAAAAATATCTAATTCATGCTATTAGCTAATTTCCATGGCAAAGCTCTACACGGATATCTATTCACTCATCCCCAACTTCGGAATAATAAGCTCCTGAGATCGTTGCAGTTCGCATATTAATCCGTGGCTAGTGATTACTAATTTACAGTTGTCATGCGTGGATTATTCTGATTATAGAAGCAAATATGTTAATTTAGAAATTCTTTAGTACATGAAATATATTCACAGGAGCAAAACACTACTAGAATAAAATTGATTATACTGACAATATCTTTTAAAATATTCCCAATTTTGTCATGAAATATGGCTTCAATACTCACCACTCGTATAACAAATGTTGTTTTCCTAGTAGACATGTTTATTTTGTTAAATTTCTTATTAAATATGTATTATCTAAGAATATAGCTTAAACGTTTTTGCTGACAAAGTCATGCCATACAAAGCCAACATCATACTCGAAAACACATTATTAAGTATTGGAAGTGAAAATTAATTACAGTAATCTCATATGGAATTTTACTAGATCGTCCAGAAAACCAAATTTGATAAAGAATGGGTAAAACGTTTATTTGGAATTTGGAGTTAGTAAAAAGAAAGTAAGAATATCCTTTCAACATATAATCGTTCGTCATGTTTACTTAGTTTATATATCTTAAAGAATACTGTCACATTATAGTTTTAAAGTACACTTTTTAGAATGTTTAAAGAATAAAAATAATATAATAAAATATAACACCTTGTAATAGTATATTACTTTTAAATGCTAAAGGTGTAAAATTAACAACTATAATATAAATTAAAATAACTTTTATTAGTTGTTTTACATGTTTCGACTCTTCTGAGTCATTTTCAAAAACAAAATGAGAATATTCTAAAGCTGCACGGGCTTTGAAGTTATTATTTACACGTACTTTTTAAAAAAATTACGCACGTTATCTATTATTTTTTACTTGATTGTTTATTTTCATATCTTTGAGCATGGAGTAATTCTAGCCACAGTTTCGGTAAATTAAAAGATGCCGCATCGTTACATATTGTATTTTTGCGCGTGAGTATCTCTATGGTTTCTCTTATTATGGATGGATAGTGTAGACTGGAGGGAAATATTATTTTACTTTCATTGAAATTTATTTGGATGGTTTCTTCTTGATATAATCTTGCTAGGGCTGTAGTTTTTCTATTGTATTTAATATCAGCTATATGCTCTTTTTTTCTGCAATTAAATTTCCTGCTGGTCATGCCTATGTAGTAATTCTTGGATCCGTCTTCTTTAATAAAAGGTATTTCATATACTCCTGAATAATTCTCAAAATTAATTGGGTCAATTTTACTGCAAATGATATTCTTTAATTTCTTAGGTGGTTTGGCTATTAAGCAGATATTGAAACGTTTAAGGCTGTGTTTTAATTTTTCGAATAATAATAATAATTCGAATAATAAGTATTCAGAAAAGAAATTTGATTCACAAAAATACAAACTTTATACTCTGCAATATTATCCAAGCTTTTTCGAAAAATTAAAACACAGCCTTAAACGTTTCAATATCTGCTTAATAGCCAAACCACCTAAGAAATTAAAGAATATCATTTGCAGTAAAATTGACCCAATTAATTTTGAGAATTATTCAGGAGTATATGAAATACCTTTTATTAAAGAAGACGGATCCAAGAATTACTACATAGGCATGACCAGCAGGAAATTTAATTGCAGAAAAAAAGAGCATATAGCTGATATTAAATACAATAGAAAAACTACAGCCCTAGCAAGATTATATCAAGAAGAAACCATCCAAATAAATTTCAATGAAAGTAAAATAATATTTCCCTCCAGTCTACACTATCCATCCATAATAAGAGAAACCATAGAGATACTCACGCGCAAAAATACAATATGTAACGATGCGACATCTTTTAATTTACCGAAACTGTGGCTAGAATTACTCCATGCTCAAAGATATGAAAATAAACAATCAAGTAAAAAATAATAGATAACGTGCGTAATTTTTTTAAAAAGTACGTGTAAATAATAACTTCAAAGCCCGTGCAGCTTTAGAATATTCTCATTTTGTTTTTGAAAATGACTCAGAAGAGTCGAAACATGTAAAACAACTAATAAAAGTTATTTTAATTTATATTATAGTTGTTAATTTTACACCTTTAGCATTTAAAAGTAATATAGAATAAAAATATTTTGAATTGCTTCGAAAAATAAATTCGAGAGTATATTTTCACAAAAATAGAATATTATAATGTTGGGTTCATTCTTTCAGCTATGTAAATATTTTTCGCTTCATTATTGTAACATTAATACTGAAACATTTAAAAGAAGAAATGTATTTCCGAAGTGTTTTATATTAAACGTTTCATAAATATAGTTAATAAAATAGCTCAAATACACAGAAATCTAAACATGAGTATTTAAAGAAATGAAATACACTTATCATCATAAAATATACGAATGAAAAATAGTGTATTTTAAATTGTTTGAGAGGGAAATAGTTTATTATACTCCATTTGTTAAATAACAATCATTCTGCCATAATTCAAGTTAACGTAGGTGCAAAGACCATAAGAGCTCGGACTGGAATCAGGGATTATTTTTCTGACCTTTCCAATCTTCTTTTTTTTGCAAATGTATTTTTATATCAAAAATTTAACTATATACATGATGCTTAGTTTGTCCGTTCAAAGTTTAAAAACTAATAAATTGTTGCATCAAAGTACGGTTTGAACCATAAGATTTTTAAGATAACGGAATTTTTGTAGCAAAAGAAAAGAAAATACTTTTAAAGTTTATAGGTAGTTGGTGCTGTGAAGGCGCATGTTATTAAAATGAATTTAAAAAAGTGAGATAATATAACAGGTATTTATTTGGATTTGAGAATACACTCACAATCGTTTTTAACAATTCAGACTTGTTCATGTTCAATTGATATTTGTTATTTTTGTTCACCCATCTCTTACAAGCGGTCAAGGCGAAACATATTTCGGAAACATCTTGGTCTCTCGATTACGTACCAAATTTGAATAATATCATTTAAATATTTTATTAAAATAATTTAAACATTGCCGATCCCTTATTATTCACTATATATTGTTGTCTCATACTGTTTTTCATGGTACCCTTAGGGACGGCTGAGCGAATCCTGCTGGGAAAAAGCTATTACGTATATTTTACGTATTTTACATCAACAATATCATTTAAATATTTTATAAATAATATTGAAAAAAAATGTAAATTTTCTTTGTATTAAATTAATTATCAGATACACAACTTAATTAAATTACTATTCAACCTACATCTAAAAAACAATTATGTACGAGTATTCATAAAATAACATCAACATTCAAAAATACCGGAAAAAAACTTACTTTCTTTTTCGGTTTATCCGAAAAAAAGAAAGCGATATATTTTTCTTCTAAGAAACTCAAGGGAGTAAGGTACCTGGAACATACGTGCTAGATAAATATCTTGGAAAGTATGGCCAGAAGTAAAGATTGGGAATGGGACTCGAAGAGGTAGAAAAATAAGAGATCAAAGAAATGAATGGTCAAGATGTCGAGACTTATGAATGGAAATAGCGAGGCGATTGTACAGAAGGATAAAGGCAATGGCTATCGAAAAAAATAAGTCCTTTGAAACTGAGTGCTTGTAATCTATATGATCGATGAAAAGTAGTTTTACGCAAAACAAACTCTAAGATGTAGCATTATCTAAAGGGCACTCCATTTCCAACAAAATGTATTGACTTTTTCTTTGAAAAATTCACAAGTGTTTGTACTGAAAGATTTAGAAAGAAGCAAGAAGAAATGTTTCAGATAACTTTATGCATATTTTTAGTTCATTTATATGCATTTATATTATGCTAAGGATATATTACATTTGCCTTTGTAGCAAAAGTTTAATATTTAATTATCCATCAAAGGAAATATTTTTTTCTTTTTCAATTAAATATTCTAATTAAGATATGACACATACCTCACAAGATTTTGATAAAGAAAAAAATAATAAAATGGGACCGAAAAACATTTTGATTTCCAATTTTCACGACTTGCACACGAAAATAAAGGAAATGAAACGATGATATTCTGAAATATTTTAGAAGAGACTAATTTGTCTCTTTTTGAAGTTCTCAAAAATGCGCTGGAGTTGGTATATTGAAACCGACACTATCAGAGACTTGATATTGTTATTTTCTGTTTCAAATATTTTTGTCGATCTATATAGTTAGACATTATCTTTAATACAGCCTCGTAACAAGATGTCGAGTAGCGATAGGTCATAGGGGTACACAAGTCCTTCACCAAAGCGATTCGGGAAGCAATTTGGGATGTCACAATTGTCATGATGAGTTCTTAGCAAGTACAAGACGTCTTATGGTGCTATCACATGTACTCTCATATCATAGTCAATATCAGATATTTCATCCGAAACACGTTTTTCAAGAGGAAAACGCTCGAAATCGTCCCGTTTGATAGATTGCCTCTCGTAATTTCTTAAAGATCTAACTTACAGTAGTTTGTACCGTCTACGATAGGTATCAGCTCAAAATCCACCAATCAGAGCTCTCTAAAAATTCAAAGATGGCCACCGTCAGTAAGTCAACATCTTATGTTTAGCGTGGTCACAAATATTGAAACCAAAAATGCAGAAGAATTAAGAAAAAAACAAATCTTTAGTAACACAGGGACCAATTATACATGAAAAGAAGTTTAAAAATGTGCAGTTATTTTGAAATTAAAGAATTACATATACGTCGATTGTCTCTTCGGAGTTCGTTATTTACATTCCCGATAAGAACTTTATTTACTAATTTAAAGTCATTTATTGCGATTATTTTATTTCAATTCCTTATATTATTTGCTATATGTTATAATTGTACTGTCGTAGTCACTTATTTACTTCTCAAACTGTACTAGTTTAACAACTTTCTGCAGCATTATTTGGCGTTATTTCGTACTTGTTGCCAAATTATGTCGCCAAAGATAAAAATGCAAGCAAACACGCATCAAGGTATTTTATTGCAATACAAATTATTACCTCCTTTTAGCATGCAGCGTTCAGAATCTAAATTTTGTAGTGAGGGGGGGGGAGCAGAAAATTTTCTTATACTTTTAGAAAAATAAAATTTAATAAATGAAAATTTAATCTAGCAGCTATTTATAGTTAATTGTCTTTTAAAACAGTCTTTATAATCTTTTTTTAAAACTAATCACAGTTGTTCGGTCATCCAAGGCTGTCTGTTAAATGGTTGGCGACTTTCTCTCCAACATGGTTTATTAGTGAGAAATTGCAGGTTCAGAATCTCTCAGCCGGAGTTGCTCTGTGGTTATAGCGATAGCCTGGAACGCTGTGGACCCAGGTTCGATTCCCGGCTCTGGCTAATTTTTTACTTCATGTTGGATTATTGTATTTAATGTATGTGTGGTGAGAATGTCCTTTTCAGTCTATTTTTTCTTTTTAATTATTGAATTTCAACCACCCTACAATTTTGTCTTCCCCATCCTAGCGGTGTATAAATTATCAACCTTTATATGTTTTTCAATTTGTTAAGTAAATTTTGCCCTTTTTTTACTTTGTATTAATAATAAATAACGCATATCCCCCCCCCCCCTCCAGTTTAAATATGTTGCTTCCCTTAAAAAAAAAACATTAAAATTTATATATTTTTGAAAACAAAAATGAATTGTAACGTAAAACTTTCCTAAAATAAATAGATTTCTAGAATTTCCAAATATGCAAACCCAAAATTCATTCCCAAAAAGCTCATTCAGCCAAATAGTTTTTAAGTTATGCTTAAAAAACAATTATCTTGTAATCTGTTTTGCGACGATCGAACATTTATTTAACATTAGGAGGTACAAACATAAAACCTGCGTAATTTCTAAACTACTTTAACGAGTGACTTTCAGTTTGATACACGAAGGTAAAATTTACCGAAAAATATGATGTCGAAATTAGGGTTTAGTACTAAAAGTTTTAGAATATGTTACAATTGCTATACGTAACTTCCTCCTTCCCCCCAGCAAAATTTATGTACAGCATTATTATTAGATGTTATTACTAATCTATTGTTACTTGTGACATTTTTATACAGTGATTTGCGGAAGAGTTAGTAGAGGGTATAATTCCCCCCCCCCCCAGAACTGTACACAATATATATAAAAATAAGAATTGTGTTTTTGAAACGAAAAATATCAAAAACTCATTTAACCCTTTATCTACTGACGGTACTTTTAAGTACCATTAGAGAAAACTTTATATAAAATTTCTTTAATCTGTCTAATAATGATAATAAGGTTTTGTTTTTATACAAAATACTTTTCTGGATCACATTTAGAAAGCACAGCAAAACAGTGAAAGCTAAATATTTTATAAAGTGGTATTTTTCTCAACCTTTTACGTAAGTGTAGATCTTCTCTTTTTAAAAATTGTTATATGAAAATTTTGCAACTATAAAAACTACTCTATTTAATGATAGGATCACAATACATTTATTTACATTGTTCCGAAAAAGAATTGTGATATTTCCTTAACAGCATTTTCTGTTAATTAATCTAATTATTCTTGTAAATATTTCACAAAAAGAGCTATTACTACCCCATTATTAAATCAGTTTTAATGAAAAACCTTATCTAAATTTCATATTATTATAATATAAATTGTCTAATATACCTTCAGACATCAAGGAAGATAATTATTGAGATTGAACAATTTGTTGAATCATAATTCGGTAGATAAAGGGTTAAACTTTCGAAAAATGATTAAAATCATCAAAACCAAGGAAGAAAAAACTGCAAAAGAGTGGGAACTATATCTAAATTCTATTACGTATTTCATTTTTATATTACATTCAATATGTAACATGAATTACATTTAAAATATATTAACTAAAAATATCATAATAGTGATTTTGGCAAAATAACCAAAACTTAAAATCTTTCTTTGCGTTACAGATTTCGGCTTAGCGATAAAGTGCGGTTCCAATACATGTGGCAAAAAACTAGTTTTAATATACTATTTTTTTCGAAATCACTTAATACTAATAGTTGAGAAATCTTAATATTTACAGGTAATGAAAGACGTAAAGTGAAGATATGGACTCTATAATTTAGAACTTTAATGTTATATTAGCGAGAGTATTGTTTTTATAATCTTGGAATTTTAAGTAAAGTGATCACAATATTATATATATAGAACAGACACGAAAAGAAACTGCAACATATAAAATGTTAGTACACGATAATGCTTCTTGTGTATCAATCGAACTCTTCACTAAATATTAAAACACCTGCTGCAATTACTCGCCAAATGTTACGCCCTCTCCTTACATTAGCAGATAACATTCAGTAGGGAAAATAACCCTAGTTGCAGCGTGAAAGTGTAGCTTCAAGCAAGCGAGAGGCAATAGCATATAATTCATATCCTATGGTCGTCCGTGTGATAACAGCTTTAGTTAGATCAAGTTTGGTATCAATTATGTATGTAGTTGCCAAGAATGGATCTCACAGCGTTCCTAAAATTTTCTATTTTTCTACAGCTATTTATCCCTTTGACGGGCAAGTAATTGTGTTTCTGTTTTCATGAAGTAACACCAGAATGTTTGAAAGAAGGAAATGCAAGTTTACAGCTTTATATCACAAAAGTCATAAAAGTAAAATTTTGATCAAAAATTCTGGTACAATTCTTGATTAAAAAAAATATATATATCCCACCGCCATTCAAGGGGTTAAAAAATCTTTGTGGTAGAGTCCTTTAACATCTTCAATATAATATGCTAGAAATTTTACTAATTAATAATATTGATAATAAAATTAGAAAACTTTAGTATCTCTGCGAGACCTTCCTTAGCGATGTGTTTGACTAAATGCACTAGACTTGACTTTTTCCTAAATATTTCAGGTAATGAAGATAACAAAATGAATAAAAACAAAATTCATTTTTACTGACTGTTTAAAGAAATTTCATTTGGACACTTGGCCTTATACACAAGGTTTGACAACACTAACAGTTGCACATTGACGACATATTAAACTAACAGACAACACATTTCGCTAAAACACTTAAGCTTTTTTTTCAGAATTGTTGGAAGAAATTAGATTATTTTTAAAGAATAGAACAATTATTATGGTAATTAGAGAGGCAATCGTATTACTCATTAAAACATAAAACAATTATTTGTATTTGTATCGAATTCTGAAAAGTATTATGTTATGATTAAAGAAAATTGTGACGTTATGAAAGGAATTAAGAGAATGAAAGAAATAATAAAAGGAATTCGCTCGTATAATTTTTATAAAAGAAGTTTTATCTGTAAAGCACGCGAAAATGTTTAATTTTTTATATACATAATTTATATTTAAAAATTAAACTTTTTCTCATAAATTATTGTATTTGACAGCTTTGATCTTTAATCTTAAATATTGTCGCATAAAATTTCGAAAGTCTTTCTACTTTTTAATTTTATACAATATTCGCAAACTTATTTTTAGTAGTCTGACAAATATAACCTCTGAGTTGGTATGTGCTAATAAATTACTCTAAATTTATAGTCTATGGTAAATCTTCAAAAAAATGAAATGTCTACGAAAGATGTTTTGCAAAGTATTGTTGGCTACAGCATTTTTATACTAAAACTATGCGATGTCATGAAAAGGAATTTAGCACATGCTGGAAGACAGCCGATCAAACACTATCGTTTTACGTAATTAATTTTCAATTAATAAATTGAACATTAAATTATAATTAATCAAATTAAAACGTGTAATAGAAATAACATGGTAACACCAAATGTGTAATAACAGATTGAATGTATAATAACGGCAATTCTGGACAACTGCAATGATTTGTTTGTATTGTTCATCAAACTTCATATTTAGGAAACTATCTTTCTCAACAAACTCGCTGACTTCAAGTACCAACAAATTATTAATACATGCTTCAGACTAACTCGTTATTGTTATAAATAATTTTACAAAAATGCTTTACGCAAATCGTGAAATCATTTTGAATTACAATTAGTTAGCATTTCTATGCAATTTTAAGATATTTTACTTTATAACAGAGTAATATTGTTAAAGTACACCTTACCGTTATTTTTACTTCTTGCAAGAGCACTTAACATTTAGAAACACGGACGGCGTACTGAGTGCGCTACTCATTGAAGAAACAGTTGGGAATTCCAATGTTTAAATCTAAGATCACAGTTTTTTCTCCTCTCTGGCATTATTTTTATTGGTAAATCACCAATGGCATACGGGTTACGCCGCCCGTGTATTTGTGCAATTTGTTCCACTTACTTTCTTAATTAGATTATTATACAACCTGATGTTTATTACCTTTATATTACTAATGTATATTGCATTGCTGGATATCATTAAAATTTATTATTTAGACTTTAAAATACCTTGGCGTATACAATATGCCATCCATGTTTTTATGTTACTAAAAACCGTCCGTGTCTTTAACGTGTAATTGATTACACGTTGATCTTTTGTTGTTCAAATGCATTAGCTTTTCGAACCAATTTTTCAATTAACTGTGAGTCTCATACGTTCAGAAAATGTCCCACAGTCAAGTTTAATCGACTTCCGTCTATAAAACAACTCCACCACAAAAGTTTGCGCAACTGCAGCGTCAAGATTATGTACAGTGGTGGACATAATTATGAGACACCTACCTAATTTGACATACAGTGAAAGAAAAGATTCAGGGCTTAAAAATACTTTATCAAATACGACAAAAATTTATTCTGTTATCACACGTAATTGTTTTACAGAAATGATATTTTTATAGAGTTTAATAAAAAAAAATTAAAAATACCATGGACAAAATTATAAGACACCCTCACATTTTAATTAAAACACCTGCTTTTTTCGAAATATGTAAATTTTCTGCACTCTGTTATGACGTCAGCAGTTAGCTTAAGCAGACGATAACTGACTTCACGCATTTACATACATGCCACGAGGTACAGAATGCCCCAGCACATTTTATAGTATTCTTTAGGTCTTCGACACATGTAAACTGCCTCCCATTTTGGTAAACCTCACGAGCTAAGATCCCCTACAAGTTTTCGATTTGATTTAATTCTGGGGAGCGAGAAGGCCATGGAAGAACATTGATACTTTGCTCTGAAAGCCAATTTTTTGTTACGTGTGATGTATGAATCGACGTGTTATCGTGCTGGAAAGTGTAGATTTCGCCACAAAGAAGTTCCCCGTATATGGCTAGTTGATCTTTAAGAAGACTAGATGGAACCCGTCAAAATTTGACGGCAAAAAACTTGATAGTACCATAAAAATAAAATTCATAGCTGCTTTAAAATGTTTGAAACTTTAGCAGAATAATTCAAATAAATAAAAAACCCACTTTGAATTAAAGCTAGGTTGAAGAACAGCAATTGGCTAAGTTTCACTGGCACATGCACTCGCGGAATTTCTTTCATCTGACACATTTAGCGCTGTTGTGCAAGTAAATGGTAAGTGCCCCCTTGGGGAGGGGGAAATGGTGGGATGGACCAAGGAGATGCATAACATGAATAAGCAGTCAAAGACCTTTCAAACGATATGTAACATGAGGGGTGTGTGCAAAATTAAAAAAAGTACCCCCTTGGGGGGGTAAAGTTGGGGATGGACACGGAACATGCATAATATGATTAAGTGGTCACAGACCTTTCCAACGGTATATAACATGAGGGTTGTGTGCAAAATTTTAAAAAGTACCTCTTTGGGGGGGGCAAAGTGAGGAGATGGACATCAGAGATATGCATATGATTAAGCAGTCACAGACCTTTCCAACGATATATGACATGAGGGTTGTCTGCAAAATTTAGAAAAGTACCCCTTGGGGGAGGGGGGGCAAAGTGGGGAGATGGACATTGGAGATGCATAATATGATTAAGCGGTCACAGACCTTTCCAACAATATATGACATGAGGGGTGTCAACAAAATTTAGAAAAGTACCCCCTTGGGGGAGGGGCAAAGTGGGGAGATGGACATTGGAGATATGCTTATGATTAAGCAGTCACAGACCTTTCGAACAATATATGACATGAGGGGTGTCAACAAAATTTAGAAAATTGCCCCCTTGGGGGAGGCAAATTGGGGAGATGGAGATTGGAGATGCATATGATTAAGCGGTCACAGATCTTTCCAACAATATATGACATGAGGGGTGTCAACAAAATTTAGAAAAGTGCCCCCCTTAAGGGGGGGGGAAGTGGCAGGATGGACCCCGGAGATGCATAACATGAATAAGCAGTCAAAGACCTTTCCAACAATACGTAACATGAAGGGTTTGTGCAAAATTTACAAAAGTACCCCCTTGCGGGGGCAAAGTGGAGGGATGGACACCGGAGATACATAATATGATTAAGCGGTCACAGACCTTTTTAACGATATATAACATGAGTGGTATGTGCAAAATTTAGAAAAGTGCCCCAATTGGCGGGGGGGTGGGGGGATGGACCACACAGATGCATAACATGAAAAGGCAGTCGCAGGCCTTTCGAACGATATATCTTATGAGTGGTGTCAGCAAAGAAAAGTCTCCGCCCCGTGTGGGCAAAACATACTCCCCCCCGCCGCCATAATTATTGATGCGGACTCATTTTTTGAATTCGTTCGCACCCCTCTTCTCCCGCAAAATGTTGTGAATTTTAAAAACTCCCCTTCCGAATTTTTTTATACCAAAAGCACTTATGTCCGTCGTCTGCATGCAGAGTTTTGTGCTTACAGACGCCAGACACAACAACACACACACAGACAGACGTTTACCGACATTAATAGTATAGATGATACTCAGTGCCTACACATTTCACCCTTTATAATTCAGCCAATGAGTTGACGGTTGTTCATTTCCAGAAACGAAACAATAATTCTTTAGGATGAATTTTGTTTGTTTGATACACCGTGGCAGAATGCGTGCAATGCAGCGACAGGCGTCACAAACTTTTTAGGGCACCTGCAGACTAAAAACATATAATCAATCTTCGCGGGAAAAAAATCCTAGATTTCGTCAAATGATCACGGGAAAAACACTAATTTCATCAAAGGATCATGTAAAACGTGAATTTTGTTAAAAGGCCACAGAAAAACGCGATTTACGCAAAAGATGAGCAAATTTTGTCAAAGAATCGCAAAACAGGAAATTTCACCAAAAGATAGCGCTTTCTTGCCAAATTTCGTCTAAAAATTGCGGAATAAAATGTATTTTATCAAAAAATCGCTGGAAAACGCACATTTCGTTAAAGTATCGCGAGAAAAATGCGAATTTCTTCAAAGATTGCTGAAAAAACGCGAATTTCATCGAAGGATTGCTGAAAATTCATGAATCTTATCAAAAGGCAGCAGAGAAAATGTGATTATTATCAAAGCATTGCGAAAAAAGAAAATTTTGTCTAAGGATCACAGAAAAACGCAAATTTCATAAAAGAATTGTGGAAAATAACACAAATTTCGTGAAAAAAAATCGCAGAAAAAACACAAATTTTGTCAAATTATCGCTGAAAAAAAACACGAATTACGTCATAGGATAGCTGAAAAAATTGTGAATCTCGACAAAAAAAAGATACAGAAAAAATGCGAATTTCATTAAAGAATCACGAAAAAAAATGCGAATTTTGTTAAAGGATTGCGCAAAGAATGTGAATTTTTTGAAAGGTTCGTGTGAAAAATGAAACTGTCTTTATTAAAAACAGCACACACACAAACATCTATACAAGCCTCAATACACACAAACATATTATAGGCAGGGCTTGAAATTCAATTTTTCCAAGGACGGGAGTCTCCCTACCAACATTTTTAAATGGAGAGGAGTTGTAATGTTTGGGATGGAGAAAAAAAATCTTTAAACCCCACTATTATTTTACGTGCTATTTAAAGAATTACATTAATGCAGACATGACAAAATACCATTGAAAAAATTAAGTCAACTGAGAATGATTATGTAAAATGTTTATTTTTATTATAAAAAAGTGAAGAAAGTTAAGTTTTATATATGCAGTGTATATTTGAAGTTCCATTAAATGTGTTAGGGACCCTTAACAATTAGGTTGTTAAATAAATTTCTGACTTTAGATTTTACTTGATTGAGATTCACCGATCGATCGTGGAAAAGACGCAAAGTTCATCGATCTGTCGCGGAAAAAACGCTAAGTTCGTCGATCTGTCACCAAAAAACGCGAAGTTCGTCGATCAGTCGGGGGAAAAAAGCAAATTTCGTCGATCGATTGCAGAATAAACACAAAGTTCGTCGATCTGTCCCCAAAAAACGCAAGGTTCGTCGATCAGTCGCTTAAAATACGCAATGTTCGTCTATCTGTCGCAGAAAAAACGCAAAGTTCGTTGATCAGTCGCAGAAAAAAATGCAACGTTCGTTGATTTGTCGCGGAAAAAACGCAAAGTTCGTCGATCAGTTGCGGAAAAAAGCAAATTTCGTCGATCGATTGTGGAATAAATGCAAAGTTCGTCGATCAGTCAGGGAAAAAAGAAAAATTTCGTCGATCGATTGCGGAATAAACGCAAAGTTCGTCGATATGTCCCCAAAAAACGCAAGGTTCGCCGATCAGTCGCTTAAAAAACGCAATGTTCGTCGATCTGTCGTAGAAAAAACTCAAAGTTCGTTGATCTGTCACGGAAAAAACCACAAAGTTTGTCGATCAGTCGCGGAAAAAACACAAAGTCCGTCAATCGGTTGCGGGGAAAAAAAATCACGAAATTTATCGTTCGGTTGCAGGTAAATTAAATAATGCAAATTTCTCCAAAAATGCTGAATTTTTTGGGCGGGAGGCTCCCGCTCATGATCTTTTTTGGGCGGGATTTCAAAATTTTCGGCGCGAATCCCGCCCTGAAATTCAAGCCCTGATAGGTATAGTTTTAATCTGAAATAATATACTGAACTTGAACTAACTTTTGAAAAATCGGGTTAACCCAAATCCAACTTGCAGAAATCTACACTCAGTCTGAAATCGACTCGAATCATAAAGACAGTTAACCCAACTTGCAACAAAAATAATTATTGCCGAGAGAGCATTTACCCTCTCTCCCTGTGCTGAAACCTTTCAGAAAATTTTCTGTGAATTTTCTGATTTTTTCTTTTCTCAGAAATGCTGTAGTCATATTGTCCCCCAATTTTGCCCTTTACAATTCAGCCAATGAGTGGAGGGGGCCAAAGGAGCGTTCCTTATCACAAACAACAGATGAGATACGTTCGTTTGATGTCGTTGTTGAAAATTTATGGATTTCTATTATTAAAGTAATTTTTTCATTTTACCGTATTTATTTTCTTTTTGTGTTGTATGTATTTTGTTACTTTGAATTTTTTTAAACTAACCCCTTTTTTTTTGGAGAGTGAGAGAGAGAGATTTAGTAATTTGGTGACACGAAGTTCCGCAAATTCTTAAAATCCACAAATCGTTTCCAATGTAAACAATGAAATTTACAATTAAGTTGCAAGTGCAAAATTTCAGTTTTTTAAAATTTTCATGTCATTCTGTACACATTTTAATATGTCATTCTGATCATTATACATATTTAGTTATGCATTATTAATTATTTACTTGACCTTTACTTTTAATATTTTAAATATTTCAAACTTACAGCTGAATGTAATTATTAAAACATTTGAAATACTGCATTCGAAAAATGAAATTTCAGCTTAGAAACGCGACAATTACTATTAGGTTGAAAAAATTTAAAGTAGAATAGTACTTATGATATAAAAAGAAGAAAAAAAAATACACCAGAATTTATCTGTATTACGAAAGCGGGAGAAATGATTTTCTGTGCTATACGAAAAGATATCCAAATAACTCAATCATGAACATAGAAATAGGTATCGGTTTCTATGTTCATGTGCACTCAATCCAAACTTGAAACTTTTAAAAAGGTCATTGAATGAATGAAATTCATCTCCGCCTTTCACATCCAGAAAACTTGCTGTGTCGCCAATTATGTTTATAATTTATATATATATATATAAATAATAATTCAGGCACTTTTCCGTTATACGGACACCATTGTCGCCAAACATACATACATACATACATTTTGGCATAGTGTCCGTATAACAGAAAAGTACTAAAGTTCATGGTTTAAAATCACAATAAAATATCATGAAATTTATTGATTAGTTGTGGGAAAATATCGGGGAAATAATGTGTTTTTCATGAATTTTTTGTTTTGTTAACAATGTGGTTAGAGAGCCAGGGAGAAATCCAGAAAACTTCCAGCGTATAAAAGGCATTTTTGCATGAAAAAATAAAAAGCAGGTTAGCTTTAAGTATATGGATTCTTATACTTTTCGGAATTCATTCTTGAATGCACAAAAACGATATCGGTTTTCCCTCGAGCCAAAAAACCAGCCCAAACTATTACTGAGCCTCCACTCATTTGGCGGCTCATTTGTACATCAGGAAAGAATCCGTAAATCATGCCAATAATAGTGAAACCCTTCAGGACCATCCAGATTAAACTTTTTTTTCATCAGAAAATAACACAGAGTACCATTTGGAGATCCACGCCATAGTTTGTTTAGCGAAGTTTAAACGGTCCATTTTGTGCCACCTTAGAAGCGGTGGTTTTTACTTCAATTTTTTAAATTTCACATAGGAAGCATTATGCAACACCCTGCAAATGGTTCTCCTTGAACAATTCAGTTTCAAAGCATTTTTAATGTCGGTAGTGGTCATTTTATTCTGAATAGCGAGCGAAAGCATGAGGCGTCTGTCTCTCGAGGACAAGAAAGAAGTGCGTTCAGATCATTTAATCACCGATCCATTACTTCCTCTTTTCAAAACATTTATAATTGTACATCTAGACCGTTTAATAACTTTTGAAATACAGTGAAACTCGTTTAATATACGAATCAAAGGACCGAGAGCATTTCGTATCTTAAGCGACATCGTATCTTATCCGGATTTCATAGATTCTCGCGTAATAATGCATACAAAGACAGTGCACGTTGTTATTAACGTATTTTAACCATTTATAACTCCCATTTTACCCATTTCTAACAATTTTTAGATGTTATAGAAAATTTGAGTTTAAGATTTTGAAATAAAGAATTACTTTATTTTTCTCCACAATTTTATTGAGTCACGTTTGTACAATAACAGAATTAAAATGCCAAATTAGAAAAAGACAATAAAACGAAATTTTTGTTAATCTTTAGAAAACAACAACTGAAATACACTACATACTTAAGCAGGAAAAATAATAAATTTGCATAATTACTTTTAGAAAGACAAACTAAATTTATGAAAGGAACAATAATTGTTACATTATCTAAATTAAAGTACGTGAAGTAGTTTTAATTTGTTGAAAAAAAGTCGTTTACCTTGGTTTGGTGCAACTTAGGGCGAGATTTTATCACGAAGCTTTCTGCCTTGTTGATGTGTTAGAAAAAATCTTCAACGGAGGGACCAGCATCTATCGAAGAGGCGTAATGTCGAATTAAGCTGAGCGAGCTCATTACAGATGCAAATGATGGTATGGCTGGCACATCCGTTTCTTCATCCGCGTCGTCTTCTGCTTCTTCTGAAGGCCTTGGTTCATCGGAACTTTTGACATCCGCGATTATATCCGGGATAGAACGAACTTCACTTTTTACAAGCTGATCGTCAATATTGACAAATGAGTCCCAATCTTCGGATTCTTCTTGATACTGCTCCTCTTCTGCGATATCAACGTTTTGAAAAGTGCTGTCGACGTCAAAGGCTTTACAGAAACAGTTCTCAATGGTGGTTGGTGTTACGTCTTTTCAGGACGCTCTCAGGAAATGCATGGCGCCCAAGAGGTTAATAGGCTTACAGGTTGGGCAGGACAGATCCTTTTCACGATGATCTATTTGGTGTAGATGACGTACAACTACACGACTTTTGTATTTCATTTTGAGAACATAAATTATGCCCTGATCCATGGGTTGAACAACGCTAGTTGCATTAGGGGGTAAAAAGACTAGTTCGACGTTTTGTAAACCGGGGATATCCTTCGGATGGGTGGGACAGTTGTCGGCGAGACACAATACTTTCCTAGACTCTTTTTTCATTCGTTCATCGAACTTGCGGATTCACTTAACGAATATATCGCCTGTCATCCATGCTTTGGCTTGACTTTCATAATCGCAATGCAGATTTCTAGCATTTTTAAAGCAGCGAGGATTCCGCGACTTGCCGATGACGAAGGGTTTTAATTTATCCGTTCCGCTCATATTTGAACCAACAAGAACAGTTATACGTTCTTTGCTAAGTTTGTCTCCAGAACATTTCTCACCCTTAAACGCTATAGTTTTATCAGGCATTAATTTAAAATAAAAAAAGAAAACTGCCCAGTTAAACTGAGGGCATTGAGCTCACAGGCTATTCACACTAATTGTATATTATGCTATTTTTTCAAAGAATAATGCCACTCGAAAAATAAAGAAATCGACACTATATTAAGGGGAATTTGAAAAAAATCGGATAATTTTGCTTGAAAAACCCATTTATCTAAATTAAGGGAGGTGAGCCCCCCCCCCCCCGTTCCCCCCTTTATACTTAACAAATGAAAACCCAAAACTAATCACGCAAGCGCCTTACCACAATGAATCTATATACAAAATTTGAAGAAAATCGGATAATTCTGCATGAAAAACCCATTTATCTAAATTAAGGGGGATTAGCCCCCCGTTTACCCCCCTTTATACTTACCCAATGAACACCCAAAACTAATTAGGGAAGTGCCTTATCACAATGAGCCTATATACAAAGTTTAAAGAAAATTGCATAATTCTGCATAAAAAACTCATTTATCTAAATTAAGGGGGGGGGGTAGCCCCCCGTTTCACCCCTTTATACTTATCCAATGAACCCCCAAAACTAATCAAGGAAGTGCCTTATCACAATGAGCCTATATACAAAATTTGAAGAAAATCGGATAATTCTGCATGAAAAACCCATTTATCTAAATTAAGGGGTATTAGCCCCCCGTTTACCCCCCTTTATACTTACCCAATGAACACCCAAAACTAATTAGGGAAGTGCCTTACCACAATGAGCCTATATACAAAGTTTAAAGAAAATCGCATAATTCTGCATGAAAAACCCATTTATCTAAATTAAGGGGGGGGTTAGCCCCCCATTTTCCCCCTTTATACTTAACTAATGAACTCCCAAAAATAATCAGGGATGCACCTTATCAAAATGAACCTATATACGAAATTTGAAGAAAAACGGATACTTCTGCATGAAAAACCCATTTATCTAAATGAAGGGGGAGTTAACCCCCCCTTTCCCCCCTTTATACTCAACCAATGAACTCCCAAAACTAATCAGGGAAGCGCCTTATTAGAATGAACCTGTAAACAAAATTTGAAGCAAAACGGATAATTCTATCACGAGTTATCGCGTTACGTACGTACATACGTACATACATACATACATACATACATACATACATACAGAACGGGCGGGCACATTAGCTCTCAGGCTTTGATAGCCTGTGAGCTAAAAAAGGCCAATCTCGTCGACATTGTAAATATTGCATCTTGAGTACTTTGTCAATAGCGGCGCGAGCACGTTATTTTTCCAATAATTGACATCATCTACATTCACAGCTGTCGACTCTCCGCATACTTTCCTATAAACTATGCCGTATCTTTGTCTGAAGCGATCTAGCCAACCGTTGCTAGGCGTGAAATCCACTCCAAGACGTGTAGCAATTTCGCAGGCCTTTTCCTTAATCAATGATCCATTCGTTGGGATGTTCATCGATCGGGTTTGGGTGAACCACTCAAATAAAATCTTCTCAAATTCTTCAAATTTTCCACCTTAATTTTCTTTCTGCCAGAGCCACCAGCTGATGCACTTCTTTCCAGTTTCTGTCTATTTTTTAACAGAGCTCGAAGAGTTGACTCGTGGATTACCACAGATTTGGCAAAGACTGTCTTGTTTATCACATTCTCAGCGTCGTATTTCCTTAAGACATCCAATTTTTCAGTCAAAGAAAGTGCTTTTCTTTTTACTTTAAGTTGCTCATCCATTATTTACTCCTATTACTATTCAGCGGATAAACAAAAGAATAGATTTACACAATGACCTTTCGACAGCTTTACCGGTACAGAGGTTTCGAAGGCACAGTGTTCTCAGATAGATTTTACCTTTTTCCCTAGACTACGAAATAAAAATTCCCTAGATTCTAAAGTCACGTGACATGGAAGAAATTCTGCATTTTGATTGGCTGTAACGACTTGGCTGAATCACATACGAGATTCATGAGCACCGGTTTGTGTTATAGAAAAACAACCTCCCCCCACCCTCCGTTAGCGAAAAAATTGCTTGAAGGCAATTTCTCCCCACTGCCCATCCCTTTACTTCCTCTTCCATCTATCACGTTCATTGCCAGAAAAAACACAGAAGTCTAAAAAAATCCTTTTTTTTCCATTAGATTTCGAGAAAATATTGCTAGTCTTCTAAAAATTTCCTAGAAATAAGAAGGAATTCCCTAAATAGGCTTGAATTTTCCTAGATCAAGGGATTTTCCCCTAGATCGGAAAACGCTGCGAAGGCACGGTATGGAGTTGCGCCACATCAAGTGATTATGACGTAAAGGAGAACTTTCCCGAACCTTCCATAGGGACTTCGAACTTAAAAGGGGAAGAAGAAACGGGTAGGGGGGGTAAAACCGCCAAGAGAAAGACTCGAGCACAATTCAGTTTCTCTTGTTAGCTATTCTGTCCTAAAGACACGTGATAAACGGATTATATAAGCACCATTTCGTATATTAAGCGGGTTTTTTTACATCAAGGGACAAATTTTCTTCGTATATTAAGCGGGATCATATTTTATGCGTACGTGTATTAAGCGGGTAATTTTACACAGGTTTAATAGGCATTTTTCAAGGGACCGAAGATAATTCGTATCTTAAGCGGGATCGTATCTTAAGTGGGCGTATCTTAAACGAGTTTCACTGTATTAGTAACTGAAGCACCAGTTCCATTTAATCTCCAAATTTCGCGAATTTCACTTTATTTTAATTCTGTACCTCATGGCATGTTTGTAAATGAGTGAAGTCGGTTATCATCTGCTTTAGTTAACTGCTGACGTCATAACAGCGTGCGGAAAATTAGCATATTTCGAAAAAAAGCAGGTGTTTTAATTAAAATGTTAGGGTGTCTTATAACTTTGCCCATGGTTTTTATAATTTTTTTGTTAAACTCTATAAAATTATCATTTCTGTAAAACAATTACTTGTGATAACAGAATAAATTTATGTTTTTGTCGTATTTGATAAAGCATTTTTAAGCTCTGAATCTTTTCTTTCACTGTATGTCAAATTAGGTAGGTGTCTTATAATTATGTCCACCACTGTATTTGTATGTATAGTAACCAACAATTCGTCTTACTACTTGCCATCGGTGTGAAAAAGAATATAACGACACGAGAAATAGCTGGTACACTGGCAACATCCTTCAGTGATTGGCTAGTTGATGCCGCAACCACGGTAACCACATCTTTCAAGTATGTTTTTTCTGTTTTTCATTTTCGACCTGGTAAAATGCGAATCTGCTCGATCCTTTTTAATTGATTAATCATATCGCATAGACAATACTGGTATTTTGGCCCTTGCCCTAAGTTCTTCCGTTAGGGAATTTTCACATCAGCAACGAATTTCTTGGAATTTTCAAGAAACAGCTAAACTAACAGAGCTTTACCAACTCCAAAATTGCTTGTACTGCAAAATTGCTACGACTATCTCCTTTTATTGAAATATTTTTATCACTTTCCAACCTATTTGAAAAGTGTTCATGACTTCGGTTTGTCTGGCCGTCTGCCGTCTGTCGTCTGTCCGGGCTCTAACTAACGTAAATATGTTCGGAATGACTTGCATTTTTTTTGTTATTGTCGTTAACTATAGCATGTTCCCTATTTCAACTGAAGTGTTTAGTACTTATAGTTATTTTACAGGGACAGACAATCAAATGTATTCCGTTACATTATAGTAAACGGGAAATAATCGTTTCAAGTGCATTTTTATGATGCTACGTCATTTGAAACATGATGAAATTGATATATAATGATGAAGCGCATTAAAATATGCTTTCTGTAGAATATGTGTTTTAAAGTATTTATTATTAATCTACATGGTTAAACAAAATAATTCTGTTACACATTGTTCTAAGAGGATAAATCGTTTGCAGCGTAATTTAGTGATACTTAACTATTTCAAACATAAGGAAAATGATATACATTACTGAGGTGCACTATAAATTGCTCTCTTGAAAGTATGGTGTGCATTGCGTTTATTTACAGGGACACACAAAAGATATCGGTTACAGTACATATGCGATATTTACAGTCTATGTGTGATAAGTCGTTTTAAACTTTGGTTTGCTTTTACTTACCCATCATACGTAGTATAAGGTAAGTCTTGTAATCGTTTTGAAAATCGAAAACATTTTTTTGACGGATTTACACGTTTCAGACACTGGAGATTCCGAAAAACATATTTTTAGAAAAAAAATTTTGCCGTCCGTCTGTGTGTCTGTGTGTCTGTGTGTGTGTGTGTCTGTAAACGCTCTATCTCCCGAAAAAATTGAGATAGAGACTTGCAATTTGGTATGTACTTAGTATGTAATAATGGGAAGAAGCCTATTTCATTTCAATAACCTCGATTAACCGGAACAATTTTTTTCGGACTCTCGAAATATTCGTTCTGATGAAAGGTATATAAAAATTTTCGAAATTGTTTATTTTAAGAAATGAATATAAAAGACAATAAAAAAATATAAATTTTGCATAAAGCATGAAGTCGATCGGATAATGAGTTGCCGAGATATTTGGAATCCTATTTTCCACACTCTTCGATTTTTCATGACCCTGTATTTCATCCAAATTTCACTTCAAAGATATATTTTAATTGGAAATTTGACGCTTAATCAGATGCAATAAACCGCTAGTTAATAGGATTATTATTTTTGGAGTTATAAGGAAAAACCTCTTTCAAGCAATTCAGTAATCGAGCCTTTAAAATTTGTGACGTCATCAAGCCACGATTTTATTTGAATTGCAATGCATTTTATAAGTAGTTTACACATTTTTATTTTAATATTTTACATTATGCATATCCATGATGGATAAGTATTACGGTGGCCCCCAACGACTAGTTTCAAGTTTAACTAAATTTTTTCATGTTACGTGAGTGTTTATAAACTCGGTTGTTCATATACAGGGCTACACAAGGGAATCCGTAAGTATTACAGACAATGGGAGTGAATTGCTTAAAGGTAGTTTTTAAATGTGTAACACATGTTCCTATTGAACTATATTTAGTAGACTAATAGAAGTTTGTGAAATATAAATAAATTATATACAGGGCTACGCAAAGAAAAATATACATTATCGTTTACGTTTGGTAATTGCTCAGTGTGAGTTTTAAGTAGCCTTTTAGCTTGATATGTGGCGTGTACAAAAGTCTTCAGATAATATACAGGGCTGTACAAAAGATTTCGAGTGCATTTCCTTCGATTGACGAAAATTGCTAAATGTAAATATTCTAACTGAACTAAATTTCATCATGCTATATATCCACATCTATTGATTATATACAGGGTTGCACAAAATAATTCGACTACTTTTTTGACACTGGAAGGTAATTTTGAAAACTGTATTTCCCATTGTTTTATATGTTTTCTATATGTTTATATGTTTACTTATGTATCTTATTTCACTTTATTTAACGGTGAAGTTTCGTTACACTTTTCCTGCTTTTTTGGAAAGTGTTTTATAAACTTTGCTTGACGCATGATTTTTCATTCTTATTTAATGTTGCAAATAGGTTTTGTGTCTGCAAGTGGCGACTCACTATTTTGTACTATTTAAAAAATATCGAGCATTGATCTGATTTTTTTTTTTTTTTTTTTTTTTTTTTTTACAAATTTCATATCATCGTCAACCATATAACACCATAAATAGCTGTCTGAATTGAGAAAGATTTTTCGACATCTCTGTATACAGGGTGTTCCTTGTTTTAACAATATCTAATTCCCAAATCCTTCGTTTTAGAGGTATAATTCCAATTAGAAATACAATTAAAATATTGTCCTTGTTCTTATGAGTACATTTTATAAATACCCGTTTTTCCGTTTTACGTGCAAGAGAAAGCTTATTATATATGAAATTTAAAGTATCAAAACTCTGTAAGTTTAGTCGCATAAAAATAGACTTTCTACAGTTTTACTTGTAAGAGAATGGAGACAGTTTTTCTAAAAAAACTTTTAGAACCCAGGGACCGCATAAAAATTGAAATTTCGCAACTATTTGGAAAATAACTATTTGGACTTCATTATATTACAATATACAATGGAGAAAAACATTCGAAATATTTTTGCATTTAGAACTATACCTCTAAAACTAACGGTTTAGGAATTAGATTTTGGTAGACAATAAGAAAGGTCACGCTACATATTTGTGTTCATCAGTTCTCCTGTTGAATGGAAACAAATTTGACAGATTTTAACAAATACAGAGTTCGTACGCTTGTACCACAATTTTTTAATTGAATTTTTTGCCTTATTTGAATGTAGAAATGTATTACAAATCCTGCAATTAAACGAGGCGTCTATAATTTCTGCTATTTAAATATTAAATTGAAAAATTCTATTAAACAGTTTTGGTAAAAGCGTACGAACCCTGAAATATGGTTCTTACTAAATTTATATTAAAATCGCGAGTTATATAGGCTATAAACAATTTCTGAAAAATGGTGTGATTGCGAGATAGCAGTATTTGAAATGTTTCACGAAATACCTTAGAGTTTGAAGAGAATTTTTCTGGTATCAGTGATCCAAAAGTCAGGACAAATTTTTAAAATTAATAACTCGTAAACGAATAAATATTAAAGATGCGTTTTTCACTGAACGGATGGGAAAGAAGACGAGTTTTTACGACGAAAGTATTACAATTATTGGACATTACCAGTCCAAATTACTGGCTGGGAAAAGATGAAATTTGGAATGTTCCACAATACATTTCAATTAGGAAACTTATTTTCTATAAATAAAGCTTATGCTTTTTTAGTGAAATAAATCCAGTTTCTTTTCCATCCGTTCGGTGCAAACCGAATCTTTTTACCTTTATTAGTTTTCGAATTATTAATTTTTAAAGTTGTTCTTCATTTCTGGATCCCCCAACCATGCGAATAACATTATCCATGATAAATTTCGAAGCGTCCTAATTACAAGCTGAAATTAGGAATGTTCCACAATAAACTTCAATTCGGAAACATAGTTTCCATAAATAAATCTTATGCTTTTTTATACCTTCCTCATAGCTAGGTTTAAATTTTACTGCATTTTATGTTCAAATTAATGGAACGCAATGGGATTTGTAATAGCTACAAAGAAAAAAAAACAAAAAAAAACCCAAGGAAATAATATATAAACAGAGACGGATTTAGAGGGTTGCGAGTTTGGTCGGTCACCAGGAGCACTAAAAACAAAGAGGTGGAAAATACAAAAAAAGAGAAGTGCCCAGTTAAACTGATGGCATTGAGCTCACAGGCTATTCACAATAATTGTATATTATATTCTTATTTCAAAGAATAATGCCCTAAAAAAATCGATAATAAATTAAGGGGGAATTACCCCCCCCCCCTTGTTCCCCCCTTTATACTTAACCAGCGAACCCCCAAAACTAACCAGGGAAGCGCCTTATCACAATGAACCTACATACAAAATGTGAAGCAAATCAGATAATTATACATGAAAAACCAATTTATCTAACATAAGGGGGGGATCAGCCCCTTGTTCTCCCCTTTATAGTTAACCAATGAACCTCCAAACTAATCAGGGAAGCGCCTTATCACAATGAACTTATATACGAAATTTGAAGCAAATAGGATGATTCTGCATGAAAAACCCATTTATCTAAATCAAGGGAGGGAATTAGCCCCCATTCCCCCTTTATACTTAGCCAATGAAACCCCAAAACTAATCAGGGAAGCGCCTTATCACAATGAACCTATAACCAAAATTTTAAACAAATCGGAAATTTCTATCAAGAGTTATCGCTTTACGTACATACATAAGTACGTACATACATACATACATACAGAACGGGCGGGCACATTAGCTCTCAGGCTTTGATAGCCTGTGAGCTAAAAATTACTGGTTAAGAAATCATAGTTTCTTTAGAAGGGATCATTTGTTTGGACAATTAATAAATATTACAAATTTACTATGCTCTAAAGTTTAATTAATAACATTTAAAACTTCACAGGGAATGTACTGTAATTAAAATATCACAAATTATATCAAAGAATGTTAAACCAAACGTTAAACAATATGTAACACTGACTGTAATTGAATTGAATTATGAGTGGCGCCTCCAGTTTGCACTAAAAGAAAAAGCTACAAAGCTTAGCTCCTCGGGGTGGTTATACATTTATCAATTTATTGGATAAGGATTATTATCAGTCAAGAATATTATTTATAATGTTATGAAGTCAGGAGCCTCGCTTTGTTTTTCTACATTTTTGTTTTATTCAACTGATATTTTAAATTACTTAAGAAAATGCAGGGATAAGGATTAAACAAATTACAAACGATTTATTAATATATACAATATAATATCAAAAGTAACGCTGAGTTCCATATAAACATACGCGCCAGCTTCATTTCAAAATATGCAATCAGGCATACTTAAACGACTAATTTTGAAAAGATTTTTGTCCTAATTAAATTCTGTGATTTATTAACACAAAAATAACATTTTAAAATTAGTCGTTTTAAGTTGGACTCATTGCCTTCTTTGCACCTGTTAAGTCGGCGTTATTAATATATTTATTATTACGTTTTTTTTTTTTTTTTTTTTTTTTTTTGGTAAAGCAAAGAGTTTCTTACTTGTAAACAATGTATTCAATGTATATATTAACATACTGAATATGAAACATAGTAACAAACTGAAGTTATAAATTTGGTTTTAGATATATAATTGCTATTTTTTTTTACAATGGAAATATTATTTTTATTATATAATTAATAAACATTCTACTTTTGTATAAAAAAATATAATTTTGCAAACGCTCGGAGAAAGTATGCGATACTATTTGAAATGTGCAGGGAGAAATCCAGTTCAGTCCACGTTTTCAAGAAATTGAATTTTTTGTATCATGTTGTTCTTCATGACGGAATACTAATAGCTGCGAACGTCTACACCGTTTTTGTACCACTATTTTTGAACAGAAAAAAATTAATGTTATCGTTATTTAATCTGAATTTTTGGAAATGAAATAAGAAATTTTTCTGTTTAGATATAGAGGTAAAAATAAAGCGCAAAAGTTGGCAGCTATATATACCATCATCTTACGTGTAGAATAATATCAGTACATATAAAATTAGTCAGAAGCCCGTTGCAGTTGAAACACCTTGTCAACCTCAACTTTGATTTATATTTTCTCTAAAGAAATTGATTGAAGTTGATTTAAGTATGTTTCTTCAAATTCTTCATTTCTTATTGTATTTTACATGGAATTCAAAACTTTCAAAATGAGTCCAAGAATTTTTGTTTAGTTTTCCTTGTACACTTTTAAATCAGCCCATAGCAAAAAATGTAGTCAGTTGTCATGCAGTACAATGAATAATTATAAAACTAAACACAAAATATAATTATTACCTGATATTCAAAGATAACTGACAATAATGTAGTACTTTGTTTTCACAGTAGAATACCTAACATGTTGGTTTCCTTGATTTATTTAAAAAATTTGCAGAATGCCAAAACAAATAAAATGTATTTTTTTACTAAAGAATTTTTTAAATGAAAGGTTTTGGCATAAAACGAGTCAATGTGACATATTTAGAGTTGCAAATTTTGATGTATTTTATATACATAAAATAATAAAGCATTTTATAAATCTTAAGATGTTTCTTTATGGTAAATTATATTTTCGAAACTTTGTAATATATATAATATAAGAACTCAATCACTTCATTTACTTCCATCTTTCTAAATAACTTTGGAATTTTAAAACAAATAAAATTCATTTCAGAACTGGTTTAAATCACTTTTGCAAAAGAAGTGTAACCATAAAAACAAAGCAATGTACCTACTTTAATTTTGAATAATTTAAAGTAATTTATTTATAAATAACACGCAAAAGTACTTTAAAATTATAAATTTGAAAACATAGGTGAACTTAAAAATATATTTTTGGAGAATATTTCTACACACAGGAATATATAAACGCTCCATTTGAATAATTTGATTTACTTCCATATTTCTTTAAAACTTTGGATTTCGAAAACAAATGGAATGCAGTTCCCAAACGGTTTAAAATTTTGTTGCTAATGAAAAGTTAAATCATAAAAACGAATCAATCAACGCGTTTTCATTTTCAATATCTTGAAGTATTTTTATACATAACAAAAGAAAACATTTTTAAACCTATAAATCTAAAGATTGGTATGAATAATAAAGTATGTTTTTGAGGCTTGGTCAGGTTTCGTATACGGGTGCATTCTTTTCCAATACATTTTTCCACTTTTGAAAACCAATGTTTTTATAAAGAATATTTTGCTGTATGTAATCTGCGATTACACCCGTACAGAGAGATTGTACTTAGAGCGTGCGCAGTGCCGGTTAAATTTGTTAGCGCATTATCGCTACTTTTCTCTTCTGCAGTCGGTGTTCACAACCAAAGCGTTGTGAACACCGTACATCAGCAAATTGTAGGAAATCTGGACAAAGTCTTGTCCCCCAAAATTTGTAAAGTGGTTTGTTCGGGAGTGAAATCGTTCCGAACGGGTTTTTCTTTTTGCATTTCGGTCGTACATGCTCTCTCTTTTAACTGTAACTGTATTCTAGTTTGATGTTCTGAGTAAGTATATCTAGTGTGAAACAACTCCATGGAGGGTGATGGAAGGACGGTTGAAATGATGAGTTTAAGTTTACTCCTTGTTGCAGTTGTATATTGGTAATATTAGTAATATTTGATAAAAAAGTTCTCAGGAAATGTCTGGAAGTATATGTATATATATATTTATTTAAGTTTAACATTCAAGATGAATGAATAAATGTGATTCTTATTTCAAATGATTCTTATTTCAATGTTCTATATACTTAGTCACACCACATACCTTAAACACTGCGTTTTATAAATCTGCTCTATTTCCACATGGTTAAGGGGTCATGATATGCTATTTAAATATCAAATAGATGCAGTGTGGTGCGATTTAGATGAAATATATACAATTTTTAAAATAGGTTCCAGAGTTAACTTCTTTTGGGAAACTATCGGATTATAACTATCCTTCTTGGAAGCTCGACGTCAAATGTGTATTGATCGATCGGAAATGCTGGGAGTTTATTACAAAGCCAGATATCGCATGTAAAGCGGATGCCTTTGATCGTGAGAAAAGTGACTTTGAATGACGTAAACGCAGAGCTTATACGACGATTTATCAAGCCATCGAAAGGAAATTCCAGATATTAATCGCTCAGACAGAAAGCGGAAAAGATGCCTGGGATATCTTAAAGTTAAATTTCGAACCAACTTTACGGGCACGTTTACCTGTATTAGTGGATGAATTTTTTGAAATGAAGTTAAACTCGCAAGAAGAAACCATCGGTTTATTTTGCAAGCAAATTGAAGAAAAAAAGACTCAGATCAAGGATGCAGGATTTGATATGCGAGCATTGTTGGTATTTTGCCAGTTAATCCGTCGTTTACCCGAAGAATACGAAAATCTAGTTCAAATGTTATATAGATTAGATGGCTGGAAAATGTATCTAAACAGTTAATTAGCGAAAATGGAAGAATTTGTTTAAAACATAAGGATGAATGTAAAGAGGTTATCACTGTAGGTGATGCTTATACAACAAAGTTTAAAACTACTACCGACAAACCAACCATTCCAAAGAAGAATTTCGCAACCAGTAAAAAGCCATGGTTTTCAAATAGTAGAAGCGACATGGAACCCTCTAGATGCTCTAATACTTCACCAGCTACTCGTATGGGGCCGAGTTTAATATGCAGTTACTGCAGAAGACCTGGGCACACAGATACTAATTGTTTCAAAAAGAAGGGCTATAGAAGAAAGAAGCAAGTTTTCTACAGTGAAACTACAAGGCAATCTGAATTCACCCTAATGTCTTAAAATGAAAAAAATGTGGAATTTCTGCTGGACTCAGCAACTACTTCTCACTTTACGAATGACAGGAGTCTATTAGTAACCTACAAGGGCCTCCCCACTCAACATGTGCTGATTGGAGACAAGGACTGTTTGTCGGAAATATTGGGTATCTGTGATATTGACTTTACCATAGTAGATGTAACAGGTAATGTAGAAATAACTTTAAAAAATGATTTATATGCTCCTAATATGAGAAGAAATTTAATTAGTGGGTCTAATATAGACATTGCAGGAAACTACATTCAATGGGGAAATAAAAAAAATGATTGTGTACGATAAATTTAATCGATATTGTTTTACTGTACCTAGAGTAGATAAATTGTATATTGTTAAAGGTTATGCTTCAAAATGTGAAAATTTTGCTTTTTCTACTAGTTTAAATGCAGAGATTGTACATCGTAGATTTTGTCATACAAATATGCTTTTCCTTGAAAAAATGAGTAAAAATAATTGTGTTAAAGGAATTGAAAATATTAACTGTATAAACGAAAACAAGATGTGTAAATCTTGTGTAATTGCAAAATCATAGACATTCGTTTGAAAGAAATTATCTGTATAAACGCATTTCTAGTCAAATTATTGATAGAGTGTATATAGATTTGTAGGGGAAATACTTTTTGTCAATAATTGACGATTATTCTAGAAGGACTGAAGTTTATATAATTAAAGATAAAACGGAAGTTTTTGAATGCTAATAAAAGTTTTTAGCGAAAGCTGAGAGACAAACTGGTAAGAAATAAAAGCATGTGTGAATTGATAATGGTCTTGAATTTATTCATAAATCATTTGAGAAATTGTTAACTGATTTGGGTATACAAATAGAAAGATCCTCCATTTATACTCCAGAACATATGGGTGTTGCTGAAAATTTCAATAAAGTAGCAATGAATGCAGTTCGAGCAATGTTACACGATAGCGGATTAAAACCATCATTCTGGGGGGGGGGGGGGAGCTCTTTTAGCATTTGTTCATACAAAAAATAGAACCGAACACATTTTAACCCAAGGTCTTACAACCCAAGAATTATTGACGAGATTCAAATCTTCGGTAATGCATTTAAGAATGTTTGGTTGTTTAGCATTTGTTAATGTTCCTAAAGTTAAATGAAATAAACTTCAACCTAAAGCTTTACCAGATATTTTAGTTGGTTATGCCATGTAAACAAAAGGATATAGGTTTTATATTCCAAAAGAAAGGCGAATTGTAGATTTTATTCATGTGCATTTAGAGGAATCCAAAAAAGGTGTAGAAACATTGTTTGGGGGAAATTATAAGTATAATTATATTGTATTGAATTTTAATGAATCTCAAATTGAATCAAATGGTTTAAGTAACGCGACTCTAGATCTTAATCATAAACTACCAGGAGAAAGCTTAAACGAAGATGATGAGGAAAGCGGGAGTAAAGTAACTTTGACTTCTATAAATATTTCGAAATGGAAAATGATTGAAAAACATACAACCAAAAGTAACAGGATTGACGTGTATTATTATACCCCGATAACAAATAAGAGACTGAGATCTTTAAATGATGTTAAAAAATATTCTCAGGAAAATAAAATCGCTTATGAACCGGATAAATATGACTTTAAACATAAAACTACTCATCCTAATCTTGAAACTTTAAATGAACCCTCAACTAGTGATTCGATTGATTCATTTTTAACTGAACTATTTCAACGTGAATTTTACAATACTGAAATCCATAAATCGTTTCAGGATGCACAGGTAAACCGAGAAAGCGGGAAATGGAATGCTGCAATGAGGGAAGAACTTGAGATCATGAATAAAAGAAAGGTTTGACGGTTGGTTGATCCACTCCAAAACGCTACAATAGTAGGATGGAAATGGGTTTATAATATAAATAAAAGAAAACTGCCCAGTTAAACTGACGGCATTGAGCTCACAGGCTATTCACACTAACTGTAAATTATATTCTTATTTCAAAGAATTTGAAATAAGCCCTCGAAAAATGAAGAAATCGACAATATATTAAGAGGGGGGAAACATCCCCCGTTTCTCCTTCTTATAATTAACCAATGAACCCATAAAACTAATCAGAGAAGCGCCTTACCACAATGAACCTATATACAAAATTTGAAAAAATCGGATAATTCTGCATGAAAAAACCATTTATCTAAATTAAGGGGGGGGGGGTTAGCCCCCCGTCCCCCCTTTATACTTAACCAAAGAACCCCCAAAACTAATCAGAGAAGCGCCTTATCACAATGAACATATATATAAAATTTGAAGAAAATCGGATAATTCTGCTTAAAAAACCCATTTATCTATATCAAGGGGGGTTAGTCCCCCCCCCGTTCCCCCCTTTATACTTTACCACTGAACCCCCAAAACTAATCAGGGAAGTGCCTTACCACAATGAGCCTATATACAAAATTTGGAGTAAATTGGATAATTCTGCATGAAAAACCCATTTATCAAAATTAAGGGGGGGGGGTAGCCCCCGTTTCCCTCCTTTACACTTCACCAATGAACCCCCAAAACTATTCAGGGAAGCCCCTTACCACAATGAGCCCATATAGAAAGTTTGAAGAAAATCGGATAACTCTGCATGAAAAAAATCACTTATCTAAAATAAGGGGGCAGGATTAACCCCCCCGTTACCCCCTTTATACTTAACCTATGAACCCCCAAAACTAATCAGGAAAGAACCTTATCACAATGAACCTATATACAAAATTTGAAGAAAATTGGATAATCCTGCATGAAAAAACGATTTATCCAAATTAAGGGGGGTTAGCCCCCCGTTCCCCCCCTTTATAGTTAACCAATCAATCCCCAAAACTAATCAGGGAAGCGCCTTATTACAAGGAACCTATAAACAAAAGTGGAAGGAAATCGGATAACTCTGCATGAAAAATTCATTTATCTAAATTAAGGGGGAGGATTCCCCCCCGTTAGCCCCTTTATACTTAACCTATGAACCCCCAAAACTAATCAGGAAAGAACCTTATCACAGTGAACCTATATACAAAATTTGAAGAAAATTGGACAATTCTGCATGAAAAAACCATTTAACTTAATTAAGGGGGGTTAGTCCCCCCGTTCCCCCCTTCATAGTTAAACAATCAATCCCCAAAACTAATCAGGGAAGCGCCTTATCACAAGGAACCTATAAACAAAATTGGAAGCAAAACGGTTATTTCTGTCAAGAGTTATCGCGTTACGTACGTACATACGTACATACATACATACATACAGAACGGGCGGGCACATAAGCTCTCCGGCTTTGATAGCCTGTGAGCTAAAAACACAGAAAAAAATGGTAATAAAAAGAAAACTGCCCAGTTAAACTGAGGGCATTGAGCTCACAGGCTATTCACACTAATTGTATATTATACTCGTATTTCAAATAATTTGAAATAGGCCCCTCCAAAAATAAAGAAATCAACAATATATTAAGGGGGGTAATCCCCCCGTTACCCCCTCATAGTTAACTAATGAACCCCTTAAACTAATAAGGGAAGCCTCTTAATAAAATGAATATATGTATACAAAATTTGAAGAAAATCGGATAATGCTGCATGAAAAAACCATTTATCTAAATTAAGGGGAGATTAGCCCCCCTCCCCCTTTATACTTAACCAATGAATACCCAAAACTATTCAGAGAAGCGCATTATCACAATGAACCTATATACAAAATTTGAAGAAAATCGGATAATTCTGCTTGAAAAACCCATTTATATAAATTAAGGGGGGATTAGCCCCCCCCCTTTATACTTAACCAATCAATCCCGAAAACTAATCAGGGAAGCATTTTAACCCAATGAACCTATAAATAAATTTTGAAGCAAATGGGATAATTCTTCATGAAAAACCCATTTATATAAATTAAGGGGGGATTCGCCCCCCGTTCCCCCCCCTCTTTATACTTAACCAATCAATCCCGAAAACTCATCAGGGAAGCGTCTTAACCCAATGAACTTATAAACAAATTTTGAAGCAAATGGGATAATTCTGCATGAAAAACCCATTTATATAAATTAAGGGGGAATTAGCCCCCCGTTCCCCCCTTTAATACTTAACCAATCAATCTCGAAAACTAATCAGGGAAGCGCCTTAAGACAGTGATCCTATAAACAAAATTTGAAGGAAAACGGAATAGTTCTGCATGAAAAACCCATTTATATAAATTAAGGGGGGGATTAGACCCCCGTTCCCCCCTTTATACTTAACCAATCAATCCCGAAAACTATTCAGAGAAGATCATTATCACAATGAACCTATATACAATATTTGAAGAAAACCGTATAATTCTGCATGAAAAACCCATTTATATAAATTAAGGGGGTATTAGCCCCCCCTTCCCCCCCTTTATACTTAACCAATCAATTCCGAAAACTATTCAGAGAAGCGCATTATCACAATGAACCTATATACAATATTTGAAGAAAATCGGATAATTCTGCATGAAAAACCCATTTATATTAATTAAGGGGGGATTAGCCCCCCCGTTTCCCCCCTTTATACTTAACCAATCAATCCCGAAAACTAATCAAGGAAGCGCCTTAACACAGTGATCCTATAAACAAAATTTGAAGGAAAACGGAATAATTCTGCATGAAAAACCCATTTATATAAATTAAGGGGGATTAGCCCCCCCCCGTTCCCCCCCCTGTATACTTAACCAATCAATCTCGAAAACTAATCAGGGAAGCGCCTTAACACAGTGAACCTATAAACAAAATTTGAAGGAAAACTGAATAATTCTGCATGAAAAACCCATTTATATATATTAAGGGGGGGATTAGCCCCCCCTTTATATTTAACCAATCAATCCCGAAAACTATTCAGAGAAGCGCATTATCACAATGAACCTATATACAAAATTTGAAGAAAATCTGATAATTCTGCATGAAAAACCCATTTATATAAATTAAGGGGGGATTAGCCCCCCGTTCCCCCCTTTATACTTAACCAATCAATCCCGAAAACTAATCAGGGAAGCGCCTTATCACAAGGAACCTATAAACAAAATTTGAAGGAAAACGGATATTTCTATGAAGAGCTATCGCGTTACGTACTTACATACGTACATACATACATACATACATACATACATACAGAACCGGCGGGCACATAAGCTCTCAGGCTTTGATAGCCTGTGAGCTAAAAAGTACAAGGCACGTCTCGTATCTCAAGGTTTTAAACAGAAACCAGGTATTGATATTAGTGATATATTTTCACCTGTTGTAAATTTTTCAATTATAAAACTAATGTTTATTTTATTGGTTTCTATGTTAAATTGGTATCAAATTCAATTAGATGTAAAAACTACTTACTTATATGGGTCTTTAAAATAAACAGTATTTATGAAACAACCTCCAGGATTTGTAATGAGGGGTGCCGAAAATAAAGTTTGTTTGTTAAATAAATCTATTTATGGTTTACGGCAAAGTGGCGAAGAATGTAATTCTGAATTAGAAAATATACTACATAATCCAGGATTTTTGTAAATTAAAATTGTGTAACTGTGTATATAACCTGAAAAGTAATACAATTTTAGCTGTTCATGTAGATGATTTAGTTTTGTTTGCTAAAGATAAAAATATATTGCAATCTATAACTAATATGTTAAAAAATAGCTTGGAAATTACAGAAATAGGATTAACGAAATATTTGTTAGGTGTTAACATTGAACTAATTGCTGATTCATTATTTATTCATCTAACAACTTACATTGAAAATTTTGAATTTATACTATTAAAATAATGTTTCGCTCTGTGTGTGTATGTGTGTTTTTCTGTGATGGCTAGCAAAATCTAGCCCAACTAAAAGCCTGAAAATTTAGATTTAAGTAATCCAAACCCTCTCCTGGTGCACCTGAAACTCAGAATTTTAAAATTTTAATTACTTACTGAAATATTGATTAAAATGCACAAAGAACTCTCATCAAAAATACGTTTTTTTCCTTCAGTTGTTTGTTTGTATAGAATCTTCACCAAAGACATTAAATAAACCAGAATAACGATGCATTGTTAAGGACTTATAACGAAATAGTGTCAATATGGATTGCAGTTACCGGTGTACAAGCTAATGCAGCGCCATCTTCTCATGGCAAATTACACAGACGCCACATGTTTGAAACATTTTTCAGGCACGTTTTTCTTCATGATAATTAGCTGGGTTGAAGGTTTTTTTTACAAACGGACATATGTTATCATGATAGAGAATATTAATGCAGAAAACTTTATTTAACAGATTATTTGTTAAAATTTTCAGGGATGGAGAGGGGTAAAGGTCTAGTTACATTTAACAATTTTAACATTTTTAGCTTCACCCGTAGCGTTTAATTGCTGCTTTATATAGAGAATACCGCTATTTTAAATCTCAGCTAATAATGTTCCGAACCAGTTCAATTTTTACTAAATTATTTTAAAAATCAGTATTCATAGCTTCAAGGGGTATTTCTAGAAAGCAGTTACCAGTGTTTCCGAATAATAGTCTAAGCCAAATTTCAAATTAAGTTCCTAGCTTAACCAAATGAATCAATCTTTAAAGATGCATAGTGATCCTCCTAATTAGTTATTTGCTGAAGGGCACTTGAACATCTGCTGCCCCCCCGGCCCTCCTTCATGGTTTTTCTTTAACTATGCCCCGTTTCATATCTCCACAACCATCTTTCCGATTTCAACACAAGTAATTCCAAACATTATAATTAATTTAATAGTCACCCTCTATAACATTAAACTAAATTTATGAGTAGCGGTTACCACTATTTCCGAATAATAGTTTAAGCCAAATTTCTAATTAAGTTCCTAGCTTAATCAAACAAACGAATTTTTAAAGATGCATCGTGGTCCTCCTAATTAGTCATTTTCTGTTGGGCACTTAAACATACCCTCTCCCTCCGGCCCCTCCTTCAAGGTTTTTTTCTCTAACTATGCCGCGTTTCCATATCTCCGCAACCATCTTTCCGATTTAAACGCAAGTGCTTCCAAACATTATAATTAACTTAATAGTCACCCTTTATAACATTAAACTAAATTTATAAGTAGCGGTTACCACAATTTCCGAATAATATTTTAAGTCAAATTTGTAATTAAGTTCCTAGCTTAATCAAACGAACGAATTTTTAAAGATGCATAGTAAGTACATTTTTAAAGTGCATTTTCATATTGCATTTTTAAAGTTAACGAAAATGAAATTGTGGAAAATGAGTTAATGAAAAAATATCCATACTGATCTTTAATCGGGTGTCTGTCATTTTTGTCTAATAGATCAAAACTTGTATTAGTTTTTCTGTAAATGTAATATCACAATTTTGTAATGGTTATACATATAAACACTGGTTAAAAGTGGTAGATATTATGGATTATGTTTTTGCTACTAAAAGTTATAAAATAAACCTGTCTAATGTAAAATCATCAAGTTTATGTGCATAATCAGATGCTAACTGGGGATGTCACCTTTTTAAACAACATTCAAGTGGTGGTTATATAATTTACTTTGGTAACGTTCCGTTTGCTTGGAAATCATCGAAGCAGAAATGTATTGCACTCAGTTCTATGGAGTGAGAGTTTATCTCATTAACTGAAATTGTAAAGGAATTAAGTTAGTATTCAAGAGTCTTAAATGAACTTAATTTATGTGATAAAATAAAACAATTCAGTACTGTGATAATGAATCTTCCATTTATTTTTCTAAAAATAGTCAAAAGAACTTTAAAACTAAACATATTCATATAAGATATCAATTTATTCGTCAATTAATAAATGAAAATGTTTTTGAGTTAAAACATGTAAGTTGTAAAGTTAATAAGGCAGATTTTCTAAAAAAACCTTTACTGTATATATGATTTCAGATAGCTATTTGTAATATTTTTGATTTTGATTATAAAAAGAAAGAGGAAGTTTTTACGACCGATGGGGCCGCATGTAGGAAATCTGGACAAAGTCTTGTCCCCCAAAATTTGTCAAGTGGTTTGTTCGTGAGTGAAATCGTTTCCGAACCGGTTTTTCTTTTTGCATTTCGGTCGTAAAGGCACTCTCTTTTAACTGTATTCTAGTTTGATGTACTGAATAAGTATATCTAGTTTGAAACAACTCCATGGAGGGTGATGGAAGGACGGTTGAAATGATGGGTTTAAGTTTACCCCCTGTTGCAGTTGTATATTGGTAATTTTAGTAATATTTGATAACCAAGTTCTTAGCAGAGGCTGGAGGTATATGTATATATTTTTATTTAAGTTTAACATTCAAGATGAATGAATAAACGTTATTCTTATTTCAAGTTAAACTGTTTCATCAATGTGCTATATACTTAGTCACACCACCGACCTTAACCACTGCGTTTTATAAATCTGCTCTATTTCCACCACAAATTTTGCTCACATACATGTGCGCTACTTTCTCCTCCTGCGGGGATTTCTCAAAACAGTAGTTCATTTCAAAATAAAAATTCTAAGCTATTCATAGGTTCCATTATCCGCGTTTTAAATCCACTCATCCATGTGACTTGATAGAAACGTGCGTTTCAAATTCACGGTCCACACACCGCCCTCTGAATACAAGACCTAAGCACTGACACAAAAGTGGCGGATCTCGTAGGTGGATTTTTTTAAGAGTTTGTATAGTCCGCTGCATTTACGCACCAGTCATTTCTAAAAGTTTTCTTTGATCTCCGAAAGATAAGGAGAAGAAAACTTTCAGAAATTATTGGCGTTCAAATTTGAGGGAACGTAGAAACGCTGAAAAGAATCTGCCTTCGACAGCTGCCACTTTTGTGTCAGCGCGCAAGCCACTTATTCAGTGGCCGGTGGTCCACATTTAACCTAGTTAACCAGTGTCGTTTCAATTAATATTTTTCAATTTCAATCTGTGGTTTTTCTGGTTTATACTTTTCCTTTTCCAGCATGCAAAACGTATACCAGTCGTAAGAGGGCGCTATTTTCACCTTGCGAATTTTCTTCTATTCATCTGCTCAGGCTTAACATATAATGGCTTTGCACCCGTACGAACCCTGTTGGTTAAATAGAAAAGAAGATAAGAAATCTGTCGATAACTTCATTTATTTCCATTTTCTTAAATAAATTTGAACTTTCAAAACAACTAAAACAAATTTCCAAGTTTGTTTACTCTCTTAACAGTTTTACCCGAACGTTGCTCGGGGAATATTGTTTCGACACTAGTCAATTGATTTGTCCAGAAAAATTCCGCGTATTCGCAATAAATAAAAATACGCATAAATTAATAAAATTAACACTTGTATCAATATTGATTGATGCTTTGCACGTTTATTAGGAATTTGAATATATATATTTTTTTAATGAAAAGGGCGCTTAAATTTGAGAATCTGGAAAAAAAAAAAAAAAAAAAAAAAAACTTGTTTATTTGGTTATAGCATTTTTACTAGCAAAAATAAAACCATAAAAAACAAATCGATGTATCTGGTTTTAAATGTTTTGTAATAAATAACAGAATAAAATATTTTATAATTTTATTTCTGAAAATATGTTTGAACAGCGAACTAAATTTTCGATGCAGAGTTAATACGCAGGAATATAAGAACTCCATTTGATAACTTCATTTACTCCAGTCTTTCTAGATAACTTCTGAATTGTCAGATGACATTAGGGAATTGTATCCTGCACAGGTCTCTCAATGTTTAATGAGACAGATTGTTTGGGGAGAGGGGTTACACGATGACAAGACACATCAGAGGATTCCTGAAAATTCATCGTATGTAATGCTTGTATTCCCCACTTGGTAGTGTGCAAAGAGGTATGGAATGCAGCGCTGAAGCTCTATTAAAGTGCAATCGTTGGGAGAGGGGTGGGATTTATTGGCATTCCTTATCCAAGGAGCGGTCGTAACCCAGAACAATAGGAAATGCGTCAAAGGCTTCTGTATATCTAAAATGCTGGAGGTAACTCTCTGTTACTATCGGCTACATGGAATTCACGATTTTTCTTTTTCTCGTTATGTTTGTCACTCTATGATCGCGGTGCATCTAATTTCAAATATCTATGGGGCAGTAAATGCATATGTATAAATTTTAATCTGTAACTGTAAAAGAAAATCGTAATTTCGGGAATCTACATGTCAAAAAATTTTACACGTAGATAGTAATGTACAGTTGTTAAAATTTTGTAAATTGCATAAAAGTATGCCAAAGGAAACTTTAAAAAAATGTACATTTTAATGTATTTCAGTTATAATATGTGTAGTCTATCGGGCTTGCACTAAAGCTAAAAACATTTAATGCTTAGCTCCTGGGGCTGCTTATGCATTTATCCATTTATTGTGTAATATTTTTTAACAGTCAACAAGATGATATACCATATGATGAAATCAGGAGACTATGTTTTTACGTTTTTCTTTTATTCAACTGATATTTTAAATAACTTAAGAAAATGCAGTTTTAGTGATTTTACAAATTATAAAATATTTACTAATATATATAATATAATATCAAAAGTAACACTAAAATTTTATTTAAAATCTTTTTTATTATATATATAAAATAAATAAATAAATGCGCGTTGCTTTTGCCAAATGTGAAGTTTTGAAGCTTAGAAAATTATTCAAGTTAGTTATATTTTTCATAACAATAGTTATTAAACAAATAGTTATTTTATTCAGAAACAAATATTAACCGTTTGCTTCGTATTTGGCCTTGTTCATACGTATATTTTTTATAACCAACTGGTGTTTTGACTGCATATCATAACTACAAATAAATCTTTTTCTGTATTCCTGCTATTTTATAGATAATTATCTAGCTCTTATATACACTGACAGTAAAAAGAAAAAAAAAGTATAAAATTATATTTTATGTTAACTATTTAAGTGCGTGGCCGAATTTTTCATGTATATTTGAAGATTTGTAAAATAATAGCTATGAAAAGCATTGGTATGAGGATTTGTATTTGATTAACATACATATTTATGTATCTTATGTCCTGGAAAAAATAACATTAATATGAAGTTTTTGTTGAATCAGCCTTTGAATTAAAAAATTACGTGACGGAAAAATGCAGATAGGACGCTTAAGGGTTTTAATTCTTTTAAGTGAAGTCCAATGAAGGGTTATAGATTTATAGATCAGGGCTAACGTTACCACGCAGTCAAATGGTAAACTTCGCTACACTTAGGGTTCTTACGCTTTTACCATAAATTATAATTTTGAGGGGTCATCCTTTAATTATGTCACATTTCAGAATAAAAAGAAAACTGCCCAGTTAAACTGAGGGCATTGAGCTCACAGGCTATTCACACTAATTGTATATTATACTCTTATTTCAAAGAATTTGAAATAAGACCCTCGAAAAATAAAGAAATCAACAATATATTAAGGGGGGTCATCCCCCCGTTACCCCCCTCAAAGTTAACTAATGAACCCCTTAAACTAATCAGGGAAGTCTCTAATTACAATGAATATATTCTGATTATATATACATTTCTGAATATATATATATACAAAATTTGAAGAAAATCGGATAATTCTGCATGAAAAACCAATTTATCTAAATTAAGGGGGGTTACCCCCCCTTTCCTCCTTTATACTTAACCAATGAACCCCCAAAACTCTTCAGATAAGCGCATTATCACAATGAACCTATATACAAAATTTGAAGAAAATCGGATAATTCTGCATGAAAAACTCATTTATCTAAATTAGGGGTGGGTTATCCCCTTTCCCCCTTTGTACTTAACCAATGAACCCCCAAAACTATTGACAGAAGCGCATTATCAAAATGAACCTATATACAAAATTTGAAGAAAATGGGATAATTCTGCATGAAAAACCTATTTATCTAAATTATGGGGGGTTAGCCCCCCGTTTCCCCCCTTTATGCTTAACCAATGAACCCCCAAAACTATTGACAGAAGCGCATTATCAAAATGAACCAATATACAAAATTTGAAGAAAATGGGATAATTCTGCATGAAAAACCTATTTATCTAAATTATGGGGGGTTAGCCCCCCCCGTTTCCCCCTTTATGCTTAACCAATGAACCTCCAAAACTAATCAGGGAAGCACCTTATCACAAGGAACCTATAAACAAAATTTAAAGTAAAACGGTTAGTTCTATCAAGAGTTATCGCGTTACGTACATACATACATACGTACGTACATACAGAACCGGCGGGCACATAAGCTCTCAGGCTTTGATAGCCTGTGAGCTAAAAAGGGGGGAGCGTCCACAAAATGTGAGAAAGGGTGACAGGGGGAGCGGTAAGGAGATGATTAACTCGTTGCGATTGCACACTTAAAATTTGAAAATATCTACGTAGGTGTTATTTTAAATTAGCTTAACGGTACAGTGGATTTTCGAGTTCGAAATATTCCTTTAAATTATCGATTTTTATTTACAGAATAATAATAATCTTTATGACACCAGTTTCAGATCTCGCCCAAATATTTCTGATTATGATAATTTTTAAGCAAGGTATGTGCATTTTTGTGCAGCCACAGGCAACAGCTATTTCACTCACACCCACTTAAAACACAATTTGCACAGCTTCCAGCATTTAACTTTCTTCCTACCACTAAAATAAAAAAAAATTCCTTATTTAATCTCCGAAATCTCCAATTAAATAAGACAATGATTTCTATTAAATTTTATGTGTACAGAAAAGAGTTAAGTTGACAGCTATGCCTTTGACTATGCTGATTTATTCTCCCTGCGAAGGGTTTTTTTTGCGGACTCAATGGCCTTTATTTCTCATGAATATTTGTACGGATTTGTTTGTCATGAATATTTCAGGAATTATGCATAGAGTATATTATTATTAAAAATATACAAAATTCTCATAATATTTTTATTTTAGTAAAGCAAATAGATACTTATTAAGATAAGTTATGTATTCTACTTTTTAAGCTACAAACCATTTATGTAAAAAGTATTTTGTAATATTTGCAGATTTTACCTCTTAACACTTCATTTAACGGCAATTTAATATGAAATCTGGGTTTTCAAACTATACAAGCCTCGCTTTTTTCTGAAAAGGACAGTTCTATTCCTAGATAAATTTATCGAATTTATGCGATAGCAAGTACCGTAATTTCTGGCCTATAATCCGCAGATAAAACAATCATATTTTGACCCAGAAATTTTATTTTATAAAATGTAACTTAATGATCACTGTAAATATTTGACTTGAATTTTTAAATTAAATTTGTGGGTCGAAACAAGATTGTTTAATGCGCGGATTATAGGCCGGAAATTATCCCCCTTAATTTAGATAAATGGGTTTTTCATGCAGAATTATCCGATTTGCTTCAAATTGTCTATATAAGCGCATTGTGATTAGGCGCTTCCCTAATTAGTTTTGGGGGTTCATTGGTTAAGTTTAAAGCGGGGGAACGGGGACTAATCCCCCATTAATTTAGATAAATGGATTTTTCATGCAGAATTATCAATTTGCTCAAATTTTCTATATAGGTTCATTAAGTATAAAGGGGTCAACGGGGGAAAATCACACCTCTGAATTTATTTTCGATTTCTGTATTTTTCGAGGGGCATTATTCTTTGAAATAAGAGTATAATATACAGTTAGTGTGAATAGCCTGTGATCTATATGCCATCAGTATAACTGGGCATTTTTCTCTTTATTATATACTAGCAAATCCGTCCGGCGTTGTCCGGTATCGTCAAAAAATAATACGAAACGCGAAATCACTCTAAAAATCGCTGCATGAAACCGTTCTCGTAAATCTTTGTCTTTCGGAAATTAAATAGAGAGATTTACCCGAAGCGGAAGTAAATTTAATACCACCCCCTCAAATGTCTGGATCAATTATTTCAAAACTGTCAGATTTTGGTCAAAATTTTTAAAAAAAGTTACCGTCTAATTTTCTCAAAATTTGCATTTTCGGAATCGGAAGAAAACTGTGAGTTTCGATTCAAATAATCCAATACTTTTCTTAATGCTCGAAGATGAGTAAAAATAAAACTTTTTCGTTTTCTGGGATTATCAAATCGGTAACTTTCTTTTGCGGTTTCAATAAAAATAGTTATTTTTGCGCACGCGCAGAAAAATCTTTTAGTTCCACCGCCGGAGAATGCATTTTGTTCTAAAAAAAATTATCCCCCACGTGTCCCCGTTGCCAACGATACCGTGTATAGCAGTCGTTCTAGGCATGCGCTGCAAAATCTTTTACTTCCAGTTTCTACCACCAGCTGGAGCATTCTGTTTTAAATAAACCTATCTCCGAACGAAACTCCGGCACTCGTTCCTGTTGCTTACGGGAACGTGTAGAAGGCGTGCCGTGCATGCGCGAAAAATCTGTTAGTTCCACTTTCCACCGCCAGGGAGCACCAAATCTATGTCTTAAATAATTAGCTATATCTTCATTAGTTCATGTTAAGTTGAATAAACCAATTTCCGTTGAAATCAGACCCATAGAACACGAGAAAAAAATCTCCCCCCGGATATTAGTATTCATAAATGGTGGTAACCAAGGGCTGAAAAAATGATACCGAAGTTTATTTAGTTACTGGAAGACCTCCGAAGAATGTCAGAAAAGACTGCGTTTGAATCGGACCAAGATTAAATGCAAAATCTTTTAGTTGCATTATCCACCACCAGGGGTGCATTTTGTTCTAAACAAATCTCTTTCCGAACGAAACTCTGGCACGTGTCCTCGCTGCTTATGACAACATATAGAAGGCGTTCTGTGCATGGGCAGAAAATCTTTTAGTTCCACTTTCCAGTGCCAGGGGTGCCAAATCTATATCTTAATCAGTTATCTATATCTTAATTAGTTCATGTTAAGTTGAATGAATCAATTGTCGTTGCAATCGGGCCCTTTGTCTGAATCGGACAAATTTTAAATGCAAAATTGTTTAGTTTCACTTCCCTCCACTAGAGGGGAAGTGCTACAACAAAGCAACAAAATTGATACGACAAAGGATTTTCACAAAATTTGCATTTTCGGAATCAGAAGAAAACTGTGAGTTTCAATTCAAATAATCCAATACTTTTCTTAATGCTCGAGGATGAGTGAAAATGAAACTTTTTCGTGTTCTGGGATTATCAAATCGGTAACTTTCTTTTGCGGTTTCAATAAAAATAGTCATTTTTGCGCACGCGCAGGAAAATCTTTTAGTTCCACCGCCGGGGAATGCATTTTGTTCTAAAAAAATTATCCCACACGTGTCCCCGCTGCCTACGATACCTTGTATAGCAGACGTTCTAGGCATGCGCTGCAAAATCTTTTACTTTCAGTTTCTACCGCCAGGTGGAGCATTCTGTTTTATATAAACCTATTTCCGAACGAAATTGCGGCATTCGTTCCTGTTGCTTACGGGACCGTGTAAAAGGCGTGCCGTGCATGTGCGAAAAATCTGTTAGTTCCGCTTTCCACCGCCAGGGACTACCAAATCTATGTGTTAAATAGTTAGCTATATCTTCATTAGTTCATGTTAAGTTGAATGAACCGATTTCCGTTGAAAGCATACCCACAGAACACGAGAAAATAAATCACCCCCCCGGATATTAATATTCATAAATGGTGGTAACCAAGGGCTGCAAAAATGATACCGACGTTTATTTATTTCCTGGAAGACCTCCGAAGAATGTCAGAAAAGACTGCGTTTGAATCGGACCAAGATTAATTGCAAAATCCTTTAGTTACTTTGTCCACCACCAGGGGGTGCACTTTGTTCTAAACAAACCTTTTTCCGAACAAAATTCCAGCACGTGTCCTCGCTGTATATGACAACGTATAGAAGACGTTCTGTGCACGCGCAGAAAATCTTTTAGTTCCGCTTTCCACCGCCAGGGGTGTCAAATCTATATCTCAATCAGTTATCTATATCTTAATTAGTTCATGTTAAGCTGAATGAATCAATTGTCGTTGAAATCGAGCCATTTGTCTGAATCGGACAAATTTTAAATGCAAAATTGTTTAGATCGAAACTCCGGCACGAGTGCCTGCTGCCTATGACATCGTATAGCAGGCGTGCTGCGCACGCGCTGCAAAATCTTTTAGTTCTATTTTATACCGACAGGTGGCGCTAAATCTGTATGTTAATTAGTTATCTACACCTTAATTAGTTCGTGTTAAGTTGAATAAACTAATTCTCATTGAAATTGGTCCCATAGAACCCCAGAAAATACCCCTCCCTGGTCATTAATGTTCAGAAATAGTGGTAACCAAGGGCTGAAAAAATGATAACAAAGTTTATCTAGTATCTGGGGACCTGCGAAAAGGTTTCCTTTCAATCGGACTAAAAATTAAATAGTTCTGAGTTTGGAAGCCGGGGGGGGGGGCGGAGAGGGGGTTTCGATCAGAGCATTAACGCGATGTTTAAACTACAACCGAACACTCACCTCCCCCCCTACCAACAGAATTTAACCAACGACGTTAAAAAATTAGGACATATCATTAACTTTTTATACAGAGACAAATTGACTTTTTTTTTACATACAAAAACAGTAAGTTACCGTTGTGAATTTCTGAAATAAAATACGTAAATGACGTATACATGACAAAACTCTAAAAATCGCATAAAACAAATCGCAAAAATTCCCAACTCGTTGTTTGAATTGCAATCAGCTGACGATCTTTTCATCTGCCAATCACAACTGTCGGGATGACTTCCAGCTATGCCTACAATTCTATCAGATACCAATCACAACTGCCCTCCAATGATGTTTGACTTGTAGTGGGCGATTTGTGACGTCATTTGAAACAGAAAACGCTGCTAAACATGAAAAAAAGTTAAAAAACGCTTAAAAAATGAAATTAAAAGAAAAGTCTAATAAAAAATCGGGATAATAAATAATCTTCCCCTATCTTTTAAAATTATGATTTTTTTTATCTGTAAAGAATTATCAACTTTCTTCAAGCCAAAGAGAGTAAAAAAAAAAAAAAAAAGACGATTCTGAGCGTATCTGAGTCTGAAATGGAAGCAATCACCGCACCAATCAAGCATTCTGGGCAAAATTACTTAGTGTCGAAGGAAAAGTCGCCAGAAAATCAAAAGCTGTACGAAGAAAGCTGTACGAATTTCGCATAAACTTTATTGAAAAGAAGATAAAAAAAAGGTATATTGTGCTAAAAATTTGAAACCGGATTCCTGTTTCTAATGTGGGTAAATCGCAGCGAAACGTCAAAAAAAGTAAAAATCGCATTTTTAAAATCATGATTTTATATCTGTAAAGAATTATCAACTTTCTCCAAGCTAAAAAGAGAAAAAAACTGACGATTCTGAAAGTATCTGAGGCTGAAATGGAAGCGCAACCACCGAACCAATCAAGCATTCTGGCAAAATTTCTTAGTGTCGAAGGAAAAAAATCGCCAAAAATTCAAAAAATCGCTGTACAAATTTCGCATAAACTTGAAAACAGGACAAAATTTACTATATTGTGCTAAGAGATTGGAACCGGATTTCCGTTACTAATGTGGAAAAAACACAGCAAAACATGAAAAAACACTAAAAATCGCATTAAAAATGAAATTAAAAAATATCTATTCAAAAATTCCAAAATCTGGCTTCGAGGTGCAAAACTATATACACAGAGGTACCTTCCCACCAAATTTTGTAGCTCTGCGTGCAGCGGTCTCTTCAGAACACAACCGAGAAACAGACACACACACAAACTTCCTTCTTTATTATAGTTGGAAATAAAATGATTATTATGGAAGAAGTTTGAACCCATATGTGAAATGAAATGCTCATGGAGCAATTTGAAGAATATATATATTTTTTTTACTTACATACTCCTAGTTCAATTCTAAAATGCTAATACAGGACTTCATTTGTATTTAGAAGAATAATATTAATTAATTTTTCTGATATATTTTCTGTTTACAAAATAAAAATTATATCCTACTAAATCGAAGTTGTGTTTTTAGAGCTGTTACCTTCGGGTTATAAATAACATAAGATATTTAAGAAGGTTTAGAAAGGAAAAATATTGATTTTCAAAATTACATTCTATTTAGAAAATTAATCTGACCAAATTAAAGTGTACAAATGAGTTATTAAAGAAAGTTATTTTTTCTTAGCTATCATTGAATATAGCCGTTAAAATTATATAAGGAAATCGACATAACGATATTTAAAAATCGTTGATTTATTTTATTACATTTTCATAATTCCATGAAGTTTAATAAATATAATATAATTATTAATAAAACCATAATTATTAATAAAATCATTTGCATTATTTTGGTTGTTAAAAGGACCTGCTGTGACACTTAATATTTAACGATTGTTAGTTACATGTTGCATTAGCATAAATAGCGAAATAATCATTTTTTTAACATTTTCATACGATATTGCAATTTAATCAGTTTTAATTTGTTATAGGTAATCTGATGTAGTGTTGCATTCTAACCGAAAAATATATTCAACTAGAATAACTATTTCATTGTCGAAGACTTAGGGAAAAAATTACTGTTTTCTTACAATTGTGTATACTTACAGTCTCTAAGAGAAAGTTTTAGATGGACTTATTTAGAATAAATGTTAGGTTTAAATTTCAAGCTGGCTCTTGATTTAAGGAGTATTTAAATATAATTATATATTATGCTGAAGACATCATATACGACTTCATCATCATCCATTTCGGTATCGGAAATTCAAGGATGCAGTGTAAAAACAGCGAAACCACCTATTAGGTTTCTATAGCCTAAATTTTGGGAAAACATTTTGAGTTATATTTCTAAAATCTTCCATAATTTTGAAAAAGTGCGTTTTTTAGAAATAGATAATTGATGGAATTTTTTAAATTGCTTTATACGTTTGAAAAAATGTTGTACTTCAATAAAAGTTAGTTGATGTTCCATAAAATTAAATTGTCAGGCAGATAGACGGAGAAAGGTTTGCAATTATATTTGCAAGATCAAAACTAAAGGATGCTCACAATCAGTATTGGAAAATGAAAAAAGAAAAGTAATTAAAATAATTAATTTGTTTTCGGGCAAAAGGAAATTCTATTGCGTACAGATGCTTAAAATAAGTTTGATGAGAAAGCGTTATTTCACGTTTTTGATTATGATGATTTAGAATTTAATACCTATTAAGGGAAGTATCTACTTTATTGGGTTCAAAAAATCGTTTTTATTTCTAAAATTGTTGAATACTTTAAGTGTGTGGAATATGTGCCTGAAACGATTTCGGATTAATCAAATTATTTACAAAATTATTATTAACCGATTATCAAATAATCAATGGTGTTAATAGATAATCATTTTACGATGGACTATCTTATATATTAAAAGGAAAAGGGATTTTCGTCAAATAAATTTTTCACACGAATTTGTCCCATTTGCGCATGCGTAAACTTAAATATAGAACTTAACGAGTTTTAGAGCGCACTCGAATGAGAAAAGGGTGGCCCAGTGGTATAAGGCGCGCGTTTCTTCTCTGTTAATATCATCGTGTCTGTTCGATTCCTGCTATGGACAGAATGATTTTTTTATTTTATTGGCAATAATTCATTATAATAATGTCATATTTAATTCAGGAGGAAAGGTTATATAATTTATCTTTTTTTATTTGAATACTTTATAATTAAAATTTAACACCCAAGAATTTTTGTTTTAATTACTAAATTTATATTTAAAGTATTTAAATAAAAAGATCGTGCATCTAATTATCGATTAAATAAATTTAAGTGGTCTACAATTTTTATTATATTTGGTATAACCATTATCAAGATGTCATACATATATAATAAGATAAGTATGGGATTGTGTTTCGTAAAAAAGGAAAAATAAAAGGAGAGAAAACAAAAAGAAGGGAAAATATTCATACAGGAACTCTATGGGAAATATAAATTCAAGTAATTAAAAAATATGTATTATAAATCGTTAGCTATATACAGCAAATTTTAAATTCGGGGTTTTAGAATCAGACTGATAAAAATTCATTTAATGAAAAATTTTAAAGATCGTGTAGTTTAAAAAAAAAATCAGAAATACTAAATATTATTATTTTTTCAAAATATTGGGACTGTGGTAAATAAAATTTAACAACCTACAATATTTTTTAAATTACTTATTTTATATTATAAATATTTAAATTAAAAGATTTTGCATGCAGTTATCGATTAAATAAAGTCATCTAAACTTTTATCTATATATTGTACGACAATTATCAACAAGATACGTTTGAATAACTAAGAAAAGTATATTATTATTCTCTTTAAAAAGAAAGAAGAGAAAAAAGAAAGACTCAAAAATATCCATATAAGAATTATACAAGAAATCACCTTGATATCCATGGTTTATCTGGGTTTGAGAGTCAGGCTGATAAAAATAAAATTAATGAAAAATTTTAAAGGCCGCGTAATTTTAAAAAAATAGAAATTACTAAATTTCTATATATATATATTTTAATTTTTGAGACTGTAGTAAGTAAAAATAAATCATTCAATTCATATTTTTGTTAAATTCTTGCTAAATTAATTCATGTATAATAGATGTAAATTACAAGCTTAAAATTATTTCACTTCATTAGTTGAGTAGTCCGGACTGACAACACAATTTATCGTTTTATATCTGTAAAAATCGCTTACACAATATAAATAACAATATAATATTCATAAAATTTTCAATATTTAATTAATTTAAAAGCAGCTAATTAAAAATAAAACCACATTTCTAAAGGAGCTTTCAAGTTATTTACCGTCAAATTTTGACGGGTGCCATCTAGTAAACCTATTTAATTAAAAAAATCCCTGACGGCTCGGCCTACAGACACAGGTAGATTTCGAAGACGCAGACCGTGGGGCACCCAATTGTCGGGAATTGCGGAAGAAATGACCTTTTTGCGATGATGATGCGTTGGAACCGCATACTTCGAAACCAAACTTGTTTGCAAGCGGAGCCAGCAAGATTTTTTTTTTTTGCTATAAGAGTTGGTCTTATAAAAAACATGTCAATATAAAAGTTTTAGATAATATTAAGAGGATTTATAATAAATTTAAGCGGATTTGAAATTTTGGGAATTGGCGAAGTTATGAATTTTTTTCTTCTAAATCCCCCCTTCCCTCCCCTTAAGACAATTTTTAATTATATCAAAAATCTGTCATACATAAATTTTCGGCCCTTCTCCTAGAAGTAATAATAACTTCAAACGGATTCGATATGTATCATAATTAAAAAATTATGGGTTTTTTTCTGTTTTCACAAAAAGTCCTTCCCATCCCCCCCCCCCCACTTGGTTCGATTTTGCCCATTAACGAACTTGACCGAGATTTTATGCCCCTTGATTTTATGTATCAGTTTCGAAAAGATGCGGGAGTTGGAACCGCCTACTTCGAAAAATAACTTCTTTGCAGGCGGAGCCGGCAGGGAATTTTTTGTTTTCAATTTTTTTTGCTATAACGGTTGGTCCTATAAAAAACTTGTCAATATAAAAGTTTTAGATAATATTAAGAGGATTTATAATAAATTTAAGCTGATTTGAAATCTTGGGAATTAACGAAATTATGAATTTTTTTCTTCTAAAACCCCCCTTCCCTCCTCCCCCCTTAAGGCACTTTTTAACTATATCAAAAATCTGTCATACATAAGTTTTTAGCCCTGTTCCTAGAAGTAATAATAACTTTAAATGGATTCAATACGTATCATAATTAAGAAATTATGTTTTTTTTTCTGTTTTCACAAAAAGCCCCCCCATCCCCCCCTCCTTTGTTCGATTTTGCCCATTAACGAACTTGACCGAGATTTTATGCCCCTTGATTTTATGTATCAGTTTCGAAAAGATGCGGGAGTTGGAACCGTCTACTTCGAAAAATAACTTGTTTGCAGGCGGAGCCGGCAGGGATTTTTTTGTTTTTAATTTTTTTTTGCTATAACGGTTGGTCCTATAAGAAACTTGTCAATATAAATGTTTTAGATAATACTAAGAGGATTAATAATAAATTTACGCGGATTTGATATCTTGTGAATTGACGAAGCTATGATTTTTTTTCTTCTAACCCCGCCCCTCCCTTTTTCCTCCCTTTGGGGCCATTTTTAATTATATCAAAAATCTGTCATACATAAATTTTCGGCCCTTTTCCTAGAAGTAATAATAACTTTAAATGGATTCGATACGTATAATAATAAAGAAATTATGAGGGTTTTTCTGTTTTCACAAAAAGCCCCCCATTTCCCCCCCCCCCTTGGTTCGATTTTGCCCATTAACGAACTTGACCGAGATTTTATGACCCTTGATTTTATGTATCAGTTTGGAAGAGATTTATGCAGAATTTTTCCAGTTATCGTGGTCAGAAAAAAAGTGACATAAATAGATAGATAGATAGATAGATAGATAGATAAAGTTTTGGGTTCTGGGAGTCATGATCGGCGTAGATCTGCAAAAATTTTTCAAAATTTCCAACTTAGGTGAGAATGTAATAGGTAGTATTTCTTACGAAATCTACCTAAAATTAACTGTTAAATATTTTGTCCGTCTTTAAATTTGTGGAAACACGCGAAATCCATAGGTCGATATTCAAAGAAGCGTCAGTTGTGTTTTCTGTGGGATACTTTTAATGAAAATGTGTTCATGGCGACAAAAATGTAATTGGTTTCCTTAACCTTTACATAGGGAGTGTGACAGAATCTGTCACGCTTTAACATGTATTTTTGAAAGATACTGTGTCAAACGGTTAATCCTTATCGTTTTTGTGTTTCAGATTATTCTAGGAGGCACAATTCTGCACTGTGCAAAGTTGCTCTTTCTGAGTACACAGGCTTTAAAATAAGGTTACCGCCATCTCAGATTATATTGTATATATATATATATATATATATATATATATATATATATATATATATATATATGTGTGTGTGTGTGTGTGTGTGATATAGTGATATATTGGAGCTTAACCCTTTCAGGGGCAAGTACTTGTGCTCCTGTAACGTTGAATTCCCACCGGAATTTAGGAAAGAATTTAGTTCAAAATAAGAATAAGCAATTTTTGAACTTTTTCTCGTCAAAGTTAAAAAAGTAAAATTTAAATAAAAGTTTCTGGTTTGAATCGGATTAAAATTAGGTGGTATATGATATATACAACCGCCCCTCAAAGGGTTAAAAGGCAGTTAGCGAAATCTGTTTTAGTTTGGGTTCCCATGTATCGACGCCCAGGCATAGGCGAGATGGTTGTATCACTCAGATATTACTAAGAAACTGTGTTTTCTCCAGAAGTAAGCGAATTTTGTGTCTCAAAGTTTTATTACATAATCAGGAACAACCATGCAAGAAGAATGCTCTAGCAACTGGGCATTAAAATGACTACTTAATCATCTCTATGTGGCAGTAAGAGCTTCAAATATTCTTTGCATTATGAGGTTTTAGAACAAATACGATGATATTATCGAAGAAAGATGTTATTATATGTACCAACGATCATATTAGGTACGGTACAAATATTACTGAGTTCGAACATGACAGTCGTAGTGGAAACAGGATGTCCCAAAAAGCTTCGAATAAAACTTCAAACACTCTAACTTCCGAAAAACTTCTCTCTCTCGTTCGTCTGTCTCTCGGATTTGGCTGCGCGAGCGTATTTAAGTTAATCTAGCGCAAAGTGACAATCAAGTCAGCTGACTTCCCTTCTTCAATCATAATCGCTTCAAGAGAGACTTATTAACAATTTCGGTGAAATAATCTTGAGGCGATTCAACTTCCGTAGCACGAAAATTTTCTTCTAGAACAATCTATAGCCTCGAAATCAAGTACACGACGTATAAACAAACAATAAGCTCTGATCTCGAGAATGCCGGCTAAAAATAGATTTTGGATTTCCAGACGATAATTTTATCTTACGCTAGAAAAAATCAGAAAGTAAAAAGTGACTTTATTGACGCAGAATAAAACTAAAATATTAAAGCATTGAAATATTATAACAGACATTTTGATATTTTAATAAAAAAATGATTTTAAATAAATAGGTTTTTTTTTAGAACGGGATAAGTTAGGAATTATGCCATTTTAGCAAATAAGTAAAGAATTTAGAGGGGTTTGATATACACGAGAAATAACAGTGAATTTTAATAGGATTTAAATAATAAAAGGGCTTTATTTAAGGAATATAAGTAGTTAGTGCCATTTTTAGATTTAAGCAATTTGGAATAAATATTATTAGGTGTATTAAGATCTTATACGTTTACATATGGAGATTGATAGATTAGTTTAAAAATAGTTTTTAATTTAATAAGCTGGTATAATATATGGAATATTATTAAAAGAAAAATTTATAGAGAACAATGTTAACCTTACCGAAACAATATTTAAATTTTGTAATATATATATTTACCAAAAACAAATTGTTACAGTAAAAAAAATACACTTGTTTAGCGTTAAAAAATCTGTTTTTGTTTTATTGATACTCCATTGAGAAAACAAATTTTAAATAAGCCTACTTTTTTCCCCTTACAAAGTGGGATCTTCACTTAAATGATTTTTTTGTCTATTTCGAAATTTCATTTATGTCTATGCACAGATTAAAAAAATTTCAGTTTCATTAGAAATTATTAATTGCGCTATTTCTTCGTGAGAACCACCCTTCGCTTTTCTTTCTATCTTAGTTGTATTTTTTAAACATTCTAAATTCTAAAACAAAACAAAATATATTTGTATAAAATTAATATGTATATGAAAACTCGAATACATACACATAAAGACAGACATTCACACTGATACATAAAGAGAAATCTATAAACAGTTAAGAATGTAACTATCGTTACAAAAAAAATTAGCGCTTGTAAATATTTCGTCCGATATCTAATACTAATATTATTAAGGAGTTAAGATTGTTTTTTGTTTGTTTGTTTGTTTGCTTGTAGGGGGTAATCTCTGGAACTACCGAACCGATTTCAAAAGTGATGGTGGCAAATTAATGGTGACAACCCCTGCTCCAACATAGGCTATATTTTATGTCGGTGCCACTACCTCAGGGGGGTGCAGGAGCGAAAAACGTTCTAAAATTGCGATCTTTTCTATACTGAAGAAGCTAGAAATTTGAAATTTGGCGTTGTAGTTACTTATAAGATGTAAATGCTCTCTAAGAAAAAAAAAAATCGAAATTTAAAAGGGTGAAATGAGCGAAAAGCGTTCTAAAAACATTCTAAATTACAATTTCTATGGAATCTCTAGAACTACCGAACCGATTTGAAATTTGGCGTTGTAGTTACTTATAAGATGTAAATGCTCTCTAAGAATAAAATAAAAAAACATTCGAAATTTAAAAGGGTGAAATGAGCGAAAAGCGTTCTAAAAACATTCTAAATTACAATTTCTATGGAATCTCTAGAACTACTGAACCGATTCGAAATTTGGCGTTGTAGTTACTTATAAGATGTAAATGCTCTCTAAGAACAAAAAAAAAAATATCGAAAATTAAAAGGGTGAAATGAGCGAAAAGCGTTCTAAAAACATTCTAAATTACAATTTCTATGGAATCTCTCGAACTACTGACCGATTTGAAATTTGGCGTTGTAGTTACTTATAAGATGTAAATGCTCTCTAAGAATAAAATAAAAAAACATTCGAAATTTAAAAGGGTGAAATGAGCGAAAAGCGTTCTAAAAACATTCTAAATTACAATTTCTATGGAATCTCTAGAACTACTGAACCGATTCGAAATTTGGCGTTGTAGTTACTTATAAGATGTAAATGCTCTCTAAGAACAAAAAAAAAATATCGAAAATTAAAAGGGTGAAATGAGCGAAAAGCGTTCTAAAAACATTCTAAATTACAATTTCTATGGAATCTCTAGAACTACCGAACCGATTTGAAATTTGGCGTTGTAGTTACTTATAAGATGTAAATGCTCTCTAAGAACAAAATAAAAAAGTCTAAATTTAAAAGGGTGAAATGAGCGAAAAGCGTTCTAAAAACATTCTAAATTACAATTTCTATGGAATCTCTGGAACTACCGAACCGATTTCAAAAGTGATGGTTGCAAATTGATGGTGACAACCCCTGCTCCAACATAGGCTATATTTTATGTCGGTGTCACTAACTCCAGGGGGGTGCAGGAGCGAAAAACGTTCTAAAATTGCGATTTTTTTATACTGAAGGAGCTAGAAATATGAAATTTGGCATTGTAGTTACTTATAAGATGTAAATGCTCTCTAAAAACAAAATTAAAAAAAAAATCGAAATTTAAAAGGGTGAAATGAGCGAAAAGCGTTCTGAAAACATTCACATTCTAAATTACAATTTCTATGGAATCTCTAGAACTACCGAGCCGATTTCAAAAGTTATGGTGGCAAATTGGTGGTGACAATCCCTGCTCCAACAGCCTCTTTAATAAAAAACTATGCATTTCTGACGACTAGGTTTTTCGCTAATTGTTGCCACAGATTAATCTCGGAAAATGAAACATTTGAAGTTACTGAAAAAAATTTTAGCTCGAAAAGTATTTGTCAGAAAATTGTTAGGCAAACTGCGTTTGAAAGGTAAAAAATTGTATTTTTCTTGATATAAATTTCAAATCTAATGATTATGACATTTTTCAAATATTGAATTTGAAAAATTACCAAATTTCACAATGGAGTACCATAGTGAAATCTTCATGCGTAAAAAGATAATGATAAGGGCGACGTGTTCTGGCGTGTATAGCACGAGTCACAAATTATAGTAGCCTTATTATTCTGTTAAAATTTAAAAGTGAATTATGAAATGTCAATATTTTGTTGGATTAAAAGTTCGTTATAAGAAATTGACCAGCGTAGCGGGCGTAGCTTGCTAGTCTAATAAATAAAACAACAAATGATATCGGCAGATTATTTTTTTAAATGACCTTATTTTCTACGCATGCAACAAAATTTCGTGTTATTCTTTCATATCTTTCTAAACAATAAATCTCATTAAATTCCTGCAAGTAGCAGAGATATGTTTCTTTTTATTGTAGCACAATTGGTGGTGTAAACGCCATACGACAGATTCTAAAAGTATGAGAACAAAAGCGGCGTTTTCAAAGATTTACTCGTTGTCTTTTGTACATCATACAACCTACTTCAACACACGCCGCTGAATTTATTCAGAATGAAAGGCAGTGATCAAAAGAAACATTTTTTCGCGGGAGGGAGCGGGAACTTCAACATTCTTTTAGCACGCACGCAGAATTTTTTCCAGCACGTACACACGGATGTCGTAAAGAACATTTTGGAAGCCGGGAGTGCTTTTATGTCACTTGAAAAATCTGGACCTCATTCAAAATCATAAAACCTTATTTCTTTTTCCTATAGTGCACCACGCTGGACTTATGAAAAAGAAATAAAAAAGGAATATGAGAGTTTTATTTTAGAATACCAGATTATTTATATGTGTAAATAATTGAAAGTTTTCTAAACATTTGTAGAGACATGATTGAGAGAAAAACATTTTACGACGCATTTTATACCCAGAACTATGATAGATAAGGATTTTGTTTTATGGTAAAAATGACGTTTTTAGTAAACATAAATGATCTTTTCTTTTGTACAGATGAGCAATCTACGAAAACGTTGTATATTCATTCTTCATTTTAATTAGATATAAAAAAATAAACCTAAATGATTTATTTCTCCTTCGCTATATTATAAAAGTTTCAAATGGATTTAGTGAGTTATAACATCCACTGTAGTAATAAAAATAGAATTTACATTGAATTTAATCAACGTCATAAACATTTAAAGAATTCATTGTAATAAGTTAACTTCGAGTAACATGTAATAAATTAGAATCATTGTAATAAGTTTCCTACCGATGCGAGCTACCTCGATTTTATACGATATCACTAATGCAATTTCGCATCCTAACAAGTCTTGCAAAAATATTGCAGCAAATTGATTCATTGTTGAGCTTCCGTGTAGCTAATTTGGACTAAATATGTTTACGATTTCTCGATACAAATGTGAAATGTGTTAAAATTTAAAGTCGCTATTGTTTTGCATTTTATACTTTGTGACGAATGCACGCAGTGTCCTGCCTAAACGGAAATCATTTTTTCCTTGATAACAAAAGTATTTTCCAAGCATTCCACCATAGTTCATAGTTTTATTGAAAAAGCCACAACAACTGTTTTAAAACACCAAACAATGGCCCATATTTTGTCACAACGATCGCCATGCTGCCCGCTATATTAACTGGTTTCTCGTTTGGTCTCATAATGCATTCATGTCATTCACTTCTAAATTATATTTTATTCTCAGAAAGCCTCCCTTCATCGTTCGGAGGAACACAAACTATGTTTCATGGCAATTTTTAATGAATCTTCTTACACTTGTATCTTGAAAGTCGATTTTATGCCGGGATATGTTATGCCGAACTAGGTTTGAACTCTCCATTGAAATCACCGGGCATAAGTTCTAATTTAATATTTTAATAGCTTTGTATAACCAGTTTCTAACACAGATCTATCCCTAAAGACATTTATGACTATATGTTATTTCATAAAGTGCCATCGTCATTTTCGATGTTCGTCATCGTATTTTTAAGATTCACAAGATTTTGTTTGACACATATTCTTGGTTATCCGAAAAAAATTGTATTTTACATGTTGTCCTAATCAAGGTACGATTTTTCAGATGAGTATCTCCACCACGCTCCTGAAATATAATATTTGTTCTTCCATTCTAAAGATATTTTACTTTTTACTTTAAAGTATAGCTGACAATTCTTGATTCTGAAAGTGTTTCGGTAACATCGAAAGCATCTTCGAATGTAGTAGGCAATATAAAAAAAAGTTAATCAAAACTTCACAGTTTGCATTTGGGGAAATTTAACATCAGCCTTTAAACGTATAAAGAAAGTAAATAAACTTTATACTGCACACATTTTGGATATTTCTGTATAAAATATTCTGTATAAAATTTCAAATATTGTGTTAAGAGCACTCCACATAATATATATCTTATTATGTACGTTATATAATTTTAGAAAACAGTAATACAGCATGAGATCAGGGTTTCAAGTTTGGCCTCTTTTTTTATTCAGAAATTCCAAATTCATACCAGAAATTCTGAAAGAAGCAATTTACTTTATGTAATCACAAACTGTCTTTCATCAATTAAAACAAAACATGGAATTCGTAACTTCTGAATAGAAAAGAAGGCCCAACAGACAACAATGTATGAGACGCATGAATGCTGACTAACTTTTGTTTTTGATATTTTATTTTTGATCATATTGATAAAACTTTACTAAAATGAAGTGTTCATGCATGACGATAAAAAGTTTCATTGAGAGCATAATAATTACTTGCACTACCTATTAAAACAGACATTAGTTTATTTTAAAACACATCAAAAAGCAGTGCATATATCCAAAACCTTCAAAAAGCACTTTCAAAATTACACTAAAACTAGTCAATATGTTAAAAGTTTAAAAATATTTTTACATTATTCTCCTTTTGGGAATCCATAGAAATAATTACAGCGAACTCAGAAATATGCAATGATATGATGTACGCAAAAATTGATAATAGATGGCGCCATGTGTTATTAGGAATAGGAAAAATGAGGACGTTTTCAACAGATTGACTAGCGAGAGAAGAAGCACATTATCAGTAACTAAAGAGTCCTTGGGAACAAGAGGTGAAAATATTTATAGAATGTTTAACATATTGCCTAGTTTTAGAGAAATTTTGAAAGTGTTTTTGAAGCTTTTGAACAAGTGTACTGTTTTTTGATGCGTTTTAAAATAAATTAATGTCTATTTTAATAGGTAGTGCAAGTAATTATTATGTTAATAAATGACATTATGGACGACCGTAGATAAAAATAAAGTCCTATAGTAATGTTGGCGCTTTGGGAATAGCTAATATTATTTATATAGCTAAAATTACTTCTCACAAGATGAGCTTATATCGAAAAGCAAAACTTAGTGTTTATTTTGACTGTTCTCAATTTCGTGTGAATGCCATTCCACTAAAGACCAAGAGAAGCGACAAAATAAAAAAAGATCTTTTCCACGTAATAGACATCTGAGTGAGCTAATGAGTCATTTTTGCAAGTTGTAAGGTTCACGAGATACTAAGGTCACACATCTGCTGCTACGAATGTCACTGAGTTTCTTTTTTACGGGCTTGAGTGAAAAATATATTAACAAATGTCAGTCAACTATCAGACGTCAGAATGCAGGTGTTTCCCGATCGACTCCATTTGAGAGATTCATTCACATGTAAAAGACAAACACAAAACAAAACATATCACTAAAAATGATAGAAAGAACGAGAAGTTAGGTTTAGACCCACTAACGGACTCTGAAGGGCATGGAAAGATCCTTCAAGAGCGCTGGAGAAGCTATTCCGGTAGAGGTTAGTAAAACATGCACATGCACATTCACATACACATGCCCATGGACAGGCAAAAAGGAAGTTATTGTTAGGAAAGTACTGCTAGTCCCAACCTTGCCAGGCACAGAAAATTCTGGCTACGCATAGACGCGCTGGACTGGTTTCGACCCAAGGTCCGACTAAGGTCTGGACGCCGTCTTCAGACGAGCCTCCGGCCCGCTTCCTCGTAATCGGCTGGACGGAGTGGACGAGGTGATCCCTCCCAGGGAAGGCGCCCCGAATCTCAGAACTTGGACCTGAGGGCCCTCCGTGACACAGACCGATCTTGGTCGAACGGGCATTCTCTTTTTCAGCCGAAATTTGACGGCGGCTCACAACTACTCCAGCTACAGAGGGTGTCGCAAGGGACGATCGGAAAGAGGGGAACGCAGCGGCCTGGAACAGGTTAGGGTATAAAACGTCAGCAGACGTTGTCATATTTTATGTAGATGTTTCCAGCTGTAATGATGACGTAATCTTTTGTTGAACGTGCGTGATTGGTGCAGCTGTTTTACGAAAACAAGGGGAATGCTTCTGCTGCAGTTCGTGAAATTTGTCGTATAAAGATCCTACGGCATGGATCAATGTCTACTAAAGTCATCCAAGCCATGATTTAGAGATTTGAAGAGACGGGGAAATTAGGAGTTCAACCTGGAAGAGGCTGTAAACCTGTCACACCGGTACTTGTTGATGCCGTCAAAACAGCTGTTGCCGCACAGTCACAGATGTCAGAGTTTGGGGGCAGTAGCGCACATGCATTTTCTTGATAGACAGGGTATTCTTACAGGACCGTCCGAAAAGTGCTAAGAAACATAATACACTATTTCCATATATGATCCATCATACCCAAAAGCTGTTGGACAAGCCGCAACGTCTCTCATTCGCAGCCAGTTTTATCAACAGAATGAATGTTGATCTGTCATGACCTTGGAATATTCTGTGGAGCGAGGAGGGTCATTTCTACCTCACTGGGACAGTCAACACACACAATTGCCGCATTTGGGCTCAAGAAAATCCAGGGATGCACATTGAAATTCCCCTACATTCTCCAAAGTGACTTCCACCCTTTTTAACACTTTCCAACCTAGTTGAAAAGTGTTTATGACTTCGGTTTGTCTGGCCGTCTGGCCGTCTGCTGTCTGCCGTCTGTCCGTGCTCTAACTCCCGTAAATATACTCAGATTGCGCTGCAATTTTTAATGAATTAAATTATGCATGATGGACTTGACGGCCATCGTTCCTTATTTTACACAAATTTCTAAGCACCCAATCCATAGATAAAATGTGAAGTTCGCAATTGTTAATTAAGCAAATATTTTAAGCTTTTCCATTACGGACTTGTATGTTTAGAAATTTGTGTTGTAAAATAATGGTGACGTATATTAAGGATACATCTTATGATATTTGTTAGAGTAATTAATCTTTTAAAGGCGGTGGAAATTCCCAATTTGTTTATCGGTAATGAATGGCTACTTTTCTATTACGACTTCGGCGCTTAGAAAATTATGCAAAATATGGAAAGATGGCCGCCAAGTCCATCATGCATAATTAAAAAAAATGAATTTTCAGAAACATCGTACGATGTATTTGTACAGGGGGGAGGGGAATTCTAACAAGATATAAGTAGGCACTTGACTTACATATGGTAATTTATATAATGGAAAATTTTAAAAAAGTACAATGGTATAAGCTTGGAAATTTGATATCACACCATTTCTTAGCCCCAACTTCCACCCTTTTTAACACTTTCCAACCTAGTTGAAAAGTGTTTATGACTTCGGTTTGTCTGGCCGTCTGCTGTCTGCCGTCTGTCCGTGCTCTAACTCCCGTAAATATACTCAGATTGCGCTGCAATTTTTATATGTTATTGTCGTTACCTATAGCATGTTCCCTATTTCAACTGAAGTGTGTAGCACTTATAGTTTTTGTACAGGGATACTCAAAAGAATTCTGTTACATTACGGTCTATGGGGAAAAATTATTTTCGATTTGATTTAATGATGTTACACAATTTCAAATACATTGTAATTGATATACAGGGTCTGTTCTGAAATTAGTAGGACTGGTTTTTTCCTGAGCGAACGGGCGGACGAGAGGCGGTCTGCACGCACACGATCGTTAGAGGGAGATATTGGGAATGCTGGAAAAAATAGGCAGTCGGCTCTCGGCCGTTGAAATGAGCAGGTCGCTTGTACTGTGAACCCCTGTCGAAACGCCTCGTCACGGAGAATCATAGAGCGTTTTCTAGGGCAGCGATATGCGATCAAATTTTGTGTAAAGCTTGGTAAAACAGGCAAAGAGACTCACGACATGATTAAGGAGGCCTACGGTGATGCTGCCATGGATAGATCAGGTGTTTTGGAGTGGCACAAGCTGTTCCGAGAACGTACGGAAAGAGTGGAAGACGACGACCGCTCTGGACGCCCTTCAACCAGCAAGACCAAAGAAAATGTGTCGCAAGGGAAAAATTTACTGAACAGTGATCGTAGGATGAGTTTCAGAATGATTGCTGATGAATTGAGCATTCCTCAAACCCAAGTTTTTGAAATCGTGACAGAACGCCGAGCCACACAACGTTTCGCGTAGTGGAGTATCTAGCCCAGAACAATGTGGCAACGCTTCCTCATCCCTCCTACAGTCTTGGCCCCGCCAGAATTTTTTCTATACCCGAGAATAAAATCGACGCTCAAGGGGAAGCATCACGGCTCGGTAGAGGTAGAGCTCCTATAATACAGGCTGAATCATACCGCCATTTAATGACCCAGCGGACCAAAAACCAAGCTAAAACTGGTTAGCTTACCGTACTAGTGGACGGCGAGTGATAGTAACGGGGACGTTGAACACCTGCTCAGGCGGTTTTCTAATGCTGAGCTAGGTCACAATATGGCGGTTATTTTGGGCAACAGAATGGATATGCGTCAGCTCCCCTTATAGGAGCCTTAGGTAGAGGCAGTTCAATAGGCCGTGACGAAGGAGCTAAACTTCATTCTGCTCCAGGCATTCCTGGAGGCGTACGAAAACTGAAAAACTCGTTGGCGGCAGTGTGTAGATGCGGAAGGGTGCTACTTTGAAAAATTCTAATCGTTTGTACTATTCTCATGAATAATTAAAAAAAAATGTATCCTACTAATTTCAGAACAGACCTTGTATATCACTAAGGTGCATTACAAGAAGTTTAATATGGAATAGTGTGTGCATAGCACTAATTCTTACTTTACAGGGACAGTCAAAAGAATTCCGTTACATTACGTCTATGGAGAAAAATCGTTTGCGGTTTAATTAAATAATGTTTCACTATTTTAAACGAATTGAAATTTATATCTATCACTAAGGTGCATTACAAAAGGTTTACTACAGAATATTGTGTGTATACCAGTCATCGTTCATTTACAGGGACACACAAAAGAATTCTCTACTGTCTGTTAACAATAATCCCTGGAAGTGCGTTTTAAGTTACTGAACGCGATTTTAAATTTAACTCACTTTTTGTCTATTACTTGGTGTGTATAAATTCTGTATTTCATATACAGAGCTGCATAAAAGTTCGCGAACACATTTCCGTTTATTGACAGAAACTCCAGAATGAGAATTTCTAAACTGTGCTATGCGTTTCCTAACTAAACTAAAATTTAGCATCCTATGTAGTATATATACAAATCTATAGATCCTATACAGGGCTGAATAAAAGTATTCGGATATCTTTCCGAATATTGTATATGTTGGAAATATATGTTGGAAATTCCTGAAATTACGTTTTTAAATATGTTATGCGTTTTCCAAATTGTTTACTTAGATGTTATCTTTCAGCTTATTAAATGGTAATGATATGTAAAATTATTTTGGAAGCGTTGGAAAGTGTTACATAATCTATGCTTGATGCATGATTTCTCGATCTTGTTTTTTTTTAATTTTGGAAAGTCGCTTTTGAAGATTTACATATACATATCATGGGTTGCTTTTTCACAGGGCGCTGTAAGTAATCTTCTTCAAAAGCAATGACTTTATAAAACTGACTGATCGATATTGAGAACATAGAATCATTTACATTACTGCAGAAGTACGTGTGATAGGTACAATCCAGAATATTCATTAAAAGTCAGGATTATTAAAAAATGAATAGAGTTTGAGGAATTTATGAATAGAGAACTGGAAGTTTTTTCCGGCCTAAGGCAATTGAAAATAACATCAGTCATTAATGAAATAATGTGCGCAATTTTTTTCTCTTTACGATACGGAGATTCTTATAACAATATTCAACATAGTTGAAAAGTGTTTATGACTTCAGATTTTATGTCTATCATCTGTTGTCTGAACTCTCCTAAATATACTATATATGTTATTGCGATTTACCATAGCATATTTGCTGTTGGAAATGAAATGCGTATAATTTGTAGACCATTTACAGGAAAACTAAAAAAGTTCCGTTACATTATGTTCAATGGGGAAAATGCATTTGCGCTGCATTTTTATGATGTTACATTATTTCAAATATAATTAAATTGATATCCGTAACTGAGGTACACTAAAACATGCTTTACGTAGGATATGGAGTCCAAATATTTATCACTTATTTACAGGGTCCCACAAAATAACTCTGTCACATAACGGAATAAGAGAAAAATATTTTGCAGTGTTTTTTTAATAATTTTGCACTATTTCAAACATAAGGAAATTGATATACATTACTGGGGTACGCTACACGATTCTTAAGGTAGCATATTAGGTATCCTTAGCCTTTTTGTTCATTTATATGGGAATACAAGAAAATTCGGTTACTGTACTGTCTAAAAGTGAGAATTTGTAGAAGCGCGTTTACAGTTGTGGAATGAACATTTAAGATTAACTAAAATTTGCATAATATATGGTTTGTATAAATTCTATAAATCGTATACCGGGTTTCACAAAACATTCCGTTTGTATTACTCTCTATGGGCATGAATTGCTTAATAGCGGTTTTTAATCGTTTTATGCATTTTCCAGTTTAACAATATTTGGTATACTAAGAGATCTTTGTAATTTGTAAATAAATTCATGTACAGGATTTCCCACATTGTCCTCTATGGTTGGAATTGCTATAAGTTTTTAGTTATGCGTGTTTTATCGAAATTAAATTTTAGATTAATATGTTTTGTGTAAAAGAAATCTGCACATAATACAGAGTGTTATACAAAACTTTAGAGTACACTTCTATTGGCAGAAATTGGTAGGTCTATATTGTAAAGGTTTCTTTCGTCAATAATTTATTGTGAAAATTTGATACAAGGAAGCCTATGGAGCACATAAAAATACTCCATGAAGTGACATCGTATTATAAAAAAATAGTTAAAAAAACATTACACATGGGACTCTCAAAAAAGAACATTATCCATGGTAATAGATATATTCTCTCAGCCGGTGTTCATCTGCATGTATGTGGATAATTCCCAGATTAATGATACACCGTCTTCGGAATTTTTTTGTCAAATTTCGATGTAAAAATCTATACACTTTTTTATGGAAGTACATGACTTAAAATTTTTAATCAATAGTCATCGATTATTAAATCAAAAGTAACACTTTTAGTTAATTAAAATGAACGTGCCATCGAATAAATACTATCCGACTGATTCACAAATCAAATTTAAAATAAAAATATTCCTTGTTGATTTCTTATCTACAGGGTGAATCTAAACTCTTGGGCAAAACTTTAAGGGGTGATAGTACACATCAAGACAAACAATATTAAATAGGAAACTAATGGTCCCAAACGTCTTCCGAAGGCGATAGGCGCCATTAAAGTTTAGGGTCCAAAATTTCAAATAATTATAAAAAACGGAAAAATTGGCCGAATCGTTTGCGGTATCCGCTAAAACTATTCTTTATGTCAGTATTTTCTTAAAAATAAATTTTAAAGAAAAAGTTTTTAAAATGTCGATAGAGGGTGCTTTAGACTTTGGAGTAACGAACAACTATTTTTTACCGTTATTTTTTGTATCTGATTAAATGCTTTCAAAAGCTTAGACTTAAACTTAAATTTTGAGCTCAAAATCTGAATCGTTGGGAGAGGTTAAGTAGCGCAAACTGAACTGTGTTCAGGAGTTGAAACTTGAACCCCCCCCCCCCCCCTGAACACAGTTCAGTTATTCCCGATCTTGGTGTCGTAGACCAGGCAGAAACTACTACCCTCTACACGTAAAGTAAACGACAAAATTAAATACAAAAATTATTTTAAAAATAAATTTTAAAGATAAAGTTTAAAAATGCCGATAGAGGGCGTTTTAGACTTTGGAGAAATGCGCAACTATTTTTTACCGTCGACTCTGACGAGGACCTGGTTGCGAGGATTGCCGTCGTAGCAGGCGATATCCGGGAGATACCGGGGTGTTCACTAATGTTGGCAACGCCCTCCTCCGGTGACGTGAGGCCTGCATCGTTGCTGGTGGGTACTCTTTCGAGCAGTTTTTATGATTCCTCACGAACATCATGCGCGTACCATTTTCTACGTGTCAACCTTCATTCATATTGCGCACTACATACATACATCAAATTGTTTCTTTTTATTTTGCGCGGAAAAATTGCTGTCTGTTATGAATAAATTTTCTATTTAATTTTGTCATTACTCTATCGTTTATTTCACGTGTAGGGGGTAATAGTTCCTGCCTGGATTAATTTTAACACAATTATTCAAATTGGTAAAGAAATCGTATGAGTTGTAATTTTCCAACTGCACGAAAAATGTCCGGGCCAGGATTCGAACCTGCGATCTCTTGGCTGAAGCTGCCATGCTCTACCAACACAGCTATCCCGGTTGAATCTCGATGAATTACGCCATCCAGATTCAACCGGGATAGTTCAGTTGGTAGAGCATTGCAGCTTCAAGAGATCCCAGGTTCGAATCCTGGCCGGGACATTTTTCGTCCAGTTGTAAAAATACAACTCATACTGTTTCTGCCTGGTCTACGACACCAAGATCGGGAATAACTGAACTGTGTTCAGGAGTGAGGGGGGGAGGGAGGTGTTTCAAATTTCAATTCCTGAACGCAGTTCAGTTTGCGCTACTTAATCACTCCCAGCTATTCAGATTTTGAGCTCAAAATTTATGTCTAAGCTTTTGAAAGCATTTAATGAGATACAAAAAATAACGGTAAAAAAGAGTTTTTCGTTACTCCAAACTCTAAAGCGCCCTCTATCGGCATTTTTTGAACTTTATCTTTAAAATTTATTTTTAAGAAAATACTGACATAAACAATAGTTTTAGCGAAAACCGCAAACGAATCGACCAATTTTTCCATTTTTTATAATCTTTTGAAATTTTGGACCCTAAACTTTAATGGCGCCTATCTCCTCTGGAAGACGTTTGGGACCCTTAGTTTCCTATTTAATATTGTTTGTCTTGATGTGTACTATCACCCCTTAAAATTTTGCCCAAGAGTTTAGATTCACCCTGTATACTAATAAAAGAAAGTTTCGCTCTGTGTGTGTGTGTCTGTGTGTCTCTGTGTGTGTCTGTTGGCGATGGCTAGCAAAATCTAGCTCACCTACAAGCCTGTAAATTTAGATTTAGGTAGACCAAACCCTCTCCTGGTAAACCTGAGCCTCAGATTTTTAATATTTTGAAAATTAGAGTAGTTATTAACTAATAAAATAAAACTGCCCAGTTAAACTGACGGCATTGAGCTCACAGGCTATTCACACTAACTGTAAATTATATTCTTATTTCAAAGAATTTGAAATAAGCCCTCGAAAAATGAAGAAATCGACAATATATTAAGAGGGGGGAATCATCCCCCGTTTCTCCTTCTTATAATTAACCAATGAACCCATAAAATTAATCAGAGAAGCGCCTTACCACAATGAACCTATATACAAAATTTGAAAACATCGGATAATTCTGCATGAAAAATCCATTTATCTAAATTAAGGGGGGGAGGGGTTAGCCCCACGTCCCCCCTTTATACTTAACCAAAGAACCCCCAAAACTAATCAGAGAAGCGCCTTATCACAATGAATATATATATAAAATATGAAGGAAATCGGATAATTCTGCTTAAAAAACCCATTTATCTATATTAAGGGGGGTTAGTCCCCCACCCGTTCCCCCCTTTATACTTTACCAGTGAACCCCCAAAACTAATCAGGGAGGTTCCTTACCACAATGAGGCTATATACAAAATTTGGAGTAAATTGGATAATTCTGCATGAAAAACCCAATTATCAAAATTAAGGGGGGGGGGGGTAGCCCCCGTTTCCATCCTTTACACTTCACCAATGAACCCCCAAAACTAATCAGGGAAGCCCCTTACCACAATGAGCCCATATAGAAAGTTTGAAGAAAATCGGATAACTCTGCATGAAAAAAATCATTTATCTAAAATAAGGGGGGAGGATTAACCCTCCCGTTACCCCCTTTATACTTCACCTATGAACCCCCAAAACTAATCAGGAAAGAACCTTATCACAATTAACCTATATACAAAATTTGAAGAAAATCGGATAACTCTGCATGAAAAAAATAATTTATCTAATATAAGGGGGGAGGATTAACCCCCCCGTTACCCCCTTTATGCTTAACCTATGAACCCCCAAAACTAATCAGGAAAGAACCTTATCACAATGAACCTATATACAAAATTTGAAGAAAATTGGATAATTCTGCATGAAAAAACCATTTATCCAAATTAAGGGGGGTTAGCCCCCCGTCCCCCCCCCCTTTATAGTTAACCAATCAATCCCCAAAACTAATCAGGGAAGCGCCTTATCACAAGGAACCTATAAACAAAATTGGAAGAAAATCGGATAACTCTTCATGAAAATTCATTTATCTAAATTAAGGGGGAGGATTCCCCCCCCCCCGTTAGCCCCTTTATACTTAACCTATGAACCCCCAAAACTAATCAGGAAAGAACCTTATCACAATGAACCTATATAAAAATGTGAAGAAAATTGGACAATTCAGCATGAAAAAACATTTATCTTAATTAAGGGGGGTTAGCCCGCCTTTCCCCCATTTATAGTTAAAAAAAACAATCCCCAAAACTAATCAGGGAAGCGCCTTATCACAAGGAACCTATAAAAAAATTGGAAGCAAAACGGTTATTTCTGTCAAGAATTATCGCGTTACGTACGTACATACGTACATACATACACACATACATACAGAACGGGCGGGCACATAAGCTCTCAGGCTTTGATAGCCTGTGAGCTAAAAATCAAGATTTAATATTCGGAATAATTTGTTAATGCAGAATCGTTTAATAGTAATATAAAGGTCTCTTATCTATACATGTGTAGTAATAATTATTAAATTAAATGAACACTATTGTATAATTCTTTAAAAACAAATTACGAGTAAATTATTGAATAAAAGAAAACTGCCCAGTTAAATTGACGGCATTGAGCTCACAGGCTATTCACACTAACTGTAAATTATATTCTTATTTCAAAGAATTTGAAATAAGCCCTCGAAAACTGAAGAAATCGACAATATATTAAGAGGGGGGAACCATCCCCCGTTTCTCCTTCGTATAATTAACCAATGAACCCATAAAACTAATCAGAGAAGCGCCTTACCACAATGAACGTATATACAAAATTTGAAAAAATCGGATAATTCTGCATGAAAAATCCATTTATCTAAATTAAGGGGGGGGGGGTGGCCCCCCGTCCCCCCTTTATACTTAACCAAAGAACCCCCAAAACTAATCAGAGAAGCGCCTTATCACAATGAACATATATATAAAATTTGAAGAAAATCGGATAATTCTGCTTAAAAAACCCATTTATCTATATCAAGGGGGGTTAGTCCCCCCCATTCACCATTTTATACTTTACCAGTGAACCCCCAAAACTAATCAGGGAAGTTCCTTACCACAATGAGCCTATATACAAAATTTGGAGTAAATTGGATAATTCTGCATGAAAAACCAATTTATCAAAATTAAGGGGGGGTAGCCCCCGTTTCCCTCCTTTAAACTTCACCAATGAACCCCCAAAACTAATCAGGGAAGCCCCTTACCACAATGAGCCCATATAGAAAGTTTGAAGAAAATCGGAACACTCTGCATGAAAAAAAGAATTTATCTAATATAAGGGGGGAGGATTAACCCCCCGTTACCCCCTTTATACTTAACCTATGAACCCCCAAAACTAATCAGGAAAGAACCTTATCACAATGAACCTATATAGAAAATTTGAAGAAAATCGGATAACTCTGCATGAAAAAAATAATTTATCTAAAATAAGGGGGGAGGATTAACCCCCCCGTTACCCCCTTTATACTTAACCTATGAACCCCCAAAACTAATCAAGAAAGAACCTTATCACAATGAACCTATATGCAAAATTTGAAGAAAATTGGATAATTCTGCATGAAAAAACCATTTATCCAAATTAAGGGGGGTTAGCCCCCCGTTCCCCCCCTTTATAGTTAACCAATCAATCCCCAAAACAAATCAGGGAAGCGCCTTATCACAAGGAACCTATAAACAAAATTGGAAGAAAATCGGATAACTCTGCATGAAAAATTCATTTATCTAAATTAAGGGGAAGGATTCCCCCCCCGTTAGCCCCTTTATACTTAACCTATGAACCCCCAAAACTAATCAGGGAAGCGCCTTATCACAAGGAACCTATAAACAAAATTGGAAGCAAAACGGTTATTTCTGTCAAGAGTTATCGCGTTACGTACGTACATACGTACATACATACATACAGAACGGGAGGGCACATAAGCTCTCAGGCTTTGATAGCCTGTGAGCTAATAAAAAAAGAAAACTGCCCAGTTAAACTGAGGGCATTGAGCTCACAGGCTATTCACACTAATTGTTTATTATACTCTTATTTCAAAGAATTTGAAATATGCCCCTCGAAAAATAAAGAAATCAACAATATATTAAGGGGCGGGTCATCCCCCCGTTACCCCCCCTCCATAGTTAACTATTGAACCCCTTAAACTAATCAGGGAAGTCTCTAATTACAATAAATATATATACAAAATTTGAAGAAAATCGGATAATTCTGCATGAAAAACCCATTTATCTAAATTAAGGGGGGATTAGCCCCCTTTTCCCCCTTTATACTTAACCAATGACCCCCCAAAACTATTCAGAGAAGCGCATTATTACAATGAACCTATATACAAAATTTGAAGAAAATTTGATAATTCTGCACGAAAAACCCATTTATCTAAATTAGGGGGGTTATCCCCCCTTTCCCCCTTTATACTTAACCATTGAACCCCCAAAACTATTGACAGAAGCGCATTATCAAAATGAACCTATATACAAAATTTGAAGAAAATGGGATAATTCTGCATGAAAAACCCATTTAGCTAAATTAAGGGGGGATTAGCCCCAATTTCCACCTTTATTCTTAACCAATGACCACCCAAAACTATTCAGAGAAGCGCATTATCACAATGAACCTATATACAAAATTTGAAGAAAATCGGATAATTCTGCATGAAAAACTCATTTATCTAAATTAGGGGGGTATCCCCCCTTTCCCCCTTTATACTTAACCAATGAACCCCCAAAAGTATTGACAGAAGCACATTATCAAAATGAACCTATATACATAATTTGAAGAAAATCGGATAATTCTGCATGAAAAACTCATTTATCTAAATTAGGGGGGGTTTCCCCTCCTTTCCCCCTTTATACTTAACCAATGAACCGCCAAAACTATTGACAGAAGCGCATTATCAAAATGAACCTATATACAAAATTTGAAGAATATGAGATAATTCTGCATGAAAAACCCATTTATCTAAATTATGGGGGGTTAGCCCCCCGTTTCCCCCCTTTATGCTTAACCAATGAACCTCCAAAACTAATCAGGGAAGCGCCTTATCACAAGGAACCTATAAACAAAATTTAAAGTAAAACGGTTAGTTCTATCAAGAGTTATCGCGTTACGTACATACATACATACATACATACGTACGTACAGAACCGGCGGGCACATAAGCTCTCAGGCTTTGATAGCCTGTGAGCTAATAAATAATAAAAGAAAACTGCCCAGTTAAACTGACGGCATTGAGCTCACAGGCTTTTCACACTAACTGTAAATTACATTCTTATTTCAAAGAATTTGAAATAAGCCCTCGAAAAATGAAGAAATCGACAATATATTAAGAGGGGGGAACCATCCCCCATTTCTCCTTTTTATAATTAACCAATGAACCCATAAAACTAATCAGAGAAGCGCCTTATCACAATGAACATATATATAAAATTTGAAGAAAATCGGATAATTCTGCTTAAAAAACCCATTTATCTATATTAAGGGGGTTTAGTCCCCCCCCCGTTCCCTCCTTTATACTTTACCAGCGAACCCCCAAAACTAATCAGGGAAGTGCCTTACCACAATGAGCCTATATACAAAATTTGGGGTAAATTGGATAATTCTGCATGAAAAACCCATTTATCAAAATTAAGGGGGGGGGAGCTCCCGTTTCCCTCCTTTACACTTCACCAATGAACCCCCAAAACTAATCAGGGAAGCCCCTTACCACAATGAGCCCATATAGGAAGTTTGAAGAAAATCGGATAACTCTGCATGAAAAAAATCATTTATCTAAAATAAGGGGGGAGGATTAACCCTGCCGTTACCCCCTTTATACTTAACCTATGAACCCCCAAAACTAATCAGGAAAGAACCTTATCACAATGAACCTATATACAAAATTTGAAGAAAATCGGATAACTCTGCATGAAAAAAATAATTTATCTAAAATAAGGGGGGAGGATTAACCCCCCCGTTACCCCCTTTATGCTTAACCTATGAACCCCCAAAACTAATCAGGAAAGAACCTTATCACAATGAACCTATATACAAAATTTGAAGAAAATTGGTTAATTCTGCATGAAAAAACCATTTATCCAAATTAAGGGGGGTTAGCCCCCCGATCCCCCCCCCTTTATATTTAACCAATCAATCCCCAAAACTAATCAGGGAAGCGCCTTATCACAAGGAACCTATAAACAAAATTGGAAGCAAAACGGTTATTTCTGTCAAGAGTTATCGCGTTACGTACGTACATACGTACATACATACATACATACATACATACATACATACATACAGAACGGGCGGGCACATAAGCTCTCAGGCTTTGATAGCCTGTGAGCTAATAAAAAGAAAACTGCCCAGAAAAACAGAGGGCATTGAGCTCACAGGCTATTCACACTAATTGTATATTATACTCTTATTTCAAAGAATTTGAAATAAGCCCCTTGCAAAATAAAGAAATCGACAATATATTAAGGGGGGGGTTATCCCCCCGTTACCCCCTCATAGTTAACTAATGAACCCCTTAAACTAATCAGGGAAGCCTCTTATTACAATGAAAATATATATACAAAATTTGAAGAAAATCGGATAATTCTGCTTGAAAAACGCATTTATATAAATTAAGGGGGGATTGGCCCCCGTCCCCTCCTTTATACTTAACCAATCAATCCCGAAAACGAATCAGGGAAGCGTCTTAACCCAATGAACCAATAAACAAATTTTGAAGCAAATGGGATAATTCTGCATGAAAAACCCATTTATATAAATTACGGGGGGGTTTAGCACCCCCCGTTCCCCCCCTTTATACTTAACCAATCAATCCCGAAAACTAATCAGGGAAGCGTCTTAACCCAATGAACCTATAAACAAATTTTGAAGTAAATTGGATAATTCTGCATGAAAAACCCATTTATATAAATTAAGGGGGGATTAGCCCCCCCGTTCGCCCCTTTTATACTTAACCAATCAATCCCGAAAACTAATCAGGGAAGCGTCTTAACCCAATGAACTTATAAACAAATTTTGAAGCAAATGAGATAATTCTGCATGAAAAACCCATTTATATAAATTAAGGGGGGGATTAGCCCCCCGTTCCCCCCCTTTATACTCAACCAATCAATCCCGAAAACTAATCAAGGAAGCGTCTTAACCCAATGAACTTATAAACAAATTTTGAAGCAAATGAGATAATTCTGCATGAAAAACCCATTTATATAAATTAAGGAGGGGATTACCCCCCCGTTCCCTCCCTTTATACTTAACCAATCAATCCCGAAAACTAATCAGGGAAGCGCCTTAACACAGTGAACCTATAAACAAAATTTGAAGGAAAACGGAATAATTCTGCAGGAAAAACCCATTTATATAAATTAAGGGGGGGGGATAAGCCCCCGCCCCCCCCTTTATACTTAACCAATCAATCCCAACAAAAACTAATCAGGGAAGCCTCTTATTACAATGAATATATATATACAAAATTTGAAGAAAATCGGATAATGCGGCATGAAAAACCCATTTATCTAAATTAAGGGGGATTACCCCCCCCCTTCCCCCTTTATACTTAACCTATGAACCCCCAAAACTATTCAGAGAATCGCATTATCACAATGAACCTATATACAAAATTTGAAGAAAATCGGATAATTCTGCTTGAAAAACCCATTTATATAAATTAAGGGGGGGTTTAGCACCCCCGTTCCCCCAATTTATACTTAACCAATCAATCCCGAAAACTAATCAGGGAAGCTTCTTAACCCAATGAACTTATAAACAAATTTTGAAGTAAATGGGATAATTCTGCATGAAAAACCCATTTATATAAATTAAGGGGGTATTAGCCCCCCCGTTCCCCCCTTTTATACTTAATCAGTCAATCCCGAAAACTAATCAGGGAAGCGTCTTAACCCAATGAACTTATAAACAAATTTTGAAGCAAATGAGATAATTCGGCATGAAAAACCCATTTATATAAATTAAGGGGGGGATTAGCCCCCCGTTTCCCCCCTTTATACTCAACCAATCAATCCCGAAAACTAATCAAGGAAGCGCCTTAACACAGTGAACCTATAAACAAAATTTGAAGGAAAAAGGAATAATTCTGCAGGGAAAACCCATTTATATAAATTAAGGGAGGGGACTAGCCCCCCCGTCCCTCCCCCCCCCCTTTATACTTAACCAATCAATCCCGAAAACTAATCAGTAAAGCGCCTTAACACAGTGAACCTATAAACAAAATTTGAAGGAAAACGGAATAATTCTGTATTAAAACCCCATTTATATAAATTAGGGGGGGATTAGCCCCCCCTGTTCCCCCCTTTGTATTTAACCAATCAATCCCGAAAACTAATCAGGGAAGCGCCTTAACACAGTCAACCTATAAACAAATTTGAACAAAATCGGATATTTCTATGAAGAGTTATCGCGTTACGTACGTACATACGTACATACATACATACATACATACATACAGAACCGGCGGGCACATAAGCTCTCAGGTTTTGATAGCCTGTGAGCCAAAAACTGATCAAAGATCGCAAATAAAAAATCACTTTTTCGAAAAGAGTTCGCGCATGCCCTGAAGGCATTTATTCGTTCCTCCGTTAAAAGATGAAACACAGCGTGTGTCATTCCATTTCTTTTTAAGTTTTTGTAAATTCGCCATGGGCGAACGGCTCAAAATACGGAAAAACCGTCTACATATTCTGAAAGAACATACTTTTACGTCTCGAATAATCTGGTTGGTTTGAAAACTCTTTACATTTAACCCTTTCAAAAAAAAATCAAAAAGCATCGAATTCATGTTTTTTATTTTCTCCTGTTTTCCGAACCTTGCATCCACCGGAATACAAAAGATACGGAAAAACGACGGTCACCAAATTAAAGATTTAAGTTTGCCGTTTTCAAAGCCACTATTGGTTTTTAAAAATATGAAAATTAACCCTTCGAAAAAGTATATTTTCTGTATGCCGTTTTGCAGTTTTTGCGATTTTGGCAATTTTTAAAAATTCGCATCGGCGGTTCAGAGAAAGATACAAAAATTTAAGAATACCAGACAATATCTACATTTATTCTTTTTTCGATATCTGTATTTGTTTTAGAAACATACGAATATTAACCCTTCGAAAAAATTCGCGCGTATGACTCACTTTTGCGAAATCCAATTTTCTGCGATATATAAAATCTGGCATCGGCCCTCTAAAATAACCAAACAAAAAACAAACACACCTAAAGACATCTACATTCTATCTGGTTCAAGCAGAAACCTTTAATTTAAAAGAAATGCACGTTACCCTTTCGAAAACGTTTTTTACCGTAAGTCAATTTCGCTTTTTAACTATTTCTCCTATCTTTAAAAATCCGAATCGGCGTTTATAAACAAGATACGAAAAACTAAAAATACCGCGCTTAATCTATATCCCATTGTTTTTTAAAATTTGGTATCTGTTTTGAAAAATTTTAATTTTAACCCTCCGAAAAGAAATCCTTTCCAAAACTCACTTACGCGATTTTCGTTTTTCGGTCCCGGTTTAAAAATCAGCATCGACTCAGGAATTGTGAGTACGGACAAACTGTAGACTCCAGATCATAGACGCGTTCATTTTCTTCAAAACGCACGATTGGGTTTTAAAAAATAGCTACATTAACCCTTTAGAAATCGATCGATACGTAATCCACTTTCGCGATTTTCGCTTTTTTGGAATGTTTACCCATGGTTAAATTTCAATTCTACTATGAAATTTGGTTGGGTCAAGTGTTTTGAAAAGGCTTCTTCCAGAACAGACTGCGCCCCCTGGCGGTGGAAGGTGGAACTATAGGAGTATATCTGGTTCTACGGACCTGATTACGACGGAATTTTGTTTAAGTTTCGTATAGAACTGATTATTAATATTTTTGTCCCGTGCAACGCCGGGCGGGTTAGTTAGTTGATATATAAAACTATAGTTTTCGATCAAGGTTCTAAATTACGAGACCTATTAAATCTGTCAATTCAACAAAGTTAAACAGAAACCTTGAACCGGCAAACAAAGATAACGGTAGCAAATCACAAGAGAGCAAGCACAGCAGCGATGTGAACAAATCAATAATCAGGTGGATCACAGCCATGCTCTGATCAGGCGATTTCCGCCCCGCACCCAGGTACTAACCCGTTAAGCTAGGCATTCATGCCGGGCAGGTAGGGGCCTGGTTAGCGGTATAAAAAAAAACTATAGTTTTCAATAGATTCGTCTATATAAGGATGCGGATGGCAACAATACTGACATAAAAGGAAACAGTGGTACAATCTGCTTAGATCGGCACTGTTGGATTTTTTCCAATATGTTTTGAAGAGAATATTAAACTAGCAGAAAGGACATTTCGTAAGAAATCATATCGAGACATTCTCGCTGGTTTTAGAGTTAAAACAAATCAGTATTCCATAGCTACAGATAACATCTGAACGCACTCATCATCATCCCAATTGCTACAGTCTTACTGCTGACGTAATTTATACGGACTACATTCTTACTGCCACTAGTTTAGACAAAACTTCCCAAAGCTTACCTTACGCTTGTATTTAAGAGTGTCAAAACCAAAACTGTTAAGATATAACTTTTTAATTGTGTTTTATGAAGTACAATTTTATTTTATCCGGGTTACAGGCTATCCTGTATTTCCCTTAACCTTTTGTGGGCGTGTGTTTGCTACAGCATTCTGTGTTGTGGTGAGGTAGGAAAATTTAAATGAACAATTTCTAATTAAGTCATGTCTAATGACAAAAAGGATTTTCGTGACAGCATTTTAACACTACAGATACCGGAAATTTTACTCAAGTATTATAAAAAATATTTCACACCAGAATTTGTATTGAATTTATTTCTGTGTGGCTTATGTTTCATTTTTTTATGAAGAAATTTCTGGTTTGAATCGGAATATTTTCATTTGATATATATTTTGTTGGTATTTTTTGTGTTAATAATGGTTGTCGTGAATGATTACCTTAAACGACAATCTGATAATTAAAACTGCTTATTTATTGTAACATCCACAGAAACAGGCATCATAACACAAATACTTGTTTATTAGTTTACACAATAATAACGTTACTTTAAAAAGTAATCTTTTAACGTAAAATTCCAAAATAAAGTTAATAATAACAAAAATATCTGATTAAAAAAATCCAATTTTAACGCATTTAGTTTTTATGAGTAACCATTTTTTACTGTATAGAAAGTTTATTATTTACAAATTTATATCTTTAATATATCATTTAATAATACAAAATAGAAGAAAAGCGTAACTTAATAAATACTTGATAACACAGCATTTTTTAAAGCTATAAATATTTCAGGTTTATTAATAACTTTTTAGAATGTCAAAGTTTGTAAAACTTAGTAGACAAAAAAAATGTAAGATATTAATATAGTACCACAGTCTTTGAAATTCTCTTATTTACCAACTATGTGATATGATATTTTTAGTAGTGCTTTTCTAATATTTTTGTATGGCAAAGATTTAAAAAAGAGCTTTCTTTGTACTTTCAGAATAGTTTTTTTTTCAACGTACATATATTGATTTTCTATTCTTCTGGTTTAAAGAAACCTAGAATTTTGTATGTTTTTAAAAGAAAAATAGGTCAGCCACTTAAAATAATTAGAGATAATTTTTAGTCATAAAGAAATTAAATCGATTTTGTTAGGAAAATGAAAGTTTTCCTTGTTTCAAAATCCTTGCAAGAGGTATCTTAAATTTCAATAAAACCCTTTGCATTGTTTTTTATTATATAACTAGCTGACCCGCCCGGCGTTGCCCGAGCCCTTGTAATAAACTTAAATCTCTTAAAAAACGGAACTCTGACCACGGTCTACGATGGCTTCGGAACCGTATACCAGGCATGCTCGTACGCTCTAGAAAATCTTTTATTGCCCCCTACCACCGCCAGGGGAGCATTCTGTTCTAAACAAATCTCTTTCCAAACGAACTTCTCAGACAGGTCCCCGCTGCCTACGTTACTGTATAGTAGGCGCACTACAAAATTGAGCTGGTTTCGAGAAGATTGGAACATTATTAGCCCAGTTATTGCAATAAGGCACAGTTAGAGAAAATAACCTTGAGTGAGGTGCCGAAGGGAGGAGATGTTCGAGTGTCCTTCAGAAAATGACTAATTAGAAGGCCCACTATGCATGCATAAATATTCGTTCGTTTTGTTAAGCTAGGAACTCAATTACAAAGTTGGCTTAAACTCTTATTTGCAAATAGTGGTAACCGCTACTCATAAATTTAATTTAATGTTATAAAGGGTGACTATTAAGTTAAATATAATGTTTGGAATCACTTGCGTTGAAATCGGAAAGATAGATGCTGATATATAGAAACGGGGCATAGTTAGAGAAAAGGCCGGGGGGGGGAGGGTTGTTCAAGTACCCCTCAGCAAATGACTAAGTAAGAGGAGCACTATGCATCTTTTGAAATTCGTTCGTTTGCTTAAGCTAGGAACTTAATTACAAATTTGGCTTACTCAATTATTCGGAAATAGTGGTAACAGCTACTCATAAATTTAGTTTAATGTTATAAAGAGTGACATTTAAGTTAATTATAATGTTTGTAATCACTTGTGTTGAAATCGGAAAGATAGTTGCTGAGATATGAAAACGGAGCATAATTAGAGAAAAAAATCTTGAAAGGAGTGCCGGGGGGGAGGGGTTGTTCAAGTGTCCTTCAGCAAATGACTAATTAGGAGGACCACTATGCATCTTTCAAAATTCGTTAGTTTCCTTAAGCTTTGAATTTAATTACAAATTTGGCTTAAACTGTTATTCGTAAATAGTGGTAACCGCTACTCATAAATTTAGTTTAATGTTATAAATGGTGACTATTAAATTAATTAGAATGTTTGAAATCACTTGCGTTGAAATCGGAAAGATAGTTGCTGAGATATGGAAACGGAGCAGAGTTAGAGAAAAAACCTTGAAGGACGGTCCGGGAGGGGTGGGTTGGGGGGGTTGTTCAAGTGGCCTTCAGCAAATAACCAATTAGGAGGATCACAATAGATCTTTAATGATTGATTCATTTGGTTTAGCTAGGAACTTAATTTGAAATTTGACTTACTTCTTTTACACTACTATTCGGAAATTCTGGTAACTGCTTTCTAGAAATACACCTTGAAGCTTAAATGTAATTAGATCCTTGTCCCTCTTAATTCCCGCAAATATAAAAAAGAATCTGTTAAATAAAGTTTTCTGTATTAACAATCTCCATCATAATAATAAATGTCATGTAAAAAAAAAACTTAAACCCGACTAATTGTCATGAAGAAAATTATGCCTGCAAAATATTTCAATCAGTGGGACGTATGTGTAATTTGTCATGTACAGGTGGCGTGACATTCGCATGGTTCCTCTATACCAATAACTTCAATCCATGTTGACACTATTTAGTTAGAAATCCTTATTTGTGCATCGCTACTCTGCTTTATTTAATTACTTCTGTGAAGAATCGATGCAACCAACCAGTGAACCAACCAACCCAAGAGAATAAAAGCGTATTTTTAATGAGAGTCCTTTGTGCATTTTAATTAATATTTCAGAAAGTAATTAAAATATTAAAATTCTGAAGTAATGTTGCACCAGGAGAGGGTTTGGACTACCTAAATCTAAATTTCCAGCCTTCTAGGTGGGCCAGATTTTCCTAGCCATCGCCAACAGACACACACGCAAACACAGGCACACAGAGCGAAACTTTCTTTTATTAGTTTAGATATTAAACTAGATGGAACCCGTCAAAACTTGACGGCAAACAACTTGATAGTACCATAAAAATAAAATTCATAGCTGTTTTAAAAAATTTGAAAATTTGAAGAATAATTCGAATAAAATAAGAAAAATTATTCTGTCCACAGCAGGGATCGATCCCACAGGATAATCGGAATTGAGAAGAAACGCGCCTTATACTACTCAAACAACGTTTTCGCATTTGAGTGTACTCTAAAACAGATTAGTTTCTAGATTTAAGTTACTTAATTATAAAGCATTCTAATAAAAAAATGCAAATTATAAAAACTTTTCTTCCTGAATTAAATGTGGCATTATTAAAATGAATTATAGCCATAAAGTAAGAAAAATCATTTTGTCCATAGCGGGAATCGAACCCACACAATATTCAGAATAGTGAAGAACTTCGTTTCACATATTTTAGGGAGCTATTTTAAAACAATGGAGTTTTTAATTGAATATTAATCAATTACAATTGTAGAGCTAAAAAGAGAATATGCTAAGAAAATGAAAATGCCATTACTTAAAAGAACAATTTGAAACATATGAAACTCTTTATAAGTATATCCAGCCTGATTTTTTAAAATTATTATTCATGTATGGATATTTTTGCTTCTTTCTTTTATCTCTTCTTTGCCTTTCATGTTTTAAGGAGAATAATCATATACTTTTCTTATTTTATTTACCACAGTCCTAATATTATGGAAAAATTACAATATTTAGTATTTCAGATTTTTTTTTAACTACACGATCTTTAAAAACTTTCATTAAATTATTTTTTATCAGTGTGATTCTAAAACCCCGAATTTAAAATTTGCTGTTTGCAGCTAACGATTAATAATACATATTTTTTATTTAGTAATTAGACCAAAATATTGTTGGGTGTTAAATTTTACTTAATTATAAAGCATTCTAATAAAAAAAAATACAAATTATATAACTTTTTCTCCTGAATTAAATGTGGCATTATTAAAATGAATTATAGTCATAAGTAAAAAAAAACATTCTGTCCATAGCGGGGACCGAACCCACACAATAACTGGAACAGTGAAGAAACGCGCCTTCTACCACTCGACCACCGTTTTCGCATTAGAGCGTGCTCTAAAACTGGTTAGGTTCTATATTTAAGTTTACGCATGCGTATTGGGTACGATATCATGTGAATTTGACAAAAAAAGCCTTTGGTTTTAAATATATAGATTAATTGGATTGCCTTAAAAACAGTATTTTGGAGAGAAATAATTAGTTTTTTTCATTAACTATCTGAATAGAGAATTTTCTGTTAAGAGAGATATATTATTTATTTATAAATACCTTATACGGGGGGTCCTAAAAATTTCCAGAACGATCTTAGTTTCTAACAAAATTGCCAAATGCATATACAGGGTCATTCATAATTCCCTCCGGGGTTTCGAAACGTTATAGTAAAAAAACGAAGACGAATATGAAAAAAAGAAACATATGAAATAATTCCGAAACTATTCAAGTTTTACTTACATACATTACAGGTGTTCTATGTGTGAACCCTTGGTCACACGGCATACATCCATGCGATAGTCCAGTTCCTGCCATACTCCGTTTCTTTAAATCTGAATCAGTGGGGTCAGTTCAACGGGCCTTTCGTAATAAATATCGAAAACAGGGACCAACTGACAAAACAATTCATGTGTGGTACCGGAAATTTAAAGAAACGGAGTATGGCAGGAACTGGACTATCGCATGGATGTATGCCGTGTGACCAAGGGTTCACACATAGAACACCTGTAATGTATGTAAGTAAAACTTGAATAGTTTCGGAATAATTTCATATGTTTCTTTTTTTCATATTCGTCTTCGTTTTTTTACTATAACGTTTCGAAACCCCGGAGGGAATTATGAATGACCCTGTATAATGAAGTTTTACGTGATACATTATTTGTATAGCGAAGTCTTTACCTGCATTGTGATTTGGATTTCTATGTGTTCGATAATAATCTACTTTCGTTTTAATAACTCTATTATACTATTTTAGGAAGAATCTGAAGCAGTAAATGCAACTAGTATGTCAAAATCAACTTGGTGTCCTAATCAAAACGATATCATGAGGAAAATGAATAATACTGCGATACAAGCGAAGGACCCAAACGGCGCGAGTAGTTAGTGGGACCATAAAAATCTGGTAAGTGGGAGGTCGCTATCAAGTAAAAAAATTGAAATGGATGCAAAATTTCATGACATTTAGAACTTTAATTAAAATAATTTCGCTAACATTAACGTGATAAACCCACACTCTAAAAAAATGCTTGAACTGAAAGTTTTCTTCCGCTGATTTGTTTTCGTTAAAACATGGAAATTTCAGCTTTTATAGTTCCATTTTCCTGTACAATACAGAAGATTCCATAACATAATGTAAAATATACGCAAAATTCTTCAACTTGAAGCTGTGTTTTCGTCAATTGACAGATGTATTCCGATAAGTGTTACTTTTTCGTATTTGAAACGGGAATTTTACATATAAAATTTCCTCCTCAAAACACAAAAAAATTGCAAACGAAAGCTAAAAATTTCCTGCAATTCTGAAGTGAAATAAAAGAAAAATTTTAAATAACAGGAAAATCTCTTGGAATCATAACGAAAGGTCTGGAAACTTTCTTCCTGTGTTTTTAAGTCATTTGACGAATTTTTTTTTTTTTTTTTTTGAGCGTGTAACTTCTCATGCACCCTCCCAGGTTAATATGCGCACCAAATCCATTATTTCATTCAAGCAAATTATCTGTATGATATATTACTCAAGTAACTTTATTTAGATAAGAGTAAAGTAACATCATAAACTAAAGATATTATTGGAAATGCTAAATATACAGTTGAGTTCCGTTAGAGAAAAATCAGATGCAGCGAAATTTCGTTATAACGAATTTTTGTACATTTTCCGGTGCAATTTATGTTAACAAAATGTAATTTCATTTTAACGAAATTTTATTATATCTAATATTTTTGACTATGTTTTGTAAACCTATCAATCGAAACTCGACTTATATCAGTTTCAGAAATATTGTTGTCGTGTCCATTATCGTTTTTGCCTAAGAAGCAAATGATCCTTGGATCCACGTTAAAATTTTTAATTATTCAAGTATGGAAATAGTGCGGATTCGTAAGAGTACAATAAAAGACAATGTTTGGTGACATTTTCTATAAATACACGAAATTCTAAGCCTTAAATTATGGATAAAAATTAAGGAAATTTTTTAAATATGCAATAAAAGCCAATTTTACAATCTGACAATTAAATCGTTTTCGTGTTTAATTTTCATTGATCCGTAATATAGGTTAAATTATGGTTGATGTGTTAAATGGTGGAACATTATAGTTAACAGTACAATCACAGTCGCCCATCGAATATGTCTCTTTCCTATCCTAGGAGAACTATTCAGAGGATATGGATAATAAAATTATATATGTATACGGTCCCTTAAAAAACCTTAATATAACGGAGTGTAGCAAGTCATAAACAAAGAAATTTAACAGCCTGATTTTGAAAATTTTAGAATTGAGGTTACGATCATCCCTCGGGTTCTTTTTTATTTGACGTGCTGTACGTCGACTAGTTTAGTCCATACTCATAAAATAAGAGTATATTCAGGGAAAGTTAATTGAATTTTCTTACTTGTGCTAGGAAAAAATTAAAACAATTACACATTTACCCAATTGTACTCGCGCGATAATGAACGTATGAAATACAGGTCCGAGTTTTCTGTGTAACGAAATCATTAGCCATTGAGTTGTGAGTAGATATAAAAGGACAGTTCTGCATCAGCGCCGTTCACGCTGTCGGCTCACGGTCGAATGAAGGTCATTGCGAGTCGGCAGGGGAAAGCAAAAGTACGTCACGGAGATAAGAGATAAACGGAGTGGGGAGATAAAAACATGCTTTAAAAGGAATCTTAATTGCTTGAAGAGGGGACTAATAATTCGAGGCAATGAAATATTTAAAGCTCCTTAGAAAATCTTTTGAGGGGAGTTTTTTTCTTCGAAATTGTCGAGTTATAGTATAATGGGTATTTTTTATTTATGTTAGAGAAGAGGTGGAATTTTTTTAATGATTAAACGGACTACAGAAGGGGTATTTTTTTCAATGTGTATTGTTAGAGAAGAGAGACAATTATTTTAATGATTAAACGGATTTTTTTTCAGAGTGCCCTTTGAAACAAGTTAGGCTAAAAATATAAGACCTTTGAAAAAATACAGAGCACCACACAAAAATTCTACAGAGGCGTTAATGCATCGATAAAATAGCGCCACCCACCTTCCTCTTTTCCACAGAGGTCCCATGATAATAATACAGGTCACCCTTCAAAACATACAGGGTGCCCACAAAAATGATGCTACTGAAGGAAGAATTCTAACGTTAAGGCAAACTAGGATCTATAGTAAACAACAACGAATTAAAAATAAAAAATAAATAAAATAAATAAACAAAAAGGGAAAATCCTCAGTCGTGGTAAAGTTTATGAATCACTTTCCAACATTATCGAAATGTTGTACGACATATGTTAATAAAATGAAATATAATTTTTTAGTTGAGTTTACGATTTTGTGCAAAAATGACAGTCATATTTTTTTGCCCCACCAGTGGCTGAGAGGTTGTGCTCTCGAAGCTGGTAGACGGGAGGTGCTGGGTTCGATCCCAATCGCGCCCGTCGGCCTAATCGTTCGGAGTTTTCATGGTTTTCTTCGAGCCGTGGATTTATCCATGCGTAAATACGGATTAGGTTCCCTTAGAAAGACCCCCACGAAGGGCTCTCCCCCCGGGCCTATATCCCTAGTGTAGGTAATTGGCCGTCAATAATCAACCCAACCCAACCCAACCCGACAGTCATATTTTACTTTCAAATGATTAAATTTGTGAACGGTTAAGTTCGAAGATGTAAAATTTTTGTGGAGGGTCCTGTTATCAGATGAAACATTCAAAAAAGGAACGAATAAAGCGAATATACTTGAAACTTTATACTCTTTTTTCTTAGTGTGTACCTAAAATGTATTTTCTTATAACGTAAAATAAATACTTTCCAGATATTTTTCAATATCTCCCACATTGAAAGAATGATGAATGTTTAAATAAGAATAATATTTAATAATAATAATATATAATAATAATAATAATAATAATAATAAATAATTTTAATATATTTCTAAAGCGTCGAAAAAGACTATTTTGCAAATAAGGGCTACTTATTCATTTAACATATGTTTTAACATTTGAAATTGAATAAAGATTTATAATATTTCACACTTCCCTTAAAACTACATGAAAGTAAAATTTCAAAACTCGTTAGAGTAAAAAAGTTGGGTTCTATTTAGGGCTCCTTCATAAAAATCCATTTAATAAAATAGTGACCTTCAAAAAATTCCTTTTAATGAAACAGGACCCTTCGCAAAATTCCTCTTAATATAATAGTAGGCCTTCACAAAATTCCATTCTAAAAACATACTCTTCATCATTTATTATTATTTTATGTTTTAAAATGTGCAATTTGAAAGAATAAAAAAATACCACTTAGGTGTTATTTACAAAATTCAGTGATTCTCCGTTGGGGAGAGTTTTATGTTAGAAATTTTTGGATGATTAAAACCGTCGGTAAAGGATTCGTTATCGACTTGGAGAAAGAAAAAGCATAAAGTTCGCATGATAAATATGTGTTACTAAACTTGATGGGAATGTTTAATAACACATTGAAGATTAGTGATAAGAGAATTTTCTATAGTTAAGTTAATTTGAGGCACTGTCTCAAACAATTAGTGTTCAAATTATCTGGAGTATGATATCACCAAGTAAAATTAAAAAGAAATAAACATATTTATTTCATTAGTACTTACTTTACCCAACAAGTTTTTTATTTTGTTCACTCATATAAATTTCTCTGTTTTGACATAAAGAGAAAACATTCTCACTTGTTATTTCAACATATAAAACAACGCATGCTATTTATTAAAAAATATATATAACTAAGACTTTTTTCGATTGTTGAGAGGGAAAACAATATAACTCGTTTAACTGTTAATGTGATTATTATTTTTTCATATGACTTAATAACGTATGAGAGGAGAAATATCTGAAAAAAAAAGATAAATAACAATAAGAAAATTCATTTACAGTGAAGCAAGATATCTAAATAAACATTTAAATAAAAACATGACACTAAACATTTATTTTTACAGTTGAAATTCTCATAACCATTAATGTATGCGAATTCTTTCGTGTTACCCTGTACAATGCGTTAGAATCGAGATAAGTTAATATTAAGAACACGTAACATAATTTATAATTTATCTTGTCATAATTTTTTTTCAAAATAATAAAAGAATTTCGCGGAACTTTGTGTGCTTGTAAAATATATTAATTTTCACTTAAATACAAACTATTATATATCAAATTAAGGTAATTTAATGTAGAATTTAATAATAAAAACAGTATTACAATATCTTTATTACAAAAAAAGTTATTCAACTAATAGTACGATCTATCTTAGATTTGCATTTTTTAAAAGTGATACTTACACAATCAATACTTAGTAGGATAACCCTTATTTTTTAAGACAGCTTCACAGCGTCTTTTCATCGAGTGAACGAGTGTTTGGAGTTCATCTTTCGTAATCACATGGTGCCAAGAATCAATTATAGCTTCAATAAGTTGTCTTTTATTGGATGGACTTTTTTTCGTACAAGAATTTTCAAACATCGCCACAAATTTTCAATTGGATTGAGATCAGGGCTGTTTCCTGGCCTGGCTATCTATGCCTTTGTTTTGAAACCATGCTTTGCATACTTTTGCAGTGTGGCATGGAGCTGAATCCTGCTGAAAAATAAATGGTGCGTTGTAGGGGAAGAGATCCCTGATGGAAGGTGTCAATTTTGTTCCAGGACAGTTTCGATGTATTTTTTGGCATTCAGGAGGCCATCAATAACTTGAATTCGGCCCACACCATCTGCAGACATACATGCCCAAATCATGACATTTGTTGGGTTTTTTGTAGTTGCTTCAATGCAATCAGGATGAAGTGCTTCTCCTACTCTACGTCTCACGTATTTTCTACCATCACTACCAAAGAGCGATATTTTACTCTCATCGCTCCAGATTACTTGCTTCCATTGATTTTTTGACCATTTAATGTGTTCTTTTGCCCACTTAACTCTTTTTTCGCGTTGCTTTTGATTTAAATATGGTTTTTTCCTTGGAATTCTAGCTTGTAGTCCAAATCCTGATAACCTTCTTCTTATTGTTCTTGAACTTACTGCAATACCCGCTGCATTCATTTAACATCTAATGGCATCTGATGAAATTTTTTCTATCTTGAAGGCATAGCCGTTTAATTTTTCTAACGGCAGTAGCACTTGTGCATTTTTTTCGGCCTGATTTGGCCTTATTTTCCACTGATTTCGTTTTTCATAACGTAAACAGAACTTTCGTACACCAGAACAAGTCACTGAACCACCAACTTGTCTTGCAATTTCAGTATAAGAGAGGCCATTTTCTCTCAATATGATAGTTCGGCTTCTTTTTGTAGATGTCCAATTAGTTCTTCTTGTTGATGACATTGTTGAAAATTAGTTTAATTAAAAAAAGGACTTTAAATATTCAAAAACAGCAATACTGTATTTAATTGTACTAGTATGCATCATTCCGCAAAATATTTCCACAACAATAACTCTTTTACCATCCAAATAACCTAAACTATAGTTACAGACATTTGAATGGTCCTCAGAACAGTGTTTGTGATTGGCTAGTACGTTTTATTACAAAACACGTCCTTATTCAAAACGATTTGTGTTTGTTTGTTCTACTAAAATCAGCATAACTTTTTTTGTGATACAGATATTGTTATACTGTTTTTATTATTAAATTTTACATTAAATTACCTTCAATTTGATATATAAACGTTTGTATTTAAGTGAAGATTAATATATTCTACAAGCACACAAAATTGAAAAACAGGAAACTTTCAAAAAATGTCCAAACTTTTGGCCACCGCTGTATATATATTGGAAGCTGTGCAATGTAGAATTGTTGACAACGCATGTTTTTACGAATGCATGGTTCGTATGCTTTTACTACAATTTTTAATAGAATTTTTCGCCTTATGTAAATGCAGAAAAGTATTACAAATCCCACAATTTAACGAGGCGTCTACAATTTCTGATATTTAGATATTAAAAAAAATGTCTATTAAATAATTGTAGTAAAAGAAACCTGGTATATTAGAAAATAAAGCATTTTTTAAAACCGTACATACATATTATGTGAGTGAAAAAGTTTAGAGTTTCTATTTTTGTATTTTATTATATTATTTACTTATTAACTATCCTGCATAAATTATTTTCATCATGTATCACATAACTTACTTATTAGCATTTTAAATGTTTTAGATACACTAAAATGTAACGTAACTTATAATTTTTTCTAAACATATTATTAATATATTTAGTGACTTCATAAATTACATTTATTAACGCATTGTTATGTAACATAAGCTACTTTTAAAAATTTTGGTTATATTAGCTAAATTAAAATTATATATTTCAACAGCTATTAATATTTATAAATCGCATATATGTATACATATATATATATATTCTAAATGCATAAGACAAATAAGCATTCATATAATATTATATCTTTATATCTTATAGAAACACAAATTATGCTTACCTTATATGAACAGATCTGTAAACACACACTCGTCCCGTGTGAAGACTTCGATTGAAATGAATGTTAGTATAACTACTTATCAGCGAATCTTATCTATGGTGTTTTCGCTGTCAGTGATGTCATAGGATTCATTATGTCATGCATCACGTGTTCAGTCCGTAACGTCATTGATAAAACATGACTTCATGGTTTATGGGTTTTCTCCCAACATATTACGTTACTGATAACGTATCATTATTTTACATATATCATAGTTAAACTCTCTGAAACATGTACATGCATACTTTTTTATTCACGTAATTATTATTATATGTATGCTTTGAGAGATATATACTTTCTACAAACAACACAAAGTTACTATGTAACATAAGCTACTTTCAAGAATTTTCGTTATATTAGCTAAATTAAAAAGTACATATTTCAACAGCTATTAATATTTATAAATTGCATATATGTATACATATATATATTCTAAATGCATAAGACAAATAAACATTCATATAATATTATATCTTTATATCTTATAGAAACACAAATTATGCTTACCTTATATGAACAGACCTGTAAACACATACCCGTCTCGTGTGAATATTTTGATTGAAAAGAATGTTAGTATAACTACTTATCAGCGAATCTTATCTATGGTGTTTTCACTGTCAGTGATGTCATAGGATTCATTATGTCATGCATCACGTGTTCAGTCCGTAACGTCATTGATAAAACATGACTTCATGGTTTATGGGTTTTCTCCCAACAGATTACGTTACTGATAACGTATCATTATTTTACATATATCATAGTTAAACTCTCTGAAACATGTACATGCATACTTTTTTATTCACGTAATTATTATTATATGTATGCTTTGAGAGATATATACTTTCTACAAACAACACAAAGTTACTATGTAACATAAGCTACTTTCAAGAATTTTCGTTATATTAGCTAAATTAAAAAGTACATATTTCAACAGCTATTAATATTTATAAATTGCATATATGTATACATATATATTCTAAATGCATAAGACAAATAAACATTCATATAATATTATATCTTTATATCTTATAGAAACACAAATTATGCTTACCTTATATGAACAGACCTGTAAACACATACCCGTCTCGTGTGAATATTTTGATTGAAAAGAATGTTAGTATAACTACTTATCAGCGAATCTTATCTATGGTGTCATCGCTATCAGTGATGTCACAGGATCCATTATGTCATCCATCACGTGTTCAGTCCGTAACGTCATTGATAAAACATGACGTCATGGTTTATGTGTTTTCTCCCAGTAGATTACGTTACTGATAACGTACCATTATTTTACATATATTATAGTTATACTCTCTCAAACATGTACATGTATACTTTTTTATTCTCTTAATTATTATTATATGTATGCTTTTAGAGATATATATTTTCTGCAAACAAAACACACATGCAAACTTTTAAAATATATGTCACGTCACTATCTAAAATTTATGATGACTTAATTAACCAATCATATATGATTATTTATAATTTTTCAACAATGCGCGCCCCCTATAATTGTATAAATTTGCGTGAAAGACATTTATGGCATTATTCAGTGTACTGTTTTTGGTGCGTGTGTTCATCTGTTCAATATTTTAATAGTTTCAAGTTGAAATTTTTAAAGTTAAAATGTCTAGTTTTCAAGACGCTACTGTGTTAGGTGATAATACATCAGGATTGAACTTTCTAGTGATGGACCTTATAGCCAAAGATGATCCTGTAGCATTGCATCTTATACCCAAACAGCAGCTTGTGTCGAGTATTGAAGAGAAACCCTCATCATCAGAAAAGTTTAAGTCAACACATTTTTGCGATATTTGCAAGAAAGGCTATTCCACAAAGTATGTGTTTAATAGACACATGAAAAGTTATTTGGGTCAAAAAGCCCTTACTTGTACCGTTTGCGGAGAAACCTTTATTCAGAAAAGTGATTTACAACAACAAGCCAAGACGCATCCAAAGACATTGTAATTGTGAATTTTGCAGTATGGTGTTTCCACGGTAGTTTGAATTGTATATGCATAAGAAGATTCATAACACTCCAAAACAAAAGAATACACACAAGTCCTCTAAACAGCATAAAGATGATCAGCGTAGAATATTGATTAACCGACTTTGTAATTTAATACAACAAGAGTGCGCTACCTATGAGCAAACAAAGTGAATGTTTTAACCTATGACGTCATCTATTTTTCGAGTTATGTGATTGGGTTAAATATTTTAACGTTTAAACGTATTAAAATTTTTTCACGGTTGTTAAATGTAAGATAGGAATGAATACTAACAATTTGGTGACTATAAACACAACCCGCACATTCTTAAATTTGGTTGAATATACTTCATATACGTGTTATTCTCGATACAGAAGCTTTGTTTAGACCATAATACAAATTCATTTTCTTAGTCATAGTACTCCGTTTACATTTTTGCTTTAATAATTAAGGTAAATATTTTTGATACAGGTGATGAATCAATTTCTTATTTAATTTATAGGCTTTATCTTTCAAATGATCTAGTTGATAATTGTTTAATTTGATGTGGGAATCCTTCATTAAAATTTTAAGCACATAACAGAATTTTCCTCATTTAAAACTAAAATAGCGCTAATAAAGGAGGAACTTTTTTTATCTTAAATGAAACGAAAAAATTTTATACAGGAACTCATATCAGGTGCTAATACCCATACAGATTCCATTCTCAGTGGGAATTACTTCGCTCGCAAATTCCTTTATAATTCTCACTATTTTGAAATTTAATTCCTAAAAAGGTAGGTTTCCCAAGTTCTTTCCGATATATAAGAACATTGTTCATCCTTCAGGTCATTCGTGGGTAGGGTTGTGCTATGGAATTCGGCACAAGTATGAGAAATGTTACTTGCTGGTGGTTGCATAGGCTCATGAAATAAAATTACGTTACTATCAGGGGTATTAGAAGATTTCTGAAAGTTAAAGTCAATGAAAAACACATTCATAATGTCTTTGACGGGTTCACAGCAGAAATCAGTAAAAGAAGTTGCTCCGTCGCCACAGTTGGTCAATATGTGTGTTGAAGCTTCGGCAGAAGTCCGCTCGTTGGTGTAAGGTAATATGGTTACATTGTCCATGTCAATCAGTTCGAATCTTGTTGTTTTTATTTCATTCGCATAGGTCTTTGAATTTTCCATAGGTGCTTCTATACATAGATACTTGGTAGGTGAAAACACTTCTCCTTCATGGACTCTTTTCAGCATATTCATTCCCATGCCATTTTAATACACTTACAGATGTAATCTCAATAAAGTACATCAGTTAACTAAATGGCTTTGCATAAAACATTTACGTATATAGGTTAAAAAATTTCTCGGGTACAGTTAAAATATTGAATCCAATCACATAACTTGAAAAATAGATGACGTCATAGGTTAAAAAATTTACTTTGTTTGCTCATATGAAGCGTGCTCTTGTTGTAATAAATTACAAAGTCGGTCAATCAGTATTCTACACTGATCATCTTTTTGCTTTTTAGAAGACTTGTGCGTTTCCTTTTTTTTATTCACTCGTGAATCTTCTTATGCATATAAAATTCAAAATACCGTGAAAACACCATACTGCACAGTTCATAATTATATGTCTTTCGATGCGTCTTAGCATGTCGTCGTAAATCACTTATCTGAATAAAGGTTTCTACGCAAAAGGTACACGTAAGTGCTTTTTGATCCAAATGACTTTTCATGTGTATATTAAACACATACTTTATGGAATAGCCGAATATCGCAAAAATGTGTTGACTTGAACTTTTCTGATGATGAGGATTTCTCTTCAATACTCGATACAGGCTCTTCTTTGGGTATGAGGTCCATCGCTTGAAGGTTCATTCCTGATGTATTTTCACCTAACACAGTAGTCTTAAAAACTAGACATTTTAACTTTAAAAATTTTTACTTGAAATGATTAAAATACTGAACAGGTGACCACGCGCACCCAAAACAGCACACTGAATAATGTCAAACTTCTTTCACGCAAATTGATACAATTATAGGGGTGAGCTTTATTGAAAATTTATAAATATACATATGTGATTGGTTAATTAATAAACATATATGATTAGTTAATTAAGTCTTCATAAAATTTAGAAAGTGACGTGAGATATATTTTAAAAGTTTGTATGTGTGTTATGTTTGCAGAAAGTATATACCTGTAAAGCATACATATAATAATAATTAATCATTGAGAGAGTATAAGTATAATATATGTAAAATAAGGGTATCTTATCAGTAACGTAATCTTATCAGTAACGGGAGAAAACCCATAATCCATGACATCATGTTTTGTCAATGACGTTATGGACTGAAGACGTGATGGATGGCATCATGTATCTTACAACAGCAGTGATCCCGATAAGACCATACTTAAGATTCGCTGATAAGGAGTTATCCTAGCATTCATTTCAATCGAAGTCTTCACGTGAAATGGGTGTGTGTTTACAGATCATATAAGGTAAGCATAATTTGTATTGCTATAATATATAAAGTTTATATGAATGTTTATTTGTCTAATGCATATGGAATATTATACACTGATGTCCATAAATTAAGGGGCAGTGACCGGACACTTTCGATTTTAGACTTTTTGCCGAATATCTAATGAAATTCGTGATGAAATGTCCGAAATGCCCTTGAAATTTGAGGATGTAAAGAACATGTTTGACTTCATGTTTTCAGTGAAGATTTAATCCCGAGGACGTTTAGGAGGGTAATAATAAATTTAAAAATAAAATAATATTTGCGTTGTCGCAAGAATCAGAAAATGCTCAAGATTATCCGTCACTGTAGCAAATGACTATGTAGGTCTTCTTTAACGTTTTTTGCAGTTCTGTAAGAATAGAACACATATTCTTGAAATTGTTGACATTTCTGGGAAAAATTCAATTTTTTTGTATCAATCAGAGTTTTTAACCGAATTTAACACCGCTTTCCAAAATATTGACAAAGAACGGTAGAAATAGTATAAAGCAATTAAAAGATGAATATTTTGAATATTCGATGACATAAGTGTGTTTGTATGAAATAAATTTTAACTGCGCATGTGCGAAATATACTGAAGTGTATTTTTCATCATTTGTTAGTAAATTCTATAGAGCAACTTATATAAAAAGTGCATTCAAATATTGCAAAAATTTAGAAAGATACAGGCAATACAGTGGACTAATTGATAAATTGGGGAGAAAATCCTATAGGATTATATGGGATTTTCTCCCCTTACTGCATTGCCTTTATCTTTTTGAGTTTTCACGATATTTGAATGACCTTTTTATATGAGTTGCTCTATGATATTGACTACCAAATCATGAAAAAAATTCTTTGCTGTAGTTCGCACATGCGCAGTTAAAACTTATTTCATACAAATAAATGAAATAAATGATTTCCATATAACATCGAATATTCAATCTATTAATATTTTAATTGCTGTATAGTATTTCTACAATTCTTTGTCAAGTTTTCGGAGAGTGTTGTTAAATTTGGTTGAAAACTGTATGCTATAAACTAAAATTTTTCAGAGAATTTTTCAGAGAATTGTTAACATCTTCACGAATATACGTGCTATGCTTACACAAATGCACACAAATGTTTAACAAGACCTACATAGTCATTTGCTACAGTGACAGATCATTTTGAGCATATTCTGTTACTTGGGTGAAAGCAAATATTATTTTAGTATTAAAATTATTATTGCCCCCCCCCCCCCCCCGTTTATGTTTCTCGCGACAATATCTTAACTGAAAATTATGAGTTCAAACATGTTCTTTACATTCTTGAAGATCAAGGACATTTTGTAAAGAATTTTAGTAGATTTTCGACAAAACGTCTAAAATAAAAAAAAATCGGTCACTGCCCCTTATTTTTTAGAAATCAGTGCAATTTATAAATATCCATAGGTATTGAAACATATACTTTTTAATTTAGCTAATATAACCAAAATCTTATAAGTAGCTTATGAATAGTTATAGAAATATCTTAATAAATTTATTTTATGGAAGTTAGTTAATATACTAATAACATGTTAAGAAACATTTATAAGTTCAGTTACATTTTAGTGATTCAAAATGCTAATAATTAAGTTATGTGATACATGCTGAAAATAATTCATGCAGGATTGTTAATAAGTGTGTAATATATTAAAATACAAAAATAGAAATTCTAAACTTTTTCACTCACACACTCACATAATATTTATATATGGTTTTAAAAAATGCTTTATTTTCTAATATACGTTAAAATATGTGTCGTCAACTATTCTAAATTGTATAGTTTCCAATATGTGTATAAATTAATATACTATTATCGCGAAATACTTTTATTGTTTTGAAAAAATATATATATGGTAAGATAAATTATATACTAAGATATGTGTTCTGAATAGTAACTTATGTCGATCCCAACGCATTGTACATGGTAACGCGAAAGATTTGCATACATTAATGGTTGTAAGTATATCAATTGTTAAAAAGAAATGTTTAGTGTCATATGTTTTTATTTAAATGTTTATTTAGATATCTCGCTTCACTGTATGAATGAAAGTTATTCTTATTTTTTATTTTTTCATTTCATATATTCCCATTCCCATACGTTATTAATGTCATATGAAAAAAACGTTTCATTACATTAACAGTTAAACGAATTAGTTATTTTTTCTTTCAATAATCAAAAAAAAATTCTTGTTTATTTATATATTTTAAATAAATAGCATGCGTTGCCTTTTATGTTGAAATAACAAGTGAAAATTTTTTTTCCCTTTATGTGAAAGCAGAGAAATTTAAGTGAGTGAAAAAATGAAAAAAATATTACATAAAGTAAATTAAGATATATAGACTAATGAAATAAATAGGTTTATTTATTTTTCATTTTACTAAGTGATAGCATTCTATTCAAATAATTTGAACACTAATTATTTGAGAACGTTCCTTACATTACTCTTAACTATAGAAAATTATCTTATCACTAATCTTTAAACATTCCCATTAAGTTTAGCGACGCGTATTTATCATGCGAAAGTTACGCTTTTTCTTTCTCCAAGTTGATAACAAATCCTTAACCAACGGTTTTAAAAATCCAAAAAATTGTCCCCTACGCAGAATCACTGAATTTTTTTAATAATCCCTAAGTGGTATTTTTTTCATTCAAATTACGCATTTTAAAACATAAAATAATAATAATTAATGAAGAGTACGTTTTTATAGAATGGAATTTTGCAAAACACTATTTTATTAAGAGAAATTTTGTGAAGGAGTCTGTTTCTTTAAAAGGAATTATGTGAAGGGGCCTAGTTTATTAAATGATTTTTTGTGAAGGAGACTTAAATAGACCCCAACATTTTGACTCTATTATTATTTAAACATTGATCATTCTTTCAATGTCTAGGAGGTTGAAAAAGTTCGCGAACATTCTTTTTAATCTTATAAGGAAATGTAACATTTATTTAAACAGTTTGTATATTTTAGTTACATACTATATAGAAAAGAGTATAAAGTTTCAAATATATTCTCTTTATTCCTACCTGTGTAGAATGTGCCATCCGAAAACAGGCCCTTCAAAAAAAATTTCCCTCTCCGAACTGAATCGTTCACAAATTTAATAACTTGAATGTAAACTATGACTGTCACTTTTGGACTAGTTGGTAAACTCAACTAAAAAATTATATTTTATTTTATTAACATATGTCTTATAACATTTCGGTAATGTTGGAAAGTGTTTCATAAACTATACCGCGACTCATGATTTTTCCTTCTTGTTTATTTATTTTATTTCCTTTTATTTATATATGTATTTATTTTTTATTTACTTATTATTTTTTTGTTATTTACTATGGATCTTATTTTGCATTAACATTAGAATTCTTCATCCATTAGTATCCTTTCTGTGGGCACTCTGTATTTTTTGAAGGGTAACCAGTACTGATAGCGCAACTTCTATAGGAGGGGCTATTTCATCTATGCATTAACTACCCTATAGAATTTTTGTGTGGCGCTCTGTATTTTTTGAAGGGACCCTATATTTTTAGCCTAACTTCTTTCAAGTGTACACTGAAAAAAAAAGGATGGGCGATTAAATTTAGTATCGTGAGTCATGTTATAGTGTACCCTGTATTTTTTTGAAGGACACTCTGTATTTTTAGTACAACCTGTATTTGTATTCCAATTTTAATCGAAAGCGCCCTGAAAAAAAGTGTGTGCGTGCGTGTGGGGGGGGCACTTTATTGCAGTATGTTTAATCATGTTATAGGGTACCCTGTATTTTCAGAAAACTCTGTTTTTCACATAAATGTTATCGAAGGGCCTTTGGAAAAAATTGGGGGGGGGGGATTTTTCACCTAAAATAATTTAGTAACATATTTATTTTTTGTGAAGTCTATTTAATCATTAAAATATTTGCCTCTCTTCTCTAACAATACACACTGAAAAAATACCCCTTCTGTAGTCCGTTTAATAATTAAAAAAAAAAAAAACCTCTTCTCTAACATAAATATAAAAAATCCATCACATTGTAACATGAAAATTTTGAAAAAAAAAAAAATCCCTCAAAAATTTTTCTAAGGAACGTTAAATATTTTATTGTCTTCATTCATTAGTCCCCCTCTTTAAGTAATTAAAATAGTCCCCCTCTTAGATTTGGTTATCTCCCTTTCCCTATAGAAAATAACATGGTTATATCTCACCACTCCACTTATCTCCGTGACGTACTTTCGGTTTCCTTTTCCCGCTCGTAATGACTTTCATTCGACCTTGAGCTGACTGCGCGAACGGCGCTGATGTAGAACTGTACTTTTATATATTATCATTAAAATATTTGCCTTTCTTCTCTAACAATACATACTGCAAAAAAACCCTCTTCTGTATTCCGTTTAATCATAAAAAAAGAAATTCCCCTCTTCTCTAACATAAATAAAAAAAATACCACATCACACTGTACCATGACAATTTCGAAAAAACATCTCCCCTCAAAAAATTCTCTAAGGAGCGTTAAATATTTCATTGTTTTCATTCATTAGACCCCCCCCCCTTTTTCAAGTAATTAATATAGTCCCCCTCTTAGACTTGGTTATCTCATCTTCTCATTAGAACATGGTCATACCTCACCACTCCGCTTATCTCTTATCTCCGTGACGTACTTTCGGTTTCTCTTTCCGGCTCGCCATTACTTTAATTCGACCTTGGGAACTGGGTTACTGCGTGAACGGCGCTTATGCAGAGCTATCCTTTTATATCTACTGTTGTGCGAACACTTTTATTTGAAAAACATATAATGAGGCTAACTTAAAATTGTTAAATTTGCATATTATCTGCTAGTTAAACACACTAAAAATAACATATGTTATGTTAAAAGAAAATAATAAATATTCTTCATTTATTAAGTATAGAAAAGTAATAACTGAACACTAAAGATTATCAACATTTGAAAAACAAAACAGAAATAATAAACTAAATTTTTGTTTATGAATTCTAACTTTTCTTTAACACCCGACAGTTATATGAGGAAGAAATGTTCGTAAATATAAACACAAACCTGCTAATATGCATTTACATATAGATAAATAAATATGGGAGCTTCTCTGTTGACAAAGAAATAAATCAATACATTTTTAACTCAGAAAATATGGCAAGTAGAGCGATCGAAAACAGAAGCAGTGAAAAAAATTAAGATGATGTATTGCCTTGAAAACTGACAAGTTAATACTCAAATTTTTCTATTTTTAGGATAAAAAAATGTTTTACCGTAAAATAAATTATGATTCACACCCAACGAAAGTATGAAAATTACTTGACATAGAAAATATATTTTAACATTATTTACTGTTATAAAAAATTGCAAGTTTTATAATTAATAAAAGAATAAGAAGAAAGTTGCAACATAAATATTATATGTATTATTTGTAATAAAGCAATTGAAATAAAATAGTTTATTCACATTAATGAAAAGTATGTACAAATAAATCTACTACAAATTGCAGACTTTTTCAGTAGCATCATTCTTATTATCGTCAATATTATCAGTCTATTAAACCTACCATGGCTGTAAGGTTACTTCTCAATTTTCACAGTGGTAGGCAGTTATTTTTATATTTCAGAAATATGTCTAGAAGTTTTAAGAGATGTTTTTGGTGCAATAAACGTTTCTTTATTTTTCTATTTGGAAACCAATATTGGTTCTATTGATTATAATGGAGCCCAATATTATTCCAATATTGAATTCGTCGGGACTACATTCGTGGGAAAAATGAAAGGAACAACTATAAAAGGGTATTTTATGTTAATTCGATCAAGTGGAAGTTAATAGATAGGTTCCCCAAGGTCAATGTTATCACGCAGTCTATCCTTGCTACACAGAAAATATGCAAATTCGATATAAGTTTTGTAAGTGGAACGTGGAACATGTCATTCAGGAGGCATTTGACGGCTTGTGAGAAATAGCGTTTATTTGGAAGAATGGAACGAAGACAGTAGACTTGAAACACTATAAAGCTTGCGTGTTGACACCCATCTTTAAAATATTTTCTATGTAACTTTAAAAAGTTGTAAAATATAGCAAAAAAATGTCCTTATGCCACTTTATATCGCATTTCCTATATTCGTATTTAAACGTATTTCTTGCAGAAATTGGAAATTGTGAATATTGTCAAGCATGACAATACTATGATCTTGGGACAGTTTCGTGTTTTTAGCTGCAAAATCACTCAAGTACAGGAGTTTTTATACTTGTTCTTTTATTTTATCCGATATTAGAAGTATTAAAAATATATAGAAAATTCCATATAGTAGAAACGTCAAATTCTTCTTAAAGGTGGAAAAACACAATGCAAACACATTGATAAAAATTTATTAGTTACTATAATAGATGCAAATACTAAAAACACAGTTTTAAAGCATTAAAACAATTTATGATGTAAAATCAGATGTCAAAATACCTAAGCTCTTTCGGCTAAACATTAGCCATCATCAGAGGATAAAGTCGAAAAACACATTTCTGAAGAAGTGCACTAGACAGGTGGAAAACGGGCGAAACCAACAAAATATGAAATGGAGGCAGTGAAGGAAGATGGGACAATACTACTAAAAGCTGGGGGGGGGGGCTGTCAACAAAAACCAAAAACACCAATGACACCAAGCACATTATACCAAATACGTGGGATCTGATAAGACAATACATCATTACATGTATTATCACCTCTTTACCTCTTTGATAATACATATAATAATGTATGTTGGATAATACATGTAATGTTGTAGATTATATTTCATATTTTGTTGGTTTCACCCGTTTTCCACCTATCCAGTGCACTTCTTCAGAAATGTGTTTTTCGACTGGGTTTTTATCCTCTGATGATAGCTAATGTTTAGACGAAAGCGCTTAGGTATTTTGACATCGGATTTTACATCATAAATAGTTTTAATGCTTTAAAACTGTCTTTTTAGTATTTGCACCTATTACAGTAACTAATAAATTTTTATCAATGTGTTTGCATTGTTTTTTTCCAAATTAGAAATATTTGCAATTCTTCGCCAATACTGCAGAAATATTGGCTTTGCGTAGGGAAGTTTAGCAGTTGAATGGCAAAATACTTCCTGCCAATAAACGCGCAATATTTGCAAAATATTAAATCCCCATTTTTATGAAAACATCGCGTACTAATGCTGCCAAAATTTGTCAAAATATAGTTATTAAATATTATATTGGACAGAACACGATATTGATAGTAGGGTGAATTTAGCGCCAAGTACCATCTCAAATAGATTTTTGCTTTGTTTTTATTAGCTTATTTCAAACTCTATTTCTATAAGAAACTAGTCGTTGGGGGCCACCGTAATACTTACCCATCATGGATATGCATAATGTAAAATATTAAAATAAAAATGTGTAAACTACTTATAAAATGTATTGCAATTCAAATAAAATCGTGGCTTGATGACGTCATAAACTTTAAAGGCTCGATTACTGAATTGCTTGAAAGAGGTTTTTCCTTATAACTCCAAAAATAATAATCCTGTTAACTAGCGGTTTATTGCATCTGATTAAGCGTCAAATTTCCAATTAAAATATATCTTTAAAGTCAAATTTGGATAAAATACAGGGTCATGAAAAATCGAAGAGTGTGGAAAATAGGATTCCAAATATCTCGGCAACTAATTATCCGATCGACTTCATGCTTTATGCAAAATTTATGTTTTTTTATTGTCTTTTATATTCATTTCTTAAAATAAACAATTTCGAAAATTTTTATATACCTTTTATCAGAACGAATATTTCGAGAGTCCGAAAAAAATAGTTCCGGTTAATCGAGGTTATTGAAATGAAATAGGCTTCTTCCCATTATTACATACTAAGTACATACCAAAATGCAAGTCTCTATCTCAATTTTTTCGGGAGATAGAGCGTTTACAGACACACACACAAACACAGACACACAGACGGACGGCAAATTTTTTTTTCTAAAAATATGTTTTTCGGAATCTCCAGTGTCTGAAACGTGTAAATCCGTCAAAAAAAATTTTTCGATTTTCAAAACGATTACAAGACTTACCCTATACTACGTATGATGGGTAAAAAACAAGGGTGACGGATAGTTAGATAGTTGCGTTAGATAAAATATTTCATTAGAGAACAGAGAAAGGAATTGAATATTTTATCTAATACTTGCACGATTATGCAACATATTATATTTGCCCTCACATGATATGGTATAGAAATTAGGAAAATAAACCATTATATATTTTTTTGTATATTTATATCTGTAAATAATTTGTCCTGAATAATCGTAAACCAAAATATTTCGTTATTAATTAATAGTTATTACAATACTTATAAATCTTTAAAAGTAAGCAACGTTAAATCAAAACATTGTATTGAGGCATGATTTCTTACGGAACTATTTTTAAAATAATCGGTATACAATTGTGATCATGAAAAAATAGTTAAATGTATTATTATTTTTAAATTATTATTTGCCAAAATTGCTATGCCGAAACCCTTTTTTTTTACATATTATTAGCTCAAACCTTACGTTAAATCTTGGTATAGGAGATATTTCAGATAACATGGGTAAGTGAAAACGTTATTTTCGAATGAGGCTGTATATCAAAATACAATATACTGCGTTCATGTTTCTGTGAATCATTAAAAGTCGTTATCAAAAATTGTACAAATCCAAGTTAATCTATCACAAATTATATAAACTTTAGAACCAAATTTACAATATCTGCCACATAATTATGGATTCACTACAGACCATATAATTTTAGCGAAGCATATACACATTTCTCTATATAGAAGAAACGTTTACGAAAATTCACTGTATGAAACCGAAATTCTTACACTTACCGTTCGAAACCTTAGAGAAGAACTAACTATAAAACTCAAGAAACTAATAGGTTTTCATAATTAACATTTTTTTTTTCAAATATATTCCGAGGGGAACACTTTATTTCAAAAATGCCTTCATAAATCTCGGAAGACTATCCAATTACGATATTTCTGATTAATGATTTTGCAAATTGTGTTTGAATTAAAAGAATGATTTTCCGAATCGTGGGTACCAGGTTATATTGATACCAGTATATACCATGTTATATTGAATTTTTATGAAAACTTATGCAACATCAAGAGACATTTCTAAACGTTTTTAGAGTATAATTTTAACACTTTTTATTTAGATGTTTTTGCGTATGTAATACAATAACAAACATTTTTTTCCAAATTTAGCAAAATAGAAATATTTTAAATTGCGCTAATTAAATACCTTTCAGAACATTTAATTTTTAATAAATGCTTGCGCTGGCAAAAATACTAAATTTAATTAATTATACTGCTACTACTGAGGATAACAATAATTTAATATTTTTTATCGCTTGTATGTTCATTACTCAGCATAAAATGATAATAAAAGGAATTTTTAGAAATCTTAGCAGTCACTTTGAAAAGCGTCAACAGAATCATGAATAATTTATAAATACATTTCTAATTTGTGATAAATATGCTTAAGTGTTACTTTATGCAGGTTAGAAGATAACGTCGCTTTTAAATTTTCTTTACTTTCTGAATTATAAGCGTCGGCTCGCTGCGTTAAGTAAGTGCTTTTTTAAATTACTTTATAATAGAGAAGCATATCGATAATGGATGAATCAATACTTAAGAAGTTTGAAACTTCAGTAGTTTTTAAGCAAAAGGTTTTAAAGGTCATTAATTTTGTCAAGAATAAGCAAGTTTATATTTTATTCCTAAGATTAATGACATACAAAATTATTTAAAAAATGTGCACACTGTTCTCGCATAAAATTACTTCAATACTCCAGAACCTTAATTATTTACTCTTAAAAACGAGTATATAGAATATTGTTGAAGAATTTTTAATATTCCTTTCAATATGAAGAAAAAAAGTTCTTTTGTCAACATGAATATATGAATATTTATTATAACGATGTTAATTTCTTTTTCAGATACTTCATTCTATGTGTTGAAAAAAAGATATTCCAAACACTTTCAAATTATTAAATTCATTTACTTTTCATTAAAAATACGATGATCTAATAAAAATTATCTCAGATAACGCTAACAGAAAATAACAGAAGGAAAACAGACTACTTTATTCTATATTAAAAATTTTAAATGTGATTTTGTTTTTCCGTAGATAGATATTTTAATACAGTATTGGGCTTAAATGCAGTTAAATAAATTACAGGTAAACGTTATTGGTTCATAAACTCATCAAACTATTGCGTATATTAAAACTTACTTGACAAGATATTGTACCGACTAGTGGGTTTCTGTAAATGGAAAGTGGCTTAAAAACAGTCTCTAAGACGGCACAATGTGTATTTCGAAAAAATTAGGAATCTTCAAAATAAGCTACACATTATTAAACTACAGATGACAGCGTAATATACTAGAAATTTCAGGAACAACTATTCCTATCGAGACATAAAATATTCGAAAGAACAGTTTCATAGATGTAATGAAAATTAATATCAAACTCGCAAATTCAATTACGCAACAGCACAAACTTGACTTCGTCCTCTGCGGCTTTAAGCTTATATAATCCAACACAGCATCATCTTGTAAAATAGGTGTCGAGAAATTTTCACGGAAATCATGTCCTCATGACCTTAGCACTGCACGTAATTGACATGGTACTTTTGGCCACATCCACCCACAATTCGTTCCAACCAAAACTCAGGAATTTTTAGTCGTACCATTGCTAATATTGCTAATATTTTATTGGATATGCAGCTTCATAAGAAATTAATATCCAAAATCTGTAACAATATATAACATAAAATGTCAAAATACAATGTGTAAAAATTGTTATTCAAAAAATTACGTTGTGCGTAATCTGAATTTCGTTTGTACGTTTTGAAATATTAGCAAACATCGGACGATTTTCAAAAGTATCCGGAAAGTAAAATATCAATAATTCTAAAAATATTCATTAACACGAAATGATAGCCACAGAAATGCACAAAAAACATGACATTTTTTTATTAACAAAAATGAATACAGTCTCGTTACAGCGAATTAGTAGAGACCACCGTTGAAGTTCGTTATTCTGAAAATTTCGTTAATGTGAAATTCCAATGTGGCGGATTTAAAAAATTTAATTTCGATGCACATTAAACAAAATTACATATTATTAGTAAAGTTGTATTAAATTTCTGCAAATATGTCAATAAAGAATTTATATACACTATATTATTGTGAACATTTTTGTTATAAGATAAAAATTAAATTTATTAGTTTTAGTCATAACTTCGTCACTATAAAAAATTATAATTTATCTCACATACCTGACTGCTGAAAAATTCACACGGATATATTCCATTAATGTAACTATTAATTGTTTTTACAAAAAAGTCGGAAACTTTCCTCCTTTTTCAAATTGACAATTTTTTTCCAAACAAAATCTTCAATATTATTTAACGTTGTATAAAATGTAGCCGGCATAATGTTTTGCTGAAATAAATGCTTTTTAAAAGTTGCAATGTTCGACAGAGTTTCTTTTGATTATAGAGCACAATTTTTAGTATTGGATGAACAATCGCTATCTTAACTTTCATTGTCGTTTGCTTTCCCTTCTTTTATTAAAATTTCGGCAGTGTTATTTGTATGTTAGGGCATTTTACGACTTCTTCATCCATTCAATGTAATCATTAGCAGATGATATAAGTTAAAAACATTCTGAAACTGTGGTCCAGATATCAGAAAGAAATTTGATGCAATAAGTACTCTTCTCTGCTTCATTTGTCAAATGTACAAGGTTAGAGTTTCTCCAAGAGTTTTTAATTGTGGTAGAACACTTTGCCAGGCAGCCTAAATCACGTCAATTGCCTATCTCACATTCACCGTTACAGAAATTTATTTTTTATTTCACAAAAAGCCCTTTCTATTAGTCGGCGCCTAAATTAACTTTGGCCTTTTTAAAAAAAAAATAATGCCTTCATGTGTGGGCTGCAAAATGGAAGCACGATTACTAGGTCAAAATTTTACTGTTATGTTAGATTAATTTTCTGTAATTTAGTGTAATTAGTGTAACACTATTATCTGATCAAAATTTATTTTTTTCTGATTTTTCTCATTTGTCCATTCAAATTCCTAAGCCGCTTGAAAAAGGGGACGTTTCTTCACAATTTGTAAGCAGTGTGGCTTGCAGATGTCTCAAAGGAGCTTTAAATGGTTTTAAAGGATTTTAGTTTTTTTTGTACTTGTGGCATTACAACAGAACAAAACCAAAATCCGTGCTTTAGATATTTTCTGCCTTTACATTTTTTCCAACTTTCATTGATGACCGACTTCCATTTGGTAGAAGTTGATAGAAAAGCAATTTCGTCGGCATTACAAACTTCTCACGATTTATAGGTACTTTTTTCTTATCCAATTTTTTAAAGCTATGCCATACCTATGACAAAAACAAAACAGACAACCAGACCTCGCTTCAAATTTCTCAATTTTCATGTTCTGTGAAACTTTTTTGGCTTTACCATGTAATATATGTCATGAAACGGGCAAAGTGTTTGTCTTATATCTTTAAACCAAGTGTATACATTTTCATAAATCGCTTGATAGTCTCCAAGTCAAATTGATTTCCTGTTTGGGCACATATTTATATCTTTGAGAAAGCTTCAAAGCTTTTCATTTTCTTTTAAAATGGTAGTCAATACCGAAGTTCCTTTTGCGGCATCTACTTGACTTCTTCCAGCACTTATTGCTTTTATAATTATGATTTTTTCTTCAATGAAAATTGCTAACTTTTTCATTTCTGTACCATTAAAAAAAGAAAGAAATCTAATTCCAAATTGAATTGTTCCAGATTAGAAATTCACCGATAGGTACAGCTATTTATTGCCAAATTCGAATGTAAAGGACTACTTCGAAAATAAAATCTTTGGACTTCTTAGATTTTTTTTAAGCGGGTGTAAAGGCAAACCAAAGTAACTATAAACAAAAGTCATTAGATATAAATTAGTGCTCGCGATTATACGTATAATACGTATAAAACGTATTGTAACCGGTAACGATTTTGGATAGGAATCGTATGAAAAAAAGGCTTAACTACGTATACGTTTAAACGTATATAAAGGTACATTCGCGAGCACTAATATAAATAGAAAGAAATAATTTCTGCATAGCGCAACAATTCTCCCCGTCTCTCGAAAAACAGCTGCGAGGTACGCTGAAAATTTGAAAATTGTAGGTATTGAAAATTTAAAAAAGTTTTCTTTCAGTATTATAGTTTTTGAAAAGGATTGATTTTTTCTTGTCAACTCAGCGTTCGTTAAACTGAAATGAGCATTCGTTTTAAGACTTACAAAAATTCGTTAATTTGAAAAAATCGTTAATCTGAAATTCGTTAAAGTGAATATATTTCTAATGACAAACTATAGGGGATTTTTTTTCTAATCTAAATAATATTCGTTAAACTGAAAAATTCGTTAAAGTGACATTCGTTGTAACAAGATTCTACTGTACTTGTTTTTATATTTGTTTCTGATATTTCGTGTTTTTACCGGCAGCAGTCCATCGCGATTTATACCATCATCTTGCAAAATTTTCAGCTTAAAAGTTCTTTCATGATGTGCTGAGTGTCGTGCAATGCCTGATGGCCATTTTTTATTAATGACAGCCATTAAATGAGCATTGTAATCCTAGCAATTGCAAATTTTATTGCACCAATGTACAAACTTTTTAAGCGCCACTTGTTGGTGGCAAATGTACACGTTTCATACGGTGGTTGAATTTGAGTACCACTATTTTAGTATAGTAATCTTCTTTCAATCGCTTTTAAATATTTCAAAGATTACCCTTCACTGTTAATGTTTCTCAAATTCATTGACCGTAGAAACCCTCATGTAACTATTCTGTAAAATTTAAACAAAATTCAAATACTTATTTGTTCATTTTTATTACAATTGTATTTGCACCTGCCTATACTTTTAGAATGATTGAATTTTTACTTTTTTGTTGCATTTAGATCCCCCGGTATAAAATATTTGCGGTTTTTTACAATTAATTATTATTGATTCATACATTCACTTGGAAATTTTTGATCGAAAAATTTTCTGTTATATTAATTGAATATGATTAATTCAATTTTGTGCCCCTCTGTAATTCCGTATTTATTTAGAATTCTTCAATAATCACAAATAATAAATTCATCTGAGTTTAAAAATTTACAACTTTAATTAATTTATGATGTTGAAAAAATTATTTTTAAACGTATAATAAGAAAACTTTTAATATGAGCACTTGTAGTAATGTAAACTGTTATTTGTAGTTATAAAAAAGTCTTAAAATATTTTTAAAGTTTATTAATATGCACTGTAAACAACTGCTGATACGTAGGAAGGAATTCAAAAATTTCAGTATAATCTCACAGATACCTACGATTATGGAAAACTTTCACTTATCTTCAGTAATCCTCCGGAGGAAAAAACAATTGGAAGCATTAGAAAATTATCTGTTTCCGAGCGTTTCTGGAATAAATCTGCTCCCAGCAATTTCTGAAAAAAGACTTTTTTGTTAATATTTGAACTTTATTAGATCTCTGATTGTAACCTTATTTCTGAATTTAAGAGAATTGATTCCAGAATTAACTACGTAGTTACATTGAAGTTTGGCAAACATTTCTGCTAAAACAGTAAAATTTTATGATTTTGTTTTACAGTGTGATTGGCATGCAACGTATGGATAATTTTGAGACTAGTTGATTACGACATGTAGAAACATTTAAAAACATTTTGTTTAATTGCTTCCAATTTCTGACATCTGTCACAGAAGTATTAGAAGGTATCATAACCGTGCACGCGTTTACTCTACATGCTATCCGCCTACTATAGTGCAGAAATCGTCTGACATATGAAATGAGTTTTATTTTGGAATATCTTCCAGCTACATTTTTATTTTTTCTAAACATAAACTTAGAAACGTTTACACTATTTTTTTTTTTTGGGGGGGGGGAGACTTCAAAGGTCCAGGATTCTACAATACAACCTAAATAAAATAACCTCCCGCAATTTTAACTCATCGGATCCCTTTATTTGAGCGACAATTTATCACCTCCAGCGGACCTTAGTGATATGTGACAGGCATTCGTAATGGGGCAGCAGCGTTGATACGACCTGTTATAAAAGTTATGCAAATAAGTACTATGTCTTTGAAAAAAAGATCATAAAAAAGATGAAGTAATATTGATATGGCATTGAAAAAATCATAAATAAAACCTTTTTTAGTCTATTTCACTCTTCCGCGAATACGGTTTATACTGTTAACCAATTTAACAGTAGATATAAAACATTTGTTTTCTCTAGAAGACAGATAAATTCTAATATTGTAAGAAATTTAAAATTATATTATATGAGAAGCAAAACATAAAACTTCTAAACATAAAAATTCTTCAAAAAAATTCTTTTTTATTCAATGTTCTAATAGTTACACACTATACACATGTAAAACAAGTTAAGCTTACAAAGAGTACACTGTAAAAAGATTTTCCTGAGAAAAAAAAAAACGGAAATTTTACTGGCAATCGCCAGTACTATTTCCGTATTTTAACGGAAAAAAAATTGCAAATTCCAGGAAATTTTCCGTGATTTCTGAAATATCCGTTTTTAAATTTGCGTTTTATAACAGATATCTTCCATATTTTTTAGATATTTTTATGTCGTTAAAACAAATTTTATAGGACCAAAAAAAAGTTATTTCTCAAGGAACATCTTATAAGGGATAGATACACTTTTTTTTCTTTCATTTCTGTGCGATTTTTCAGTAAATAACCAACACTTGCCACGAAGAGAATCGAACTCGGAATCTTCCGTTTAGTAAACTGGCGAGCTCGACCACTACGCTATGACAGGACACGGCGTTTTCTCAAATGTTGTTAATTATTTTAGATGCTTTTAATGATGCAAAAACTTGAAGGTGTCATAGTTAGATGGATTTTTTCAGAGTTCCAATGCTTTTAATATTTTCTTTTCATAATTTTGAATATTTTTCTTTGTCATTTGATGCTTTATAACAGTTAAATTTGATTTTTTATGTATTATATGCGCAAAACATTGTATTAAGAGTAATTATTGCTTCTTTTTGCAGCAGTACATATACTTTTTAAAATTATTTATCTGTTGATCTATTTATCAATTCCAGTAAAAACAATAATTATCTTAAGCAGACGTGTTTATTACATGCTATTAAAGTAAATTTTATTTATTTCTTATTTTAAAAACTTATTGGAATAACAATTTTATAATAACTTAAATTATTATATGTAATCTTTGCTGAGAACATTTGTGTACGGTTCTGTTAAACTGAATATTTTTTTAAAAATCAAAACAAAAAAAATAAATTTTTTGATAATTCCAAAGATATTATTTTATGAAACCTTAAAAATATTAAAACAATAATATAGATTTTTAGAGAAAATTTTGAAATAAATGACCTTGGAATAGGTATGTTTAAATTTGGACTTATTAATTTAGTCTAAATTAATTTAGTTTAATTTATAAAATTATAAACTAACGAAATAAATTAATAACTTTATAAAATTATAAACTTCATTTTTATAAATTTAAAGAAAAAAATATAAACTTTGTAAAATTATAATTTATAAAACAATAAGTTTTAGTTTAATTCACAAATTTATAATACAAATCAGTTTTGTTCACTACCAATATACATACCGATAATTTGCAAACATATTATTTTATGAAATCTTTAATAACCTAATATTGCCTAACGTTAATAAAATTAAAATAAAGTTTTAAAATGTCAGTGAAAAAATTCATAACTTGAAACACTATAAAGAAAAAAAGTAGATTTAAAAAAATATTTTTCTGTAATTAATATAAATAAAATAAATTTCTAAAGATTTCACTAAAAATATATATATATCACTATTATTTTCACAAAAAATTAACGTCCAGGCACAGGCCCGGTTAGAATGAGCTGCAGGATTGGCCCGAGTCTAATAACAGAAAATAGGCCCACGGGTAGGACCGGTCCAGGTCTGGATCTTAGAAGAACTCTATTAAATACAACAATCTTAATTCGCATTTCAAGCAAGGCGATATCTGTATGCAAACCTCTGAACGTCATTTGCGGAATGGCACTGTTTTGGAAGAAATACGGACATTGTACTGTTTTGAAAAAAAAAAAAAAAAAACGCAAAAAATCCATTACATTTACGGAAAACTTTCTGCATATTTACGGATTTGAAATCTCCTTTACGGAACTAATGACATTTACGGAAATTGTACTGTTGTTTTGGAAAAATGAAACTTCTCCGTAAAATTTTACAGAAAATCTTTTGTATTTTCACGGATTTTTTTTACAGTGTATGGTACTACAGTAATGTGTTCCCTTCAGCTATAGAACTTTTAATAAAAATATAACCCTGAAGTTGTAATCCCATTTGTTTTCAAACGTACTTCTTCTTATATGCTGAAAAAATTGACCCTTTCTTCTTGCGATCTACCCACAATATAAATTTTAATTCTTTCCTACTGCAATAAAAAAATGAATATCTTGAATATTAAAAAGAAACGCAAAAGCGAAAACTACCCCATTTCTGAATAAATTATGCAAATGTACTAAAAAACTAAATTATGGTATAAAAATTCAAGTCTTCCTCTGCAATAGTTTAGAATGGGATACTTTATATGTAGTGTCCATTTTTCACATAGAATAAAAAGTTATTTTTTCAAGAGTTATTGTTTTAAAGTGTTACAATTATAGCAATGTGAAGTCTCTCCATATCTTGGGTTATCTCGGGTATATCTCGGGTTTCAAATATCAAGTTCTTACTTTGTTTGTTCTTTTTAAAGTTCATAAAGCCTTTATAAGTTTTAATTAAATTTTTACATAAACAAATGGAAAGATTCCAAATTTTCATTCTTCAAACTGAGGAAATAAATATAACAGAACTACCGTTTGAGAGATCGTATAATTATGAAAAAGATGATTAATTTCATAAAGCTGTTAATATATATTAACAGAGGTCTTAATTATTTGCTACAATATTTATGCGATTTATTTAGCGCTTTTCTAGCACTAATGAAATTCCTTACTGAAAAGCAGTAGCAAAATTTGTGATAAAACTAAACCTTAAATTACGTTTCTGGATGACCTCTATAAATAAATCATGTTGGATATTGAATATCGCTGGAATTATTCATAACAACGTCTTTAAAAATTATATCTAGGCTAATTAGAGGGACAAGACTCAAACGCTGGTGTCAAAGTTAAATGTTTATATTCAAAAAATTTAACTTTTTTCACTCTTTTTCAAAGTGCAGACGGTCCTAAGAACTTACTTTTTTATATACATTTAAGTAAGACATAATTCCTAATCTAATGGCTATTTTCGTACTTCTGTGCGACAATTTGGAGATTACAGAGATTTTATCTTTGGTTTCTGTTATGTTTGTCCGACAGAACAACATAACTGTGTAAGGATTCAGCTACTCTGATAATGTGAGTAGGCGAGGTGTTGACTGAGATCGTAAATTTTTTTCCACTAACTGTCCATGTGCGTAAAAGTTGATAAAGGCTCTGTTTCTCTAACTTTCGACGGATGCTGTGTGAGTTTCTGTTTCTCATCGATATTCATGCAAATTAGTTTTGCTGGTCAATCGATATTTTGGATATATAAACTTCGAATTTACGCGGAGAACTAGAGAACTTGGATCGGCTCTCTCTAGCTACGAAGAAATCCTAGATCCTGCGATTGGAATAGTTGAATATGAAATATTTGCACATTTGAATAGTCGTATACACATCGTTGCTCTTGGCCTGGGACGAACTTCTGTATCAGCGCTCGCCTGGTCTACCGTTTGGAATCCAAGTACTTACTGAATGCATCTTGCCTGGTGGCTGTCTATTGAAAATCGTGAGTTCGTTTTCCTTGAAATATTTACATTTTAATATATTTTGTGAGTTTTACTTTTACGGCGTAGAGCTTCGAGTAGAAGTTACTTATTTATTTATTTTGATCTAAGGTATAATCAATAGTGCCCAGCTCAATTCCTGCTCGATTAAGTTTAATCAAAATCTTTTTTTAAACTTTACCTCTGTCCTCTCTTCGTACGCCTGGCTCACACATTATTGATGGCAATGACCGTCACAACTGTTCTAATAATACTTCAATATTACGTCTTTAAATTGTAAAAATTATTGTCAGCACTATGCTTATCAGTTTCAATATATAGTCTCACTCTTTTTAATAGAGCACTTTTTTTTTCTTTTAGGTACCATACATTGTTTGACTAATGATCAATGTGTTGTAATCATGAAACCCATCACATAAATGTGTCATGTTTTGCAAGTATGGCTTGCATACTTCTTGCGATCTTCAGACGTAAATATGTCTCCATGAAAACTACAATTATGCATATATCTGTTTTTATTAACAGTCAGGATTTCCGTATTTGTCGCCCGAAAATAGGTAAGGAGATCCAAGTGTACTTATGCAAGCTCCATGAACTTATTGTTTGGCATGGTTTTGGGAAAAGATGTGTGATTCTTTCCAAGACATTAATAATAATAATAATAATAATAACTTTCAATTAACCGGTGAGTTAGTGGATAACAAAACTAATAAAAATACTGCTGACAACCTTTGGGCAAAATAAAAATGACGCGCAAATTCAACACTGCAGACATTATGAAACACCCTATACTTTGATGCTTTTTTTTTGCATTAGGTGCTGTCGACATATCTATATTATAAATCGAAAACATATCCGTGAGTAAAACTGACTTCATGCTGAAGGCGGCAATAAATTTCGGTTTTAATGCCTTTTTTAACTTCTAATATCGCAAAAATTTAAATTTTTACACAGTCGAATCGGGGAAAAAAATGCTGTTTAAAATGCAATTTGTTTGAAAACTGTATCTCAATTTACTTATTTTGTTAGTGATTTTTAAAATAATTTTCATGCATGAATATTTTAAAAATCTAGAAAAGTTTAAAAGATATTATTCCGTTTAAACTTAAAACAATATAATTAGTTTAGAATTTGTTTCCATCTAATATTTTATAACGAAATTAAAACTTCTTCAATAAAAAAATAAAAATATATAAATTAGTCATATTTAACATAGATGTAATCGAACTACGCGCTAAACACTGAAATAGTCTGAATAAAAAAGGTTGCTTTAAGAAGAAAAATCTTTGGCGATTTCTTCGGCGATGAACTTCTGGAATGCGACTAATACGAAATAATCGCTTTTAATAAATTTCAAAATTTTATTTGAATACATAATGATTTTTTTTCATAAAAAATTCTTTTTGGTGTTGTTATTTGACAATCTAAAAATATATATGTTAAGTGCAAGAAAACTATTAGAGTTTCCAATTAAAAAAATTGTATTCACCTTTGTTCTGTAACTCGGGAAGCCCCGATTGGATTCCCTGGTTTAAATATGAAATTTAAATTGCAATTTTTGAATTGCTACATTACTGCACTTACGAAACGTAAAAAAAATCGTGTGAAATATCGTATCTCATATAGTATAAGTGTGTAATGCCAAATAAGAGAAACATACCTTAACAAAAGTGTATACATACTATGCTAAGTAAATGCACTACACAGAGAACAATTATTTTGATCTAATAACTTATTAAAAGCATATGTAATCGGTGTGAAATTTGGTTAATCGATATACAGCACTACAAGTCAGGGAACTTGTGAAAAGTTTAAAACAAGTTCATTGTAACATACTTAAATTATTTTTTTTTTCTGAAATAATATTTTAAGAATTCGGTAAATCAATAAGACGTCTAGTTCTCAAAAATGAATAATATTAAATGCATTCGGAAAGTAAAGAATTAAATTTTATGCACATTTACTAACTGCAGCTAAAAGTAATAAACTCTATCAGATGATTTCCTCGCATCTTCTAAAATATCGTACTATTTTTCCTAATTACTTATGCAAAATGCTAAATTAAACATTTCGTGCCCTAACACTTTTCCATCGCAGCACTCTTTTCTGAAATGTTTATTGATTCTAAAAACCATTATTATAAATGGAACTCAAGTAAAAGCTGAACATCCCGTGATATTATGAGATACGCTAAAGCATATTTATGGCCAGTCCAAACAGATACGAAGAGTAAATGAAAATTTTTAGCATTCAGGCGTTGAAAATGTTTGCAATAATCTGAAACGTATGTAATTTACATTTGTAGGGAATGACAACATTAGTAAGATGATGCTCAGAAGTTTATGTAGCTGATATAACTCAAGATGAAATGAAATGAAATTCGGAGTTTTTATTATGGCCACCAGTGGTACAATTTAATGTCTTTTTCGTGTCACGAAATTTAGACATCCTCAGATAATATTCTTAAACCTTAATGTACATTGGGATATTACTTGGAAATGGAATTTTGAAGTTTACTTTGCTTTGCTTTTAGTAATTTAAAATTTTTCTTTTCCTTAAGTGTGTAGGTGCATTACGTTTTATATGCAAGCATCACATGCGCAGTTAATGCATACGCAATAATTAAACCTTTATCCACTCAAAATAATTCACAAACATCGTTCTCCGAAACTAAAATAGTTTTTAATTTCTTAACATGTTTTTCACATATAAGAGAATAAGTTAGTTTCGCATTACAGGAATTTTTTTATAGAATAAAATAATAGCATGTGTTGTTTTTGATAATGTACTTATATTACACATATCGCCATAAAACATAATTTTTAAGCACACAATTTATCTAAATAATTCAGAAAAGCCTTCACAAAGTTAAAAAACCCGTTTTTAACTGAATTATCGACCGCATATGTGGCAATGTATTGGAATTGATTCCTACGGCCTTGCATATAATCTGTAGATTTTTACTCTTACCACGTACAGTACTAAAATTTAATTGTGCTCGAAAATGCACAATACATCTCAAAACGCAATGTTTTCGGTAACTATCATCTATACATGGAATTGCATCCATATAATTTTGCACACCTCAGTATATGAATTTAGTTATATTATATTCATTATAGTAAAATATATTGTAGCAAAAAACGCGGAACATAGTTGAAAACGAACTTTCACTTCCATTAGTAAGAAGTTCATTAATTCAAACTGTTTTACACAGCTTTTTTTATATGTATATATAGGGATCTGTAGAACTTACACACCACATACTATACTTAAATTTAATTTAGATTGAAAACGTAGTAGCTCTGTAATACAACATTGACATTAAATGCTTTATGCCCGGAAAATGATATCGTGCTTTCAATAATGCACATCAGTTTCATAAAGTAAACTAAAGAAATTACTGCCTATAGATAGCAAAGCAGTCAGTTTATTTTGTGGAATTCTTTAGAAATGAAAAAATACATAATAAGCACATCATTTTCTTTAAGAAAATGAATGTAGTTATCAATTTCGTGGCATTTCAAGAATAATTAAGAAGGTTAGAGCACAGACAGATAGAGACAAACCAAAATCATGAACACTTTTCAAATGTTTGAAGTATTAATAATAATAACAATAACAAAAATACGAGTTAATAAATAATGATGTATCTCTATTTTTTCTATCTCTATTCGTACTTTTCAACTATGTTGGAAAGTGTTTAAAAGCGTACGCAGAGTTAGTTAGTGGTCCTGGACTTTTCAGGGTAATTACGAGTATTTTCGTATAGAAAAACGAGCCTTATATAAATTACATAAAGCGGTTTTTTCTATATGAAAATACTGGTCATTTCCTTGAAACTTCCAGGACTCCGTACGAATAATTATACAGTCAACGCACTTTATAACAAAATTGAAAGTTTTTAAGAGATTTGCTCATTATAACGTGCATTCGTTAAAACGTTGTAACGAATTATTTCGTTATACAGTAAGAACTCAAACATTCTACGGCCTAATGTGGTCTAAATGTAATCTGAATATACAGAAGTCCGGATAATGGAGACAATTATAAAAAAGGGATGTTTATTACATAAAGTTATCTCTTAAAATTGTTATTTTTTTAAATAAAAAAAAGTTAGGCCTCATGTATTCATATTAAATTAAGTCTTCATAGGAAGGATCAACTTTTCAACTTTACTACAAACAGTGAAACGAAAAAAAGATAATTATATTTTTATGAATAAATATAAGTTTTATTTTGCGTTTATTGATCTGGATGACTGGATTTCAGATAATTAGAGTTTTGCTATATTAGTTTAACGGTATTATATCTACATATATATAGGCCGTTCTTGGCATGTGTATCTATGTGTGGTATTGTTCCTTATACAAATCTACAGTTTTTATCCGATCTGACGAAACTTAATGTACTTTTAGAACACGAGTTAGAGTTTTAGAACACGAGTAAAATTACTGTCATCTTTAAAAATTTCTCAGACCATTGTTTTACACCTTTTTTCAAACATCTTCCATCGTTTACCATTACAGAAATCTTTTTTTTTTCAATTTCTAATGCAATTTCTTTATTGTTGCCACAAAAAGAAACTGCACATGGGCAATCTTTTTATAAACAATGAAAATTCAGATTCTCTCACTATAATTTGAAATCTGAAACTGATGTCAATTTGGGCATATAATGTGAATTGTTTCGTATATTACAAGTATTACTAATAGTACATTTATATAAATGTACAGGGTGATTTTTTATAAAGTTGCGAAACTAAAACCCTATAACAAAAGAACCACTGATCCACATGACCTAAAATTTTACTAGTGTGCTCCCAAAGCAATGGGTATTTTTTTAGATGTGGTTAAAAAAACTTAAAATGTCGCCAACAGATGGCACTGTATATGCAGCAAAGTCGGGAGACGAGCTTGTGCACGGCACACATACAGTGACGATAAAAGCGTGATGCACGTACACCTCGTGTTCATTATTCCACGGATATCCTCGCGATGACGGTGCCATTGACGGACCGTGCGTTGTTAGTGAAACTGTATTATCAGAATGATGACAGCGCAGCAACTGCTCTTAGGACGGAGATTTAGGACACTTAAGAATTTAAGAAAAGGTCCAATGACGATACAAAATTTACGGAAGATGGTTTTGAAATTTGAACAGACTGCTTCACTGAGCCTAAAACCCGGTAGAGGAAGGAAACCAGTTGATGTTAACCTACAGCACCATCTGTCGGTGCGATTTTAAGTTTTTTTCTAACTACGCTAAAAAATTCCCATTGCTTTGAGAGCAATTGCAGTAGTAACAATTGCTCCCAAAGCAATGGGAATTTTATTTACATTTTGTTTTTATTGCATTTTGTTAACATTAAAGTAAATTTTCCAAAAAGTAAAAATATATTTTTCGTATTCAAACTTCATGATTCAATTTATTGCACACAACCAAAAATCGTCTGTCAAGTATTCACATATAGAAATCATTACATCGTATATTTTTTTCACCTTTAGCTTCAACCAAGATGGCATATTTAAGCTCCTTGGATTTAGGTGGACAATAATTGCCCACCATTAATAAAAAATAAAACAATGTAATATTTTTCATTAATTATACTTTAAAGATGGCTGTTAAAATAAAAGGGATTAATGGTGAAATGGCCAGGGTGATTGTGTTCCGGTATTTTGTACACCACTAAATTTATATAGCCATATTCTTAGTATGTCATCACAGAGTTTATCGATTAAAAAAGAAAAAGATTGCTATATAAATTTAGTGGTGTACGAAATACCGGAACACAATCACCCCTGGAAATGGTTTATCGAAAAAAAAAGTCTTGATTTTTTCATGTAAAACATTTATTTTAATTTTAAAAAATAATATATTTTTTTTATGTTAGACACAAAGTTGAGTCATTTTCATTTCACCAGCTTTGAAATTATATTCCAATTCTTAAAAGAACAGTATATTTTTGAGAAATAATGTTTTGCATCATAAATCACATAATTTTAAAACGCAATTGTAGCAAATTATATTTAAATTACATTGTAAATATAACATTTTAGTTAAATTTAATATTTAATAATATTAATGTTTTATTTTTTTATGAGTGCATTAATATTGGATTTCTTTAAGTGCTTTCATGCTTTAAATAGATAATGTGACGTCACGCACTCAAGTAAAGGCGTATTTCTCAACTAATTGTAAGCAAAATTTCACAATTCTTGCAGAGTTAGTAATCCTTTTTACGCAAATTGTGATATCATAAGTATTTTCTACTATAAAATATTATTGTGACAACTCACACTGCCTATATTACTAATTCAGTCGTAATTAAGTTGACAACATGTGAATAATCAATTTTAATTTAATTGATTTCTAAATAAAATTGGTAAGATATAAATTTTCTTACCTCTAAATTCCAAAGGGACATCGGTGCTCCACATCTTCATGATTCATTATATTTGAGCAAGCGAAACATTTATTTGGCATGAGAACACCCTTGACTCAAAATGAAACTCAAGATATTAGTATACATCACAATTTAATGACACTTCACACGACGAAAAACACAGAAGCATAATTATTTACAGCTTTTTGACTGAGCGACATGCTCTCAAACAATCATAATCACAAACTAAACTAAACTAAAAGTAAACTTAAAGTTCTAATAAAAATGTTCTGAAACAGTTACGTAAACATAATGTTGCGCGCATGCGCCAGTTTCATTGTCTCTTTTATGCAAATCAAAGTACATCCCTACCTCTACACTGCGTAGGTGTAAATAATTGTCTTTTGATCAAACTTTCAAAACTTTAAGTAGAAAGGGAGTTTGGATGATGCAAGAGGAAATGAATTCCCAATTACAACATCCTTCCACCTTTGAGTTTCAAGGTATGAAACTCAAATTTTCCAATCAGTTCGACGTTTTATGATACGCCCATATCTGGAACGAGGAACCGAAACATCCGATGTACTGTCACTGACCGAACCACTAGGAGGATTACTAGCACCTTTATGGAAAAAAGGTTCAGTAGATTCAGTATCTAAAAAGCAGTCTTTAACATAATGTTGGATCATCGGCTTACGCGTAGCAGGGTCTAAATAACAGTTTTTACCAGTCAATTTTATCGTTGGTTTGTTAGGAGCAGGATCTAAAGGACATTCTTTATCATTCGACTGAACTTTAGAATGGAGTTCAGTACCTCTTTCATGGGTTACTTCTAGAGGAATCAATCTGAGAACAGGACGTAGAAATTCGCCACCTTTCATCTTTACTTTTACTAATCTAACATCTCCATCTTTTGAAGGATAAAGTTCGATGACTTTGGCAAGTGACCATTCAAGTTTTTTAACATTCTCAGTAGTCACAAGAACAATATCACCAATCTGGACAGGTCTCTGATTTTTTTCAAATTTCGAGGATTGTTTTAAACATCCCAAATATTCAGTGCGGAATCTTTTTCGAAAATCTTGTTTTATTCGCTGTCCATAGGCATGTTTCTTATTAATAGACAATGAATCCAAAATGTCAAGATCAGGAATACCTGATTCTCTAATGTCTCGTAAAAACATAGAAGGAGTAAGTGGTATTAAATCATCGATTTCCTCTGAAACATAAGTCAAAGGCTGCTGATTAACAATATTTTCTGTATCGCAAATAACAGTTTGCATTTCTTCTAAGTCCAAAGAGCTTCGTCCTAAGACTTTTCGAAAGATCCCTTTTACTACGCCTATCAAACGTTCCCAACATCCAACCCACCACGGCGCAGATGGAGGGTTAAATTTCCAAGTGATCTTCTGAGCTGTGCTGTACTGAGAAACAACATCCCAATCAATTTGCTTAATCAAATTTTCAGCACCCGTAAAATTTTTTCCGTTGTCAGAATATACTATCGCAGGTCTACCTCTTCGTGCTATAAATCTTCTAAAAACTTGCAAAAAGTTGTCAGTCGATAAAGATGTGGCTATCTCTAAATGTACTGCTCTGTAGATAGCACATGTAAAAATAACTATCCAAGCTTTTTGACCAAGAAGTAAAGGACCGGCGTAGTCAGTTCCTACAACCTCAAATACTGCAGCTTCTTTTATACGATCTTCCGGAAGAGGTGCTTCAATAATAGGTTTAGGTCTTGAATTAAATCTTTTACAACTTACACAGTTTCTAATTACCTTTCTAATAGTTTTTCGGAACTTTAAGATACAAAAATCTTCCCTTAAATTAGACATCAAAATTTGTACCCCGGCATGTCCTAGTTTCAAGTGTCTAGATCTAATTATTTTTTCAACTACAGGATGGTCATGTGGAAGGATAATAGGGAATCTGAATTCATAATATCATCTCTCAAATGTATGCGTGATTTCAGCCGCAGAACTCCAGCCGAATCTGTCATGGTCTGAAATGCCTTTAAACGTTTATCTTGAGGACCAGTAAATGATTTTTGAACTAATTTCAATAATATATTTTCAGCTTCATTCTGCTCTTCTACAGTTAAAATTTTAAATTCTCTCTCTTCTTTCGCTTTCTTACAATTTTTGTAAGATCTGTATATCCACGCGATTGCTTTTACTAATTTACCTTAGGAAGAAATTCTAGTGTAAAATTGTTCAGTGTTAACATCTACATTTGTAGCACTAATAATTGTTTTTCTTCTTTCTGCATCGATAGTCTCGAAATCGGGAAACATTTCTGTTTTTGGCCACTCGTCCATTGGTTTTCTCAATCACTGCGGTCACTCCCACCATTTATCTCGGGCTAAAACCTCAGCGGTACAACCCCTTGAAGGCAGGTCAGCAGGATTCAATTAGCCAGGAATAAAGTGCCATTTTGAAGGATCACTTAATGAGCGAATTTCGGACACTCGGTTGTAAACAAAAGGGGCCCAATTTTCATTTCTTTTTATCCAGTAAAGCACATTGGCCGAATCAGTCCAATAAAAAATGTTAATGTTATCTAATTTCAAATCAGTTTTAACACTATTTGCTAATCTAGCCCCAATATTACAAGCCAATAATTCCAATGGGGATGGAAATTGTTTTCATAGGAGCAACTCGGCTTCTTGCTAGAACCAACTGACAGAAACCACCGTTTTCATTTTCGGTCCTTATAAATATACACGTAGCATACGCTACTTTACTAGCGTCGCAAAAAACGTGCAAGGAATGCAACTTATCTGCATCTCGTGAAAAACACCTAGGTATTTCAATAGTCCCTAATTTTCCTAATTGTTTTTTCCATTTTTCAAATTTTTTCTTGATAGAAACAGGTAATTCCGTGTCCCATGTCACTTTAGCTTTCCAACACTCCTGTAATAATATTTTAGGTTCTAATGTTACAGGACATGTGTATCCGATAGGATCAAAAATTCTGTGTACAGCTGATAAAATGTTTCTTTTAGTTACTTGGCGATCATCTTCTGAAATTTCTTTTAAATCAACTGCTAGTGTATTCCTTCTAAAATCCCACATTAGCCCTAAAACAGGGACATTTTCCCCTGTAAAAACTTCTCGAAAACTATGCTCCCACCCGCGAAGCTCGAATTTAGCATTGTTAAGAAGAGTTTTTGACTCTTCGACAAATCTGTTCAGCTGTTCCTTATTATCAACACTCGTAACACAGTTGTCTACATAAAATGACTCTAACAATTTTAACGCAATGTTTTTAAATTGTTCAGGTGCATTTTTTAAATAATATTCTAACGTGGCACCTAGAAGGTAGGGGCTACATGAAATGCCAAATACTACTCTTGTATGTTGAAGCGTTATCAACTTTTGAGGGTCCCCTTCTTCATACCATAGAAATTTCAAGAATGATCGATCTTTTTCTGTAATGCCAATCTGTAAAAAAGCCTTTTTTTATGTCAGCAAATACCCCTATTTTCCCCAATCTAAATCTGTTTAAAACAGAAGGAATGAGTTCTACGAGATTAGGCCCCTTTTCAATACAATCATTTATCGATGGTGAGTCCTTTTCCCGAGCTGAACCATCAAAAACCGGCCGGACCTTTGTAGTGGAGTTTTCTTTAAAGCTCTATGAGGAAGGAAATGCTCACTACCTAACGCTTTTCTCTGATCAACCTTTTCTATTATTTTCTCGTCTAACCATTCATTAAATATTTGATTATAATCACCTAATTTTCCTATCTTTTTTAATGAATCGACACATGTTTTTAATCTACGTCGAGTGATATTTTCGTAACTAGGTAGTCTAGGGTGGCCCTGTATCCATGGAATACTAACTTCATATCTACCCTCGTCATCTACTCTTATATTACTAAGAAAATGTTCTTTAGTGGCTAACTCTATCTCTTCTCTACCCTTTTTCTCCCCAGTATCTCGAATTCCTAAAGTGTCAAGGTGCCATAACTCGGAAATTTTTGCATCTTTGACATACAGCGAGAAAACTAGATTGTTCATATTTTTATTTTCATAACCTTCAGTTTTCCCGAGAATTGTCCAACCTAAACGAGTTCCCATGCAAACTAATCCGCCCTGTAATTGTTTTAAATTTCCGGTAAATAATTTTCCGGCGACATCTGCACCAATTAACACGTGAATTTCATCAGGAGAAAATTCGTATAGTAAATCATCAACCTTAGTGACTCTATTAGTCAATAAAATTCCGTACCGTTTTATTTCATTAATAAAGGATCCTTCCGGTATAGGTGAAATTTCAGAGCAAATCTTTTGTTGGTCTAATACCTCAAGTTTACATCGATAACTATTATCCATATTTCCAAAATTAATTAAATATCTATCGTGTAGTTCTTCACATTGTCGACCCCAAATAAACTATGCACTATTCTTTCTTTACTTATACTAATATATCCAAACATGTTAGCAGCAAATTTTGATATATACGACCGTTGCGATCCCGTGTCATATAAAATTCTAACATTTCGTACGATATCCCCATTGTATATGCGTACAACCAATGTTTGGAGCAAAACCCTTTTTCTAGAAGTTGTATTCGCAAGCATACAACCTTTATTAGGAGTGGAATCCTCTTTAGAATTATCGCCTAAGTTCATTTTATTCTTTTCTATGCACATGAACTGGTGGTGATTTTTCCCACAATGAGTACAATTAGTTTTAATTTTACAAGCTTTAGCCAAGTGGTTGGCATTGAAGCATCGAAAGCAAGCTCTTTTTTTTTAATGAACCATCTTTTCTCTTCGCGAGTGTCATTTTCCATACTGCTCTACAATTTTGACTACGGTGTTTATTTTCGCAAAAGACACACTGTTCTTCCAATTTTTTATCATCTGCATTAATACAGTTCGGCCGCCGTAGGAAGGGAAAATTTTTTATCCTTACGATCGAATCTAAGTTCTCTGTTTACTGAGACATCTTTATCGAAAGAAAACCCACTCTTAGCCAATTTGACCTTTTGCTCCATTTCAACTTCAATTTGCAAAAATTTCATTAAAGTATCTAATTTATTAATTCCCAGATCTTTATCTTTATCATTAACAGATAAAGTGCCAAGATGTCTTTCCCATAATTTAAGAATATCTGAAGGCAATGCTGATTCGACCAGTGGATATAAAATCGAAGAATAATTTTCGCTTGATACGCCTAACATTTTTAATGACCGAAGGTAGGTTTCTATTTTATCATACAACTTAACAAGGGACAGTCTCTGGCCTTGTCCCAAAGAATTATTAATAACTAATCCTAGTACTTCGCGTATGTATACTCCGATTAAAATATCTGTTCTACCGAACCGTGCCTTCAACGATTGTATCGCCTCTGGATAGCTATCGGCTGTAGGGGGAAAAGAATCCAGGATTTCCCTACCTCTAGATCCCTTTTGAGTAGCCTGAATAAGATACTGTATTTTGTCCTCGTTTACTATATCGGGATCTTCGTGGATTTTTTCAAATTGACCCCAAAAAGATAACCAGTTTTTTATTTCACCATTAAAGGGCTTAAGTTCTAATTTTGGTAATTTAAACTTTCTTCTAGTGGTCATACCATCTAATGATAGAGAGGTATCTTGACTGCTCTCTGTTTCTATTTTTTTATGTATCTAGATAGTTTATTTTTTACGTCCCAATAATTTGTTTTATATTTGTCTATTTGCTCATATTCAGAATCGAAGGCATCTTGTAGACAAGTTTTGTCTTCAGATAAATTATCTGAGATTTGTTTATCGATTAATGAGAGTTCTTCATGTTTAGCTTCTAATCTATCTAAAAAAGACGACAGACTATCTAAATCATTACATTTAGCCTGCAAAGTATCTTCCATTTCTTTTATTAACTTCGTAAAATTGGACCGCACTGGCGTCCTTGATTTCTTTAATTTGTCCATAGTTAAAGTTGAAATTTCTAATTAACTATTTAAATCTCTTTTAATTAAATTTCGAATTTCTAATTCCAATCAACTATGGAGCACCCGATCACGGCAGGGATGCCACAATTATCTGACAAATCCGACTGCCTATATTACTAATTCAGTCGTAAATAAGTTGACAACATGTAATCGATTCTATCAATAATCAATTTTAATTTAATTGATTTCTAAATAAAATTGGTAAGATATAAATTTTCTTACCTCTAAATTCCAACGGGACATCGATGCTCCGCATCTTCATGATTCATTATATTTGAGCAAGCGAAACATTTATTTGGCATGAGAACACCCTTGACTCAAAATGAAACTCAAGATATTAGTATACATCACAATTTAATGACACTTCACACGACGAAAAACACAGAAGCATAATTATTTGCAGCTTTTTGACTGAGCGACATGCTCTCAAACAATCATAATCACAAACTAAACTAAACTAAAAGTAAACTTAAAGTTCTAATAAAAATGTTCTGAAACAGTTACGTAAACATAATGTTGCGCGCATGCGCCAGTTTCATTGTCTCTTTTCTGTAAATCAAAGTACATCCCTACCTCTACACTGCGTAGGTGTAAATAATTGTCTTTTGATCAAACTTTCAAAACTTTAAGTAGAAAGGGTGTTTGGATAATGCAAGAGGAAATGAATTCCCAATTACAACAATTATAAAGAGTTTGTTAATTGTATATGTTGCTTAATTAATGCATTAAGTTTCTTTACATGAACGAAGTCATGGGTAACAAGTAGTATCATATATATTAGTATGCCACACATAAAATAAAAGAAAACTGCCCAGTTAAACTGACGGCATTGAGCTCACAGGCTATTCACACTAACTGTAAATTATATTCTTATTTCAAATAATTTGAAATAAGCCCTCGAAAAATGAAGAAATCGAAAATATATTAAGAGGGGGGAACCATCCCCCGTTTCTCCTTCTTATAATTAACCAATGAACCCATAAAACTAATCAGAGAAGCGTCTTACCACAATGAACCTATATACAAAATATGAAAAAATCGGATAATTCTGCATGAAAAATCCATTTATCTAAATTAAGGGGGGGGGGTTAACCCCCCGTCCCCCCTTTATACTTAACCAAAGAACCCCCAAAACTAATCAGAGAAGCGCCTTATCACAATGAACATATATATAAAATTTGAAGAAAATCGGATAATTCTGCTTAAAAAACCCATTTATCTATATCAAGGGGGGTTAGTCCCCCCCGTTCCCCCCTTTATACTTTACCAGTGAACCCCCAAAACTAATCAGGGAAGTGCCTTACCACAATGAGCCTATATACAAAATTTGGAGTAAATTGGATAATTCTGCATGAAAAACCCATTTATCAAAATTAAGGGGGGAGGATTAACCCCCCCCCCCGTTACCCCCTTTATACTTAACCTATGAACCCCCAAAACTAATCAGGAAAGAACCTTATCACAATGAACCTATATACAAAATTTGAAGAAAATCGGATAACTCTGATTGAAAAAAATAATTTATCTAAAATAAGGGGGGAGGATTAACCCCCCCGTTACCCCCTTTATACTTAACCTATGAACCCCCAAAACTAATCAGGAAAGAAACTTATCACAATGAACCTATATACAAAATTTGAAGAAAATTGGATAATTCTGCATGAAAAAACCATTTATCCAAATTAAGGGGGGTTAGCCCCCCGTTCCCCCCCTTTTATAGTTAACCAATCAATCCCCAAAACTAATCAGGGAAGCGCCTTATCACAAGGAACCTATAAACAAAATTGGAAGAAAATCGGATAACTCTGCATGAAAAATTCATTTATCTAAATTAAGGGGGAGGATTCCCCCCCCCCGTTAGCCCCTTTATACTTAACCTATGAACTCCCAAAACTAATCAGGAAAGAACCTTATCACAATGAACCTATATACAAAATTTGAAGAAAATTGGACAATTCTGCATGAAAAAACCATTTATCTTAATTAAGGGGGGTTAGCCCCCCCGTTCCCCCCTTTATAGTTAAACAATCAATCCCCAAAACTAATCAGGGAAGCGCCTTATCACAAGGAACCTATAAACAAAATTAGAAGTAAAACGGTTATTTCTGTCAAGAGTTATCGCGTTACGTACGTACATACGTACATACATACATACATACATACATACAGAACGGGCAGGCACATAAGCTCTCAGGCTTTGATAGCCTGTGAGCTAAAAAACAGGCAAATTTAAATGTAAAAAATATATTATTTATTTAATTATTTTAAAGGGCAGTTTTACATACCTACATTTGAAGAATGAAGTTAACAAGCTCTGTTTTTTTATTAACAGCATTGTCCTATAGTGTATGCTCTATTTTGTCAACATACATTTTAATTTCATTCGTTAACAAGTTTTCATTATGTATCTAACACACGATGCTTTGTAAATACTCGAGTGCATGACATGGTAAAAGTTTCTCGCCAGCTTTTATAAATTCTTCTTCTTCATTGACACTGAAATCGGACAACTCATCTTCTACACTTTTTTTGACGATATTCTTCATTGAACTCTTAATTTGCTATTATGTGTTTATCAACATTAACTTATTGATCAAAGTTAAAGTCAGAAGTCAGGATTAAGGATAAAATCAGTTCATCTGTATCTTAAAATTCAGGTAAAGAAGCAGTGTCATTATTATTTGAAGATGATGGGAAAATTCCTGAAACTGAAAAGTGTTAACAATAGTTTCTTTCGAAACATCGCACCAAGATTTTTTTATCATATAAATTGTTTTAAGCAAGTCTGTTTTTGTTTCTTTCTTGTCATCTGAATTTACGATTATTTTTGTTACAAACACCTTCCAGTAATTGGTTTTAAACGAACGAATAATTCATTGGTCTAATGGTTGTATTTTGGATGTAGAGTTAGGTGGCAAAAAATAATTTTATACATTTAAGACGTACAGAACCCACAACCAAAGAAATATTGTCTAAAATAAGCAGAAATTGACTTTTCTTCTTTTTGCAACAGTAGGGTAGAAATACGGGTATGTGGACACCGCGGCTTCGGCGTAAGTTGGAGGGTGGATAGTGGATTGCGGCGGTGATTAGGGCGGATTGCGGCGTTGGATTAGGGTGGATTGCGGAGGGTGGATTAGGGTGGATTGCGGTGGTAGATAAGATAAGAGACATGCGTTACTTGGGAGGGTGGATTTTGTGGGATCTCGGAGGGTGGTAGCGTAGATAGGAGGCACGCGTCACTTTTGAGGGTGGATTTGTGAATAAGAAGCGTCTTATAGCACGATAAGGAGTATTTTTGGAGAATATATAATTTTTGGACTGTGCTAGGCTAAGGATTAAGAAAATAAAATAAGAATAGGAATCGGGACTTCAGAAATTGCATGTGATTCATATCTTGAAGTCACTTGCATGAGGCCCATGAAAAAATACATAGATCATATGAATTGCTCGCAAACAATTCTCAAATGGATCGAAATATAAAAATAGGTTTTACCGGAATACATTTTTTTAGGTTAGCGTGCAAAAATATTATAAATTTACAGGTAAGCCTTCGAATGGAATGATTATATGTTATGGAGACTCTTCAAAAGAAACTGGAAAAAGTTATAGATATTGACCCCTTCAGTAAAAAATTGGTCAGATCCCCTTTATAATAAAAAGGCCTAGGAATCCCTTCACAAAAAATCTAGTGAATTCAACTGATGCCTAAATACTAGAACCCTTCATACATCCAGTTCATTGACCCCCTTCCCGCCCTTCGAAGTGTAGCACTTAGGCGAAAGAAATGCAACTTATGAAGAGAAAAATTATTATTTTTTTTAAACTGGGCTCTCCACCGCCCCCTATATTTCTTATAGCGCCCTAGTTTTTAAGAAGAATTTCACAGCAATCTCTTGTTTAATTTAATGTTTAATGCATGAAAAGTATTATTCTCATATGAAAAATTCGGAGAGAAATGCAACTTATGAAGTAAATAATAATTTTTTTTAAAACTGGTCCCTCCACCGCCCGCTATATTTTTTTATAGCGCCTCATTACTTGCGAAGAATTTTGCAGCAAGCTTTTTTATCTAAGTGAGTGCACTCATATAAAAAAAAATCTTTATACTATTAATGTCCTAATATATTTTCACGGAAGCAGGATTTGCTTTATTCTCTAAAGACTGTATATGCATTCAAATTTTTTTTAAATTTTTATCAGTTCAGAATTTAAAATATTCTTTTTCTTTTGAAGAAACTGCATTTTTAGCACCACCACAAAAAATGTTCTTTTTTTGAAGAAATTGCATTTTAGCACCACCACAACAAATGTTCTTTGTCTTTTGAAGAATCTGTAGTATAACACCACCACTAAATCAATTGTTCTTTGTCATTTTGAAGAACCTGTAGTATCGCACCACCACTAAATCAAATGTTCTTTAGCTTTTGAAGAATCTGTAGTATCGCACCACCACTAAATCAAATGTTCTTTGGCTTTTGAAGAATCTGTAGTATCACACCACCACAACTAATATTCTTAGTTTGAAGAAACTGTACCATCACATAAACTGTTCTTTGTTTGAAGCAGCAAACCCATAAAATGTTAGTTCTAGTCTGCTATGAAAAGTGGGATTTAGGAACAGCACACTTGAAGTCAGGAACAGCACACTTGGATTTAGGAATATGGCACTCAGGATGGGTTGATTATTGACGGCCAATTATCTACACTAGGGATATAGGCCCGGGGGGAGTGCCCTTCGTGGGGGTCTTTCTAAGGGAACCTAATTTGGAGTCGGGAATAGGAACTTTGAAGTCAGGAATTCGGGAACTTGCAGTCAGGAAATTGCAGATAGGAACTCGGGACCACGCAGAAGCTTGAAAAAGCTATCAGGCAAGCATTGGGTTGGGTTGGGTTGATTATTGACGGCCAATTATCTACACTAGGGATATAGGCCCGGGGGGAGTGCCCTTCGTGGGGGTCTTTCTAAGGGAACCTAATCCGTATTTACGCATGGATAAATCCACGGCTCGAAGAAAACCACGAAAACTCCGAACGATTAGGCCGACGGGCGCGATTGGGATCGAACCCAGCACCTCCCATCAGGCAAGCATTGGATTTCAGTAACAGGTATATAGGTACTGGATCCCGGGATCTCGCAGAAGCTTGAAGAAAGTATCAGGATGGCATCGGATTTCAGGAACAGGCATATAGGTACTGGAACTCAGGAACTCGTAGAATCTTGAAGAAGGTGTCAAGCAGGCATTGAAAGTCGGGAACAGGCATATAGGTACTCAGGAACTTGCAGTCAGGAACTCAGGAATGTACAGAGTTATATAGCTTGAATTCACTCAGGCTAGCAGGCGTAAGTTTTTTTATGGACTCTGGAACTCTAGTATGTGCAGGTAGGCATTGGATTTCAGGAACTCGCAGAAGCAGAAATTTGGTAGCACTTGAAAAATGTCAGCAGTAGAAAATTGGCAGCAGCAGAAAAATAATAGTAACAGAAAATTCGCAGCACTTGAAAAATGTCAGCATCAGAAAATTGACAGCAACAGAAAATTGGCAGCAGCAGCAAAGAAATGACAGCGGTTCGAAATATTGGCAGCAGTTTAAAAATATTGGCAGCAGTTGAAGACACCCTGGATCGAAGCAGTTTTTAAATTACCAGCAGTTCTATGAAAAAGAAGAATGCACCCCCGCTTAGATTTATTTGGCTGGCCCAAGATTTTTAGAATGAATTTGAATAAGAAGATTACTCATTGTCCCCTATATATATATATATATATATATATATATTGATGACAAAAGGTTTTCGATGAATAGCATTAATGAAAAATATTATATTTGAAAAAATGAATGTTTCGCTTTGTTAGCCAAAGCACTGTTATTCAGTATTCACAGAAAAAGTTTTTTTTAGTTTCAAGACAAAGTTTTTCAGTTTTCAATAGCAAAGTTTTTCATTGCACTTTATAATTTTGTTCACTTTTATAGCAAAGTTTTTTACAGTTCTTCAGTCTTTTCAGATAGATTTTTTTTTCACATTCATGATAAAGTATTTTACTGCAATTTGAAAATTCCTTCTTCACTATATAAAAATATTTTTCACTGTTCTTCAGTCTTCTCAGATAGAATTTGTTTGAAAGCAAAAAAGTTTTTTCACAGTTCTTCACTTTCATAGCAAAGTTTCTCACTGCGTTTTATAAATTTCTTCACTTTCATTTCAAAGTTTTTGACTGTTTTCAGTCCTCACTTTGTTTTTTTAAAAAGCAGAGTTCAGCAGTGCTTCATAGATGACGATTTTTTCCCCGATGCGTAAAGAGTACGCATCACATCAAAAAAAAGAAGAAGAATTTATGTAATTGAGTAGTGGCCGTATGCCAAGGTGTATACCCCGTCATTTAATATATATCTTCTGTAATCAAGGGGAGACAGAGCCACTTTATTTTGTCGAAGAGTATAGATTTGATGACGCTCACTCTGGATACGATATTGAATTTCTCTAGATAATTTTTATTGGAACAGAGCTTGCTTATAATTTTCATGTTTAATCTTCTTTTTAACGACACTGCGTGAGACCCTCTTAGCTGCTTTTTTCTCACCCTCGGATGAAAGAATCGAATACATCTTCGTACTTAGCCCCACGAATTCGTATACCGGCTTCGAATTGAGCTCATCTTTAAATGCAATCAAAATATAATATGCATAATGTATTAGCTAAGTATATAGAGCAACTTTTGTGAAAGTCTCAAAATCATAGCTTGAAAATTCTATAAATTATCGTCGATAGAATAAGCTCGAAATCCGTTGTTCCCAAAAAGAAGCAAAAAGATGAGGGATTGTATCAAATATCTGTTGATTAGTGCCAAGGTAGCGTACACAATATTGCACGTATTTGGATACAACCCCTCATATTTTTGCTTCCTTTTGGGAACAACGGATTTCGAGCTTATTCTATCGACGATAATTTACAGAATTTTCAAGCTATGATTTTGAGACTTTCATAAAAGTTGCTCTATATACTTAGCTAATACATTATACATATTATATTTTGATTGCATTCGCGCATGCGCAGTGAAACATTTTTTAGTAAACCTGCTAATTTTTCATACAATTTTTGTTATTTTTTAATTTTGATTGCAGAGTATTATGTACAATGTTGTTTGTCATATTTTCTGGAAAGAACTTTTTTTAATATTAAAAACTCTGCAAATTATAAGCAAGAAACTAGGCGAAATTTGGGACTGTTTTTATAAAAACCTTAATTTCTCTACGAGTATACATGCTATCCTCATAAAAATGAACACAGCATATTACAATAAGCCACTTATTAATAATCTCGAGTTTGAACGATTTTGCTACATTTGTTTTTACAGGGTTATCCAAAAGATATTCGTTCTTTTTCAATTTGTTGATCGTCCCCTATGGAGTTTCGGGAAAAAATCTTCACGGAAATATATAACCTATACTATACTGTTTCCAAACCTGCAGTTCCAGGTTAATTCCTCATGTATTTTTTTAGATATTGCTCTTTTCACCATTTTTCATGAGTGTTCGTATTATTTTGTCACCCATCTGTATATATCTATATTTGTGTCCATTTGATAAAAAGCACTTTTGTTTCATTACATTACACTAGCTAATGATTCATTCGGGCGAGAACCTGCATATAATTGATATTCAAAGATATTTCACGGAAAATAAAAATTTTTATTTTAAAAAATGAAAACACTTTATAACGATTAAAAACATAATTGCAAATTTTAAAAACATAATTTAATTTTACGCGAAAAATCAGTATTACCTCAGAGATAGTATCCTTAAAAATGAGTCTGATTTTAGACTGTGCATGAGAGAGTCAATAGAAAAACATATATAATTTCACACTCGATATATTTTAAAACTATTTAGGTCTACCCATCTTTAAACATACAGTGAAACTTCCATTTAACGAAGTCTCATCGTTACACTTGAAAACTTCGTTATGAAGAAAATTCGTTAAATAGAAATCAACTTAAATTTATGAAATTTTTCCTTCAGATATGACTAACAGGTATTGGAGTCAGAAGCATTTGATTCAGTTTCAATTATGAAGCAGTCTTTTCCAAAACAGTTGTGTATACGGTCGATGAAATCACGTCACATTCAAAAGCTTTAGCTCAGGCTTTCATCAGCTCTGATACACAGGTTCTCAAACTAATGTTTTCACTGCACTGTCCTTTTTCTGTCTTTCTCTATAATGTACTTCAAGATTTTTTTATTATTCCTTAGACTATTGGCTGAAGTTTAGAAGTTTTATTGACAGGGACACAAATAACCTTGATGTTCTTCGATTTGTATTTTGAAGAACGTTCTTTTGGATGTGCAAAGCAATTGTCTATCAGCAATGGAAGGTCAGAATGGTACCTGTCTGACTCTAATAGATATTTTTTGTTTCAATACATCTCACGTCATTGCGACACCTCATCTTCTATATCATTGAAGGTAAAAAGGGGATTTTGACTTCCCCCAACTGTCAGCGCTGGAGTCTCGGAGTGGGAGAATAGTGATAACAAGTGTTTTCCTTAGTGTGAAAAAAAATTGTTTTATTTAGCACCAAAGAGAATGGAAATTATTTTAATGTGTTCATTTTCATACAGTCCGCTGAAATAAATTCGCATATCTATCGCAACAGGAACCTCTTAGTTTGAATTCTGTACAAGTACAAAAGTATAATAAACTTCGTTATATAGAATGTATTTTTCGTAATATGGAGATTAATTTATATGCTAATGGTATTCAAAGTCAAAGTTCTGCAGAAAATTTCGTTACGTAGAAAACTTCGTTAAATAGAGACTTCGTTAAAGGGAAGTTTCACTGTATATACAATAAATAACTTTTGTAAAATTTAAAAAACAAATTTCAATGTATAATGAGTACTCTAAAATTTTTAAATATTTCTGACATTAATCAAATAAAAAAAAGTATTCCAGGGTAAAATTTAAATAATCTATCATGTATTTGCAAACTGAGCGATACAATATATGTTATGATTTAAATGAACATACATATATTTAAAGCATTACATTTCATATTAAACTATTCAACCCTAGCTAAACATATATTATATACAATAAGTTACGCCTATATTTAAACATACATTATTAAACATAGAAAATAAGCTATCATGTATTTCAAACTCAGCGATATAATACTTTTTTATGATCTGAATGAACATGCATATTTTAAAAAAAAAGTATTACAGTTCATATTACACTATTTAGCCTTAGTTAAACATATATTATATACAATAAGTTACGCCTATATTTAAACATTCATTATTAAACATAGATAGATTCTCTTCCTAATTTACTTTTGGACCATTGATATAAGAATTCAAAAATAAAGTGAGTTCTTCTGTATAAATTAAATAGCGAAATTCAATGTGTAATGAGTATTCTAAAAATTTTTAAATATTTCTGACATTAATCAAGTAAAAAAAAAAGTATTCCAGGGCAAAATTTAAATAAGCTATCTTATATTTGCAAACTGAGCGATATAATATATTTTATGATTTGAATGAACATAATAAAAAAAAACATTATTGCAGAGAAAAATCTATTTAAAAATTCCATAATAATATGCACTATTTACACATATTTTAAAACAATATCATAATAAAAAAATTTCTTATTAAAAAAGAGAAATCACTTACTAACTCATTGTCAGATGCAGTGTCCATAAAACATTCTTGGCTATGATGATCTATCTTGGTCCGAAACACAAAAAAAAATGCACACAACAATATCACTATAATCCACACAGGTAGGTAATTCGCGCTAAGGCTTGGTCACTAGTGATAAAAGAATGAAAGAAGGGAAGGTATTTATACTACGTCTGCATGACTCACTGATCGGGGTTTTCCTTTACGCTGAGTCAAGCGATAAGCTTATCTCAGATGAATAGATTAGAGAATCTGCTTTTCACATATACAAATCGAGATACTATTTAATTCAGAATGATTTTAGCTGTTCCATGTAACTATAGATAAATCCTATTTTAAAACAATGAATTTTCAGTTTTGAAAAGTTTATAAAAATTGTTAGCATAAATAAACTGAGGTATAGTAGAAGAGTTGTATCAGGCATGAAACGGGAAACATCCAGTTTCATCCATGCTCAGAGGAATAATCTACTAGAGGCCACATCTCTTTGTTATATTGTTGAAAATCCGGTTTCAGGATCAGCTCGGATTGGCGCTTTAAAAAGTGTCTGTTTTGGCGGGGATCGCTTTCTTGGCAACTTCGATTTCATTCCCGCAATAAAAATAAACGTAAACAAACCAAAACGAAACTGTTGCTCCTTCTAGGATTTAATGTCAAAGAGGAAGGATAGAAATAAGTTATGAGAGTCCCACCCATGGTGAAAAAAGGATTGTTTAATCTTCTGGATGGATTTTCTTTTTCTGTTTTTGCTGCTGTATTTTATTTTAATGTTATAAAATGGCTTTGTCCTTGTAATAAATGTTACTTAAATTATATTTTTTTTATTAGTGATATAAGATATTAAGTACGATAACACAAATTATTTCGAGATTTCTGCTTGGAAAGCTTCAATCTGACACAATCATTTCACGAAATGTAACAAATTAATGTCAGATTTTTTTTTTAAATTCTAAAAATGCATTAAATTTAGCAGGCATTATTAAAATAACAGAAAATCGAACAGCCTTTACAGTATCTTTTTTTTTCTTACAAAAGTGAAGAATTTGTGGAAAGTTAGCAGTGGCATGTTATAAAATATTATTTGATTTGATAATGTATTTTATAGGTTTTGAAAACTTGAAATCACATACTGTCTTTATGTAACAATACATTCTATAGAACATATTTTTGCTGCAATCCAGAATTTTTGTTTTGCCTTTGATGCTCCAATTTAAAGGCATATTTTTGCCAATCTTTCATATATACATATATATATATATATATATATATTTAATTGAAAGTATAAATGTATTACAATATTTTTAATCAAAAGGAAAACATCGATAGATAACATTATACGCATGTATAGAAAAAAAAATACAAATTCACAGTTTTTTTTTTTTTTTTGTATGAAAAATAAAAATTCCAGGATATTTCATATCTACTAAGTTAGAACTTGTGTAATTTTTTCTCTGTTAAAATAACTATTATTTTGTATAAGTTTCTGAGAAGAAATAATTTGCAACTTTTGGATGCTATAAAAAATTAAGTTTAACTCTCAAGTGTTTTTTTTTTCTTTACAATTATTGAAAATAATAACCACCGGCAACTATTGAAGATGTTGACTTCTAAACAATACTTGCTGTCACAATTAGATGCTATAACACCTTCTCAAATACAAAATGGCTACTTTATGATTTTAGATAGATTTCGTAAAAAATACTACCTATTACATTCTCCCCTATGTTGGACTTTCTGAAATTTTTTTGCAGATCTACGCCGATCATCACTTCCAGAACCCAAAACCACCCCCAATTCTAAACTTTTATCTATCTATCTATCTAGATCAATTTTTTATGGACACGATAACTTCAATAATTCTGCACAAATCTCTTCCAAACTGATACACAAAATTAAAGTGCATAATATCTTGGTCAAGTTCGATAATGGGCAAAATCGAACCAAAGGGAGGGGGAGGGGTGAAAACAGAAAAATCCCCATAGCTTCTTAATTATGATACGCATCGAATCCGTTTAAAGTTATTAATACTTCTAGAAAAAGGGCCGAAAATTTATGTATGACAGATTTTTGATATCATTAAAAATGACCTCAAGGGGGGGGGGGATAGGGTTTAAGAAGAAAAGAATTCAAAACTTCGTCAATTCACAAGATATCAAATCTGCTTAAATGTATTATAAATCCTCTTAATAGTATCTACAACTTTTACTTTGACAAGTTTTTTTATAAGACCAACTCTTATAGCCCGAAAAAAAAAATCCTGTCTACAGACACAGGTAGATTTTGAAGTGGGTGGTCTAAACTGCCGAATCATGGCAAAAAGGTAATTTCTTATGCAATTCCCAATAAACAGGTGCCCCACTATCTGTATTTTCAAAATCTACCTGTGCCTGTAGGCCGAGCCGTCAGGAAATTGTTTCATTAATTTGTGATCGGAAATGTATGAAATTGGCAGGTGTTCTTATTTAGTTTGCTATCAAAAGAGGCTTTCAATAAAAGCAGAAGATATTTCAGAAAAGTCCGTCAGCATTTTGATCCGAATTTCCGATGCCGCAGCACTTGAAAGAAGAAAAATGTTGTCACATGAGAGGAATCACTTATTGTACTGTCCTCTTAAAAAAATTAATTTTGAAATTTTCTTTATATAAAGTATAATAAAAAATTTTAAAAATTAAACATAGCTAAATTTTTACAGCTTGTTCGATGATTTTAATATATTGAGTATTTTACATTTTATCACTTTATTACAAAATGGCAGACAATTAAGCTCTTGCTTAATCACAAATTCTTATTTGAAAAAAAAGAAAAAACACTTTTCTAAAAAGTAACCCATGTTATAAAAAAAAACAAAAAAACACCTGATGTAATCAGCTGAAAAATGATGCATTTTATTACCTATTAATGGTCTAACCTAAAAACAATTAAAAAATTATGTAGATATTCTAAAATTTTATTATAATAAGAAAATCTGTAAAAATGAAGCTCATGCTTTTGCCAGGTACAATATCAATGGGTTTAAAAAAATGTATAAATAATCAATATTTAGGTAATAAACTCAATTTCACATGAGAAATCTTACAAAAAGAATAATCCCCCCCCCCCTCCCAAGAAAACATTCCAAATTATTTCGAAAATTAACAAACTATAAACACAGCTGTAGACTCTCAACCTTAATTATAGTTATTCTGTTCTTTTATAGCTTGGAACACTGTTGCAAGATATTTTAAAATGAACTGTTTTGAATTTAAAATATTAGTCAATCTGTAGAAAAACAATAACAGCACAGACAGGCACAGACACAATATAAAGTTTCGGCGGGAAATTCGGGGAAATTCCACGTAGATTTTGGCGGGAGAAAAACCAGTTTGGCGGAATAAATCTACCACCACCACCACTGATGTCTGTCAACGAAAAGGTTACCAATGTGGGGTCTAGTATATTGTAAGGTCTATGCATCCATGTTAAATATATCTTTTCGATCGTAATCCTCAAAAGTTTCGAGTTTTCGTTCTTCTATACTCCAATTACTTCTTCTGAAACAGAGGCTGCTTCCTCACATAATTTTTTACACACAATTTCATGTATATTTTTAATTTACTCAACCAACCATCAGTTACCTGAAAGTCTTTATATCCATGAATTTTAGCAAACGCATATGCTTTATCTTGAAAAATACTTCCACTAATAGGGATATTTTTGGATCTTGCATCTTTAACCCCTAAGCGACGAGCGTCTTTTACAGAATTTTTAATCTTTTAACACCGGTTTTTCAAAACAGAAATTTTCGCCTAATTGAATCACAGAAATACTAAGATTTAACAAGGCAAAGTTTACAATAAAAAATAACTGGCGGGAATTATCGAAGATTCTGAGCATCTTATGCGTCACGTATACGTGTCTCTCGTCCCCAAGGGGTTAAACCATGAAATAATACTTTCTCCACATCTGCATATTTCGTTGTGCACGTTTAAATGATAAGGAAACTGCACCCTTTTCAAAAACCTTTTATCTTGATCTTTCAGTATTGCGCTAAGAGTGCTACTTGGGATCCCAAATTTTTTCGCTAGATCGCTTTTTTTTTATCATTATTATCGAAGCATTTTGCTGTTTCGATTTTTTCTTTTAACTCAAGCCATTTCTTATCCCAGACATAGCCCGAGTACAAAGAGTTTTAAAAATTAACATGCGATAAATTTGCAGGAAAACAAATGCCAATGAAATCAGTCATCGAATAACAATAATATTAATAACATAATCCAGTTTACCTAAGTTGTCACCTCTCTGTCGCCCCCTTTAAAATCACTAGCCCTTCCCCTAATCTTTCTTAGAAGTATAGAAAATACGTGATTGGAAGGGGAGAAAAAGATTGAAGGTTATGGCATGAAAAAAAAACTGGTATTTGAGAAATAAAATTATATTTCCCGCGTTAAGAAAAAAAAAGTGAAAAATTTGCTATGTTGTTTTTGTTTCAATTTTCATGCTGAAATTCTTTTCGCTATATCGCACTTTTCGTTATAAATATTTCGTTATATCGTTTCGAATTCAGTATTCTTTAACGTACAGACCAACTAAATGGATATGAGCATTTCGTTATATCGTAATTCGTTATAAAGTGCTTCAAATGTATAGGTTCTTGACTGTTTTTACCATTTACATTATCAACGTGAAAGTCCCATAAATCAATGCATGTTCACTTCACAGTTGAAATATCTTAATTCATTATGTTATTTTTTCAGTCGAGTATGTATCATTGTAATTCTGTTTTGGAATTTTAAATAATTTGCAAAGTGAAATGAATGCATTACGTACCTTTATATTTCCGAAAGTTTAAAAATTAGTATTAGGTACAAACACATCTCTACTTACCTAAAAAAACCCGCATAATTAAAAATATTAATAATAACTAAAATATGAGTTAATAATGATGTATTTCTACTTTTAAGAATTTCTTTAAAGGTATTTATTTGAAAAGTAATTAATTTAAAGAGTACAAATGCACCACTGCTTGGATAATAGACACAAAGAAATTTACACTATTTAACATTAAAAAGAAAACTTTCATCAATATTTGCATACTAAGTTTCTCTTGTTTGTATTATTTTTTCATTAGCCATCAGTAAAAACAATAAAAGCAATTAGAACATGAAAGTAAGTTTGCGAAACTCTGTAATTTACTATATTTCGAATCACTGGCTTTTGCTAATATAATGCTAGGGAAATTACCAATAATTTGAATAATTCTATTTTTTAATTTACTTTAAACAGTTTTTAGATAACAAAATTCGCTGAATAATGGAATTTTTTATATCGTTTCTTAAGCTCTTGAACACTAGAAGTACCGAAACGGGTTATCTATGACCCAAGACGGGATTTTTCGCTCGTATCACTCTTGTTTTTCAGAATAAAAATTTTAAATTGCTTGACTTTTTCTAAATATACAGAGATAATATAAAATATACTAAATATAACTCGAATTTAGTTCAATTCCAACGAATACTTTTTTAATGTATAGTTCTGTATACTTAGAATTACCGTGCGTAAATTGTAAGTAAAAAAATCATGGTTATATACAGGGTGATTATAAAAAAACTATCCGACATTTGGGCCCCTAACTATCATACCAGTCACAGAAACTGAATGAAATTTTGGCAAAAGGTATTTTGAGGTATGCGCTCAAGAATGATATGGAAAACAACAGTGTCACTCAAACAGTTACGGTTACAGTGAGAAAATTTCGAAAAAATCAAATGGCAACACCCTGTTTTTTGTATTGGAATGTGATCTCCATTGTGAAAAACCCTAAATAGCGTTGGAACTGCAACTGTAGCATGAAAATCACCGGCGGTAGATAGGCTAAAAGTGAGGACAACCAATAAGGACAGAGAAGCATCATAAAATAAAGCATTTTATTGTGTTTCACAAATTTTCTACATTACCTACTTCACACACGATGACACTTTGCATGCGGCTGATGGTGGATAGCACTACAGCACGTATCATGGCAATAGGAATCTCTTGAATCGCAGTTCTGATGGCATCTTTCAAATTAGATGCAGTTTGAGGACGAAACTGATACACTTTAGATTTGAGATATCCCCACAGCCAGAAATCCATTGGTGTCAGATCAGGAGACCTTGGTGGCCACGGAAACGGGAAATGACGGGAGATAACTCTGTCACCAAACTGTTGAGTTAAGACACGTTTGAATGAAGACCCGACACGTGGAGGAGCGCCATCTTGCATCCACACAACTTCAGATAGAGCATTTTGCCGTTGCAATGCGGGAATCGCGTAATGAGTTAACATGTCCAGATAGCGAGCACTCGTTACTGTACACGTTTGCAGATCACCGGCAGTAACCTCTTCAAAAAAGTAAGGGCCGAGGATGAACGTACTCGTTATACCACACCACACAGTCACTTTTTCCGTGTGTAATGGACGTGAATGCACATCATGTGCATTATTCTCTGCCCAGTGCACACAATTTTTGGAATTCACGTTACCAGTTAACAAGAAATGCGCATTATCTGTCCACAGAATGCGTAAAGGCCAGCTGCTATCTTCATCGTACAGGATAAGGAATTGATTTGTAAAATCCAGATCGTAATTGATAGTCTCCCTCTTCCAACATCTGGACACGCTGGAATCGATACGGAAACATGTTTAGAACAGAGCGCAGAATCTTGCGTACAGTTGAATTCGGCAGATTCAGAACACTTGAAACACCGCGTGCAGTTGCGGGACGAACTGTGCTTATCGTCTGATGGACTTCTGCAACAGCTTCCACAGGAACGGAAGTTCGTTCAGACCGAGGTCAATCGCATGTGCAACCAGTTTCTTCAAATTTATAAATCAAGTCCCGTACAGCTTTGACAGTGCACGGGCCTCGCCGTAATCCTTAGTTACTGCGGTAAACACGCAATGTATCTGTGGTATTTTGTCCATTTTGGTAATAAATCTTTACGATTTCCCCACGTTCTTCCCCTGAAAGCGGCATCTTGTTCGGAATGGCAGAAAGGAACATACGCGGCTCGCATTTCGCGGTGCCTTTTCTTTCACCTAGCATGACGACGTCAGTCATGACTGTGTCTTACGTAGAACCCAAAATTTGCGTTTATTGGTTTCTTCTTCTCGTTTTGTGGAGAACTAATCAGGCTTGGATATCAGCCAAAGAAACGGTGTGACATGTGACGTAAATGAAACGAAAATTAATGCTCTGGTGCACGGCAAAGTCCTTTTTACTTTTCCCTTGCCTAGTTCCGGTGATTTTCATGCTACATTTGCCGTTCCAACGCTATTTAGGTGTTTTCACAATGAAGATCACATTCCAATACAAAAAACTGGGTGTTGCCATTTGATTTTTCCGAAATGTTCTCACTGTAACCGTAACTGTTTGAGTGACACTGTTGTTTTCCATATCATTCTTGAGCGCATACCTCAAAATACCTTTTTCCAAAATTTCATTCAGTTTCTGTGAATGGTATGATAAATAGGGGCCCAAATGTTGGGATAGTTTTTTTATAATCACCCTGTATATATATATATATAATTTTTATTCAGTTTTAATATCTTATTAATCTGTAGGAACATTATTACGAAATTCAAATTTATATTTAAATGTATATTATTTGAAAAAAAATCTTATTTTACATTTTATATGATCTGTCAAAATCTCAAAGTATGTATTCTGAAATTATAACATTAAATTTTCTTTGATGCTATCTGATCATTATATTTTATATTAAGTAATATTCTAGAAGATAAATTTTGTTAATCATTATTAAAATTCATTATATTAAACATCAAACTTTATTGTGTGCCTGTATCTCCCATACAAAACACGAATAACATTACTAAAATCCATGGGTCAGCTATATGACCCACCCGGTTCTTCTAGGTAGAGGAGAAACGTGTTAAGTGTTAAATAAGACATAACTGTTGAAATCGAATATGTTCTATTGCCAAACATTGAGAAAAACAAAATCTTCAATTTATTTTATCGTCTTGACTTCGAAAACATAAACATTATGTTTCTTAAAATACAAGGTGCGTACACCAATACTTGGAATTTCCAAGGAGTCTGGTTTTAAATCAGAAAATTTCCACAGTCACAGAATTTTTAATCACCACGTTTCTACTCTGTGTAATTTAAATTGACTTCTCAAGGTCATCCATTTTGCCCACTTCATCTCTTTGTTGTCATGACACTAAAAGACGCGGTAATACTTATATAAGCATAGTACTTAATCTTATTTAATTTTCCCACTGCTATTATATAATCGAACAAAGGACGAAGTTTTCTACTGATCTCAAGTAGGATGGTAAATAAAAGAGCATCCATTCAGCCAAATGTTGTGTTACCATATCTATAAATCTAAGACCAGTACCGGGAAACTGACCTTGAAAATGGATTTGAAATTACATACAGTAGAATCGTAGAAATTAAAACAATTTCTTGCAAAAAATTATCTTCAAAAATTGTGGTAGAGTCGTACGCGCCTTAAAAATATGAGACTTTATCCCTGTTAATTTTAATATAATCTCGTATAAAAAATAAGATATGAAATTTTACATTTTCAGAGCTGAAATATCATTTACTTTAACGGTAACGTGGCCAAAAGCCCACTTTCTGATAACTTTCCTGTGAAATATTTAGAAATAGCTAAAGATAAATATTAATAAATTAAAAAGAATGACAAAAACTTTACGTGCGAAAAATATTAAAATTCCGAATAGAAAACTGGTACAGATTATTTTTGTTACATTCATCCCAATATTGTGCCAATATTTCTTTCGTCGAAAATACTTTCAATTAAATACCAATATTGGTTAAATATTGACTTTTAATTGGGAATAGTAGCAACGAAATGCCACTGTTACATAAGTATTGGCATTAATATTGCGAAATATTTTCCTATTATTGATGTAATACTAGCAAAATGAAACAATATCGATATTGGGTAATACACCATGTCAATAATTCAATATTAGCCAATAAATAGTCAATACTTATTAAAATAGAAAATAATAATGGCCCTGCAGTTTTTTTTTTCATTCATGCCTGAACTGTCTCCGTCTATAGAGATGACAAACAGCTTGTGCATTTGTCAACATATGATTGGTTGTCATTACGTGCTTTCCTAATGGCTGTTACCTCACAACTGATATTAATATGACATTTTCCCGCCTGATGAAGGAAGATAAATCTTTAAAACAAGTTCCGCTTTTCGCATTTTTATAGTGTTTTCAGCGGTTTATTTTTGTGTTCGAACTAATAAATTTTCCTTAAAAGATACGATGTAAAAAAACAAAACAAATATTTCATAATCTACGAAAATATAATATAACCACGCACCAAAATATAAAATAAACCTTTCTGAGTTTAAACAGGATTCCAAAAAGCGTTCGTTATCTTTAGAAACCTGAGAAACGAATATATTTTCCAGATTTATATTATTATTTTTATAAAAACCGACATTTTTTCGCTGCCACTGCTTTTCAAAAATGTTTCCGAGTACTTTTTATACTGTATTAATCACTTACTCAAACCATAATAAAGGTTTTTAAGATGTTATTCATTCCCAATTAAACATTTAAAATAATATTAATTTTAATGTTATTATTAAATATCTTAATTTATCATGTTTTTTCTGCAAAACATATTTGTTGAGCATGAAAATGTTTACTTAATTTATTTCCTCTAAAACATTTATATTTGAGGTCGGGAAAACTAATTAATAACTATAAAAACTACTCGAAAACGCTTGCGAAAATCAGGAAATAGTAAATTAATTTTCATTTTATAAAAAATTCCTCAAATCTAGAAAAATGTATTAGTTTCTGAGGTTTGAAAAGATAAAGAACGTTTTTCGGAATCGCGGGTAACTCGGAAGAGTATACTTTCGGTTGTAGTTACATTATATTTTCTTAAATTAAGAAACATTTTACAGTGTAGTTACTCTTTTGGTAATGAATATATTGAAAAAAAAAATCACTTGAATATTGAAAAGCAACTCACCTCAGTCACCACATTTGTCTCTGGTACCTCAATAAGAAAACTAGTCGTTGGGGGCCACCGTAATACTTACCCATCATGGATATGCATAATGTAAAATATTAAAATAAAAATGTGTAAACTACTTATAAAATGCATTGCAATTCAAATAAAATCGTGTTTTGATGACGTCATAAACTTTAAAGGCTCGATTACTGAATTGCTTGAAAGAGGTATTTCCTTATAACTCCAAAAATAATAATCCTATTAACTAGCAGTTTATTGCATCTAATTAAGCGTCAAATTTCCAATTAAAATATATTATTAAAGTGAAATTTGGATGAAATACAGGGTCATGAAAAATCGAAGAGTGTGGAAAATAGGATTCCAAATATCTCGGCAACTAATTATCCGATCGACTTCATGCTTTATGCAAAATTTTTGTTTTTTATTGTCTTTTATATTCATTTCTTAAAATAAACAATTTCAAAATTTTTTATATACCTTTTATCACAACGAATATTTCGAGAGTCCGAAAAAAATAGTTCCGGTTAATCGAGGTTATTGAAATGAAATAGGCTTCTTCCCATTATTACATATTAAGTACATACCAAATTGAAAGTCTCTATCTCAATTTTTTCGGGAGATAGAGCGTTTTCAGACACACAGACACACAGACACACAGACGGACGGCAAATTTTCTTTCTAAAAATATGTTTTTCGGAATCTCCAGTGTCTGAAACGTGTAAATCCGTCAAAAAAAATTTTCGATTTTCAAAACGATTACAAGACTTACCCTATACTACATATGATGGGTAAGTAATATCGGTACAGATGTCGAAGTTTCTTTTTGCACACAAATGGTGATTTTTTAAGCCGCTTGACCAAATAGTGCGTATTAATCAAAGCCCTCTGGTATTAATAGCTGAATCAGTTGCATTCTTGACAATGTGTTTTATAATAAATTAAACATTGTGTGTGTTTTATAATAAAATAGTATAATTAAAGTTTTCGAATCAAATTGTGTGTATTTAAATAAAATTATAATAAAATAAAGTATTTGATGCTAAAATGAAAATAACACGCTGTTTTGTTAGGCATCTGAGACATCCATTACGCTAACAAATCCAAATTCAAAGTTTTGAATACTACTCTCATTCAGTAGGTCACGTAAACTCCTTTGCTAAAATATTACGTGGATTTCTTGTCCTAAGATGAAAACAATTCCTTTCACAAGTTTACTCAATTCTGGAAAGTTGCCAGACGCATAAAAATGATTTAAGCCAAACTAAACCCCTCTATTTTTAATATATTTTGAAGACCAAACACTCTCGCCCAGTATACTCTACGTTCCTTAATTACGACTAATATATTTTGGCTATTTTAAAAGAGAGGCTATAAATTATTTCGCCCTGTTCATAAATATTCAACGTAATGTTTATGGTTCAAGGATTCGGTTCATCTGAGCGTTGTTTAAGGAAGTCCCTTTATGGCAAGGTGTAATTTAAGAAATGACATTGCTTCTTAAAAAATATTTAAATAACTTGTCTCATTAATGTGTTCGAAGAATGAAATTCGTCGCAATATCGTAACATCAGACTACTAAATAATAAAAAAAATCAATATCAAGTTTTAAACAATTTATACTGTTTTAATGGCTTATGTTTGTGAAAAACTAGAGATAAATAAAACGCTTTTAATATCCGGTAATCGATTTAATATCGAACTGTTTTCGTCCAGTTGGAAAAATTACCTCGTATGATTTCTTTACCAATTTAAATACTTGTGTTAAAATTAATCTAGTGTAATCACGTATCCACCGTTTACTGGAGTTCCATTAACTGCGAACTATTCTGTTGAGCTGATTAAAATATCAGACCAGATGCTATGATCAATAAGGTTGACTGGATGAATTATTCCCTCCAGATTCGACCGGGATAGCTCAGTAGGTAGAGCGTGGCAGCTTCAGCCAAGACATCCCAGGTTCGAATCCTGGCCTGGACATTTTTCGTCCAGTTGGAAAAATTACCTCGTATGATTTCTTTACCAATTTAAATAATTGTGTTAAAATTAATCTAAAGAAAGAATTATCAAAATCAAAGGATCCATTCCAAAAGTATTATAACCTGGTGCAATAAAGTTTTCCAAGGCGAACTAAAGTATCAATAAAAAATGAAATATAGTATAAAAATTAAATATGACAATTTGTGGACAATCCCTTATCATTTAGCGAGTTTTAGTGAGAAACTAAAAAACAACTCACTCTAACGCCGATATCTCTCTGAATTTTTACGATATTTGACTGATTTTTTTAACAAGTTGCTCCATAGAGTTGACTATAAAATTATGCAAAAAGTTCCTTTTTATCGTTCGCGCATGCGCAGATAAAAAATATTTTATACAACTGCCCATACTTCCTCAAATATTTGATATATTTACATTTCAATTGCACTATATTGTTTCTACTATATTGTTTCTACTATATTTTGTCAATTTTTCTGAAACTGACGTTAAATTTGGTTAAAAACCCTGTATGTTATAAGCAAAAAACATGCAAGAATTTTTTAATTGTTTAAAAAATTCGCTATATCTCTATTAATATACATGCTATTCTTACACAAACAAATACACATATTGTACAATGTCTGCCTATGTATATTCTGTAGCGATAGATCATTTCATGCATTTATTTTACAGGGTGATCCCAAGTATTATTTTTTTCTTTAATTTTTTTTGGCCTCCTAATTATACACCTTATCAAATCGACGTTGATAAATATGAAGTCAAACCAGTTCTTTTTAATTCTAAAATTCCTGAAGAATCTGACAAATACATTTTAAACTATTCCACAAAATGTCTAAAATTGAAAGTTGCCGGTCATTAATGGCCATATAATGTATATGTATTATATTGTGTGACACATTTACATTACTATTTTTATAAAGATATGCTATGAACAAATTTTTTTAAGTTAATTTATGAAAATGTAAAAAAAAGTTGAAATTGAACTTTTTAACTAATTATTGATGATTTTTCGGTTAGTTTAAACGACTCCCCTATTTCTCTAGTGGTTAAGACACTGTTTATTGGACAATTAGTTCAGAGTTTAACTTACACTTTATTATTGTTAACTCAATTCTACTGATTGATAATGATATAATAATAGTTGAAGTGAGTGAAAAATTGTTCAGGTCGAGAGTCGAACCCCAGAACCTTTGGCTTAAATTGCCAACGCTCTGCCTACTGAGCTACCTGAACCCACAGATAACTTTATAGGCAATAACATCTGGTCAGCCATGTAGATTGCGAATAAGGTTATATGAATGAAATGTATCGGCCGGATGTTGGTCCAGGTAGCTCAAGAAGCCATTTTAGCCAAAGGTCTTGAATTCGAGTCCCTACTTTTCACACAACTGGAAATATTTCAATTCGTATAGTTTAATTTCGTTGCGCATAGTCCATCTGCGGCATGGACGTTTGCAGTGGGTCGGATTCCATTTTAAACGCTCTGTTTAGCCCTCGTGTACAAAATATGACTGTAGCTCCCCAACCAAAGCAATAAACTTTACAAGATGATGAGTTACCCATTTTTGGAAAGGTAATTGCTTAGATTTGTATATCCTAATGACAAATTATTTTTATAGGGCTGTTTTGTCGCATTCCTTTCATTTCTAAAACTGGAGGGTACAACCTAGTATAAAGATTTCATTACTTATTAATATAAGGTTCCATTTACGATAAAAATATATATATAATATCCATATAATTTTCTTAAGTATCTGAAGCAAAATAAATAATTTTAGCAATTTATATTTTTTAAATTTTCTAGGTAGTTATGCTTTTTGTTGAAACATGAAAATACCGAGGTTATTTTTATTATCTCAGTTATTGGCATGAAATTTTGCTATCTCTTTCTGAAGAAAGGAATGCACAAAACGTAGAAAATATATTAAATTTAAGAAATACATTACATTTTTCTAACTAGCATAAGTAAATCCGATCTTCAAACATCCGGCAGAAAATACGGTATACTCCTGGCATATGTTAATGAAAATAATCGTATTTAAAATCACCCAAAATATGATAATTTTTATGATTCGTTTTACCTCATATTTTTTCACAACATTTAGAATTAACATTTATTTTAGAAATATACTGTTCCACATAGTTTAGAAAAAAGCAATAGTCATGCTCTCAAAGTATCTTACACTCTAAAAATGGGAGGAGTGAAAAGTTGACTCTTTGAAAGAGTGTAAGACATTTACTCTTTTTGAAATTATTTTTTTTTAAATACACCCCTTAAAGAGTGGAATTTTTGACTCCCTAGAATGGTTTGAAATATTTCCCTCCGTTGACGAGAGTGAAAGCCTGGCATTACATAATTTTGTTCCTATTTATTTATTTAGATAAACAAAATTATCATTATTTCTTAATGTTTTTTTTTTAACATCAACATGTTTAACCCTTTCAGGCGCGAATTACTTTTGTTCGTAAAATGGTGAAATGACTGAATGACACCAGAATTTTAAAACGAATTTTTTAGAAACTAAATATTTGCTTTTCTTCGAGTTCTTTATAAAAGCAAAATTTTATTCAAATATTCTGGGTTCAGGTTGACAGTTTGCAATTAAAATTAAATGGTCACATTTGTGACCACCGCCCGTGAAAGGGTTAAGGGGACACGGTACCTTTTACACCCATAAAAATGGAAGTATGTTGATCGCTGGATAATCGAAAATTTGTAGCTCATGGAAGTAGGCCTCTAGGACAAAAAAGGTCACACAGTTGATAAACAGCGGTTCACACAGTTGATAATCACCGCAAATATTTGTGATTTCCGCAAAAGTTTAATGATTGGGAACGTGATTACAAAGAAACAAAGCTAAAATAATGTAATAAAAGTTTTGTCACTGTCAGCTGTACCATGCTGAAAATACCGGATCTCGTACGATCACGGAAGTCAGGACGCGGTTAGTGCTTCGGAGGGTGACCACCTGGTAACAACGCGTGTTTCGCACACTTTTTTCAAGAGTGAACTCCTATGAAAGCGTGACTATTCACTCCTATCAGGGGTGAAAAAAACGTACTCCTTTTGCAAGAGGGAATAGTCACTCCTCGGAAAGAGTGATTATTCATCCCTGTTTAGAGTGAATATACACTTTCCAATAGTGAGTATACACTCTTTCAGAGAGTTAACAATTCCACTTTTGCTTAGAGTGAATAGTAAGTCTAAAGAGGTTGGTCATATTTTGACTCTGCGATAGAGTGAATATTTAGTCCTCCGGAGTGGATAGTCAATCTTTTTTATTTAGAGTGCAACTCTTTTAGCTCCGGCGGTGCTTTTAACTACCATTAAAGAAAATTTAATACAAAATTTATTTAATCTGTCTATGAATGTAAATATATTTTACTTTTCATACAAAATACATGGGTGGATCACATTTAGAAAGCACAGCAAAATCGTCGAAGCTAAATACTTTTTAAAGTGGTTATTATCTGTATCATTTACATAGGTGTTACTGTGTTCTTTTTGAAAAATATTATAGGGAACATTTGCAACTACCAAAACCAGTCCATTTATAGATAGGATCACAATACATTTAATATTTACATTGTTTTTAAAAGAATTACGAAATTTTCAAAACAGGGTATTTTGTAATTAATCTAATTATTGTTGTAAATATTTTACGAAAAAGCTATAACAACCTATTTATTAAATCATTTTTAATAAACAAACTCATCTAAATTTCATATTATTGTTATATAAGTTTTCTAACATGTCTTCAGGCATTAGGGAAGATAAATATTGAGATGGAGCAATTTCTTTGTTCATAATTTGGGGCATAAAGTGTTAAAATACGATGCTCATCCAAACAGAGATGTAATTAGGATAGTTAAACTGTAAACACATCAAAAACGCTACCTAGTGTTATATTGTAAAATCGTTAGATATTTTTTAATCTAGAAAAATATAATATAACCACGAACGACAAAAAAACACAATAACCTCTTCAGTGATACTCCAATAAATCCTGTTTTATATTTAGAAACTTCAAAAGTAATATATTTTTTATATCTAAAGACAACAAAGTTTCTTTTGCTGTGCCACGGATATTCAGAAACGTTTCCGAATAATCATTTTAAAGAGTATCAATGAGTTTACTCAAACCAGAATATAGGTTTTAGGATGTTATCCATTCTCAAGCACACATTTTCATGTTCAAAAAACTTTTTTTACAGACAATCATGATAAATTGACAGCATTACCACTACCATAATTAATTTTATTTTGTAACTTTTGTTTTATTTTGTTTACTATATTCATATATGCAGCTGAAAATATGTAACTGAGAAGTGATTTCATCATATAAACGGATATTCTGGTTTGACAAAACTGATTAAAATTCTTTTAAAACGACTCGGAAACGTTTCTGAAAATCCGTGACAACAACAAAAAAAAAAAAAACTTTAGTCTTACAATTTTCCCTTTAAATCTGGGAAATATATTGGTTTCTGAGGTTTCTAACGATGAAAAACGTTTTTTGGAATCATGGGTAACTCGGAAAATGTTATTGTATATTTTCGTAAAATAAGAAACACTTGTCTTTTTTAACAGTGTAAGCTAGTGAAATAAGACTTGAAAAATACTTCCACATTAAAAATGTTACTTATTGTTATATAATGTTATTTTATAATGCTATTATAATTGATTTTCTCGACTTGGGATATTTTATCAGGAAAACGGTTTGTAAGCGATCCTCCTTACGGGTATTATAATACAACTTTAAAGCGTTCATAATGATGTCTTAATAAAAAAAAAGAAAAGTGTTTCTAATAATCTAAATAATAGAACGTCAAAGAAAAAGAAATCTTGTTCTTGGATGCAAGACAAACAATAACTTCAATTAAATTATATTTCATTATACACATCATTTACTATAAATGGAAGCATAATGGATATTTAATGAAAGAAAATTAATATATGAATATTTAATTAAATTATGATGAAAGCCAAGAAATACGATAAATTTTAACATGCTTTAAAGAGGCAAGCTTTTCACTTAATGTAATAAATGGATTTAAGTTCATATACTGCGTGAAGATGAGCAAAAATTAACAACATAATAGCTTTATTTAACCAGAAGAAAATACTTTATTTTTTTTTCATCAGCCAGATGTAATTAAATCTAATGCAAGAGCCGTGTTTTATTACTGTTTCTCATCTTACTCTAAAAGCTGGGTAATTTTATTGTTTTTATCTTAAATTCTGCCGTTTTTTAGTTTAGATTTAATGTAAATTAGGGCGGAAACATGGTACTTTAGAAACAAAGTACATTTTACAGCTTAAATCAGGTATTCGAAATGACCTCTTAAGCTCCTTTTAACGAAACAGTTTTCTCATCTAATTAATTTATTCAATGTTGAACTTGAAAATAATCTTTGTTAAACTAATTAATGATGAAGTTTCAATTAGTTTAACATACGCATTAAACTTAACTAGGAAGCTGTTGCTTAAAGATATATTTAAAAAAACGTATCAGAAAAAATATAAAAATAAAAAACGTAAATTATAAAAAAATTAATATTTTTAAATAATATTTGTAAAAAGATGATTTCTACAATTATCTAAATATGTATTTCATATGAATAAAAAATGTCTGAAGTGAATATACCAGAAATATTATACTTCATTAAATTGCTAAAAGGTGTTATTAAAATCTATAAAAGCAGTAAAAAAATTTAAACTTTTTACATGTTTTGGTTTTATCGAAGCCATTATGAAAAACAATGACTTTGATACACTCTAAACTGAAACGTCAAACATATAAGTGTCTGAAATGGATGGTTATAAAAAGAGACACGTTGAAGTGTCTTAATTAAGACGCTTGTAAGTGTCTCAAATTCAGACGTTTTAAATGTCTGAAATACCGCCATTTTTTTACCCGGGTAGCTAGAAAAAAAATTGAAAAAATCGCTAGTGCTGCCATCTATCGATGGAAGCATCTCTATCTATAATTTTGGGAGGATAATCTAAATTTCGTTCTTACCCAAGCCGGAATCGAAACCGGGCCCTATTGGTTACTAAACCAATGCCTTATTCAGTTCATCATCCAGATCACATGAGTGTGTTATTTTAAATGCAAGTGATCGAATGATTCATATCCGTGTAGATATTTTTATAGAATTCATTGATTTGTTGCCCAGAAAATTGGAAAATTTGAATGGCATTCTGAAAAACTTCGTCAATATGAGATGGTGGTTAAGTTGCTTTATTATGTATGTGGGGGAAGAACATACGAATTATACATATTTTCAATTCGATTGTTATCAATAAATATCTTAATTGAAAAAGTGCTCCCTGCATATTCAAATTTAACTAATGAAATTTTCTTTTTGACAGATTTTAAACACATTCTATTGATTTGGGTGGGGGGTGTAGATTTCATTCATATCTCTTGAGACACGAAGTCACAATAGTACTACAAATACTTATTCATTGCTTTGGCGCAAACATAATGAACCATAGATGACAGATAAAAGATTTTTTTCTCAAATTGAAACTATAGTGGCTGGTAATTTAGATTTACAAATATAAGTCACAAATTTCTATCTCCCAAAAATATAAATTTAATTATTAATAACGTAAATTCACACAATGGAAAAATTAGGGGCTTTAAATAAGTGATTACTCTCACTAACTACACATCCTCAAAATATTTATTGTAAAGTATTTAAGCTAAATAATGGCTCCATTCTTGGCTTCACTGTCTTGAAGGCGATTTGAAATCTCATATGAAAATAATATTTATTTTATGTGAAAATCAAAATCTATGCTGCCATTTATTGGCTTCGTTTTAAAGAAAAATCATTGAGTTATATAGAAATGAAATCAAAATGTTAAAAAAGTTAGTTTTTATAAGGATAAAAATCCAGATCCCCATTTACGAACTCTGTACTGAAAAGAAACCACCATAGAAATTTATTTTGTACGTTTAAAATTTAGTCTTCCAAGTGATCTGGCGCCATCTACTGTCGCATTTCGTACGTATTATCAATTTTTAATTAGCTCTAAGATTTTCCTGCAGAATTTTTATATTCGATGTATACGAATCGTATAGATCGAAGTTATATGATCCTATAATACGATCAGGGCCAGCGCACAGTGTTGAATTCAGGGGGCGACCCAAAGGGAGGGATTTTCCTCGGAACATTGAAATGTTTCTCCCCCCCCCCCAGAAGATTTGAGATTTTATGATTTTATTGGTCAAAAGTGCAATCCCCCCTCCCCCGGAGAAAAATGTCTGAATTCAACACTGCGCGGCGCAACAATCAGACCAACGGGACGCCTGTCCACGGCTTCGCGCCTCTGTGTACAATTCGAAATAACGTTACCCTATGTAAATAATAGCAATTTGTCTTTAAATGTTTTTTCGCGAAGAAAAGTTAATTAATTTTATTTCTTATAGCCAAAGTTTATAAAATTGTTGGGGAATGTACAGAAGTGAGGATCAATAAAGTAACCTAAACGCTAAAAACAAATATTTAAAATATTCTAAAGGATAGATTTTAGATTAAAAATAGTTATACACATTACATGCGAAAAAAATTGCATGTTTTTTTCATAAACTTTATTCTCTATATTAAAAATTATTCTATGATATATACAAATTTTAAAGAGGAGTTTTATTAGTGGAATATTGCAGTCAGAGACGTTGGGTACCGCTAAGTGATTTGCCAATGTCCCCTAGGTCTAATCAAAATTTAGTGGATGGAAAAACATTTTAAATAACATTCATTTGTTCGGAAACATTTTCGGATATTGCTGGCATATTCAGTGGCATGATTGTATGACAGTCACCGCGCATATGATACAATTATATTCAATTCAGGCACTTAAGTGTCTGATTTTCTAAATGTCTGAATTTTAGACATATTATAGTTATTCAGACATTTTTCTCAGTTCTTTTATTCCCTGATCATTGTAAGACACCTATGTGTCTTAAATTCAGACATCTATGATGTCTCAAATTTTACATTCAGTCACGTAAGTGTCTGAATTGCTTTTTCAGACACATATGTGTCTGATTTTAAGACGCCTCTATTTGCAGTGTAAGTGCTTCGGTGGAGCTGAAACATGTAAGAAATATATTAAAACTTTTTTACTGTTTTATAGCTCTTGTTTACCATTTTTTACCAATTTAATGGGATATATCTGAAGAGATCCATCTCTACATTTCCAAAATTTTACAAAATACAATGAATTCAGACTGGAATGAGTTATATGCGAAAACTGCAGCTCCCGATTCCAAACTGCAGACTTTACCTGTAAGCCATTAATGATCGACTGTATGACCGCAATATTTATCACTTATGCTACGTAACATTTTCTTAATTATTTTCTCTAAAGAATCGGACGCAAAATGGTTTATACTACAAACTGTTGGACGATTTCTACGAAAATGAGTACAATGCTTGATATAGTGGTCTATAATTCGCCAAATCGGAAGGACCTCTTACAATCTATCATTTCCACTCACACACACACATATACAGTAATATTAAAAAACTCTACTTACACTATATGTTCGGAAAGTAAATGCCATGAATACTGTCAAATACCTTTTGTTAAATTTTGTTATCATATTTCAAATCTTTCATTAAATAGAATAACGTCATCACTGAAAAAACGTTGTCTTGTAGATATTGCAATAGTAAATGGTTTAATTATATATTACAGAAAATGAAATAGTTGAACGCAAATTTGATGGCAGATCTTGGTAGAGATATTTAGTGGTAATGCCCAAAGTTTTTAATTTTTTTAAAATAAATAAAGTCCTTTCTTCCCTTCTGACATATTCAAGAAATCACTTGCCTAAAGAAAGACAACTCCTTAAAAATACGGAAACCGTACTGGCACGATATGGATTTTTTGCTCTTACGATGTAGCAATAAATAAAGTATGTACCTCTGAATTTACAAAGACTGTTATGTTATAAAAGTATCAAAGTTTAAAGATCTAAATGTAATTATTTAATCAAAGAATAAAGTTCTTTTGTGAAATTTGACTAAAAATGCGTTGACGAATTGCGTGTTAATTGGTTATAAATTCTTTTAAAGTAAAGCTCGTTTTCCATTCCAAACTTTTATTTAAAAGTAAAAATTATTTACAAAACAATTAGTATAAAAATGTTCAAAATTATTTCAAAATTATTCAGGAAATCCATTTATAAAGGAAAAACAATTCCGTTAAAATGCTGAAACAGTACCGCCAAAATATGGATTTTTTGTTCTTGAGGTGCAGAGATAGATGAAGAACGTACTTCCGAATTTACATAAGACTGTTCTGTTATTAAAGTATCAAAGACAAGTTTTAAAGAACTACACGCAATTATTTAATCAAAGAATAAAATTCTTTTGTGTAATTTGACTTAAAATTTGTTGACGAATTGCGTGTTAATTGGCTATAATTTCTTTTAAGTAACGCTCATTTTCCATCCCGAACTGTTTGTTAACCGTAAAAATTGTTTTCAAAACAAGTAGTAAGAAAATATGTAAAATTATTTCAAAATTATTCAGGAAATTCATTCATAAAGGGAAACAATTCAGTTAAAATACGGAAACTTTACTGGCAAAATATGGATTTTTGTTCTTAAGATGCAGTGATAAATGAAGAATGTACTTCCGAATTTACATAAAACTGTTCTGTTATAAAGTATCAAAGACAAATTTTAAAGAACTAAATGTATTTATTTAATCAAAGCATAAAATTATTTAGTGCAATTTCAATAAAAGTTCGTTGACGAGTTGCGTATTAATTGGTTATAAATCATGCATTTTTGAGTAAAGCTCCTTTTCCATCCTTAACTGTTCTTTAACAGTCAAAATTATTTACAAGAAAATTAGTATGAAAATATTCAAAAATTAGGGAAATTCGTTTATAAAGGAAAAACAATTCCGTTAAAATACTGAAACAGTACTGGCAAACAATTGATTTTTTTCCTTATTTCGGTGCAGCGATAAATGAAGAATGTACTTCCGAATTTACATGAGACTGTTCTGTTATAAAATTATCCGACAAGTTTTAAACAACTATATGTACCTAATTAATCAATGCATAAAATCATTTTGTGTAATTTGACTTAAATTTGGTTAAAGATATTCTTTGCTTGAATATTGGTTGATTTTTAAAATTGATTGCGTGTTAGATTGGTTACATATAAGCTACTTTACTACCCCTACCTGTTCTTTAACAATAAAAAATATTTACAAAACAATTAGTAGGAAAAGATTCAAAATTATTTCAAAAAATTCCTTTAGAAAGAAAATAATTCCGTAAAAATACTGAAACTGTACTGGAAAAATATGGATTTTTAATTCTTACGTGCAGTGATAAATGAAGAATGTACTTCCGAATTTACATGAGACTGTTCTCTTATAAATGTGCCAAAGACAAGTAGTTTTAATCAACTATATGTACTTATTTAATCAATGAAAAAAATTATTTTGTGTAATTTGACATTAAATTCGTTGATAAGTTGCATGTTAATCACTACATAGTATAAAACAAAGTCGCTTTTTCTGTCCCTATATCCCTATGTACGCTTAAATCTTTAAAACTACGCAACGGATTTTGATGCGGTTTTTTTTAATAGATAGAGTGATTCAAGAGGAAGGTTTATATGTATATCCATTAAATAGTGGAGAAATGCTGTTATTTTTGAGGTTTTTAATGTGATGTCGTAAATAATTTCATTTTTTCCGCTTATACATTGCAAACGCAGGCTGAACCCTACAAGATTTATCAAAATAATGTACTAATTATTGTACACATTAAAAAGGTCTACAGAAAACACAAAGAGATGAAGGTTTTCAAGGTTAACTCGAAGCAAAGCGAGGGAGGGCCGCTAGTTTTTACATAAATCACGTTTGGTAAAATAGGTCGCTTGTGCTATTCACGATCTTTTATGCAATGGACAACGTAGTTATACAAAACACGCTTTTTCTAGTGGATCTTTTCATTATGCACGATCTCTTTGCATCGGGCCGCTTTTGATAGATAGTCGCTTTTACTACACACGATTTCTTCATACATAGCACACTTTTATAGTGGGTCACTTCCAAATTTCCCGTTGTCCTTATACAAGGCACTCTTTTTATAGTGAGTCATTTGTACTCTGCCATTATACAAGGCACGGATTTTGTAGTTGGTTTCTTTCACTATGCACAATCTCTTCACATAGATTAGGTTTTTTCTTATAGTGGGTCGGTTCTGTTGTTCACGATCTGTTATACAATTCATGCTTTTACAGTGAGTCGCTTCTACGCTGCACGATGACGATCTCTTTATACACGCCACGATTTTTATAGTGGTTCACTCCTATTCTATCTGAACTCTTTACACAGGACTCGCTTTTTATAGTGAGTTGCTACCACCATTCTCGATTTCTTTACTCAGGGCCCGATTTTATAGCGGGACGCTTCTACAATGCAAGATCTGATTTACATGACACATTTTATAGTTGGTCATTTGTACTATGTTCTTTTGCAAGGCACGAATTTTATTTGGTTCGCTTCCACTATGCACCATGTATTTAAACAGGGCACGCTTTTAATGGGGAGTCGCTTCCACTACGTACGATCTATTTATACAAGGCACGCTTTTTATTGTGGGTCTCTTCCCCTATGCACGATCTCTGTACATAGATCACGTTTTGTATAATGGGTCGCTTCTATTATTCACGATTTTTATAGTGAGTCGCTTCCACTGTGCACGATCACGATTGCTATATACACGGCACGCTTTTCAAAGTGGGACGCTCCTATTCTATGTGATCACTTTAGACAATGATCGCTTTTTAGAGTGAGGTGCTGCCACCATGTATGTTTTCTTTCACAACACAGGATTGTATAGTGGGTCGCTTCCACTATGCGCGATCTGATTTGCATGACACACTTTTAATAGTGTGTCTTTTGCACTATGCACTTATGCAAGGCACGCTTTTTCTACGGTTCGGTTCCAGTATGCACGGTGTATTTACACAAGACACGCTTTTAATAGGGAGTCGTTTCCACTACGAACGATCTCGTGATACAAGGCACGCTTTTTACTGTGGGTCTCTTCCACTATGCACGATCTCTTTACATAGATCACGTTTTGTACAATGGGTCAATTGTGCTATTCACGATTTTTTATACAATTGATGTTCTTATAGTTGGTCGCTTCCACTATGCACGAACACTTTATACATGGCACGCGTTTTATAGTTCATCGCTGGCACTATGGACGATGTAGTTACGCAAGACATACTTTTTCTAGTGGATCTTTTCCATTATGCTCGATCTCTTTACGTAGGACTCGTTTTTGACAGATAGTCGCTTTCACTACACACGATTTCTTTATACATAGCATTCTTTTATAGTGGGTCACTTCCAACTTGCACTATGTCATTATACAAGACATTCTTTTTATAGTGAGTCATTTGTACTCTGCACATTATACAAGGCAGCCTTTTTGTAGTTGGTTTCTTTCAGTATGCACGATCTCTTCACATAGATTATTTTTTTTTTATAGTGGGTCGTTTCTGTTATTCACGATCCATTATACAATTCATTCTTTTATAGTGAGTCGCTTGCACTCTGCACGATCACGATCTCTTTATACACGGCACGCTTTTTATAGTGGGTCGCTGATATTCTGTCTGATCTCTTTACACAGGGCTCGCTTTTATAGTGAGTTGCTACCACCATTCGTGATTTCTTTACTCAGGGCACGATTTAAAAGCGGGACGCTTCCACTATGCAAGATCTGATTTACATGACACACTTTTATAGTTGGTCATTTGTACTATGTCTTTTTGCAAGGCACGAATTTTATTTGGTTCGCTTCCACTATGCACCATGTATTTAAACAGGGCACGCTTTTGATAGGGAGTCGCTTCCACTACGTACGATCTATTTATACAAGTCAGGCTTTTTATTGTTGGTCTCTTCCACTATGCAAGATCTTTTTAAATAAATCACGTTTGGTATAATGGGTCAATTGTGCTATTCACGATTTTTTATACAATTGATGCTTTTATAGTTGGTCGCTTCCACTAAGCACGAGCTCTTTATACATGGTACGCTTTTTATAGTTGATCGCTGGCACTATGGAAGATGTCGTTACCCAAGGAACGCTTTTTCTAGTGGATCTTTTCCATTATGCACGATCTCTTTACGAAGGGCTCGCTTTCACTACACACGATTTCTTTATACATAGCATTCTTTTATAGTGGGTCACTTCCAACTTGCCCGTTGTCCTTATACAAGACATTCTTTTTATTGTGAGTCATTTGTACTCATCACATTATACAAAGCACGATTTTTGTAGTTGGTTTCTTTTACTATGCACGATCTCTTCACATAATTATTTTTTTTTTGTAGGGGATCGCTTCTGTTATTCACGATTTGTTATACAATTCATGGTTTTACAGTGATTTGCTTCCACTCTGCACGATGACGATCTCTTTATACACGGCACACTTTTTATAGTGGGTTGCTACCTACTACATAGTATACTACATAGTATAAAACAAAGTCGCTTTTTCTGTCCCTATATCCCTATGTACGCTTAAATCTTTAAAACTACGCAACGGATTTTGATGCGGTTTTTTTTAATAGTTAGAGTGATTCAAGAGGAAGGTTTATATGTATAATAACCATATGTTTTGCTTTGTAATTTCAGATAAATCACTACATAGTATAAAACAAAGTCGCTTTTTCTGTCCCTATATCACTATGTACGCTTAAATCTTTAAAACTACGCAACGGATTTTGATGCGGTTTTTTTAATAGATAGAGTGATTCAAGAGGAAGGTTTATATGTATATCCATTAAATAGTGGAGAAATACTGTTATTTTTGAGGTTTTTAATGTGATGTCGTAAATAATTTCATTTTTTCCGCTTATACATTGCAAACGCAGGCTGAACCCTACAAGATTTATCAAAATAATGTACTAATTTTTGTACACATTAAAAAGGTCTACAGAAAACACAAAGAGATGAAGGTTTTCAAGGTTAACCCGAAGCAAAGCGAGGGAGGGCCGCTAGTTGGTTATAAATCGTTTGATATAAAGCTCATTTTCTATACCTAAACAATCTTGAACGGTAAAAGTTATTTACGAAACAATTATACAAAATTATTTTTATATATTATACATGTGAGTTTATATTTTTCATTTTTCAATAAAACTAAATTTTTTATTGATAAAACATAGTAGAAACAGCAATCACCTTAATAGTACGTCGATCAACTGAGCCTCTGCAATATTAATAAAGTGGTTACACTTCAATAATTCTGAGTACTTTATTCCTCTTGGTAATTTTAATCTATGTAGCAGAGATTGGAGTTGATCTTGTAAATAATTATTCTCGTTTATCTGGTTAGGGAAAAATTCTCTTAATTTTAAGACAGAAAAAAAAAGAAATTTCTAAATTCATTTCGGTCATGAACTGTCAGAATATGAATTACTTTTATTTTAACGCGATTCTCTTTTTTTAAATATATTTAATTTTAATATGCTCTAGAAATTCAAATTGATTCTTCTTCTTTTGAAATGATATTAACAATAGCTCTCGAGTGTAAATAATATGAGCTCCTTATAAGCAAGTCTTTCCTAAGAATTACTTAATTTCAAAGCTATCCAATCCATGTCAAGTGATTTCATGGGGAAAAAAATATCATATTCGTTTCATTTTCGTTTGTTTGAAGAGTTCTTCACTTTTGGTTATCGGCTATCGGCTTAGAGTAATTCTGTTTAAATTGCAAAAATTAGTTGTTTTCACACTGTTTGAGACAGAGTTTTCAAATTCTCTTTTATAATCCTCTTTAACTGAAATTCCATGTAAATCTTTAATGTTTAAATTGAGAATAGCTGAGTAAAATTTAATAAAAACAGGTAAAGGGATTTTGATTATCTCAGCAACTTTTAACTAATGTTGGGTGAAGATCATTTATAGGATTTTTAAAAATTTTAACATGAAAGTAATTCAGACGTTAAATAGCTCTCGAAACAGTGAATAGAATTAAATGGATTTATAGATTTATATTTTAAAGTGGAGTTTAAACAAGAAAAAATAAAATCTGTTGTTTATACCTCGTGTAGGTTTTTTATGCCCTTGACATATATTTCTGGTTATAAATTTAAATAATTACGGTTTGAGTGGCTGTTTTATTTTTTCAAGCAATTTTCTAAAAAGCATAAAGAAAAGAAACATTAATTTTAAAAGGAGAAGGACGCTGATTTTTAAAATGTTTTGAGAAACTGTTTTTATTCATATAATTATATTATAAATCAAAAACATGTCCGTGAGAAACACTGACGTCATATTAACGTTGGCAACACATGAAGATTAATGTTTATATTTCGTGTAGTTTTTTTTACGCCCTTGACATATATTGCTGGTTATAAATTTAAATAATTACGGTTTGATTGGCTGTCTTAATTTTCAAATAATTTCCTGAAAAGCATGTAGATAAGAAACATTTTCAAAGGAGAGTGGCGCTGATTTTTGAAATGAGTTGAGTAACAGTTTTTTCATATAACTCAAAAACATGGCCATGAGAAACGCTCACGTTATATCAACGTTGACAACACCTAACGTTTAATGTTTATATCTCGTGTAGGTTTTTTTTTTACCTTCACATATATTTCTGGTTATAAATTTAAAAAAGACGGTTTGACAGGCTCTTTTTTCAAATAATTTTCTGAAAAGTATGAAGAAAAGAAACATTTTTAAAGGAGAGCGGTGCTGATTTTTAAAATAAGTTGAGTAATAGTTTTTTAAGGTCATTGTGCCAAAATGCCACGCAATTCCCCATAGTTTTGTCGCATTTTAATAAATAAATATATATTTTATTAAGCAGAAAACTATTCAATAATTTGGTTCAAATCTAACTTGTTTTGTAGAAATTGAATCATTATTTGTAATCTAAGCCAACAACATACGACTGTCGTATTTAGGTCATTTTTGTCGCATTTACGGTAGTTAAAACATAAATGAGACGTCCAAAGTCCTAAATGCGACAATACGTTTTATACATGTCAGTTAATCTTAAGATATTGATTTAATTGCTATAAATTTTTGAATTAGGGGAGACCGGGGCTAGTAGGGACATTTTCTACATTTTTAATATTAGCCGTAAGATTTGAACTGAAGCGAAACATTTAGTGTATCATATCATTAGAGTAAATCTTGCGTAACATATTTATAAAACTATTAATAACATTATTAACGGTTTTCATAACACAAAATGAATTCTGCGTAACCTCGAAATTTGTCACTACTAACCCCCGCTACGGGGCAAGTTGTGACATGCTTGGGGCATATTGTGACATATAAATGACACATACAAATACATTGTAATACATACAAATTATTACACCTGGAGGCGGCAGCACAGACAATCACCTCATCGAGTTCACGGCTAAAATGCCAGAATTAGTTAAAACTCGATTCGCATATTAAAACGCAATAAGTCTGCCAAGTCATATCTTGGTGGAAAACACCTTAAAACCCGATTTTAGCGGTTGACTCGTAGGTTTATCATTGTGTTTTCCTGCACCCAAACGTATGAAAACATGGAGAACTGGGTGCAGGAAAACACAATGGTAAACCTGCGAGTCAATCGCTAAAATCGGGTTTTCACGTGTTTTCCACCAAGATATGACTTGGCAGACCGATTGCGTTTTAATATGCGAATCGAGTTTTAACTAATTCTGGAATTTCAGCCGTGAACGCGATAAGGTCTGTACTGCCGCCTCCCGGTCTATATGTAAGAAAGGCGATTAAATGGGATATGTCAAATAAAGAATGAGAAGTTTATTCATTTACAACGTTCTTAACACAATATAACACTTTCATGTTTTAATAATATTGCAAATCAAATGGAAAGAAAACAATTAAATTGTTAACACTCGTAAACTCTTAGTCCTTTATAAAGATACTTTTAGAGACACTTAGCAATAAAAAGAAAAAAAAACTGTCTTAATCAGGAAAGAAATAAAAAGTAAGCCAACACTAATCTTTGGCCATATTGATGTTTGACTCGGTAGCCTACTACAACATGTAGGCCTATATCCTATATTTTTTATCACTCATTGTCATTGCTTGTTTCAGCGTCTGGTTTGCAGTTAATACAAATATAATAAGGTTCCTTTTTGGTACATTTGACATGCGCCCATCTTTTACATGTCATGCATTGCACCCAGTCTTCTTCGGGTCAAGAAATTTTGTATTGCTCCAAGCAAACTAGACAGAAGCAATTTTCGTCATCTTTAGAACTATCCAATACTTGCTTCTCCCTTTTTTCAATAACCTAGGTGTAATTTTTTTATGCACTGCTTGGTCTTTCCATACAGTTTCTTTTTTGCTGTTTCTTCTTCAATTTGTTTTCTGCGTTCTTTTGCTTTTTGTTCTGCTCGATTTTTCTCTTTTACAGGTGTGCTTGTTAGAATAGCAGATTTCAAACATTTACGAATAGATCGCTTGCCTTTTCGAGGTCCTGCTTTAGGGAGTGGTCGTATTTCTGTAAGACTTACCACGGACACATTGGTATTATCAATTGTCATAGAATCATCTAACTCAATGAGATTTTTTACTTCTGATGACGGTCCTGCAATCTCACCATCATTGATTAAAGTTATTGCTGAAGTGCTTGGTTTATTAAAAGTTTCATATTTACTAATTTGTTTTTCATTGTCATTCTGGTCTTTAACGCTCTCTTGATAACGGTCGATCAGTTACTGATCAACATAGGAAGTCTTCATCTGTGAAAATGTTCCTATTAAATTCCCAAATTCCACTACAACGAAATCCTGCTTGAATATTTTTTGGAGTGGTAGCACTAGGAAGGGCTATTTTGACAATACCTGGTATGTCGTAGATCGACACAGTGCTTCCAGAATGCGATTTCAACCATCCACATACAGCCTGATTGTAGAAGTTTTTGAACGGCCCGTATACTAACACATCCAGGGGCTGTAATCTGTGATTCGTGTGAGGTGGAAATGATAACAAAATCACTCCGGTATCCGTGCAATAATCCAAAACATCATTATTTCGATGCGAACTATGGTTATCAAGCAACACTAAGACTGGGGACTCTTTCGAGCACCTTAAATTTTTAACAAAATGTTTCATGAAAATTAAATGTCAGGTCCTGTAATTCATCCACTTGGGTTTGATATTCCGCAACAGCCTATGTGACCGTCACGAATAAAAGGAGCTTTAAAAAACTTACGTGGAAATACAAACATCAGTGGGACTGAATTTCCCAGAGCGTTAATGCCATTAACCATAGTTAAGTTTGTTCCCCATTCTGCAGAGGTCATTCCCCCAACTCTTTTTTTACCCTTTTCTGCAATTATTTTTACAGGTTTCTGCACTGTTCCTACTCCTGTCTCATCAATATTCCATATGTCATTTGAATTAAACTTATTAGCTTCTAATACAGACGCTAAGTTATTAAAAATAATTCTACATTATGTTTATTAAAACTTGTATTTCTTCTCAAACTTGTTGCTTCAGGAACTCGAAAGGAAATTGTAGGATGTCGTTTCATAAACTTAGTCAGCCAATCAGCACTTGTAGTTTTTTCTGTTAACCAATTTTCAGGCATGTTTATGCCATTTCTAATGGCAAACTCATACGCTAAATTTCGCAGTTCTGCAGGACTAATTCCATAAAACATATTCGCTGATTGTTTGACGTATTCATACAACTCTATCTCCTGTTTAGGTGTGAATATCATAGGCGGTTTTTTATATCCCATTTCAATATTTCCTTCCCTATTAGTACTCGTCTTTTTATTCATATATCTAAGAAGGGACATTCGGTTTACATTGAACAGTTCTTGGACTTTCCTTAAACTTCACCTTCCAGATTTTACTTCTATTGCAACCCTATCATAATCTACTAAAGTAGCTTTAGTTCTTTCAGTACGCCTCTTGTAATTTCGCACCATTTTTCCTGAAATATAAAAACCTCCATTAACCCTCTAAGCGTGTGGAACGTAATATTCCGTTCACTAAGCTCCAGGTTTCACTGCAATATATGCAATGTTTAAGATAATATAATTCTATAGATTTAATGAATTTTCAAAACATTGAAGAATGATTGTATCAAGGGTTACATTCATATTTGTAATTAAGTTTTATTTATAATGCTGAAAGAATCCTATTTTTTTAGCATTTAAAACAAAATGCAGAAAAAACAACATTACAATTTTACTCTTTTTCAAAACGCTCAGAGGGTTAAAAATTATGTTGGAGTAAGTAGTGACACTGTCACAACGTGCCTCTTAGACTTCGTCACAATTAGGCCCGCGTTACGCCATTTTGAACTATATTCATTAGTTTCCTGAATGTTGGCATGATTAACAAATGAAATACATAGAATAACAGCTCAAAATATAAGCATTTAAATAATGTTAAAGAAGTTTACATACCTCAGTATCGCTAGTGGCAATGACGCTTCCAACGTAGGTCGCAAAATTTACTTTTACGATAGAAAACAATATAAATATCTCGAAAACAACGCAACGCTATACTTCAAAACATACGCAGCACATTGAGACAATCAACCTCTTCACTCACATGACGCGACAGGGGCTGCAACCTATTGGCTCAGTCAGGAAGCTCGATGGCACAACTAACCCCGGTCTCCCCTACTTAATAAAAAGTTGAAATACATAATACTGGAATTTTAATAGCTTTTTATTGAATTTCTTAATATACTATTAACTTTATTTAGCCTTCCTACTTGCTGAAATTTTACTGAACCTCGATCAAAATATTTCGCACCCAAATTTTTATTTAAAACAATTTAACGTAGGGGAAGGCCGGACAAAGTGGTCACCTTAAGGTTTTGTGATTTTTTGTTACCCCTTAAAATACATATACATAACTGATAATTTGTATAAAACTAGAGCGACTACTTAGAAGTATTTATAATTTTTACGAAATAAGAAAGTGGAAGTGAGAATTTGGTTTTTTCCATAAAATGTCAAAATAACCACTTTGCCCGACCTAGACGGGCAAAGTGGCAACTCCATGGCCACTTTGCCCTACAGGTGTAAAAAGATTGAAAACACTATTTAAATGATTAGAACTTTTTATTGTCATAACAAATCGTATGAAACATAATGAAAAATTGAAAATATTATGAAAATTAAATAAGAGTTTGACAAACCCAAATAAAAAATTATAAATCAGAATCAAACACTGCATTTTTCGCAATATCTTCTTCGCGAAGTGAACATTCCTCATGAGTCCAGAGGTGACAAACATTGCATCTGATCCAACCTTCATCACTGGATCCAATCAAACGCCCACTACACTGACCACTTTGCCCGTTTGGGAGCCATAACAGATAATACGTTCTACAGTGGAAACTAATGAACAGTCAGCGACTACTCACAAACCAATGTGAAGTTGAAAACATGCTCTTTCCTTACACATTCAATAAATAAATGCAAGTACAACAGGTCATTGTTAATTGTATGTAATATAAGTCACTTACTTAAGTCATAAATTTCAAAAAGTGGAAAACCTGCTCTAAAATTATAAAACATTGAACCACCTTGTTTAACGGTTGTCTGGTTACTCATTGTCATCAAACGACATAGTTTGACCACAGACCACGCAATGCCATATCTCCGGTGACGTAATTATATCAGATTACCACTTTGCCCACCCTGGCCACTTTGCCTTGCCTTCCCCTACTTATCTAACTTTTCTCTTCAAAGGCATTCGTTCTTAATGGCTTTTATTTAACTTACCTTTTGATAAAATTTCTGGCTTGAATCGAATGAAATAAATTAAAATTCATTTCATTATAAATCACTAGTTCATTTAATTCATTATATTTATATTACACATTCAATAAATAAATGCAGATACAACAGGTCATTGTTAATTGTATGTAATATAAGTCACTTACTTAAGTCATAAATTTCAAAAAGTGGAAAACCTGCTCTAAAATTATAAAACATGGAACCACCTACCTTGTTCAACGATTGTCTGGTTACTCATTGCCATCAAACGAAATAGTTTGACCACAGACCCCGCAATGCCAGCGCTCTGGGGACGTCATTATATCGGGTGACCACTTTGCCCACCCTGGCCACTTTGTCTTGCCTTCCCCTACTTATCTAACTTTTCTCTTCAAAGGCAACTTCTCAGTGGCTTTTATTTAACTTACCTTTTGATAAAATTTCTGGTTTAAATCGAATGAAATAAATTATCATTTGTTCATTTAATTCATTATATTTCATATCATTCAGCATATAATTCATTATAATTCATTTAATTATTCCATAATTATTGGATAAGTTGTTTTATTACCTTCATGGCACACAATTTAAAAACTTGTGATCATAAAACAGTCAACAGTAGTGTAGTTGTCAAGTCCTTACCCGTAAGGCATGGTGACATCAAGGCGACGTCACTGTGAAGTCACACTGTGACTTTGTGACAGTCATCGTGACGTCACGTGACGTCGATGTGAAGTCACTGTGACGTAAATGCGAGGTCGTTATGGCCCTATTCGAGGCTTTCTGTGACCTCATAATGTGACTACTTTGTGAAGTCACCGTGCGACTTCAATGTGAAAAATGTGACGAATCTGCATCGGATAGGGTGACCAGATTTTACCCGAATCCTATACGGATTGTTCGGATCAAAATTTTTTTATTGTTCAAGTTTGTGACGTTTGTGACGACACTGCACCGGGTCGGGTGACCAGATTTTACCCGAATACAATCCAGAAACTTCGGATCGATCTTTTTGGATTTGTTTGGCTACAGAATAGATTTGGATTAGTTGTCGTGTGAACTGATTTTCGTGAACCCGATCTGACCCGAGTCGGGTATAATGTTTTTACTGTAAGTCTTGTTCAGAATAGAATCTTGCATACGACCAAGTAACCAGATTTTATCAGAAATTGTGTTACGATACAATTTCTGATGTCGGCTCGGATCTAGAGTCATGCACGAATCCGGTTATATACTTCTTGAATATGATTTAATGTCTACTTGAACATGAATGATGGTTGACTGAAACTATATTTACATTCAACCCGTAATCTTACCCTAACCCAACAACAACAACAACAAAAATTCTGTAGGCCCACAACCCGACCGAACCTGATAAATGATTTCGCATAGATTCGGATAACAAGATTTCACCAAATACGGATAAGATCGACGATAAGGATTGGATCGGCAATCATTTTTTTATGCAACTCGTATTCAAATTAAAACTTTGCATCTGATTGGGAAACCGGCTAATGTAGCCGTTAAACAAGAAAATTATAAATGTAAAAAACGCATACTAATATAAAAATAATAGATGAATCCATTAAAAATTATAATAAAATTAAATATTTTAATAATATGAAATTCTATTGTGCAAATAACCACTTTTAAAAATAACTTCGACTTCCATTTGTTTTATGTAACCACCAAAAATGTTGACAATAATTAAAACTATGCTATTTTGCTTTTAAGTATTGAAGTTTTTAAATGTGTATACTTTGCCATATTTCCCCTCGTTCAGTATCACGAAACTTTCTGACACATTTATGAACAAATTTTTAAACGCTTGGCACTTGCATGCCTGATTATTAAAGCGATTTGGAATGAATAGCGTTTTCCATTTTTAGATAAATGAAATGCTTAAGAGCAATTTTGGTCACTTTTTTCCGTTTCTGACGCTGCGCATCGAAAATTTGGTTCAAAACACCGACTTTGATAGTGTTTTCTGAAACATCTTTTGTCAAAAATGGAAAATGCCATTCTATTACATATATACTGAATAAGAACACCTGCCAATTTCATGTGTTTCCGAATAAAAATGAATTCAGAAATTAGTTATTTTGGATTTGATTACAAATTTAATAAAAATAAAAGTATAGATTTTTAAATAAGCATTGTGAAAAATTTATATTAGGAATCCATTTAAATAATAGATCTACCTATTGTGCGATATTATTAAATAATAAACATTGTATCAAGCAATAAAACATTTTTCGAAGCAAATGAAATTTAAAACTTCGGATCATAAACGCAAAGAAAAAAAAATATTTTTTTTTTCTTTACAAATTATTTTATTTATAGTTTTTGATAGAATACTAAATGCAGAGCTTAAATATCAATTTTTACTATAGGAAAAATTCGATAACATAACTGGAAAAATTACCTTAACTGAATAGCTGTTTTATTGTTTCATCAATATTCATTATTTTTTTGCACCTAATATTGACATATCTTGACAACTAAATTTGTAATGAGTTAAATTGTCGCAATTATTTCAAATATACCAGAAAATTATTTCTCAAAACCTCCACTAGCTAAGAAATTTTCAAATTGTAAATCAAATATTAATAGTTTTAAAAATTGCAATGTTTTTAATTACAATGAATAACTATGAAAATTGAACTGAGAAACGCAAAATATAAATACATTCCTCGTTATAAATAACACTTTACATTTAGAATATATATTGTTAGTAAATACTTTAAGCTTTTTTTGAAACTCTCTATTTAAAACGATTTAAAACATTAAAGATAAAATTTTATACAAGTGATTAAAAAAAAATAGATTTAAGCATCTTAACATTTAAATAATGCACTATTAAATGTACCATTACTAAATATGCACTATTAACAAAACTGCGAAGACATTAAAAGTTACCTGCTAATCTATAAGTAAAACCACCAGTTCTAGGGATTAAGTTTTAATGGCCGTTGACTGCTTCCTTTTCATTGAAAAGGAGACTCAAATCCACTGCTTTAATTTTCAAAGTGTCCAGCTTAGGTGTGTTCATAGATCTGAGATATCAAATATCGCACGCAGACCTTAATAACGCACCCAGCTAGACATAAGGATAGGTTAAAATGGATGATTCACTTTAAAACGTTAATTTACCTTCACGGTATAAATTCCACAATATACTTCCACAAACTAAAAGAACACCACACACTCTAATCCGCTGATGAAATTAATCGTCTGCCCTCAACATCTGCGATCATGATCTGCGCAGTAATGTTTACCACAAAGTAACATCTAGCAGGTGTTTCCAGAAAAAGAATAGAAAGAAAACAGTTAAATAAAGACATTTCAAATGCTTTATAGTTTATATGGCTGACAAATAACTTCTAATAAAACTATAATATTCTGTTTTTATATGAGAGAGTTTAGTATTCTTGGAAATAAGCTGTGAAAATTTAAATTTTTATATATTTTTTAATCAGTTGCATTTGTTTTAGGCGTCCAAAGTAAACATAAATTTTAAATAAAAATGGATTTAATAGTCTTTATAAAATAATTACGACATAAATATAAATACTATTCTGCAATCAGATTTCCTAAATACGATTTTTTCATTTTTTACACTCTATTGAAAAGAGCAATATATTTAACAGACGTGATATCTTATTAAGCACTGACCAGTTTTGGAATAAATTGCTATAGGAATGACATATACTTTATGACATATTTTTAATTCGTTTTTGTTCGGAAACGCATGAAATTGCCTTTTGTTTTTATTCAGAAACTCTATAATTGAAAGACGTTTTCCATTTTTTTAGTAAAATCAGAAGACCTTTCAGAAAAGAATGTCAAAGTCAGCGTTTTGAACCAAATACCCGACGTAACAGGGAAAGAAAAGAGAAAAACCAGTCGTCACGTGACACGAATTGCTTATAACTCGATAAGTAATATATTTATCAAAAAATGGAAAACTCATTTCGATTCCAAATTGCTTCCATAGTCAGTCCTGTCCATTTTATGCCTTTGCATTTGAAAGTGAGTCAGAAATTATGTCAGAAAGCTTCGCGTTGTGGAGCAGGTCAGTTGAGAACCACCTTAAATATTCAGTACAAGAAAAATCTTGAACGCGTTCAACGGTCACCCCGAGCACCCCCGATGTCGAACTCGCAAAAATGGTGTCCTCACTTTTTAAACAGAAAGCTGATGATTGGGTTGAGTGGCCCCTCAAAATAATAATAGACTGGAAATTTTTAAAATATTTTTAGTATCACAAAATTAGCAAATGAGTTCTATGCGGTGGTAGGAAAAAAAATTAAATGTTTGTATTTAAAATGCTAACAAATCTCTAAATCGCTAACAGTTTTATTAGAATGGGAGATCTATTTCTGAATTACTTTCCGCCAAAACTTTCCTACGTTGCTAAATTTCTATTTAAGGATTTTTACCTGTGTATTATATAGTATATTTTGTTAAATTTCATGAAAATGGCAATGAAAATTGTAAAAAAATATCTGCCTCATATATGTAGACAAATATTTATTTATTATTTTATTTTGGAAATACAATATATTTAAATAATGTGTGACAAATGTTTTTATTAATGATTTAGGTACATGACATAATTCAATTCTATATTTTATGAGTTTTTTTCCAAATTCTCTCTCCGATCACACCGTGAAGTCACAGAGTGTTGGCATTTTGGTCATAGGTTTTACGTGACTTATGTGACTTGCAGTGACGTCATTGCAACGTCACAAAAATTTTTAAAGCTGTCAAAAAGTAATTTTCTTCATGCCATAAGATGTTCTAAAGTTTATTTTAAGTTTTCTTTAGATCTTCAAGACGTTCACATTTTGATCACAGTGTGACGTTACAAAGTGGTGTCATTTTGGTCACAGATGTGACGTGACGTACGTGACTCACAGTGACGTCACAATGACGTCACTGTGACTGTGCATGCTATGCGGGTATTAACCATATTTATTAAATCATCTTTAATTTAAAAATCAAGAAACAAATTGTAATTTTCAGTCGGAAGATAATCATTAATATTCGATTCATTAACATGAATATCAAATCCTCAATAAAAAATGATTTATTGGCAAGAAACAGGTCAGAGCACAAATCATTGCTAACAGCTAAATTATTAACAGCCATGTCATTTGTGGGTATGACTGGTAAAGAAGTATTTAATTCATTTAATTCGCATTTCTGATTTCGCAAATTTTTATACCATTGAATGTCATACGGATGGAAAGATGAATCTGGAATAGCACACCGATTGAATGGGAAAATGATATTTTTTTCTTACAAATTTTAAAGACATGTACTTTTATCTATATTTATCATTTAAAACGCGTATTTAAGTACCCGGACAAAGAAAAACAATATTGTAGGATAAAAATTGAAATTCCTATTTTATTAACACAACACAGCTTAATTAAACACAATATCTATATTAAACATAATTTTAATACAATATATGATAATACCATATAAACTTACCTAGGTTAATATCCTAAAAGTCTCTCCGCATTTAGGGAATTCAGAACATAGCTAGGTCTCTGAATAAAACTAGCCGCCAAAATGCGTAAAATAGTTTAGAACCCTAATTTGAAAACTTGTCTACTTTTCCTGAACCTACATTAGTATTTTAAGACAGTCATCAGGTGATTTGATCTTCAAAGTTGGAAAAGAAAACTCGTGAACCATTTTTGGTATTTTTCGTCGCATTTAAGGAATATGGGGACGCTGCATAATGAGCAATGTTCATTGTAATGGAATTTTTTTTCTTAAGAAAACATTTAAACGCAGAAAAGCGTTTCGCGTTTTGTTCCTGACGCTCGGATGCCTCATTATATAGCATTCATATATATTTATGTGTTAAGATAAGTACAAAAACATTGTCGCATTTATGAGTCGTCGCATTTAGGCACAATGACCTTAATTATATTATAAAGCAAAAACATGTCCGTGAGAAACGCTGACGTCATATTAACATTGACAACACCTGACGAATAAATTTTACTTTTTCAGCATTTTTTCCCTTCTAGACATCGCAAAATTTCAAGTTTTACACCGTCCAATAGGAAAAAAGTATCCCTTCAAATGCAATTATTTTGAAAACTGTAACTGAATTTACAAACTTTAATGGTTTTTAAAATGATTTTCAAGCATGATATTTTTAAATCTATCTCTATCAAGTGCAGCCCAATTACGAAACATTACCCCGTATGCACTTAAATGAATATAAATAATTCAGCCCTTCTTTCCGTAAATATTCCATAACGATATTAAACATTCGTAAACAAATAAAATAATAAAATATTATAAATAAAATACAAATTTAACAGATATATAATCGAACTACGTGCATAAATCGTTGAAATAATCAGATGAAAAAAATCTGCTGTAACGAGCGAAATATTTGGCGATTTCTTCATCTGTTCACACCTGGCATGCGACTAATACGGAAGTATCCGCTTTAATGAAATTCAAAATTTTATTTGAAAACGCAGTTGATATTTTCCATATAAAAATGCTTTTATTGTGCTGTTAGTGGGCAATCTAAAAAATACACTGAAAAATATGGGTACTCAAAATTGAGCAAAAAGTACTCAATTTTGAATACGTCACATACTCAAAATAGCTCCGATCCAAATATACTCAAAATTGAGAAACACGTGTACTCATTTTTGATCCCATGGATGTATTCAAATATAAACTGCTATGTACTCATTTTTGATCCCATGGATGTATTCAAATTTAGAAATTTTTATGTCGTTAAAATAAAATTTATAGGATTAAAAAAAGTTACTTCGCGAGGAAAACCTATAAGGGATACATACATTTCTGCTAATTTTTTTCAATCCTGCGTGAGTTTATAGTAATTAACCAACCCTTACCATGAGAGGAATCGAACCCGTGATGTCCTGTGTACTAACCAGACGACTCAGACCAATGCGCCATGAGTGGTCACGCCTCCTTCTCAAATGTTGTTAGTTATTTTATGATTCAAAAACTTGACGTTTCATCTGTAGATGAATTTTTTCAATTCCAATATTTTTTTATATTTTCTTTTCATAATTTTCAATATTTTGCTGTATGATTTGGTGCCTTATAACAGATAAATTTCAATTTATTATTATTTATTATATGCGTAAAACATTGCATTAAGAATACTGATTGCTTCTTTTTGCAACAGTACCAACATTTTCTTTATTCGAACATATACTTTTTTAAAATTATTTCCCTGATTATCTATTTATCAATTCTAATAAAAACAACAATTATTTTAATCAGACGTGTCTATTACATTCTATTAAAATATTTTTTTATATCTTATTTAAAAAAAAATATGTAAATAAAATCTTTTATAATAAATAAAATTATTATATTTCAGCTATGCTAAGAGCTTTTGCGTACGGTTCTGTTAAACTAAATAGTTTTAAAAAAATTATTTTTAGAGACAAATTTGAAATTAATGACCTTGGGATAGGTAGGTTTAAATCCGGACTTATTGATTTGATTTAAATTAAATTAGTTTAATTTATAAAAAAATAAGCTAAAGAAATAAATTAAAAATGTTACAAAGTTAAAAACATTATTTTTATAAAAGTAAAGAAAAAATATAAATTAATTTTATAAATTTAAGGAAAAAATTATAAACTTTGTAAAATTATAATTTATAAAATAATAAATTTTAGCCTAATTCATAAATTTGTAAGCCAAATCAGTTTAGTTTAATACCAATTTGCATAGCTATAATTTGCAAAGATATTATGTTATGAAACTTTTAAATAACACAATATTGCCTCACGTTAAAAAAGTTAAAATAAATTTTAAAAAAATTAGTGGAAAAAAATCATAATTTAGAAGTACTATCAAGAAAAAAAAAGTAGATGTGTAAAATGTCAGAAAAAAAAGAGTAGTAAATGTGTTGTACTGGATCCACTTTGATGAAAATCCCGAACAACCAGATCCACTTTTCATTTCCCTTATTCTTCGTTTTTCCTTCAAATAATAGCTTTTTAGGCTCCGAAATTTCGTCAATACACATTCTGAAATATACAAGTATGTTGAGTTTCATCATCTGTTCATTTTTGGTCCAAAAATACTCATTTCGAAATGAGTAGATGAACTTACTCATTTTTGAGAATGCACATGCTCATTTTTGATCCAAAAATACTCATTTCGATATGAGTACATGAACTTACTCATTTTTGAGAATGCACATGCTCATTTTTGATCCAAAAATACTCATTTCGATATGAGAATATGAACTTACTCATTTTTGAGAATGCACATGTTCATTATTGATCCAAAAATACTCATTTCGAAATGAGTACATGGACTTACTCATTTTTGAGAATTTCATTTTTTTTTCAGTGTATATATTAAATGCAAAAAATCTATTTCAATAAAAAATATTTTAAATTTTATTCTGTAACCCATGAACCCCGGAGTGAATCTCCTAGTGTAGATAATGTTAGAGATTTAACACGGCAGATAAATTATATTGTGACCAGAAAACTAGTCATTAAAATACAAAAAGAAAAATTGGTAATTTTAACTAATTATCTCATTGATTACGGGCAGGACTGGCGACTATTTTCATATTTAATCGTACCCCAATTTAGAAAAAAAAATCTATCTGGTAGATTTCTCTTTGAAATATCCTTGTATAAGTTTATGGCAGAGAATATATTTCAAAAATTGGTACGAATAAAACAAAACTGATTGATTATGGGCCATGACTGGCAACTATTCTTATATTCAATCGTATCCCAATTTAGAAAAAAATTCTATCTGGTAGAATTCTCTTTAAAATATCCTTGTTATAAGTTTATGGAAGAGAATATTTTTCAAACTTTAGTATGGATAAAGAAATAGGTGTACTTAGACGCTTATGTCCCAACCCGTAATCAAAGGGTTGTGAAAAGTTCTATTAGGTTGATAGAAGTAGAATAATACTTGATTTTGTCAAATGAAATGTTCATAAATACAGGAAAGTAAGCAATCAACAATCTTTGATTTCATTCATTTAATTTTTTGAAAATATTTTGCAATATACACTGTTAAATCTGGAGGTGACAAACCGGTGCCGTTTGGGACACCCCGAGGTAAAAAGGCGGTACCACTTGGGGCCCTAGAAGCTTGAAAATGTGTTTGGAATACCATTTGACCGCTCACTGGATTATTGAGCTAATTAGGATGCCGTTCACTACGTATTGCTCGAATCTTGGCACTCTGCCGCGTGCCTGAAATCTTGCACATGCACTGTGACATGTTTTCCCTCATTTTCGAGTTGCAAAGGTTGGGAGAGGTGGATCGTACCGTGACGGCCATTGCTGTCAGTATGAGTGAACCAGGTCGTTTAGTCGTAAAAGAAGAGCAACAGATGTAAGGTTTAAAAAATCAAGTTTATTGAAACTTAATCGGGCTGGGATTTGAGAAAGAAAGCTACTACATTTTCCTTAATCCTAAATATAATTCAACTCTCCCGAGGCTGTACTCAGTAAAATAAAACTTGAATATATTAAATATAAAGATTCAAAACGAACTCTCAACTTTGACGATAATCAGAAGTCAGGATGTTTTCAGTAAAATTCCAACTCCACGCAGCAGACCAGACGAACGCTGATCTCAGTATGTCCGTCCAGATCAATGCAACTACTTAGACGCTATTCAACTTCGGATTGGTGATTCAATCGCAGGATCTAGATGTACTCGTATAGAGAAAGAACACGACCCCAAGTTCCGACTTCCAAACGTATTTTCGAAGCTTATATACCTCAAACATCGATTGACCAGCTATAACAATTTGCATACATATCGATAAAAAGCAGAAATTCACAAGTTCCGAGATTTTCCCAGTCAACCGTCGAAAGTTAAAGAAAGATAGTCGTGATCAACTTTTACGCACATGGACAATTACTGGACAAAAACTTACGTTCTCATTCAAAACATCGCCTACTCACATGATCAGAGTAGTTAGAGTTGCAAAAGCTAGAAAAAAACCGGGTTTAAACCTGGGAATAAACCGGGTTTTTTAGGAATAAACTTGGTTTTCTGGAAATAAACCAGGTCTTTTGGGAATAAACCGGTTTTTTGCAACTCTAAGAGTAGTCGATCAATCACAACACCTCCCCCCCCCTGCAAAATCTGAAAGAAAAAGCGGAGGTTGAAATGAATGACCAGCGTCTTTTTCTTTAAAATTTGAGTCCAAAGCAAAAACAAAATATGACGATCAAACTTAAATTTTCAGTCCAAACGTAAAATTTTGTACTTTTAATCCATCACCAAACAACAAACTTGTCAAATCTATACAAAAATCACTTTCTCCAAAACATCCTGCAAACACGGAGTGCCAACCTAATATTCTAACAAAAGTTCCCTCAAAAAATTAAAGAGAATACAAAACCCGCACGCAAATTTACCTAACAAAACTTCGCAAATTACCAAAAAAGTGCAAACTGTAACAGTAAAAACTTGCTATCAAACCGCCTATCGAATAAAGTACCTCGATGAAATTTTAAAATTCACATTTGTACCAAAAACTAACTCCCCAAATTCATCGTAAGACCTTTCTCAAGTACAGAAAATTTGGGCACATACTAACAGCTATGAAGAGCTGGAAACCTAATTCAATGCTTATTTAAGAATTTACATCACAAAATCTTCCAAAACATCAATCTTCTTGTTAACTAAAAATGAAAAAACTCATATGAATAGTAAATCTGTACTACGATGTTTTAACTTCCTGGAATAAACTTTATTAAGCATACACATCACTTTACCTTTACAGTACTTAAATTTTACTCCATATCATAATGAAATACCAGCAAAATCTAAAACTTCCCAATTGGCGAAACCCAACACCAAAATTAAACCAACCACGAACACGAAAAGCACCAAAGGAAGAAAGTTAAATTAATCAAAATGTTAGTCAAAGGAAAATATATAAAATGCGTGTCAAGGACATTTGCTTGACCGCAAAACACGTGCGCGCCTAACCTTTCGACGCGTGTGAAAACCCAATAATAGCTATCAATTTATGCACGAAATGCAATATCTATAATAATACAAGGGGGTTCAGAACTATATGTCAAAAATGTAAAGGCAGGTAGAGGGGACCTAAATAAGCAGATTCCGTATAGGAATGTGGGTGCTGAAATCCAGCGTTGAGGCAGTAGAGGGCGCTGTTGACTTCGGCTGATGAAAGTGTATCGCTGGCTTGAATTGGCATTCCCTGCACGGATTTCAAGCAACATGCACCGTTACACCAATGCGGAACTTGCCGACATGCATTTCATGTATGGTGCTGCGCAAGGAAATGGAGCGGCTGCTCAAAGGATGCGCACGATCAACGGCTTTCGAGCTTATCGAAGGACTATCCTCTTACTGTGCGTAAAACTTCTTCTTCTACTTCTGGAATTCTGCGATATCTCCCAGTGACCGTATCAAGCCTGGAAACATAAAATGATCCAATCCCACACAACTCCCGATCAAGGCGCACACATTTTCGGCGATCCGGCAGATTCCTACCCAGGAATCGTTCCATGGACATCCTTTGAGGAGTGACTACATTTCCTTCCGCATCTCCATACATGAAATGCATGTCGACAAGTTCCGTATTTATTTAATGATGCATGCTGCTCAAAATCTGTGCGGGGAATGACGATTCAAGCCAACGAAACGCTTTCATCCGCCGAATTCAACAGCGCCCTCTACTGCCTCAACACTGCATTTCCGCACCAACATTCCTATACGAAATCGACTTGTTTAGGTCCCCTCTACCTGTCTTTACATTTTTGACATATAGGTCTGAACCACCCTGTATACTTGAACATATAATATAATATTAATATAACATTTGTACAACAACATTGGCACATAAAAACAACTCATGAACTATAATTTAATAATGTCTTCGAACATAAAAGCAGTGAAACCAAAGATGTACTCTGACTGGAGTTGCAAAAATCCGGTTTATTCCCAGGTTTATTTCCAATAGACCCGGTTTATTCCCATGTTTATTCTTTAAAGACCTGGTTTATTCCCAAAAAACCCGGTTTATTCCCAGGTTTAAACCGCGTTTTCTCTAGCCTTTGCAACTCTAACTCTGACATCATAACTTAAATTTTGCGAAAAAATTTGGAACATAACTTAATGCACAGCAACCTGTGAAGCCAAGATACAAAATCGAGACATTGGTCTAAATAGAACTAAAACAGTTCCGCTGCTTTACTGAGTCCATAGAACTTGTTGACATTTTATAAAGGTACTTTAAACGAAAATAATATGGAACGTCGTCTCATTATTTCGTAATGAAGAACTTTATGCTTGCAAGCGCATGGAAGAACTCCTACGCGGTCCCTAAAAACCTTGGACAAAGCTGCGCTCCTCCTCAGACTCATATGGAGAGGCTACTGTCGCTTGTCTTGCTTGAAGTCGTATTATAGCCATGCTGTCGAATCGTAGGCTCCATTCGATACCTTGGTCTAGGCAAATCTCGTGTAGGTTCCAATCGATGACTTGTTCTAGGCGGATCACGTGTAATGTTCATTCGATGACTTGTTCTAGACGGATCTCGTGTAGTGTTAACTCGATGACTTGTTCTAGGCGGGTCTCGAAGATTGCGCCGTTGGACACATTCAGCTCCAGTGTCGTAGACTGTATAGTCAAAAGGCTATCTCTTTCGTGACGCTCCAGATACCGATGTATAGGGCAAAGTCCTTCTCCTTCCAATTCTCCGGCGCCTTTAATATTTTAGGGGGGAATAGTCATTTCTACGCTTTTGCGCGGCACTTTAAAACTTAAATTTTTTGAGAAGGTTGAGGTAATAAACTATCGGTCGAGCACTGTCGTTTTGGTTGATGGTTAAGTGAAATAAACTTATCGCCTTTCCGGACTTTCTTAGCAGGTATAGGAATGTCCGTCGATTGATCAGAATTTTTTTTTTGTCGGGACTTAAATGAAGTAGATTGAATATCGTTAAATTTCTTCTTTTTGCTTATGGGTTTAGAACTTTTTGTCGACACCGAATGGGAATCTTTTCTTTTAGAGTTCTTGTTAAGCACTTTAGGGACTGTCGGATCACTTTTCCGTTTAACCTTTCCTTGGTTAACTTCATGAAGAGATTTCTGTTTTAAATCTGCACTTAGGTTATCAGCACTATTTGAAGAATTACTGGAACGAGAAGATAGTGAGATTTTCGTGTGAGGCATAGATGATTCACCGTATGATGTTTGAGAACCATTAGAGTCAGTGTCACTAAACTTATAAACTCTGACCTGATCCAAATTGACTGTAGTGTGGGAACCCTCAACATCAATAACCAAATTATTACCTTTGACTTCTAACACTTTATACGGTCTCTCAAATTTAAGTCCAAGTTTAGCAACTCTTTTTGACCGGCTAGAACTTAATCAATGCCTTTCCAACAAAACAAAATCACAAACTTTAACCTCTAACTCCCTGCGACGCATATTATAATATAACGCTCGCTTTTCTTGAGTCTTTACCATTTGCATGTGTGCTTCCTTAACCAATTTATAAATATCCTGAATCATATAGTCGTGTTCATTTCCGGAAATTCTAATCAATTGCTGAAAGGGATAATAATCTTACGACCCAAAAATAATTCTGCAGTGGTTTATCCAGTAGATTCGTGTACTGCCGTACGCAAAGCGTAAACAAAATGCTGCCGGAACTGATCCCAATTAGTGTTATGAGTGCCAATGAACGAAGAAATCATTTGAATGAAAGTTCTATTGACTCTCTCAGCCATACTAGACTGGGGCCGGTATGGAACAGTAAACGAGTGTGATATCTCCAGCTTTGCGCACATTTCCTTAAAAATTTCGGATATAAAACATTGACCGTGAGCACTAATTACTTGGGATTGTGCACCATATTTCGAAATGAACCCATTAAATAAAGCATTAGCTGCAATTTTGCTTAAAGCTTTTCTGAGGGGGGTGAACTCAACACATTTACTAAAATAGTCGACAATTAGTAGTACAGTTCGAAATACATTGCCTGTTAAAGGGTATGGACTAATTTAATCAACTCCTACACATTCTAGGGGAAAGGAATTTTTAATTGAAATTCGTTTGACAGCTGGACTTAAGTTTTTATAGTTACTAGATGTAACCCGTCAAAGCGTGACGGCAAACAACTTGATAGTATTATTAAAATAAAATTCATAGCTGTTTTAAAATATTTGAACTTTTTGCAGAATGATTCAAATAAATAAAAACCCCACCTCGAATTAAAGCTAGGTTGGGGACCAACAATTACTGAGTTACGCTGACACATGCATTTACAGAAATTTTTTCATCTGACACACATTTATCGCTGTTGTGCGAGTAAATGGAAAACCATTTACTGACACAACAGCGATAAATCATACACAATTGTCATTATACAACGTCAGTTAATGCAAAATTCATTTATATAAACTACATACTTTTCCATCTACTGATCCAATAACAATTTTTTCATTATAGTGTATCTAAATACAGTTTGTGATATAGGACGAAATTAGCACTCGCCACTCGGTAAGTAATACTCAAAATTTGGCGATTGACTTTATTGCCACCACTGGCCAACCTTAATAGTCACACTCGCCAATTGCGATGAATCTATGGAAAATGAGATTTATTTTCGCTATCGCTCGACAAATTTTGAAACCATTTGGCGAAGATTTTCCTGAAACCATTTGGCGAATTGCGCGATTTTTTCCCCCGAAATCATTTGACGAATTTTGTGATTTTTTTTCTCGAAGCCATTTGACGATATTCGCAATTTTTTAATACCTAAGACCATTTGATGAATTTCACGAATTTTCCACTATCGATTGACAAATTTCGGAATTTCCTCCACTATCGATTGACGATTTTTTCCATGACGATTTCCATTTCAAATGTTTTAATAGTTACATTCGACTGTAAAATATTGAAAAGTTTTGATTAAATATAAAAGTTTAAAAAATGAGTTGCTACTTTTTTGGTAGTTCTTCTTGCTTTAATTGGTTGTAAAGACTTATTCTTTTTGTTCTAATCCCACAAAACAAACTACTACACTTGGCGAAAATGTTGTTGGTATAACAGAAACATGCTATAATACACCTCCCCCATATGCCAAAGATGAAACTGCTATAATTTATAAAGTTGAAATTTCATTTTTTAAATATTTTATTTAATTTTTAATAAAACTACATTCTGATGTTTTTATCAATTTAAGTTTTTTCATCAATTGTACTTTTTGTGATTTAGAGAATCAATGTTTAAATACTCTGCATTTGGCCAAGTTTTGACCATGTACTCGCCCAATACTGATTATAAGCCTAAATAACAAATGGAGTCGCTAAATAAGCCAGACTGCAGATATATTTCCAGAAAAAAAGAACTGATCGTACTATAAATAGTTTCCATCCAGTATAATTTAGCAAACATAATATGGTGAATCCAAAGAATTCAACAAACCAGAATAAATAATGATAAAATCAAAAAATACCAAATATTTATTGTAATCCAAACTTCCAAAACAGCACTCACTCGGGGTGGGTGTGGGGGGGGGGGCGAGTGAGAGAGAGAAAGAGAGATTGAAATTTAGTAATTTGGTGACACGAAAAGTACACTAAATTTATCAACAAAACTTTGAATGATTCAAATGGATTTAGATAGATAATTTTAGTACATGAGTATATATATGCAGTAGACTCCCTCAAATCCACAAATTCTTAAAATCCACACATCGTTTCTGATGTAAACAATGAAACTTACAAAACGACACAATACCAATAAATTGTCATACAAAAGTTCCAAAACCTGTAAACAAATTGTCAACAATACCAAAAATTTCATGCAGAACACATTCATTCAAACTATCGTGACAAAATCATCAAAATGCACAGGTGGTAAAGCATCTAATGCATATGAATGCATATTTTGAATTGGTTTGTTTTATTATTTGGGGGTGAGGGATAAAAAAGTCACTGCGAGAGGCAAAAGTATTTGATCTACAGAATGATGCAGTCAATAGGAATTAAAAAATTCATTTACAAACCTGGTTTGACTCAAAATATCATACATAATACTTGGAAATAACTATCAAATACATGAAAATATAAATCACAATTTGAAAATAAATCTTGGATATATACTGTATGTCATGTCACTAAACGCTGGCATACACGACAGGCAAAAGGTACTACATGCATGAATGTATATATATATACAGTAGACTACCTTAAATCCGCATAGTTTAAAACCGGGGTTTATGCAGATTTTAGAATTTTGCAGATTTCTGCAACTTTTGTTTATATTTTTTAAACAATAATTTGAATTTAATAATGCACTCAAAATTATAATGAATGCTTACAATAAAGTAAATATAAAAATTAAGAAAATTTAAAAAACATTTAAAACATTAAAAGTAAAGGTCAAGTAAATAATTAATAATGCATAACTAAATATGTATAATGATGATATATTTTTCTTGAATTATTCAGTGAAAATTGCCTTATAAATGTACACTAATAATTCACATCAATATCTTAAAATAACAAAGTTTTCTTTCATTTTTAGCCATGCTTAATAACCAAAAAAGCCTGATTAATACAAAATTTTTTGGTAAAAATATTGCGATCGTCACTGATATCAGCAGTATCTAGAATTTTTAAGAAATAAATTTATACTTTCTTCATGAGAAAACATGAGTTGAATCATATCAAACAGAATTACATAATTAATTGTGTACAGAATGATATAAAAATTTTAAAAAACTGAAATTTTACACTTACATCGTAATTGTAAGTTTCATTGTTTACATCGGAAACGTTGTGCGGATTTTAGGGTGGCGGATAAAATCATCAAAATGCACCGGTGGTAAAGCCTCTAATGCATATGAATGCTTATTTTGAACTGGTTTGTTTAGAGGCACCTGTTATTAGAATTTTTTGACATTTTCCCGAACGACAGTTGAATTTCGCGATATTGTCCCCACAACCAATCAATAAATTTCACGATAAACTATGAATTTAAACTGTGAATTTTGTTTTTTATTTATATATATAAACACAATTGGCAACACAGCAAGTTACTGGATTTGACCCTGCTGGTGAAAATCTTTTTTTTTTTTTTTTTTTTTTTTTTTTTTTTATGCAACTGATGGTCGAATTTTGCAATTCTTTTCCAGCAGCCAACTGAAGAATTTTACATTTTTCTTCACATGACCGATTGATAAATTTCACGTGATTTTTGTACCACCAAATTACTAAATTTACAATATCTCTCTCCCCCCCCACCCGACTGAGTGCTGTTTTGGAAGTTTGGATTACAATAAATAATTGGTATTTTTTCATTTTTTCATTATTTATTCTTGTTTGTTGAATTCTTTGGATTCACCTTATTATGTTTGTTAAATTATACTAGATGGTAACTATTTATAGTACGATCAGTTCTTTTTTTCTGGAAATATTTCTGCAGTCTGGCACTTTTATTGACTCCATTTGTTATTAAGGGTTATATACGGTATTGGGCGAGTACATGGTCAAAATTTGTCCAAATTCAGAGTATTTATTGATTCTTGAAATCAAAAACAGTACATTTGATGTAAAAACTTATATCCATAAAAACACCAGAAAGTAGTTTGATAAAAATTTAAATAAAACATTAAAAAAATGAAATTTCAACTTTAAAAATTAGAGCATTTTCATATCTGGCATACGGGAGAGGTGTATTAAGGTATGTTTTTGTTACACCAACAACATTGTCGCCAAGTGTAGTACTTTGTTTTGTGCACATTTTATTTATTTAGCATAGTCTTTTTGTTCACAATATATCTGAAAACTTTATACACATTTATTGCAGATTTAGGTTTCCTGAATTTCTGCAGATTTTAAAAACTGCCTATCGTACAATCCTAGCGTAATTAACACCTCTGATTATGCACAAAAAGTTAAAACTGAATTGTACACAAAAAGTGCAGAATCAGTATTATGCACTTTTTGTATAAATGCATATATTATGCATATATTATTCGCTTTTTTTTATAAAAAGAAAAAAAATACACCAGAATGTATCAATAATTTTGACAAAGCATGTTTTACAATTATATTACGAAAGCGAGAGAAATGATTTTCTGTGCTGTACAAAAATAAATCCAAAGAACCCAATCATGAACATAGAAACGCATTCTTCTTATGTTATAGTGTGGTAATTTATGGTAAAAATGGTCAAGTATTAGACTTAAGAAAAACAGTTCGATTTAAATTCAATAGCAAATGCATAGGTTGAAATACTGAAATATTGAATTGTTTAAACCTGGATCTTTATAAGAGTTAGATTTTTTTTTTGCAGTGTACGGCATAATGAAACAATGGCAAAATAGATAAATGAACAGGGCATGATTATCACAGGGGGGGGGGGGGTACACGAGGGCATGTGCCTAAGACACATATTTTCAGGGGGCCCCAAAATGCACTTTTTCCAATCTCTGAAGATATAAATTAATGCAATTTTCCATTTATAATTTATAGAAAAAATGAATTTTTCCCTTGAATGTACGCTAAACTATCTCAGTATTATTCACTAGTGACAATGAAGTAATGTAAACTTCGAATTTCCGAAAAGAACAGAATTTACATCGAACATGTTTCATTCAGTCCGGAATGAAACATGGACATTGAATTCATTTTTATTTAATGAATGTAAATTCATTAAAGGTTTAGATAAAATAAGTTGAAACTGGTGTGAAACAATTATAACTAAAATATCTTCTTAAAACACCATCAAAATTTTTAAAATGCGCTAGGCCTTTCGAAAGACTCAGATCTTTCGAAAGGCCTAGCGCATTTTAAAAATTTTGATGGTGTTTTAAGAAGATATTTTAGTTATTAAAGGTTTAGAGTTTTGCTAATTCTAAACTAGCAGAACGTTTGCCTGTGTTAACATAAATTGAAATACAATAACAATGACAGTGCTTTGTGCATTCTCGACCATAAATCGATAAAAAAGATAATTAGAAAAAATAGCGTTACTTTGACGCAACCATAGTAAAATTTCTCAGCTTTATAAATGAGAATGCGCATTTTCTTTGCGCATACAATAGAAAAATATATAATTTTCCTGACACTGAAAAACAAATCAACCAAATGGCGTAATATTTTGTGAAATTCGCTTTCATATGGCACATCTATCTATATTATAAGACTAGTACGGCCTGCTAAAGCGTGGCTCCCATCCAATACTGGACATTGCCGGCCTTATCTACTTCTGACTGATCGTAGGAGCAATAATAATTTGCTTTACCGCGTCGAGCTTGCAACGAAGTGATGCCATCCTAGTTCACTATCGTTGTACGTGTCGCTAGAGAACACATTGTCTAGCAGGATGACTCACCGACTACTCGCCGCCTCCCCTGTACTTGGGTAGTCCCAACATACCCTTAATAAATCCCTAAAGTCTTATTAGACTAGACACAATAAACTTCACAATAATTTTACAACTTTTATTCAATAATAACTTTCACAATACAGGTACAGTAAGGGAGGTGGTGTCCACACGAGAGCGGGCTTTAATTACAACTACACTTTAAAAATGGGCTTTACATAGGATTAAACAATATAAGATTGAAATAATTATAATAATCATAATAATGAAAAGACTGAACTAAATAAGATGCCACACAAAAAGATGAAAAATTTATTTATTTACATATTTACAACGCAAGGTGAATGCACCTTCTATCTTGACTTGAAAATTCTTCTCTTCTTTCCATGAAACGGGAAAGTGAGTTGAAAGTAGTGGCTTTCTTGAACAGGAGCTCAAAGAAGGAGACACCATTAATGTTACACCCATAAATGGGGTTCCATTTCTTTAGAAAGGCAAGTAGGCACTTTCTCAGTTCGGTTACCGGAAGTAGGAACGAACTGAGGCCGCATTTAACCTCGGGCAAAACCTTTCTCTGAGCTGCTTCGTACCAACACACTCTACCAGGAGATGTTCACTGGTGGCTGGAATTGGCGAACAGCAGAACCGACAGGCACGGCGTATCGGTCTGACACGAAAGCGTCGGTAGTATGCGGGGAAGGGCCCATGTCCCGTCATAGCCCAGTTTATCATCGGAGAAGTACAGGCGCGTCTCTCCGATACCCTTGGGAATATCCGGAAGACGCTTCGGCCCGTAGTCTCCCCTTCCCAACGAGCTTGCCAGAATCGGAGAAACTCTGCTCGAATGAGACTCTTGACCGCTCGCCGGGAGTACTGGACTGGGACTGAAATATCTCCTGAGGCCGCACCCAGCTTTGCCAATTGATCGGCTGCCTCATTTCCAGTTATTCCAATGTGAGCCTTCACCCAAAACCAACTTATATCCATGCCATCCCTCAACGCATGCACCTGCGCAACCAACGGGTCAAGACATTCCGGATTTGAAAGAGCTTCCAGCGCAGACCTCGAGTCCTTAAAGAGGGAAATGCTTTTATGCATTCTAGTATTTTGCAGTGCTTGTATGATTGCCTGAAGCTCGGCTTGGGACACTGTCGCATGGGAAGGTAGCCCAAAGGAGAGTCCTTGGGTCTGTGTCCCATCTACATATATCGCCACGCCAGCGCCGACACCTTCGGTTGTTTTTGATCCATCCGTAAAAACGCAAACTCCTTGATGAGGTTCGGAGTCTTCCAAGGGAATATGAGCGTTTTCGAAGTCGATAAAAGGGGCCCTTGCAGGATGTACTCTCCATCTCTCTGCACTACCTTGAATATCAACAGCTCTGATTGACACTCGTCCCACATCGAGGTCAAACCCCATTTTGAACGCACGTGTGAGAAGGCACTCCTTCTCCACCTGTAGATCCAGAGGCATGGTACCGGCCAGGACTTGAATCGCTGCCGTACTAGTTGTACGGAAGCTGCCTGTTATATGCAGGAGCGCAGGTCTCTGAGCCGAAATCAGCTTATCTCTCATGCGACCGGTTCCTGTCCACTAGAAGCTACAAGCGTACGTCGCCAAGCGTTCAATTCCATTTTTATAAAGCTGTTTGAGCACATCACCACTCAGACCCCAATCACGACGACTGAACGAATGAAGCGCTCTGACGTAATTGGCGATACTTTCCCTTACGTAGGCGACATGCGCCATGCCGTTGAGCTTCGCATCGACGTGTACGCCCAGGTATCTCGCCGAGTTCGTCATTCGAACAGGTACGCCAAGGAAGCGAATTCGAGGAAGGGTCGAGGGACCTCTTCTACGACCTGCCCGTCGGAACTTCCGGAAATAAATAGCGACAGTCTTTTCTGCACTGACAGCTAACCTTTGTTCTGCCGCCCATTCTGCAATCCTTGCGAGGGCAAGGTTCGCCCGGCGTGAACATTGATAAGCATTAGGCGCCTCTAACAACAGACCGAAGTCGTCGGCATACGCTATCAGCTCAATCATCTCTCCCAGGTCCAATTCCAGCAGAGTGTTTGCGACTAAGTTCCAAAAGAACGGTCCGGAGTTGGATCCCTGCGGACAACCGACATTGTATTCTCGCTCCAGGGATTTGATATCGGTCCTATACGCTATCTTCCTCTGAGATAGGAAACTCTGAACCAAGAAAAATAGATTTCTTGGACAACGAATCCTTTCCAAACCACTAAGAATAGAGGGCCACCACAAGCTGTTGAAGGCTCCCTTCACGTCCAACATTATGAGGCACGCATCGTTACCTCTCTCATGACAACCCTCAATTGTCCGACGCAGCTTAAAAAGTGCGTCCTCAGTACCCTTGCCCGGAGTAAACCCGTACTGATTGCCACTCATGTCACCATTCTTCCTGGAGTGAAACACCAGTCTGTTAGTCATTAGCTTATCAAGTACCTTACTCCAAGCGGGTAGGAGACATATTGGACGGTAGGAGCTGGGCGATCCCCTATCCTTTCCCACCTTATTGAACAAGACCAGTTCCGCTGTTTTCCATTGAATTGGGAAAACGCCATCCTGTAAACACTTGTTCAAAATCGCACCAAATAGTGGTTTGTTTGCCTTAAATAGGAGTTCCACTACCTCGAGGGGGATTCCATCCATCCCTGGAGCCTTGCCGCGATTCAGCGATCTGAAAGCTGTCTCAATCTCCTTCTGGGTGAATTCCGGGTCGTCTTCTCCGAGAGCGTAATTACGAACAGGGCGGTCTTGGGTATCATGAGGAAAGTGATACTCCATTAGCCTTTCCACCGTCGAGCTAAAGTCCTTGGTTCGGCTCCCGCCCCGGTCGAGAACTGCACTTAGCTTTAATCTACCTGTTGTTTTCCCCCGAGCCCAGTCAAAATAAGGACCAAAAGGCTTCTTTGGATCAATTTCATCCAAAACAGTCCGATAATGATCCCATTTCGACTTTCGAATTGATTTTCTATAATGGGCTCGAAGTTTGCGAAAGGTTATTTCATAACTCTTTCTCAATTCCTGGTCCTCGGTGCAACGCTGGAACCGTACTCTTGCTGCTCTTACTTTCTTTCTCTCAACCGTTAGGCTTTCGCTCCACCAAGGGACCTTTCTAGCTCTAGGTTTCTTTTTACGCTTGGCACTATCACAGATGTCCTGGACTATGTGAGTGATTTCTGCTACGCTCTCATCGACAGACTTGCCTTCCAACCAAGCCGGGGCTATGTTACCTATCCGACGGGACAGGTTCACCCGGAGTTTCGAGAAGCTCAGATCAGCAATTCGAATTCTGTATTTTGATTGCGGAATCGGCATTTCCGAAGAAATGACCGACACAATACGTCGATGATCGGTCGCCGTCTCACGAGGCTCCAACTCCCAGCTTACTAAACGGGTTGGAGCAACCAATCTGCCCAGAGTCAGATCTATCCAACTTTCTCCCTGTGGCCCATGGAACGTGGGATCGCTAGTGGAATCGTTCCAGATTTCCAAATTGAATTGAGCACAAAACTCTAAAATTTGAGTTCCCCGAGCATCCACACTGCGGAGAGGATTCCCCCAAACAGAGCTCTTTGCGTTCCAGTCTCCTGAAAGGATGACAGACTTGCCCTCTGATCTATTGAGCAGATCCTGAAGCAACTCGATCTGCCTTGTAATATCAACTGCTGTACGATGTGGCGGTAAATATACTGACACCAAAATTACCTGACTTTCATCACTCAGTGCGAGTTGCACCGCTACGACATCCCTCTCGGCCATGAGCTCCACTACGGGAATGGACCTGTCCAAGACAAAAATAGTGGCCCTTGGTCCCTCATGGGAGAAGAATGCGGTAGCCCCCTTAGGAACCCCACCAATCCCACCTTTCTGTAGGATGTGAGACTCCTGGATGCACAGAATGTGATACTCACCTGAATCAACATTTATTTGATCGGTTGCCGTCATAGATCTGCCCACATTCTGTTGCCCGATACGCAGATTAACCATAGTCGGTCCTACGCATCAGGCGGTTCATTTCAAGAGCTCTTGTAGGACAAAAGGGGGATAGCGACAAGTGGTTTGTTTCTACCTGCTGATGTGGTGGAAACTGCTTGTTCACTGTGTGACAATTCAAGCATTTAAATTCCTCTCCGCATTTTGAATTTTGACATTTCTTACCTGTCTGTTTACACTTTCCACAATCCAGACAGATTTCTCTACTTTTGCAGTTCTTGCTAATGTGACCGTATTGGCCACAGCGATAACATTGTGTGGGTCGGAGGTGCTCTGCTAGCTTTGCCCTTGTCCACCCGAGCACAAGTCTTTTCAGATTCAACAAGGATCGGAAGGCGCCTGGCTGAGATTCCAGGACCCAGTTCGTCGTATCTTTTCCCCGGATAGGAAATTTGATTTTGACGGAACCCTCTTCCGATCCCGTCTGACTCAATGCTTCTCTTACGACATCCTCCCCTGAGATGTCGTTAGGAACGTTAAAGCAAATGATCCGAGGAAGTCGAAGTTTCGGAACAGAGCACGTGACTGTGTCCTTCAACCTCTCATTCTCCCGGATTGAGCGTTCGAGGAGTTCTGCATCCTTCTTGTCCGAGAGGCGAACCAACAAACCCCCCGAGCGTAGGGGCCTCTTCCCCGTGACTTCTATGTGAAGTTCTGACGTATTAATTGCCCCTGTAACTCTTTTTTCCAGAGACCTGTTGCTCTCATTCTTATCCTTCGGAAAGACAAGAACAACGTGGTCTGTGGTGGGACCTGCGGAACGGGTCTTTCCTCTCTTCTTGCCAGGATGCTTTGACTTTGACTGTTCCTTCTTCTCCTGTTGCTCCTCCCCTGCCGACGCTTGGGCGACGTCAGGGAATGAACGGAACTCAGCCTCTGCAACTTTCAAAGACGCCTGTTCTAATTCTTTCTTCGCCTCTACAAGCTCCAAGCTCTGTTGAACAAAGAGCTCATAGACCTCCTCTAGATGTTGCACAACAACATCCTTCTCTGCTTTGTTACACTTTCCCATTATCATGGTTGCTGATTTAGTAATCAGATTTCTTGCCAAAAGCCGTTTATCAGGCTTGCCATTACCACCTTCGACGTCAAGTCCGAAATCCGAAAGAGTAGACTCATTCAGATTCGGAAAACTACTTGATCGTCTATTTTCCATCTTCTTTAACAAGAAGTAGCTGTGCTTACCTTTAATTAAACTGTTATCCAATATGATATCGGACTTTCCAATGGCTCCCAAATTGGAACGACTGGGTGTTCTTAGCCCCAACGCTATCCTGTCTCCCAGACCGTCCAGAGGAGACTTAGCTTGGAGACAGCCGGTTGCGCCACGTCAAGGCGACACCACAGTCCTATCTAATGCGAACTAGAGATTCCCAGAAAAATTAAAGTCCGAGCTCCGAAAAGAACACGGACAGAACACGGGAATGTATCCGCTTTAAAAAATAAAATTTATCGCACTTTAAATCGCTAGCGATCACGTTCGCATCAGACGCCGATATCTATATTATAAAACAAAACGTATCCGTGAGTGATGTCGACATCATATTCACATTAGCAACAACCCAACCATTAAATTTTGCTTGTACTGCATTTTTGTAACTACCAAATATCGCATAATTCCATTTTTTAAACTGTCAATTAGAGAAAAAAATGCACTTTTAAATGTAGTTTGAAAAGTTTATCTCAATTTACAGATTTTTTATGGATTTTAAAGCATGTATATTTTTTAATCTGTGTCCAATCCAATTACGAAAGATTAACTTATTTTATCTTTATAAAGTAAAGACATTTACTTCTAATTATAGCACATTCAATTTTTATGCAGTCGAATAAAATAAATGTACTCTCAGTGTTATTTGTTTGAAAAGAGTATCTGAATTTACTGATGTTTTATGGATTTTAAAGTAATTTTCCAAGAATGGATTTTTTTAAACTGCGTGCAACTCAATTAAAAAAGTTTAACTGGTTTGCTCTTAAAACAATGTAAATAATTCCACATTTGTTGGTTTACATGTAATATTTCATAACTAAATTGCCAAATTAAATTAAAACTTAAGCAAATAAAGAAAGAAAATATGGAAGCCTCGCATAATATTAGAAGGTGTGTTCAAGATATATAAATTTCATAGTTTTAAATGTTTTAATATCACTTATTAATTGCACCAAAATCAATATCAACAAAGAAAACATTTCTTTTTTAATTATTCTAAAAACTATAAAACTGGAAATTTGCCAGATTTCATTAAATAGCGTGCCAATAATTTTAACAGCAAAAATAAAATAAAATAATGGAAACATGGAGTTAGTAAAAATGAAATTAATATGTATCTTAATATTTACTTTTAAGTTAGGTCTAAATTCCGTGACCGAGCCACTACAGTAACATTTTAAAAAATTATTTCATGTGCCTTAAACGTAATTGTGGATAAGCCTTCACTTTATGGATAATCATAAACATTAATTTCAGACAATCAAGTCTTTTCACTGATAATAAAACATCATTTTATAATTTAAACTAATAATAAAACTAAACAAAATTTAAACTAATAATTAAACTAAAATTTAAATTTGTTAATTTTCATTAATAATACTTAAATCTATAATGATTAGATGGAAGTCATGTCAATTTAATATGTACTTTTAGTCGTGAAGTTTTTGCAGAAAAAGAAAGAAATTACCCTCTCTTTAATATAATTGAAAGAAAATGTTATCCTGCTTTTAAATCAATAAAACACTTAGCAATATAACGTATATCTATATGATACAGCTGAAGTATACAACCGAAGTAGGAATAAAACGTATAGCAGACGATTGCTTAGACTCAGTTTGAAATCAAAATGAAAAACTTTAATATAATATTGTCGCGTAGGTATTAAATGAGAACGAATGAAGACAACAAGCATGAACCAACTCTCTAAGCTTTATTTCACCAACTCAAGGCTACACCAGCTTAAATACACTCAAGGGGTGCTTTCCCGAATGGAACATTCCAAGCTTGGAAAGTTCTAGAAATTAAATAACACATAAGAATTAACATAATAACAATTAGCATATTTCCGAAATAACTAGAAACAAATACAAAGCAATCTTTAATTTGACACAGGCATTACACGAAATGTAACAATATTGTCATTTTTTCAATTCTAAAAATGCATTAAACTTTGCAGGCTTTAAAATAAAAGGTAATCAAATAATTCCCCCCTTTTCCTCTTTTTTAACAGTTAACAAAGGGGAAGTTTTTTTTAGAAAATGGCATGATAGTTCATCATAGTTGGCAATTTGGGGAAAATTAGCACTGAAATGTTACCAAATATTCTTTGAGTTGATCATATATTTCATAACTTTTGAAAACTTGAAACCACATACTGTCTGTTTTGAACAATACATTCAATTATAGAACGTATTTTTGCTGCAATCCAAAAATTTCTGTTCTGCTGTTGATATTGCTATTTAACACCATATTTTTTGCAACCGTTCATATATATATATATATATATATTAAATTGAAAGTAAGTATAAATGTATTACAATATTTTTAATCAATAGGAAAACCTATATCGATAATATTTATTCACGTTTTTTTTTTTTTTTTTTTTTTTTTTTTTGCAAATTAATAAAGTAAAGTAACTGTAAATAAGTAATTTACAGTTTTCTTTTCTTTTTTTTTTTTTTTTTTTTTTTTTTTTTTTTTTTTTTAATGAAAAATAAAAATTCCAGGCTATTTTAGATTTACCAAGTTATATTTTGTGTAATTGTTTCTCTGTTAAGATAACTATTATTTTTCATAAGTTTCTGAGAAAAATAAATTTGCAACTTTTCAATACCATAAAAGTTAAGTTTAACCCCCCTCTTTTTTTCTGTTGGTTTTTTGCGTTATTGAAAAGAATAACCACAGACAAATACTGAAGATGTTGACTTCTAAACAATATTTGCTGTTATAATTAGATGCTATAAAGTCAGTTCTCAAATCCAAATTGGCTACTTTATGATTTTATGCATTCATTTATAATCGTAAACGCATAAAATTGGTATATGTTCTTATTTAGAAACTTTGTAATTAAAAAAACTTTTCAATAAAGGCAGAAGAATTTTCCGATAATACTGCCAAACTTAGCATTTTTAAACGAATTTCCGATGTCTCAGCATGAGAAAGGAGAATAGGATGTCGTCACATGGCACGAATTGCTTACAACTCAATTTAATTTACTGATCAAAAAATGGAAAACTCATTTCTATTCCAAATTGCTTCAATAGTCAGACCTGCCAATTTTTTGCGTTTGCGTTAAAAAATGAGTCGGAAAGTTTCGCAATTTAGAAAAGGTCATTTGAGAACCATGTTAATATATTTATTATTTTTATTTTGAAATTTCTCCTTGCAATTTTGACTCAAAACTTTGATACTGCCTATATTTTAGGTTTACCCTGAATTCTAAAGTGTTAGTGACATTTATTCACAATTTATCGTTAGTATAATTAGTACTTTACTTATTTTTATTTTTTACAGTGCATATATTTGTACAAAGATATAGTGATCATGGTTTTTCCAGGTACAATATCAAGTGGTTTAAAAAAATTGTGCATCAATTTTGTGGCATATTGTTTCTGGCTAAAATAAATAATAAATTTTTAAAACAACTGTTTAAAATTAAGAGACACGATAAATTAAACCGAAAATAAAAAAGCGTAGTCAACTTTCCTGAGAAACACAGACACAATAAATGAATTTCGGCGAGAATTCGGAAAGTGCAAGTAAGCAGATTTTGGCGGAAAAAACTGGTTTGGCTGAGCGGTGTTGTGGTGGATTCACGTGATGGAGGACGGGCGATGTTAGCTTCCAGGAAAGGCTGTCATTACTGAGTTAATATTATTAGAAGGTCTATGGTAAGTATCTACGCGGAATCATCCAAGAATCGTTTCTAATGATTTAAAAAAAAGTCAGCAATTAGCCGATATATTAATTAAAACCCATCTAGAAATTAGAGGGCGGCGTTGCAACTTTGCGACCTTCTTCCGAAACACGTTTGACCCAATGCTAATTTTCAAATTTGTAAAAGGTGTTTGTTGTACGAAACCCTTTGTGGACGAAGCTAAGCAAGTAACAATTTCCGATGTATTTGTTTTTATTTTATAATAAAATGCGTAAAGATAATTTTGATATATTTTGTTTTATTTTTTAATTTAAAAAATATATTCGATGTTATTATTGATGTTCTTCTGCTGCATTTCATTTGTGTGGGTGGGAGAGGAGTTGCTCTGACCATTGCAGCTTACTTGGCTTACCTGAAATTAAAATAATTAGTGGTTTTAATTTTTATTCTAGTCACACTTAATATTAATGATATCAGTTACAAAATGGCTAATTGCAAATATGAAAAAATAAAAAAAATCAATTTTAAATGAATATGTATTAAGCTTTGTTCAATTTACCGGACGAAGACGACGGAGGAATTTATGAAATACTGATTTTTTAAGATCTGTCTGAAGATAATATTTAATTTTTATCTTAGAAAACGTTGTTTTTTAATCTAAAAAACCCCTTTTACTAGCACTGAAAAAAGTTGACAAAATTAGAAAGTAATTAATTCAGTAGTATTAGAGTAATCGTTGTCACCGATTTAAAAGATGCGCTTTTAAGAAAACGAGTTTAAAGTTTTGTGTTAGAATTCTAGTACGATGCTCATTTATTTATTTTTACTTCTATTCCAAGTTCCAGCACCATAAAGTAGTCTTACTTCAGTTGATAATGCCTTTAAAATAAAATATCCATATTTTGAAATTTATGACTTAAGGCAATTCAGTAAATATATTTCCCCCCGCTCAATAATGAAAAGATACACTTTCAGAAGAATTTTGAAATGGAAAAGTAAAAGACTTGCTGACATGATTATTGAAGTGATTTGGAATGGATTCATGTTTCTTTAAATTAATTACATCTTGAGTAAACACTTTCTACCCTATTGTCGTGCCCAGAAATTCGGTTCAAAACACCTTTCACAGCATTTTCTGAAACATATACTTTTAGCGAAAAATGTAAAATACTGTTAGAATTAAAAGTTTCTGAGGGACGATTAAAAGTAACTGGTACCAGTCAGCAGTTATAGTGAAATGCAACGAAAATCTTTAAAACAAAACTATCAGACATTAAAAATGCCATCATGCATTAATCAGTTCAATAACAATCAGAAACAATGTTTTATATCTATATTTCGTAGTACTTAAAAAATATATATATATGTTACTTTTTCAAAGATTTAGGGGGAAGGGTGTCTGTTTTTTCCTAACGCCCATGAATCGCAATAGAAAAAGAAGAAAAAGAATCGTTTTCTTACTGTTGTCAATTTATTGTCTTTATTTTTGTCAGTGTTGTGTATATTTTTTTTCATATCACATATTTGCAGTACTATATAATTTTGAGTATTACAAAAATTTTAGGAATAATACAGTTTATGCTACATCAATATTTATATTTTAATGAAGATTATTTACACGTAATTTATATAGCATGTATATATATATATATATATATATATATATATATATATATATGTTATATAAAAGTTTTATTCCGCAATATCCCCTTAAATTATTCTAAATTCTGGCATATTCATTATTTCCCTATTTCTTAATAATATTTATTCCTATTTAATTTCCTTTTACAATTCAAAACGCGTATATTCATAATTATCTTATTCCAAATCTCAATCTAAAACTTTAAGTCCATTCGTAACTTTTATCAACTATCCAAGCTATAATATTCTGAGAGACGCCAGTTTTTCATTTCATATGTTTTTAAAAACGATTTTGTTATTTTTATTCCACGGGCTTGCTTCGCGCGCTAGGTTTTTTTACTTCAAAATCAATGCGCCCCTAAATCCGGGATTCTTTCTTGTTGAAACCTCTCCATCGCGCGTCATTCGCTTAGCTAAATTTCGCTCTCACTGATTGGTTCGTGCACGCATTACGTGGCTTTTGTAATTATCCGCGTACTTAAAAAAAGCCATTGCAAGCGTTCAGAGAGCAGAATTTTGTCTTGTTTTCAAGTGCTGACAAACTGTTATCTGGTGTTCTGATGACTTAGAATTCCTAAAACAGCCACTTAAGGCTGCTCGTCAGTAAACTTCCCGATTCCCCTCGCTAATGTTATTCCTATGGGCGTAGGATGTATTCGTATTTTAAAAATATTTCCTCTGGAAATTAATATTTTTAACTTCTGTTTCCTGTGTACTGTTCTTAAAGAATGTCTCTTTTTTTCTTAGTTATCAAAATATTTCTAAACTATGTGCTTAATTTAGAGTTTTATGTGTTAAAATCTTAGCGAAACTGAATACGATTTTAACATTTCATATAAAATTAAGTACCGTATATACTCGTGTATAAGCCGAAGAATTTTAGACAAAATTTGGGAGCTGAAAATGGGGGGGGGGGGGGGGGTTCGACTTATACACGAGTAAGTAAAAATAAAATAAAAAAATAGCGGAGTGAAATACCGGAGTCATATGTTTTCGCAGATAATTGGTGAATGTGCAAGTCTTTTAATTAATCACATATGGGTCTAGGTTGGAGAGATGGATAAAAGCTGACAATGGTGATTGATAAAGAAAAAGGCTCAACAATGTCTCTGTAATTGTTCTGCACTCATTTTCTCTTGGGATAGATTTCCCTTCAATACAGGGGCATTCGTTTCAACATTTTTTTCCCCTTTTTAAAAAGGGTTCAACTTGAGAATGCTTATAGATTTCTCTCCTAAAAGTCCTACAATACAAAGAAGTACTATATTTTAACAGTTTAAAAAGTTGTTTACCCTTGTAAATAAGGCTTGAAAAGATTTTAAAAAAAAAAGTAATCATTAAATTGATGTGAATAGCTATCAAAATAGTTTAAGCTTCTTTAGTTTTACATAATTATACAATTTTAAAATGTTGAATTAAAAAAAAAGTCTGATTAGAAACGTAAAAAAAAAGTTTACTAATTTAACGGAAATTTATTATTTTTTTTTATCCTCGATTACAAATCATTTTTCAACATACTACCAGAAATGTGGTTAGACTTATACACGAAAATTCAATTTTTCCCAAAATTTTGCGTAAGAATAGGGAGGTCGACTTATACACAAGTATATACTGTATATATTTTAGAAAAAAATTGACAACTAAGAAAAAAAGAGACATTCTTTAAGAACAATACAAAGAAAACAGAAGTTAAAAAAATTAATTTTCCGAGGAGATATTTTAAAAATACGAATGCATCCTACGCCCATAAGAATAATAGTAGCGAGGGAATCGGGAAGTTTACTGACGAGCAGCCTTAAGATCAAATCAATGATGTAGTGTGTTACAGTCAAGCCTGAGGGTTTTAGAACATATCTGTGTCCTGTGGGAATTGTTCCGTTATCTCTTCTGTTCCTGAATAAACGATTTATTTGATAACTGGCTGAAGTTTTATGGAGAAATTCTCAATTGGTTTTCCTGATTGCCTTTATTCCTCGCCATGATTCTTGATCGGGCGACTGCAATAATTCATCATCGGTAACCAACTGCCAGTTTCTCGTGAAATTGTAACTCATACAGTTAAAATCTAACACACACACATATATATATATATATACACCTTAAAATACCATCGAAAGATTAATAAAAGTTCTCGAATAGTTCATGGGATACTGTTTCTGTACTAAACTTTTTGTACAGGACTATTGTAATTAAAATTTACCTATTCAAAAGTCTCTAGTGATATTTCTAAGGCTGTAAAGGGGAAAAATTCACTAATATCTATAGTTAAACTGAAAATTACTGAAAATTGAAATCTGGTTCTCAAATTCCCTGCTCAACAACTAAACTTTCTGAGACATTTTCTGATTCATTTTTAAACGTAAAGGAATAAAATTAGTAGGCCTAAATGTTGAAGTGATTTGTAATCTAATAGCGTTTTACATTTTTTTTTATAAATAAGTTACTTATCGAGTTATAAGCTATTCTTGTGACGTGACGACAAGCTTTTCCCCTTTCCTGAGCTGCCGCGTCGTAAATTTGGTTCAAAATGCTCACTTTGACAATATTTTCTGAACGATCTTTTTCCTTTACCAAAAAATCGAAAACGACATTTGAAAACATAGTTTCTGAATAAGAACACCTAGTAGTTTTATGCGTTTTCAAGCAAAAAGGAATTCAAAATTATATCAGAACGTACTCCTTTAAGTTTCAGCCTTAACAATTTTAAACTTTTGATACTCAGTTCGGGAAGAGGAGGCGAAATCCGTGATTTCAGAAAGTGGGAATTTAAATAATGGATTATTTATTTTTGCAATAAAGTAATAAATGAGCAGACAAATAAGAAAAAATAAGTTTTACAATTTTTTCACTTTTCGTGCCGGGCGGTTGAAATTTTTGGATTTCAACGGTGGGGGCTGAGATGAAATTAAAGGAAAACGGAAATCTGTCGAAACGCGGTAGGTCCTCATTCTTCCTTATGAAATTCTATTCTTTTTAAAAAATTTTAATAAATGGTTATTTTACATGTGATTAAAGCGTAAAAACTGAATATTTAACTTACGATATTTATTCTATAGAATATTAGCATTTTAATGTTGTTTTAGTAATAGCAAATCATATCATAACTTCATGGTGAAAGCAATAAAAATTTAGCAGTCCAATGTATGTGATTGTATATACTCACATTAAATCAAATGTAGTATTAGTTCAATTTATATTGTCACTATTAAATATTCGTGTAAATCATATCAATGAATATTAACTAATGGAAATTAATCTTTAATTTAAATATAGCATTATAGAAAAACATGATTACATGTAATTTTTTTACCTTCTAATGTATCACACAATTCAATGTCTTAACTCTTTTTCCTCAAATTTTTGCATGTGATTAAGTAACTAATTTCACTCGCCACCTTTCGCTATAATACGCCAAGTCCGGCGTTCGATTAAGCAATTAGATGGCAGAGGGAGTCATCCCGTATTATAAAAACCTTACCCTTTGTTTGGACGTAAAAATGACGTATGGGCGCAGGTATCATGGGGGCAGAAGCAGATATCCAATTTTTGACGAAAGTAAAAAGCTGTATCGCTCGATATGTGCCTCCATCTGTAATGACGTCAAAATGACGTACACACTGTAAAAAATCTTCAGCTTTTGCTGCATACTCTACCGCTTTTATAGAATATCCCTATTTTGACCAATGAAAATGGTCCATAATATAGTAAAGTAACCATTTTCTCTAAAAGCGGTGGAGTGTGTCTGCAGAAAAAGCTGAAGATTTTTAACAGTGTAGGAGCACATATGATGGGGACAGATATCCAGTTTTCGACGAAAGTAAAATTCACAAGTGCTGGATATGTGCCCCCATCTTCTGTGACGTAAAAATGACATATGGGGGGGTAGATATCCAGCTCTCAACGAAAATAAAATGCTATAGCACTGCATGTGCCCCCTTCTGGTATAGAGGCACATATCATGGGTCAGAAATCCAGTTTCCGACGAAAGTAAAATGATCCGGAACTGGGTATGTGCCTCCATCTGCTGTGACGTCAAAATGACGTATGGGGGCAGATATTAGCTGTCCCGTAAAAGGATATACCACTGGATATGTACCCCCATCTGCGGTGACGTCCAAATGATGTATGGGGGCACATATCATGGGGGCAGATATCCAATTTTAGACGAAAGTAAAATATTGTAGCACTGAATATGTGCTCCCATCTGAAGTGACGTCAAAGTGACGTATGGGGGCATATATCCAGTTTTCGTTGAAAATGAAATGTTCTAGTACTGGATATGGGCCCTCATCTTTTGTGATGTCAAAATGACGTATGGGGGCAGATATCCAGCTCTCAACGGAAAGAAAATTCTCTACCACTGGATAAGTGCCTCCTTCTGGTATGGGGGCATATATCATGGGGGCAGATATCCAGTTTTTGACGTAATTAAAATGTTCCAGCACTGGATATATGCCCTCATCTGGTGTGACGTCAAAATGACGTATAGGGGCAGATATCAGCGTCCCGTAAAATCCTCTACCACTGGATATGTGCCACTATCTGCGGTGTTGTCAAAATGACGTATGGGGGCACATATATCGGAAGCAGATACCCAGCTCTCGACGAATGTAAACTGCTCTAGCACTGCATATCTGCCCCCATCTACTGTGACGTCAAAATGACGTATGGGGGCAGATATCATGGGTACGGATATCAGCGTCCTCCGAAAATCTCAGAAGCTAATGTTAAACCTATGTGAGAAATTTTTACAAATTATTCCCTTGCATTTTAATATTTTTAAGTAGATTTTCGTCGAAAACTGGATATATCTGCCTCCATGATATGAGGTCCCATACGTCATTTTGATGTCATGGAAATCGCGGGAAAAGAGTAACAGATTACAGCCTGATGACTTGTAACTAAGAAAGGTTGCCACATTCATGCCTTACTCGTTTCTTCCTCAAAAACAATTTTCTATACACAGCCCCTGAAAGGAGATAAACCGGAAAAACATTTTTGCTCATTAGACATCTGTATCACACTCCTCCCACTTATTCTACATTTTTCAATGTCATGGTCAGTTCCTCTTTGCAGAGATTTTGACATCCTGTAATGTTTCATAGTACAAATCAGTAAAAAAATGTTTCTGCATATAAAATTTTACACTGAAATATAGCTAAACAATTCAGCATTTTGTAGCGTTAGAAAAAAATCATAAAAAATTTCGTGTGACCTAAAAAAATATGAAATGTATTATGTAAAAAATATAATTGTATAAGCATTTTAGAACATTTTGTTTATATATTTCCTTATCAACCATATCCCATGATTCCATTACGGTAGTTCTCAGAATACATGCTCAAGAACGTGAAACTTTCTGACTCATTTTTTTAAAATCAAAGGCATAAAATTGACAGGCTTGACTATTGAAGCGATTTGGAATCGAAATCAGTTTTCCATTTTTTGAAAAATAAATTACTTGTCGAGTTATAAGCGATTCGTGTCATGTGACAACACGTTTTTCCCTATCTTGTGCTGCGGTGTCGGAAATTTGGTTCAAAACGTCGACTTTAACTACATTTTTTGACAGATATTCTGCCTTCACCAAAAAATGGAAAACGCCTTTCAATTACAAAGTTTCTGAATTAAGCCATTTATTCCTACTCTCCTAATTTTGGGACGCTTCAGTAAAAAAAATTCCTGTTTTCCAAAAAATAGAGTTACTGACATCAAACTTACATAAATTAATCTCTAGATTCTACTTTTCAAAAGTGAACATAGGTGGCTGATAATTTTAAAGAAATTTGTAGTCTTTTCATGTGTTAATTCCACAGTTGATACTAATTTTAACAAATTGAAATCGACATTCAAAAAAGGTGAAAATATTATCTAATTAATAAATCCACGTGTATATATACTGGTGTCCAGAAATTAAGGGGCAGTGACCAATTTCAGAGGTTTCGTCGAATACCTACTGAAACTCGTGAGGAAATGCCCGAAATGTCCTTGAACTTTGAGGATGTAAAGAACACGTTTGCCTTCATGTTTTTCACTGAAGATTTTGTCACGAAGACAATTAGGGGGGCAAAATAATTTTTATAATAAAATAATATTGTTATGACAGTTGAGTTTTAACTGTTTTATAGTTTTAAATGTACTTTTTCAGTTTTCTTCTAATCCCCCCCCCTCCCCCCGTTTTGTAAAAATTATATAAATAAATAAATAAAATTTAAATAAGTAAATAAATAAAACATTGTGTAAAGTTTAGTCCACAATTTGTATAGGGAGCAAAATTTTTCCTTCTCTCAAAATTGTATTCGTTTTAGATGCTACGGGTGGTGGTCGATGATTTCATCCCCTCCTCGTAAAATGTTACTTGTAAACAAGATGTTCTCACGGGAGAGAGTGTGGCTCTTAAAGGACCACACAGTAGATATTTTTCTTTTACAACAGGAGTGGGAGATTTTATTGCAAAAACGTTTCAAGTAACAATCGCCTGTTTCTCTAAAACTCATAAAAATAAGGTTTGTTGTTCGTGTGTATTTAAAAGTGCATCTAACTGCATGTTATTGCTTCAGTAATGGGTAGGAGCTGTCATCATAAATTCAACAAGACTTTTCCATGAAACAGGGACCTACAGGGTTGTTTTATCACGTGGTTCTTCGGGGTGGACCCTAGCAACAACTTTGACCCTGTGTGCACCCTTGACCAATAGGGCACTCTCAGTTAAGTGTATGTTAATATAAAAAAAAATTATATATATATTAATTGTTGTATTAAATGTTGTTAAGAAAACATCTTGTTCATTAAGGTGATAATGTTATTTATGTAATTGTGTGTTTACGTAGGTTTTATTTGAATATTATGGCTCTTATCTCCATTCAAAATATACTTGTCTAGAAAATATGAGCACATTAGTGATGGTGCTCTGGTATAAGCTCATGGCTTCTTGTGTTTATGATCTAATTCTATGATCGACGATTTTGTTTTCAAGTAATAATCATTGTGGTTTACCCTCTAAATTGTATAGTTGATCTTATAAGAATTGATGAGACTAAAGAAATATACTTTCTCTTTTCTTGAATAAATTTTGTCACTTTGTTCATATAAGTGCTTGATTCTTGTCTCTAGACTAATTTATGTAATTAGTGAATTTTTAGGGTTCACATCTGGTAAGGAGGAGTAGTTCCGCCTATTTTGAGAGTCAAGATCAATATTTGAAGAGTATTATTTTAAACTATAAGATACACTCAGTGTGAGGAACATTGCTAGTTTACTACATACTTTCATGGCTTCTGCAATTTACATTTATTTACTCAAAACTGTCAGATAATGAGATAATTTAACTTAATATTATACTTTAATTTTCACAACGCAAAATTCTTTTGTACTCATGTTTAAGATTTCAGTAGCACTTATGAAAAATTTTGGATGTTTCATGCTTGCCGTGAAACAGAGTGTGCTTTTGTGATTTGCTCTTCTTGTGATCAGGTGCTGTCTTTAGCCACCATTAAATTATTCTCTTCACCTTAATTTCAGGTGGTTTTATTCAAAATTTAAAATCTTGATCGCACCTGTCATCTTAATGTTACTTGTGGATTCTCGGTTGATTATCACAAAAGGACACAATAGATTGAAATCTCAATCTACTATTAGAGGATGTTAAGTATACTGACATATTCATGCATGTGAAGGCTACTGCTAAATTGGAGGAAAATTTAAAGAAAAGTAATTAGTAACAATTAAAATTAAATTAAGAGAAAAAATATAATAAAAAAAAACACACCTAACAATATTTTCGATTACCCAAATAATAAGAAATGCTAAAAATGATCTGTCACTGTAGCAAATGACTATGTAGGTCCTGTTCAACATTTGTGCGCATTTGTGTAAGCATAGCACGTATATTCGTCAAGATGTTAACGTTTCTGTGAAAAATTGAAAAGTTTTCTTTTCTTTAATATAGCATGCGCAGTTTCCACCGAATTTAACACGGCTTTCCAAAAACTAATGGTAGAAATGGTATACTGTGATTATATTAATATGTTGAATATTTGATGAGATATAGGTACTTTTATGAAATAAATTTTAACTGCGCACACGCGAACTGCAGCAAAATTTTTTTGTCATGATTTGTTAGTCAATACTATAGGGCAACTCATATAAAAAGACCAGTGAAATATCATGAAAAGTCAAAAAGTTACAGCAATAAATGAAAAATTGAGGAGGACATCCGATAAGATTATAGAATTTTTCACAGAAACGTTAACATCTTCACGAATATACGTGCTATGCTCACACAAACGCACACAAATGTTGAACAGGACCTACATAGTCATTTGCTACAGTAACAGACCACTTTTAGCAGTTTTTGTTACTTGGGTGATCGAAAATATTATTTTATTATTAAAATTATTATTGCCCCATCCCTAATTGTCCTCGCGACGAAATCTTCAATGAAAAACATGAAGTCAAACATGGTCTTTACATAAGGGCATTTCGGGCATTTCCTCTATAATTTCAGTAGGTATTCGACGAAACGTCTGAAATTAGTCCGTGTCCTTTAATTTCTGGTCATCAGTGTATTTCATGCATATGTTTGGAAATACATCAATTTAAAACATCTCTTCTTAAAAATTCGAATTTTTTTAATTTAATTCAAACTATTGAAGGTTTAATGACACCATGTTTTCCCCCATTATTCCGCGATCATACAAAATACAACTTTTAAATCATTTTATTATTATTTCAAATATAAACCGTGTATTTAGCTATAAAACCATTAAAAAAGATGTGTAAGACATGTGCGTACAACTATTTTTGTTAATTTGGGATTGAATTTTTCCTTATAGTGAAAAATGTTGCAGCTAGGATTTTTGTCAGGGAGGAGTTTTAAATTATTATTACTCATAAAAAGCACAAAAATCCTAAAATGTTTTAAAGAAGAAATTGTTAATGAGAACTTGACGTATACAAAACCAACGTAAAGAAAATACACTAAGCCGGTTTTCAATGTAAAATGAAGAGTAAGTGAGTGATAAACAAATGTGATGAATGAAAGATGAAAGAATAATTCTAGAATAAATTGCATGTTTATTATATGTGTTGCTGCTTCTGTTTTTAACACTTTCGAACATAGTTGAAAAGTATTTATGAATTCAGTTTGTCTGTCTGTCTGTCTGTCCAAGCCCTAACTCTCGTAAATATAGTCGGATTGTCATGTAATTTTTATACATTATTGAATTTTACTGTGGAGTGTTACGAAACATATTTTGATTATTGATAGGTACTTTGGGTAGGTGATTACTAATTCCTAACTGTTTGTGCTTTTTACACTTATGTATTTACCTTATCTGTTTTTTAGTTCTTGAAGTGTTTTCTACTACTTTATTGCCATCCGTGTGCCACTGAAATTAAAATGCACTTCGCTGCGCCCCTGAAATTAAAATACTTACTCATAACTTTAGTTTTAAGAATGCCTAACTGTTTTATAACTTATTGACATTGAGTCGTAGCAGGTTGACCCCTTAGAAAACTTTACAAATGCAGGGTATTAGAAACAATCAGGTATAACGGCCTCCATCGTGATGTAGTTGTTAATGTAACGAAAGTAAGATTTGATAACTGTAGAAAAAAAGTCACAAGAAAATATAGCAAATGTATGGTTGAATCACATGAAAAATACTTCCAAGAATTCCACAGAAATTAAAATTTTCTATTATATAATGTCAATGTTTTTTTATTTGCATTTTCAGTAGCAAATTTAATATTTGAGTTGTATTTTTAAATTTTAAATTAATTTTTTTATCGATTTTGAAAAGAAATGATATGCTGGAAAAACCCGTACCCTCCCGTGCCTAGCGTCCCAAAATTGGGACATTTTTATTTTGTTATATAAATGTTTTTTTTTTACTTATAATTTTTTTTACTATTTTTCTTATTCATTTCGCACCATTTTCTAACCACTACGGAAAGTTTGAAGCGAAAAGAATTCAGGCACTAATGTTTTAAGAACACTTGCCAATTTCAAACGTTTCCGAACAAAAATGAATTAAAAAATTTGTCATATAGTAGTTAGTTTGGATTTTGAGAACACCCCTAAGGTCCCAAATTCCCCCTGCTATTATTAAACATATAGGCGAAGAAGAATGCATCGTACATTAAAAAAATATCACCAGAAAATTAAAATATTTAGCTTCTTTTTCTTTGTACTCTTCTTAAAGGATCTTTTAATTTTCTTAGCTGTCAAAATATTTCTGAAATAACTGCTTAATTTAGTATTTTATGTGTTAAAAACTGACGAGATGTGAGTAATATTTTAACAAACACTCCAAGATAAATTTTGACAAAAATATTAGCAACTATGAATTTCAACAAGCGTTTAAAATGGACTGTATTCACTATCTTCGGTGAAATCTTGATATTTGTCGCTATTTTTATTAGAATTTATGTGTTTGCATTTCTATTATGTGTAATATGTTAATTAAATAGCTGTCGTTAAGGATTATTTTTTTTAAGTTAAATGCATAATTTGTTGAGAATATATCTTTTTTGAATCACGGAAAATATTCGTGAAAAAAACTATAAACAAAATTTAGAAAACTTTAAGTTTGAAAATCTAGCGATTTATGTTAAATGTTTTGTTTTACTCTCCTTTTATTTTATTTTGTTCAAATTTTCCATTTCCAAATAAGCAGGAATTTACTTTCTATATATTATGCCAATTTAATTAATTTTGTAATAACAATAAAACAATGCGAGATAGAAAACTATAATAACAGAGAAGCTTTAAATTGCTGAAAATTGTTTTATTTTCAATTCTATAAAAAAAAAAAAAAAAAAAAAAAAAAAAAAAAAAAAAATGCGTGGTGGGGATTACAGATAATAAAATGAATCAAAGTACTACATATATCATAAGCAAAAACAACTATAATCTTTCATATAAAACATTAAGAAACTAATAATTTTAAATAACAAAGATGCGTGCTGTAAATATATTTTATTATAATCGGAAATATAGAAAGGAAATGTAAAACTAGCATTAAACAAAAAAATAATTTGTCAAATTTGGAAAATATTGCTAAAATTGAAAGAAAATCGATTCACTATGTAAATAGTGTTAGAAATAGTTTACCTAACATGAATTAGGCGTGAGAACGGTTTACCTCCTATGTTTGGTTTCTAACTTAATCATATTTCTTCAAAACATCTCATAGAAATAAATAAGAATAACCTTACCGTTTGGTAGCTTCGTCACCTCAATATCAGTGTAATCCATTATGAAACAACGTTGTTTGTCATTGTGTGAATATCATTTTTCTCGTGTATCCAATGAGACTGAAATTATCTGGAGGCACGGCAGTGCCTCCGCCAAGTCGAGAAAGCACGGCCATGAGCATACTTTTCTGGAAGCAACTCAGGGCACTTTTGACCCCCCCATATCTCCGCGCTGGAGTATCCCAAAAATTCTTTTCTAGAGTATTTGGCACACAGGACCAAAATTTAAAATTACAACTTTCTGTCTTTTCTAGTTCAGCCGATATATGAACTCAAACATTCGATTTTTTGTCACTCACTCGTTCCGCGTCATCAAAAAGATTAGGTAGATCCCGTAGCCCTAGAAACTTGACATTTGGAATAAAAGGTAGTATTTAGGATACAAAGAGAGGAAAAATTATAAAATCCGGAAAATTCGAAAAAAAAAAACATTCGAAAATTCAACAAATTCCATCAAAATTGAGAATTGAAAATAAGACGATCTTCCAGTCTTAGAAACTTAAGATTTGGTGTGAAGGTAGTGTTTAGTATCCAGAAAGAGAAAACATCAAAAACACCAAAAATATCGAAATCAAAATTTAAAAAAATCGAAAAAATCGAAAAAAATAGAAAATTTTCAAATAATCCGATTTTGTTGCGCTAGAAACTTGGAATTCGGAATAAAGATAGTATATAGGATGCAAAATAAGGAAAAATTAAAAAATCCGGAAAATTCGAAAAAAAAATTCAAAAATTCGAAAAATTCGAAAAAAATTGAAAAAATTAAAAAAATTTGATCTTTTAGCCTTAGGAACTTAAAATTCGTGGTAAAGATAGTGTTTAGGATTCAGAAAATGTTAAAATAAAAAACGCAATAAAATTCGAAAACAAAATCGAAAAAAATCGGAAAAATCGAAAAATAAGAAAAAATTGAAAATAATTCGATTTTATAGCGCTAGAAACTTAAAATTTGGAATAAAGGTAATATTTAAGATACTAAATAAGGAAAAATTAAAAAATATGGATGATTAAAAAAATACCCATAAATTAGTGCAGACGGTATATGAACTCAAAGTTTCGATTTTTTGTCACTCACACACTCACTCACTCACTCACTCTCGCGTCATCAAAAAGATTGGGTAGATCCCGCAGCCATAGAAACTTAAAATTTGGAATAAAGCTAGTGTTACGGATACAAAGAAAGGGAAATTATAAAATCCGAAAAAAAAAAAAAAAAAAAAAAAAAAAAAAAAAAAACATTCGAAAATTCAACAAGTTCGAACAAAATTGAAAATTGAAAATAACACGATCTTGTAGTCTTATAAACTTAAAATTTGGTGTGCTGGTAGTGTTTAGAATTCAGAAAAAAAACATCAAAAACACACACACACAAAAAAAATCGAAAATAAAATCGAAAAATCGGAAAAATCGAAAAAAAAAAAACGAAAATTTTCAAATAATCCGATTTTGTTGCGCTAGAAACTTGGAATTCGGAATAAAGGTAGTAATTAGGATGCAAAATAAGAAAAAATTAAAAATCCGGAAAATTCGAAAAAAAATTCAAAAATTCGAAAAATATGAAAAAATTAAAAAAATTTGATCTTTTAGCCTTAGAAAACTAAAATTCGCGGTAAAGATTGTGTTTAGGATTCAGAATAAGTTAAAATAAAAACGCAATAAAATTCGAAAATAAAATAAAAAAATCGAACAACAAACATCGAAAAAAAAATAATAATAAAAAAAAACGAAAATTTGAAAATAATTCGATTTTGTAGAGCTAGAAACTTAAAATTTGGAATAAAGACAGTATTTAGGATACAAAAAAAAGAAAATAAATAAAAAATCTGTAAAATTCGAAAAAACTTATTATTTAGGATACAGAAAAAGGAAAAATTAAAACACAATAAATTCGAAAATAGAATAAAAAAACTCGAAAAAGGTCGGAAATTTCAAAATAATTCGATTTTATAGTGCTAGAAACTTGAAATTTGTAATAAAGGATACAAAATAAGAAAAAATTAAAAAAATCCAGAAAATTATTTTTTAAAAAATCGAAAAAAATCAAAAATTGAAAATAATTTTATCTTGTATTCTTGAAACTTAAAACTTGGTGTAAAGGTAGTATTCACTATTCAATAAAAGGAACAATTAAAAAATTCGTTAAATTCGAAAATAAAATCGAAATATCTTTAAAAAATCGAAAATTCGAAAACAATTTGATTTTGTACTGCTGCAAACATTAGTTTTAAGATAATTGTCCTATTAGCTAGTACAACGCCCCTATTTGTTTTATGTTATTTCCCGCGGATTATGGTTTTCTTTTCTTTCGCTTACGAATTTCGTTATAGGAAAGTTCCACTATAGACTGGCTACGTTATAGGCGATTTCTTTATAGACAGGTTTGTTTTCTTTCACAGGTTATACTCTATTTACTTCGCATATGAAATATGGATTGTTAAATGATGTTAGCCCCACAAAAATTTTCATAGCTCCCCGTACCCTCCCGACATTACTGGCTGGTTATGGTTTGATAGTTCTTTCTAAATAAAATCATGGTGACTCTAAAATTCACTTGATTTACCTCTAAATTGAACCTAAATGATCCTAAGAAGACGGATAAAAAAATTACTATATTGGCATGACAATCTGGTAACTTAGAAGTAAAATCGAAAAATCAATAAATTTATAAATAGTCAAAAATTTGAAAATAATCCGATTTTGTAGTCCTAGAAGCTTGACATTTGGCAGAAAGGTAGGGTTTAGTATACAAAGTAAGAAAAAATTTAAAAATTCGCAAATGTAAAAAAATAAAAAATAAGTACAAAAATAAAAATAAAATAAAAAACATCGAAAAAATGAATATAGTTTGATTTATTAAAAATTTCCGGAAAATTTAATTTTGGCTTTCTTTTTATACTAAAAAGTTCTTTTATGCTAAATCTCAAGTATCTAGGACTGCGAGTAATATCTCAGATGGATAGAACCTATCCTGGAAGCAATTAAGAGTACTTTTGACACTCCCCCTCCCATAACTTAGTGCTAGCCTAGGAACCTGAAATCTCTTTTTATCTACAGTACTTTGCAAACGAAACTAAAGCTTCAAATTTTTTATACCTGTAAATAATAGGGACAGGGTGTGGGCTTAGCGAAAATCAGTGGATGATCTCCAAAAAGAACCCAAAATCAAGAAAAAGAGGATTACTTACAAAAAGAAGTGAAATCTCATCAAAAACGTCACCTGTAAAAAATGCAGCCAAGTCTCGTGACTCTTTTTCCGTAAAAAGTTCTGAGATCGTGTAAAGCCAAGTTTAGCTATCTTATTAACTATGAAATTTTCATTCACAAATCACTCCTAGTCTCTACATCTTTAGTTAAATATTATTTTGTGACTTGGCAATTACGTAGCACGAGAATGTGATGTATATAATTAGTCTTAATCAAATAATACCATGCTATCCCATAACATAGTAAGGTGTAATAACTTCCCTGTGCTGCGTAATTGCCAAGTCACAAAATAATATTTAACTGACGATGTAGAGACTAGGAGTGATTTGTGAATGAAAATTTCATAGTTAATAAGATAGCTAAACTTGGCTTTACACGATCTCAGAACTTTTTACGGAAAAAGAGTCACGAGACTTGGCTGCATTTTTTACAGTTGACGTTTTTGATGAGATATGCTTTTACTATATAGATGACCACTGCTGTAAAAATATATATTCCGTAGTGGCGTAGTGGCGCACTATGTAGAGATATTCATCTTAACATATTAAAGAATAAGAAATATATTTAATATAAGATGAAATGATAAGGACATTTTACACCCTCTTAGACGGGTGTTTGAGCAAGGAGTGAGGCAAAAAACATATATACGAATTATACACGTCTTTTGCTCGAAAAGTAGGTTACATTTAAAGGTTATATACGTTATAAACATCATTATCTAAATGGCCAATTTTGTATCATTAAAGTCAAATCAAATGTTCATAAAATACAGAAAGTCTCATTAAAAAAGTCAAGCTAAACAGTCTTTATAAGTGTCCATCGCTGCTCAGCACAAATGTTCTGCAGATGGCGAACGAAATAAACAGTCTTTCCTAATAGGCAATATATTTGCATCACTACTGTCAGTTATCCGGTCCAGATGTAAGTTCTATGAAATGTAACTTTTTTTCTTTTTTTTGGTTGAACACTTATCGTAATTAGGAGGCTTACTTGCGTATCACGTGCAACAAATAGTCACAACAAGAATTATTAACCCTTTTAACTGCAATTAATTGTGTTTCTATAACGTTGAATTCACACCAGAAATTTAAAAAAATTCATTTACAAATAAAAAATGAAGTAAAAGTAAAATTTAATTTAAAATTCTGGGAAATATTTGTTTAATATTAAACGCTGTAAATAGTATACCTCTGATATATTCATATATTTAATTGATAATAGCATTTTCTTCCCTTTAATTTTTCTCATTATTGAGCGAGAGTATTAGAGCCATATAACTTAATGAAATGCACGACTAACTTTTTTCTCCAAAATTTCCTAATATAAGCTAGTAATTTTTCACACTTTTTTGCACTTTCTCTCGATTTGTGCGGAAAAAAATATATACGTTTATTTTTTCACATTTTGAGATAGTAAAAATGTTTTAATAACAGTGAATTTTGAATGTTACATGCGAGTTAACTACAACATGAACCCCCCCCCCCCCCAAAAAAAAAAAAAAAAAATGGTGACAAGTTGTTTCGCGGAGTCAATAATAATTTGTACATGAAGAGACAAGTGCAACATGAAAAAGGTACAACACGAATATGTTTAAAAAATAACAACCTTACATTAACTAGTCTAATTCTGAAAACAAATATCATACGAATTGAAGATTTTTCAACTAATTAAAAGTTTGTTTGATAATGTCTGTATGATATCTTTACCAATCCGTTTGATTGAGACAAAAATAACAAAGTCTTAAATAATTCAAATATTTTAAACTAAAGTTACCAAAATACTATCCCGTCCGCCCCTTCCGCGTGATACTGAATCGGGCCCTTGGGTGGGGAAGAAGATGACGAGCCCGGCATTGCGATATGTTCTCCGACACGACGGGGGCAGGTAAGCTGACAATTCACCACCTCAACGTCGAGAACGGGTGTTAAAGTGGTGGCCGATTAGCCGGTAGAACCGAAGGTAAGTGGACTCGCCACCCACAGACTTTTGGACTATTTTGAGTCCGTTCTTGGCTGTAGGAGATTTGTGGCCAAAGGCTGTGCCCTTGAGATCCGCCGCAGAGTCTCATCATGAACCGTGGTCGGTAACGCCCGCCGACGTGAGGTTCAGGTTGATGTCTCTTGCGGGGACTGCGGGACGGCTTAGTGGTAAATGGTATCACATAAGCCAATCCCTTGCGCCTCGGCGTTGGGACGCGCCAGGATAGTGACACGAGGGCAACGGCGTGCTAACGGTGATAAGACAGCTTCCATGCTTATGTAAGGCAAGACGAAGACGAGGACGGACTCTGTAGGACAAGGAGCGCTTCTGGTTCCGCAGAGTCGTCTGGTCAGTACGTGAGGCGGCGAGCAGCAAACCTCGGAACTGGCAGGCGGCGGAACGTAGACAGGGACGAAATGTATGGGCTTAGGCTCTACGATGACCTCCTTCTCGATCCTTTCTCCCCTGCGACACCCTCTGTAGCTGGAGTAGCTGTGTGCCGCCCTCATTTTTCGGTTGGAAAGAGAAGAGCCCCGTTCGACCAAGAGTGATTCGTGTCACGGAGGGCCCCTCAAGTCCGAGGTCTGTGGCTCTTATCACCTTCTATGGGAGGGAACGCACCTCTTCTCGGACTGATCGATTACGAGAAACCGGGCCGGTGGCTCTTCAGTAAAGTGACGACGTCCAGATCTAATTCAGACCTTGAGTTGAAACCAGTCAAGCGAGTCTGTGCGTAGTCGGAGCTTTCTGTTCCCTTCGGGACCGCATCTTTTAGCGCTTTTGAAGGGAGTTTCCACGCCCTTTAGTGTCTGATAGTTGTATCTAACATACCTTTCTTTTTTTTATCTAACATTTTGTTGTGTTTTTTGTTTGTTTGTGTTTGTTTTATATGTCATGTGTTTCCAAATGCCTTCAATTTTATTAATAATTTTATTAATACACATACGAAGTTTGCAGGTGGTCTCCAATTTTGAGTGTTTGCCGTGCTGTTGACAGTCAATGACTTGTCTTAAAGCCTTTCTGCACGGTTTTACAATGATGCCTGCAATTGTGTGGCAACGAATATGGACGGACTTGGATGGATTGTAGAACATTGGATTTTGGTTTGTTTTGTGGCTGCGTGGCTCAGGTTTGGTTACGAATGATACTTATTTTCTACTATATTTTACATGTATCAGTTTTAATTCAACTGTTTCTTGGGACTGTGATATACTGGTTAATGTGGCGTTGGGTCGGGTGGGGTAGTGTTTGCAATATGCTTTTGAATGTTTTTGCATTTTATTTATGCATTGCGACACTTTGACCGAAACCCACTACCACTTTTGCACTGTTTTATCATGCATAATTTTCGTTCTGAAACCATGGCTGTTATTATTATATTATACCTACTGCCGATGAGGCCACAGCATTTTAGTTTAGATATTTTGTTCTGGTTTTATTTGTTGTTTTTTTCTTTGATGTTTAAATATGGTGTGGAATTCTTGTTTTGTCAGGTACTTGCATATTATTGTCTACTATAGATAATTTGTGTGGTTGTTTGCAGCTATAACGCTTATCACATAGATGCTATTGTTTTAAAATTTTATTTGGTTGATATATACGTGTGTGTGTGTGCGTGTGTTGAATGACCGAAAACTGGGAGAGATAAAACATCTCCAATGGGAAAATTTGGCCAGAAAGTGTCAAATATTTAAAAATATATATATAAAATTTGGCGCATATAAAACCAAATATGAAATTTTCTTGTGTTGGGACTTCTTGTGTGTAATATTCAGTCATTAGTCCATTTCGTTGTTGGTTGAAAGCGTTCTTTTTGTTCATGTGAATTTATAAAACAATAGAAATACAAAATGAATTATAACACACAAAAGTTAATAAGCATATAAAAATGTTAAAAAATAAAAATAAAAATAAATAAATACATTCATTCCATCTAAAAAATGGAAAATTTATACTTTCCTTTAAACTTTAGATATTTTAAAATGATTACGTACGTTAGTAGAAGAAAAAGGGGGGTTATCAGGAGGAATGAGAAGGGAGGAGGGAGGAAGGCGTAGCCTAAAGGTGATCAAAAGGTGACAGGTGACAGGTGAGTGATAGGTGACAAATGAGTGATTGACAAGAGTGATTAATGAGGTTAATGAGAATGTTAATAAGAAGGGTAATGAAGATGAAAGCGGTGAAATCGTAGGAAAAAGGTGTACTTACGAAGAAAGGAGCGTCGCAGAGACCACCTTAACGAGTGATGTCCGCCAGGCAACTGAACAGGATTGACCGATGAACACGAGTTATGACATCATCCTCCTAGAGAGCGCTGCGATCGACGCTGTGATTGGTCGAGGCGAATGCTGCTTTCTGATTGGTTGCTTCCATTTCACCTGAAGGGATGGCAATACCGACCTTCCTAAAGTGGTTCTATGACGTCATGTTCTAGAACAATCAGTCGACTTACGACGCATGCGCTAGTTATGCGCGAGCTCTGCACGAGAGATGATACAATTACAAACAACATGATGCAATGAAAGTTTTAAAAATAAAATGTTGAATTTTACTTTTAACAATTTTTTTAATATTAAGTCTACCGATGAACACGGGTTAGGACATCATCATCCTAGGGGACGTTACGATCGGCGCTCTAATTGGTTGCTTCGATAGCGCCTGTGGGGTGGGGGCTGACAGTACCACACTGCTACGAGTATGATGCAAAGATTTAGCACGTGACATCCAGACTTATTGCTGCTAATTAGGATCATGAAGAAATTTTGATTACTTTTTTAATTAATTTTTTTTAATTGAGTATTTTTTTTTAAATTAAGTAATTTTTTTTGTCAACTATTTTGTAAATGATTTTCAAATATCGTGAAATTAAGAAATAGATTACTGTAATGATAATAATTTAAGTGAAATAAAGTAACGAAAGTGTTTAAAAAGTTTTATAGAATCAAAAGTTTTGAAAATAAAGAAAACTTTAATTTTTAATGACATTAATTTTAGAATGCACAAGTTTTTAATGAATTAAGTGAAGTTTCATTTTTTAAATGAAATGTTTTGCTGAAAAGGAATAATTAGTTAAAATATTTTTTTAAATATCAGTTACTAATAAATTTGCAAAATCATATAAACAGCTTTTGTACCAATGTGTAAAATAATATTTTTTTTTATAGTTCAAGTAAAACAATTTTTTTTTAACTGGCTAATAATATTTTTTGAATGAACATATTTTTTTTTTTTATGAAAGTAATATAAAAGGTTTCACCATTCTCAAATAAGTTATATGTTAAGTATATAACTTATACATGTGTTGATACATTTTGTCTAAATGTATGTGAACTTGTCGGGTTTTATGTAACAAAGACATCACCAACCCTATATATATATATATAAATATATAATATATATATATATGATGAAAGGGCGTTCTCATTATAACCGTTACCTTACCCATTAACCCTTATTTCGCTTACATTTAATGCTATTGGTAGAAAGACTAAACTAGTGAATTTAGTTCCAACTTTAAAAGAAAATAATATTATATGAATGAATTGTGTAAACGAGTACTTTGAGGAATAACTTCGTGTTTTTTTAAAGACACTTTCTTAAAAAACATTACAGAATCACTTTAACTTGTTATTTTAAAATGTTTAGAAACATTTATGTAACTGATTCATAAAAAAGTTTTTAGAACAACAGTTTAAAAAAAAATACTTTTAAATGTTTTGTTAACGAGTGGTTTTTTTTTTTGTTTTAAGTGGCTCATTTTTAGAATTTTCGTTCTAAACTAAACATGTGTGTATTAGAAAAAACAATAAACATATGTTTCAAACGGCAAATCACCTGCTTAATGCTTATAGCGACCGCTCAAATACTTATAACGACCGCTCAAAACATGTTTTGAGCAGTCAATTTGTCGTTATAGACTAAACATATCTATTCTAATAGATCACAGAATATGTTTATAAGGATTAATCGCCCGCTCAATGCTTATAACGACCACTCAATGCTTATAACGACCGCTCAAATGCTTATAACGACAGCTCAAAACATGTTTTGAGCAGTCGATTTGTCGTCATAAACTATATATACATGATATACATAACATACATATGTTACATATGTTATATACATGATATATATATATATATATATATATATATATTATAAATATGTTAATAAGTCTTTAAAAAATATAAAACTCCTTTTATATGTAACAGATAAAAAACATTAAGTATCCGTTGTTCGAAAAAATTTAATCTGCGTATTATTTTAAGGGGTCAGGTAACCTTTGAACTCACAAAATACATGAAAAAGGGACCTCTATAAGAATTACTGTAACTGCGTAACTAATTGACTTTGAATTATAAAATTTAAAATACATATCACTAAAGGTTTATTTTATAAATTAAAATTCTCCAAAAATGCATACACTCATACAAAGCTTTTAAATTGATTTTAAAATATAACAAAATTGTTAAAAAAGAATTATCCCTGCATGTATTGCGTGCATGATTTTTCCCTTTTGAATCTCTAACACCATCCATTTTTTTTAAATGAGTACATATATGATGTGTTCACAAAATGACCTACGATGAAAAAAATTAAATGAGTAGATCCTGAGAAAAAATTTTTTTTAGAGAAATTCGAAATATCGAGTTTTTTTGAAATGCAAAAGTAGTCATGAATTCTAAACTTCTTACTTGAGAAACATAATAATAGGTCATTTTGCGCATCTGTATAGTTAAGACATTCAATCAAAATTTCATGAAATTCTAACCAACCATTTTTCAGAAATCGTGCGCGCAAGGACTAAAATCACCGTTTTGAGAAAATTGACTTAAAAGATCAAACTACCCCTTGATCATATAAAACAAGAACAAAAAATCATGCGTCAAGCATAGATTATGTAACACTTTCCAACGCTTCCAAAATAATTTTACATACCATACCGTATAATAAGCTGGAAGATAACATCTAAGTATACAATTTGGAAAACGCATAACATATTTAAAAACATAATGTCAAGAATTTCCAACATATACAATATTCGGAAAAATATCCGAATACTTTTATTCAGCCCTGTATAAGATCTATAGATTTGTATATATACTACATAGGATGATACATTTTAGTTCAGTTAGGAAACGCGTAGCACAGTTTAAAATTCTCCGTCTGGAGTTTCTGTCAATAAACGGAAATGTGTTCGCGAACTTTTGTGCTTCCCTGTATAGAAGCTACAGAATTTATACACACCACGTAATAGACAAAAAGCGAGTTAAAATTAAAATCGCGTTCAGTAACTTAAAACGCACTTCCAGGAATTATTGTTAACAGACAGTAGAGAATTCTTTTGTGTGTCCCTGTAAGTGTAAATGAACGATAACTGCTATACACACAATATTATGTAGTAAACCTCTTGTAATGCACCTTAGTGATATATATCAATTTCAATGCGTTTAAAATAGTGAAAAAATATTTAAATAATCCGCAGACGATTTTTCTCCATAGACGTAATGTAACGGAATTCTTTTGACTGTCCCTGTAAAGTAACTATAAGTGCTATGCACACTCTATTCCATATTAAGCTTCTTGTAATACACCTTAGTGATATATATCAATTACAATGTGTTTGCAATTGTGAAACATCATTAAAATAAACCGAAAATGATTTTTCCCCATAGACCGCAATAGAACGGAATTCTTTTGAGTATCCCTGTAAAAAAACTATAAGTGCTACACACTTCGGTTGAAATTGGGAACATGCTATAGATAACGACAATAACATATAAAAATTGCAGAGCAATCCGAGCATATTTACGGGAGCTAGAGCACGGACAGACGGCCAGGCGGCCATACGGCAGACGGACAGACGGCCAGACGGCCAGACGGTAGACGGGCAGACGGCCATACGGCAGACGAACCGAAGTCATAAACTTCAACTAGGTTGGAAAGTGTTAAAAAGCTCAGACTGTATTAGACATGACTCCTCTTCTAAAGTGAATTTTTGCATGGGGTTAATTTTAAAATGTTCCCAAAGAATCATTTTTAATTATAAGATAATAAAACAATTTACGAAATTTTGACACTTTAAAAGTTCTCTGACTCCATAAGCATGTAACATAAAAACTAAAGAAATGATTGCGTAAACATGAATAATATGAAATAAAAAACCTTAGGTATTTGTTTAAAACATGTATTAAAGCTTTAAAAAATATGAAACTGTTTTTAAAATTTAACACAAAGAAATGGACGAAGGTTGCATTGATAACAAATAATCCCATGAAAGTAAAAGCACAAAGTATTCTTTAACAATCCATAGGTTTTAAACCAAATGGTGTGATAGAAGGAGCTGTGTGACTGTGGTAATCACTATGTACTAAAGTACCTGTTAAAAATGCATAAGAATTTGAATCATAAGAAATTAAAGCCTAAGAAAAACCCCTACCCTTTTTTAATGTGTTCTATGTTTCATTATGTTTACAAAAAAGTATGAGTTTACTAATCATAACAAAATTCATTATTTGAACTTTAAGTGTAACCATTGTAAGGAAAGGTTTTCGAAAAAGAATGACTAGATGAATCATGTTAAGAATGATAACATATCTAAACAAGAAACAATTCATGAACATCCAAAAAACTGCTGAAGTATCGAATGGAAACCAATAACGATACTCTTTGTTTGTCTTAACTCATGTTTCGCATTTAATAATAGGGAAAACTTTAACCAATTAGATGACGCTTTAGTAATACTCATCAAGTTCGATTATGTAATATTTATGTTTTTAAATGAAGTGGATTGCGTTTGTAAAAAGGGATCAAAAAGTTCATGTGGAAACTATTCAAATTGTACTGTTAAAAGCATGTTAATAAAAATTTATTGTTTAAACATTTATGTGTTTTTTATTTCAAAACGTGTATGAGTGTCTTTATTTATGTTAAATCGTTTTTACTAGAATCATAATTTTTAATCAACAATACTCATTAAGTTTTATTAATTATTATTTTAAACAATTTATTGAAACGTTGAATATATTAAACTTTATATCTATCATTTTCAGTGATTAATTAAACCTTTTTTAAGTGTCTTGTGTTGTTATACTCACGTTTGAACGTGATAGCAGTACACATATATAAACATATTAGTAAAATAAGAATGTTTAAAATGATTTTAACAACTAAACATGAAATGAATAAGCTGTATTCTAAAAAAACTTTAAACATATTGTCATTAAAATATCGCCAAGCTATTTAAATATAGCCAAATGATTGACAAATTATTGCCAAATTACTAAAATATCGCCAAATAATTGGTAAAATATCGCCAAATAATTGGTAAAATATCGCCCAAAAGTCTTCAAAGTTGTTTTAGTACATATCTGTGATTGGCTAAGCAATTAATCACATGATTATTCTGAAACGAGCGCCTTCTATAATTTGTTAATTTTAGATGATGCAAGACAAATTCGTCAGATTGTTTGCAGTCATTGCGGTGTAAAGACGTTCACTGATGCTGTTTGTTTAAGTTAAAAATATATTATTTACTTAAACAGTTTATTAAGTTAAAAGTTCTGCCAATATAAGACGACTTTTCAAAAAATAGGCAGTAAAAAGGGATCACTTTCACAAAAGAAAAAAAATAATATATAGAGAGACAGACTTTCAAATTTATAAATCCCAGCTGCACTAACTGTTTTAACATTGCAGATTCATGGAGCACGCTAAGAAATATGCTTTGGTACCAGAGGAAAGCCTGTCTAAACATATCGCTAGCAAGACGCAGATGAACCAGTTTGATTTGGCAATGTCAAAAATTTTAAACAGCACCTTACCTGAACACGAGAAAGTTCAACAATATTATGAACTTTTAAAAAGAAAAATAGACTTGCAAGAGTTTAACAAACTTTTACAAGCCAAACAAGAGAAAGAAGAGTCTATTTTTAAAGAAACAACGACTCAGCAAGAACCCAAGATTTAAGGCGATGCCTCAATTATTTTATCTTCAGTACTTTCTTACATGAAGAGACCTGCCCAAGTGCTACTAGACGGGTTAAAGAAAAATCCAGGAAAATTCAACTGGGATAACAATTTAGTGGTGTCTTATGAAGGAAAAAACATTCCCGATTCAAATTTAGCCGACTAATTTCATCTTATTTTTTCTGTGAACGAGAAAACTCCTGTTAAAGCACAAAAGGAATTATTACAGGCTTTACAAGAGATGCACATACCTGAAAGTTTGATAAAAAATTAATATCTGCCATCGCATACCCATGTTAATGAAAGAAGAAAAGCAGATGTTGTTATACCTGATATCACTATAACTAAAAAGCAAAAGAAGAAAAAATCTAATGTATTGAAATGGGAAGATTATAAATATAGCAGAAGAAACGAAATAAAAGTTTTGTTTTTTAACACTTATCTTTAACAGTAACCAATAAAATCTTTACACATAAAACAGTATTATGAAACACATAAAACCTATACTTACAAAACAGTATTAAAAAACACATAGAAATTAAAGTTATACTTACGAAAAACACGATAGGTTAGCGACTACTTTACCGATAAATAGGCAAAACGCTCTAGGCAGATAGTTGAGGGGTTTGCCGCGAGAGCGACGGTATATGTCTGGTAAGCGAGAACTAAAAAAGAGCCTTCTTAAGAGCCTACATCAGTCACGCGAAAAAACACTCAAGCTAATCTTAAGTCTATGGGAAGGTCCTAGGGCGATTTCTTGCTCGCATTTTAATATTTTTAAATGCTTTTTTTGCATAGGATAGCTGAGGTAAACCTCCAACGTTGCTAGTTTTTACTTTTCCGATTTTGGTTCCAGTTTTTTTTATGTAAGGGTACTTTCACTTTCAGAACCGGTTCCAACCGGTTCCAAAATTGAAAAGTCCCGCTTATAAAAAAACTACAACAAAAATCGAAAAAGTAAAAACTAACAACGTTGGAGATTGACCTCAGCTATCCTATGCAAAGAAAGCATTTAAAAATATTAAAATGCGAGCGAGAAATCGCGCTAGAACCTTCCCATAGACTTAAAATTAGCTTGAGCGTTTCTTCTCATGACTGATGTAGGCTCTTAGGAGCCTACGGTAGTCACGCGAAGAAACGCTCAAGCTAATGTTTTTAAATGATGTTTTTGCATAGGATAGCTGAGGTCGATCTCTAACGTTGTTGGTTTTTACTTTTTTGTTTTAGTTACAGTTTTTTTATAAGCGGACATTTTCATTTTTGGAACTGGTTGGAACCGGTTCTGAAAGTGAAAGTACCCTTATATAAAAAAAACTTGAACCAAAATCGAAAAAGTAAAAACTAACAACGTTAGAGATCGACCTCAGCTGTACTATGCGAAAAACATCATTTAAAAATATTAAAATGCGAGCGAGAAATCTGCCAAGAACTTTCCCATAGACTTAACATTAGCTTGCGTGTTTTTTCGCATGACTGATGTAGGCTTTTAAGCTATCATGTGACAGAAATTTCCACTGTAATCCTTCCCGGTACTCTGCAGATTACCTTACCATTTTAATAGCCATGTTAATCAAAGGTATTCCTTGTTGTGTGCTGCACCATTTGTTAGTGGCAAATGTAATTATTCTGTTAAAAAGCTTTCCATGTCTTCCTGTGCATTTTAATAAAAACCGCATCTTGCACTTGTGTATACTTTTTGATTTATTAAATTTTTATGTGTTTTGTGACTTTTGGATTAAGAGCCTACGGTAGTCACGCGAAGAAACGCTCAAGCTAATGTTAAGTCTATGGGAAGGTTCTTGCGCGATTTCTCGCTCGCATTTTAATATTTTTAAATGATTTTTTTTTTGCATAGGATATCTGAGGTCGATCTCTAACGTTGTTAGGTTTTACTTTTTTGATTTTGGTTACATTTTTTTTATAAGCGGACATTTTAATTTTTGGAACCGGTTGGAACCAGTTCTGAAAGTAAAAGTACCCTTATATAAAAAAACTGGAACCAAAATCGAACAAGAACGAAAAATCATGCGTCAAGCATAGATTATGTAACACTTTCCAACGCTTCCAAAATAATTTTACAAATCATACCTTTTAATACGCTAAAAGATAACATCCAAGTAAACAATTTGGAAAACGCATAACATATTTAAAAACATAATTTCAGGAATTTCCAACATATACAATATTCGGAAAAATATCCGAATACTTTTATTCAGCACTGTATATGATCTGTAGATTTGTATATATACTACATAGGATGCTAAATTTTAGTTCAGTTAGGAAACGCGTAGCACAGTTTAAAATTCTCCGTCTGGAGTTTCTGTCAATAAACGGAAATGTGTTCGCGAACTTTTGTGCTTCCCTGTATAGGATCTACAGAATTTATACACACCACGTAATAGACAAAAAGCGAGTTAAAATTAAAATCGCGTTCAGTAACTGAAAACTCACTTCCAGGCATTATTGTTAACAGACAGTAGAGAATTCTTTTGTGTGTCCCTGTAAATGAACGATGACTGCTATATACACAATATTCTGTAGTAAGCCTCTTGTAATGCACCTTTGAGATATATATAAATTTCAATGCGTTTAAAATTGTGAAACATTATTTAATTAAACCGCAGGCGATTTTTCTCCATAGACATAATGTAACGGAATTCTTTTGACTGTCCCTGTAAAGTAACTATAAGTGCTATGCACACCCTATTCCATATTAAGCTTCTTCTAATGCACCTTAGTGATATATATAAATTTCAATTCGCTTAAAATAGTGAAACATTATTTAAATAAACCGCAAATGATTTTTTCCCCATAGATCGCAATGTAACGGAATTCTTTTGAGTGTCCCTGTCAAAAAACCATAAGTGCTACACACTTCCGTTGAAATAGGGAACATGCTATAAATAACAACAATAACATATAAAAATTGCAGAGCAATCCGAGCATATTTACGGGAGTTAGAGAACGGACAGACGACCAGACGGCCATACGGCCAGACAAACCGAAGTCATAAACACTTTTCAACTAGGTTGGAAAGTGTTAAAAAGTAAAAACTAACAACGTTAGAGATTGACGTCAGCTATCCTATTCAAAAAAATCATTTAAAAATATTGAAATGCGAGCGAGAAATCGCGCAAGAACCTTCCCATAGACTTAACATTAGCTTGCGCGTTTTTTCGTATGACTGATGTAGGCTCTTAACCGATATATTCTGATACATATAAAACATTAAAAATACTATTTCACATTTAAAAAAAATGGACTATTAATGTGGGTTAAAATGCATATTCACCTAGTATTTTATGCAATTTAATTTTCTATGATTTGCATTTGTGTTTATAAAAAATCTTTCTTGTTATATTTTAATACACGTGTTAAAACGATTAAGAATTCTCAATTAATTAGTTTAGAAAAAGATTACTTTCAAACTAAATATTGCATACAATAATAAGGTGAGAAAACTGTCTCGTTAAATGTTATACGTATTTAAATTTAAAACCCTGTGTTCATGTACATAAAAAAATTATTAACTTACCAATAATTAATTTTTAATTCCAATAATTATTTTGTATATTACAGTTATTCTTGATCTTTCAAAATTAAGAAATGAATAAGAGAAGGGTATCTCATAGTAGCCAACTTACAGATAATTTTTGTAGAAGTTTGGCAATTTGACTCAGATAACATAAACAATTTTCACACCGCAAAGTATTCCTTGTAAATTAAGATAAATAGGAACTCCAAAACGTGTTTGTTTGTTACAAAAGATATCGGTGCAGTTTTACGAAAATTATCTATAAGACTTGCATATGTAACTATACCGATAATTTCCGTAAAATAGTGTCAGTTTAACCCAGGACAAATGAACACATTCTAAATCGGAAATTTCTTTTAATAATTGAATTTAAATGCGAACCAGAAAGAAGAATATAGTTATTAATTAATAGTTTTTCTTGTTCAAAATATTTATTTTCTACAGAAGATGTTGGTACAGTTTTACAGAATTTATTGATATGTTGGCTGCTAGAGTGTGACATCTACATAGCTGCTAACTTACAGATAATTTTTGTAAAATTATGTCAGTTTGACTTAGGTCAGATAAATATCTCTTATAACTGACATTTTTCATAATAAATATTGATAGGTAAAAACTACAAATAAAAAAGCAACATTTTAATTAAATTTGTCTAATTCAAATAGTTTTTATTTCCTACTGAAGATATCGGTACGTCTTTATGGAAATTATCGGTACGTTGGTAGCTATGCATCTAGGTAACAAACAGTTATTATTGTGTTTATAAATCAAAATTTTCAATTCTAAGCAAACTAAAATTGTTTTCCATTTGTAATTAAAAAAGGCTGTACCTCACTACTCAATAAATACGAAGTTATAAATCAGTCAATTGCTTTTGCATGTTTTGTTTAATATTTAGTACAAATTCAAAGATATTCACGTTTGTTTAAAATTTCGGAAATTACTAGTTTCAATTTCCCAGGAAAACTTTTCTATTTCTCTAATCAGCATGAACTATATGAATTCTTTACTGTCATTATTTTTATTGAAACATTCAGTTAAGTTTATAACAACTGTTTTATTTTACGAATAGAAGGCAATCTTTAATAAAGATTGCATCTCATGAGAAATTTGGGATGATTGGAAAGCGCCTTTCTTCTAAAGCGATATAATTGAGCTTGCACTGAATTTTCCTAAATCGATATCAGTCAACGCTTACTATGAATCTAATTAATTTTAGACATATCGTGGGAGGAAGCCGCATTGTCCTCAATAATTTACAATCAGGTTTCTATTTAAAAAAAAAAGCTCTTACTATCTTAAAATGTCACATCATTTTTCATGTTATACATCAGAATATATTTTAAATATATTTAGATAAGATAATTTTGAAAATATACCAAAATATAATTTAATGTATTTCAAAAAGTATTCGCATATTATTATCAATATTTTTAATAATGTCAAGAATCTTAAATTAGTTGTACAAAAATGTCTATATGCGAATTTGGGTTCGCCAGTTTGGCCTCTTTTTTTTTATTCAGAAATTCCTAATTCTTACCAGAAATTCCGAATTGTAATTTTTGCTTTATTGAATGACACTCATTTCGTAATTACATAAAGTAAAATTTCTTCTTTCGAAATTCTCGTTATGAATTTTGTGCATATCACATCTTAAAGTAGAGAAGAAAAAAATGTGTTTTTTATGAATCTGATAATTTAATTTAATTGAAAGAAAAATGACCCCCCCCCCCCAAAAAAAAAAAAAAAAAAAAAAAAAAAGGTTAAAAAGCTAAACTGTAAGATGAATTTATTTATTCATTGAACAGATAACAATATTAATAATAATTTTAAATCAATGTAACAGTTTTAAATGACCTTTAAAATGTTTCAATATATAGACTGCAAGTGATGGTGATCATGTCACTTCTGTAACCTAAATGCCCCCAAAGAGTGACGTTACATGGTGACTAAAGTGTGAACTTCTTCAAAAATATAAAATAGGGACAAGAACACTTCAAAACATATTCTTGATTTTAAAAAATATTTACAAATTTTTAATTGTCAATGCAAATCACGTACAACACGTCAGAAATGTGACCACAAAACGACTCCGATGTGAAGTCACAATGTGACCGTAAAGTGATTTTTAAATATATTTTTAAATGAGAAAAAAATATTTTAAATAGGGCCGTTTGAAAGCATTTGAAGGTCTGGACCCTATTATTTTTTGTAGGCCCATTGCAGATTAACCCATGTTTACTTATTTACCAACCTACGGGGGAAAATATCTAAATAGATCAATTTTAGTTAATAAGCAATTGAAAATTATGATATAAACCGTTTAGATGACTCAGAATGTAAGCACAATGATAATAATAATAATAATTTAAAAATAAACCTTCGTCAAATACCACACATAAAACTAAAATGCTATATGAAAATGAAATGAGACTTAGCAAATATACATTAGCATATTAAAAAAACGTTTAGAGAGCCAGGAAATCTACTAAATTTGAAGACTGATCTCGGTTGCATTGAGCTTAACGTCATTAGTTCAAAATAATTTGTTTAAAATCTCCTAAAATAGCGGCTTGCTTGAAATAATATTTAATTCAAGAGACGATCTTGGACAAATCTTGGCTCGATTACCATATGCTTCCGAATTTTTTTTTTTTTTTAACTTAAACTAAAAAGGTTTTTCGTTTTCGTTCAATTCTCAATGAAAAATGAATAACGAACTGAAGTAATTGCAACAATTTTATTAACATAAATTATTGCAACAATGGAAGACAACTGTACAAAATCTAATTTGGGCAGGGTGTTTTTTTTTCTTTCGTTGGAGAAAGAAGTTTAGTGATACACTGATGCGCGATATAATAAATAATATTTTCATAAAGTTAATTCTGCTTTTTTACTCTTAGTGTTTCATTAATTTAAATAATTAGTAAATAAAGAATTTTATTATAATTTCTTTCTTTCTTAAATCACCAACGGTAAAGAAAACAAATTAAAATGTCAAAATCGACGGTGGTATTCCCCTTACCCTCTTCAAATTTTCTTTAAAAAATGGTAAAATGTATCATATGTTTTAAGACAAGAAGTGTCTTATTTTATTTTGTAAATCACACAAATGTTTTCTATTTCCAAAGCCTTTCACAATACATAACACATAGTACTTATGTAACACAGTGCCATGTCACAAGATGCAAAACTACAATGCATTTCTCCGTTTCCAAATTTTGGTGATTTGTAATGTAGCAACAAGGAATTAATTATTAAACAAATACTGTTTTACATATCGTTTTAAAAATGTTAAAATCCTAATAATATTATAAATGAGATTGTGTGTGTAAAGGTTTGGCTGAAGTAAACGTCAAAAACGGAGGCTTTAATGACCTTTTATCTTTGAATAGAGCTAAATTAAAACCCAGAAATGAACATAGGGTAGGTGTTATTTATTAATTCCAAATATTTTTCTTAATAATTGAAAATTTCATTATTTTCATGCAGAGTCAATGAATATTTTTCCTGTAAAATTTAATTGACTATTTTACGTTACTAAGCATAATCGTTGCCAATAAATACAAAACCTGGAACAATAATTTTTCCTCCTCATTTATTTTTCAAATAAAAAATTTCCACATGAAAAATGAAAATGAAAAAAAAAAAAAAATAAGAATTACAGATAAGATTAAATGACGTCATATTAGAAATAAAACATACTTTTTTAAGTATGTAATAATAATACAAGCTGCATGAATTTGAGTAAATACGGGAAGCAAGAAAATATAACGTCATATATCAAAAATAAAGCAGATATGCTTTGATGTTAAAATAAAATGATTTTGGGTTTTTCTGTTCTTTGTTTCCTTGTTTTAGGTAGCTTTCAATACAAAAAATTATATAGCTACCTATTGCAGCCGTTCGGAGGAAAGCAGTTCCGGAAAATTTCGATATATTTTCACCGATCATGACCCCCAGACCCCAAAACCACCCTCCGTTCAAATGTTGATTTATATATATATATATATCCATATATATATCTGACCTATATCATACGATAACGCTCGTATTTATAAATCAATTTTTATGAAACTAATTGTGTGTATTAAGCTCACCAATGTCTCGACCGAGTTTGTTGGCCAGCTTTGTCCGCCATTTTGTTTCAAGATGGCGGCCATTTAAAAATTTAAAACTAAAATAAATATGCAAAAAAGTTAAAAATTCAAATTTATTTTATAATTACGTGTTAGGCTTTGATACAAGAATTCCAGAGAATTTTTTGGTTTACCTCTATCTTAAAAAATGGCTGAGATAGAGCAGTTTGAAATTCTTGGGTGGCTGACATTTTGAAACAAAACAGCACATTAACGCGATTACTCGCAAATTATTTTCTTTCATTGTTGTAATAATTTTCCCAATCATACGCATAAAACTATATATTCATATCCGTTAGCGCCAAATTCTCGCCAAAATTGGCGACATTTGGCGACCAAAATAAGTCTTCATAAATGAAGCCAATTTGGCTATTGCTCAATAATTTGGCGAATTTCTTATTCAAATTCAGTATTAAGGAATCTTTTGTAAACGTTTCTGTGCATTTTAACTTGCTGTTTTCGTGTAACATTAGCTAAAATTTTAAAACGAAGATATAGGAAAGCTACCTTTTCCTCCCGGTACAGGCCGGAAGGACTTTTTTCTTTTGTATTCAACATGAAATGAGTGAGTAAATATTTATACATTATAACATTTGCAGATATTTGCAGATTGATTTGATATAACATTTGCATTTTAAATTAAATGAAACCAATACAATGGCGATGGGAACAATACTTGGCGGTTTATCGGCTGCGCACGGCTAAAATAAAGATTTAAAGTTAAATTTTTAAAAAGTTATAAAAGAACGTTGGAGAATAAAATAGATAGTAAATGTCAACTATATGACAAATTATCCATGTCCAAATTGACGTCATGGTTAGCGGTAAATTATTAGTTTCATTCTTAAAAACTAAAAAATTAACTCGATTGCCTGAAAAAAAAAAACTATTTTTGACGAATGTTAATAAAATTGCATTTTCTGTCACAAAACCTAATGATTTAATATGATTACGTCAAGTAACACCATTTTACTTCTTCCAGTATTAAAATTAAGGCTCAAACGCTTGAAGTATATTGGTACAATCGATACACGTATGTAAATTGTGATTTGGCAACTGTATTTAAGTCCACATTTCTTTTAGCTTTAAAATAATAAAAATTTAATACTTGGAACTTTTTCCAGAGAGAAAATTTCCCACGCCTTGCATTAATAATATTCAAATTTTAATTGCTTAATAGGCGTATAGCCAACATAGTGAAAAAGTACCCAAGCCGTGTTTGCCCCAGGGTTGGCGGCTCACGGAAAATATTTCATCTTGTGCTGCGTTTGTAGTCTTGTCAACATATTATGATGAAAAAGTTCCAGGCTGAGTATCGTTCCCAAGAAACGTTTTATCTAACTTCAAATATTGTGCAGTTGCGTCACTGGATATCCAGGGTGCATTTGATAGTACAGACTGGTTTATTCTGGCGGAGATCATTGATTCTACTCCAATTCCAAGCTATTTAAAATCAATCCTAAAAAATTACCTTTCTGAAAGAAAAATAGGTTTTCAATATTCAGATGGCATCAGATGGTTTCTGTTACACAAGGGTTGCCCGCAGGGCTCTTGCATTGGCCCACTGTTGTGGTTGTTAATTGCGGACGCTTTAATTAAATTTTATAAGGCTGAACATGCACTCATAGTCTCCTACGCAGATAATTTCCTTATAGTAAACGGTTCTGATACAAGAAGAGAATTGGAGACAGTTATGAACAAATCTTTGAACAGCTTTGTGATTGGATGTCAAAACTTTCACTTAAATCTTAGTATTGATAAATCAATAGCAATGTTATTTGGTTCAAATCTTATGGAAAATAGACATCCGATTTTCAAATTAAACAACATCACAATTGATATTGTTGATTCATTCAGATACCTGGGCTTCAATCTTGATAGTAAATTCACATGGCTTGTTCATTTGGACACTGTGAGGTCAAATCTAAGAAACTTTGTACTTAATATAGCAAAGACAGGTTATAGAGATAAAGGTATTCGTCATGAGATTTTGAAGACTTGGTATTTGACCGTAATGGAAAAGCAAATTGCATATGGTCACGAAATTTGGTATGATGATTTGAAAAACCATGCGCTGCGTAAGCTCAGCTCCTGTCAAAGAGTGGGTTTGGGGACAATTTTAAAGTCGTATAGGAATGTCTCAACGGAGGCACTGTGTGTTTTAGCGGGAGTCCCTCCAATTGGTATCAAACTGAAGTATGATGCATTGCAATACAATGTTTTAAAAGGGAAGTCTGTAATACAAATGTGGGGGAAAGAGCTTCGCGGCAAAGATTTTATGACTAACATTAAGCAGTATGAATATCCAAATTATAATATGATAAAGAATTTAGTTTTTATGAACCCATTGCGCGACAGTCCACCTTTTTCAGTTAACCCAATTATTTTTACAGATGGTTCTAAAATGGCCAACGGTACCTCTGCAGCTTTTACTGTATACCACCAAGGAAATTATATATTTGATTATAAAGTCAGTTTATCAAAATGGAACTCAATTTATCAGGCTGAATTGGAGGCAATTAAGTAGGCAATAAAGTGGTTTGTACAATTAAATTTTAAATCAGTGAAAATATTTTCAGACAGTCAATCTTCGGTCCTAGTTCTCCAGCAGATTTTTCCTGCAAATATCATAGTTAGAGATATATTTGATCTATTATATCAAAATCCAGATAAGGTGGTGAACATTGGCTGGATTAAGGCACACATCGGTATATCGGGAAATGAGAGAGCAGATGAATTAGCCAAAAGTGTGATCATTAATGGTCAGGCGGATATACACATAGAATTGCCGGTACCTGTCTCGGCCATAAAGTTGTATTGTAGGAGAGAAGTGTTAAAGACCTGGCAGTTGGAATGGCAATCTTCTACAGTTGGTCGAGACACGTACAACATAATTAAGGAGGTAAAAACAGATTATTTGTGCAGCTCACAGGTGGCACAATACTTTTTCACTGGACATGGCAGTTTTCCTCACTTTCTGTATAAGATTGGAAAGAGAGAAAACGATCTTTGTGAATGCGGTAGTAGAGGAGACGTGGTGCATTATATTTATGGCAGGTGTAATTTAATGATGCATCATTTCAAATTCAATTCAGGCTTGACTCTTAGACAGAATTTATTCAAAACTTTGAATAATCCCGCTAATTATAAAAAACTGGCTGACAATTACAATATTTTAAATGATCTTTATTCTTTTATCAGATATCGCTTTTAAATTGATAATTTTCTTTTACTGCTCAAGAAGACTTCACATTTATTTATTGACGTACATATATTGGAGTTAAATTGGTATGACTACTTATGAACTTTTTCAAAATAGGCTATAAACTGTTATAGACTATGAACTGCTATGAACTTTTTCAAATTAGACTATGAACTTTTATAGACTATGAACTGTTATGAACTTTTTCAATATAGTCTATCTTATATAATGATGAGCACAGTTGCAGTAGACACCTATTATTTTCATAATATTTAGACTTGTGTAACCATACTGGTCTTAAAATTTTGTTTCATTTATTGTTTTGTTTGTAGTTAATTTTTATTTAGTTTTTAGCATAAGGAGGTTGTGTGTTACCTTGCTATTTTATTTTTTTTATGTTAGGATTAGTTTATATATTTTAGTTTAGTAGTATGAATCAACTGGATTCATTGGCGATGTCGCCATTTTTGCTTTTGAGTTTGATTATTGTTTTAATTAACGCTCGTTGACTTAGTCTGCTCCTGTGGCTGGGTGGATTTGGATGGTAGTTGGGATTTTCCGCCTGGTGGTACGCCCATCAGCCTTACGGCTGGGCTCCAGGTTGGGTGCCCCCCCCCCCCCCAAGTGGTTCAGTTGGTAGAACGTCAGTGCGCTTATCTGATGACCCGGGTTCGAGTCCCGGCTTGGGTGCTTTTTCACTATGTTGGCTATACGCTTATTAAGCAATTAAAATTTGAATATTATTAATGCAAGCCGTGTGAAATTTTCTCTCTGGAAAAATTTCCAAATATCAATTATGAATTTATTCATTTGTCGATGCTGGATTTTCTTTGATTTCGTGTTTGCCCCACGGTTGGCGGCTCACGGAAAATATTCCATCTTGTGCTGCGTTTGTAGTCTTGCCAACATGTTATGGTGAAAAAGTTCCAGGCTGAGTATCGTTCCCAAGTGGTTCAGTTGGTAGAACGTCAGCGCGCTAATCTGATGACCCGTGATCGACTCCCGGCTTGGATACTTTTTCACTATGTTGGCTATACGCCTATTAAGCAATTAAAATTTGAATATTAATAAAAATTTGTTGTCATTTTAAAAATTAGCTTTTTTTAATGTTCGTTTATATAATATATTTTTGTAAAATCTTATAGGAAGGAAAAAATGTCATAACTTTTAATGAAAAGTTTAAGTAAATTTAAAATATTTTTAAAAACCTAAAAAAACAAAACAATGTTGTCGAAACAAAAATCCAATTGATCGAAAAATTCGCATAATGCAAGAGCAAAGAAGAAATCAAAAAGTGAAACTTTTTCTCAAGCCGAATTGCGTAGACAATTAAACAAGACGGTCGTGCCAATTCCAAATCTTATAAATGTGAAAGCGCGTAGTAGATATTTTTTAGATATACGTGGAGAATAGCTAAGAATAGGTAAGTTAAGCTCTGTAATCCGGTCCATAGTCAATTTGCTCTTTTTAGCAGGCAAAATTTGGCGCAAAACTAAAAGCATTTTTCTAACCAGGTTTGTTTTTTGCATGGTAAACACTTTTTGGTTTCCTCAATTACCTTTGACTCCTGTTTTCATTGGTTGTAATGTCATTTTTACAAATCTTTTTATATTATTTAGCACACAATTTCATTTTTTTAAGATCGAGTTATGTCAAGGCATGTATAACAAGTAAATACCGTATTGTCTGTTATAAAATGGATAAAGAGTTGGTTAATTAGATATGTTTTTAATTATCGGAGGTGAAATGTTTTCCTTAATTACTGCATTTATTTTTCTTTTAATGTTACGTGAACGACGTCCACGAGTAACACCTATTATAAATGTAAATCTGAGTAATGAAAATCGAAAAATCCAAATAATGACTACAATTTTTCTTTGGAAATTAAAGTTCACAATTTTCAAATGTCAAGAATTTACGATGTTGATAGCTACAAAAAACATTAGAATATATTTTTTTAAACTTTAACTATTGAAAACAAAAACAAAAAAACAATCGACATCACTTGTAACACTTGCAATAACATATTAGTGATTACTTGGTGTTAAATTATTTTTGCAAAAAAAGAAAAAAAGTGCTTTATTGGATAAATTGAAAATTATCATCTATAGAATTTTATTTTATTCTGTATAAAGTTTTTTTCAAAGCTTTTTAATACTATATTTTTAGTTTAAATGAACTTGGTGTAACAATGTGCAATGATTAAACCAGAAAATTATGCCAAATAATATTTTTCAAATTTTTATACCTTGATTAGTATTCAAATGCGTATGTAATAAAATTGTTTTATTAATGATATGCTTCGTTCCTCTTAACATTTTTTATGTAAACACTTCTATATTTTATGTTTGATGAACAATAATATTAAATTTGTATTTTAGGGCCTAATTTATGTTAGATTGACAGTAGAACTTGAAACATGTTCTGACGGGAAATATAGACTATTTCCCACGATGTGTCTAAAATTAATTAGAAGCATAGCAAGGCGTTGACTGATATTGATTAAGTAAAGTGTAGAAAATGCTGAGCAGTATCACTTTGGAAAGTGTAGCGCTACCTCATCATTATCCCATGTTTCTTAAAGGAACTGTCTTTAATAAAGTTTCCTTAGATTTTAAGCTTGTTGTCGGTCAGAGTAAGTTGCGAATATTTTAAAATTTATTGATAAATCTAAGAAAAATTGCAAAAATTAAGAAAAGTTGTTTTGAAAATATTTATAACGACATCAAAATCTTCCAGGAAAATGTAATTAAAATGTTTCAAACTTTCAGAAAGTATTCAGCAATTACTCTTTTCATCATTATAACTTTAATACTGACTTCAAGATAACTTCCCTCTGTCATGCAGAATATTTATGTTGGTTCATAAAGTTAAATTTTTAGCTACTTTGTTATTAAATCTATTTACATAAATATATAAACAGTTTTTAACCATTTTGTTTTTTACCCATTCGTTGACATGATCTTTTCCAAATTTCTTTCAAAAGAATTTTCACAAAATTGCTACATTTAAAAGAAAAAACTACTTCAAACATGATGTAAGTGTCAAAAAATTAACTAAACAATTAGAAATCTACCTAATAATTCTCAGAAAAAAAGTTTATTTTTTTACTATATTTTATGAAAAATAATAAGATTAATTTTGAGATAGGGTAAGTAGAAGAATTATTAACCAAGCCCCAGTATTTGACCTGTGATAGACACAAAACTATAGAAAATGAAAATTAATGTACAGATATGTTGATTTTGGCTGATAGAAAAAGCATATAACTTAGATACATTTTGATTAACAAATTACAATATCCATGTATCACTGTGATGTTTATATGTCCCATGTGAAGAATTTCAAAATCGTCTTTTGTGGTGTCTATGACGAAGCTGAAAATTTTTCACTGTAACTTCAAAGCGGCGAAACTTGAGTCATAATGTTATGATTTAAAGAGGTCACACATTTCAGCAACCATTGTGAATGTGACCAGAGTGACGTCATAGAGGCATCACACCATTTGGATGTAAGTTGTAAGTACCACTTGGTTAATGCAGGATATTTTCTGGCCATCGTGTATCAAAGGATTCATACAAATCCAATATCAACGATTTTTTTAAATATGCATATACAGGGTGTTTCACAAAGGACCCCTTACTTTAAAAATCAATAACCCGGTAATGGTGATAGATAGAAACATGAAACCAGTGGTATGTTTATTAAAACAATCGTAAGAATCTTATGCATCAATCTTAAAATTTAGTTAAAAATAGCGCCGATAGATGGCGCTGCGATAAATAGGCGTATCACATTAAAAGATATTCAAAACGTGCACCTTCAACGCAACAGACATGTCGCAAAGGCAGAATGAAATTGTAAGTGACTCTCTGTAGTGTGTCACCGGAAATCGACACACAAGCTTGACAAATAGCCTCTTCGAGTTCGCCGAGTGTTAAAGGATTGTTCCGGTAAACAATGTCCTTTAATGTGCTTCACAAAAAGTAATCGCAGCGAGTGAGGTCGAGTGAATACGGAGGCCACTCCATGCCTTTTCCCTTCGCTGTCGAATAGTTCAACGCAAAAACTCTATCGTCGAAGTATTGATCCAGAAGGTCAAAAACGTCTTGTGTACGATGCGGACGAGCCCCATCTTGCATGAACCACGCCGTGCCTGGTCGATCGTCTAACGCTTGTTGATTGGCGACAAATTGTTTCAAAGGCGCAATATACCGCTCAGTCGTCACGGTGTCTCGCAAGAAAAAGGTCACAATAATGCCTTTGCGACAGACTGCAGCCCAAACTGTAAGTTTTTGGCTATAGAGTGGTCGTGCATGAGTCAAATGCGGATTTTCTTTACCCAAATATCACCAATTGTGTCTGTTAACGGCACCATCCAGATAAAAATGGGCCTCATCCGTAAACCATATTCGGCCGACATCGAAACAAGAACAATCAATCTTCTCGAGCGTCTTGTTAGCAAAATGCTCTCATTGTCGTTCAGCTTGAACTGGTATGGCGTTCTGGCATTGAATCTTGTAAGGAAACATGTGTAATGATTTCCGCAGGATTCTGTACGTGCTGAATGGCTTGATTCTGGATTCAGCTGCAAGTCTGCGGATAGATTTATTCGGATTACGCTCAATAACTGCAGCAAGTGTCGTTGAATTTTCAGGAGTAACGACGGAGTAGGTCCGACCCACATTTCCGACTTACGCATCGGCCACGTTGCCTGTCTGTTGAAATTTTTTGAAAAGCCCACGAATTGTCTTCCTATCTGGGCCTTTTGCGACTTTAAATCGCGTTTGAAAACTTCTCCTTGTGGCAGTAGGACTCTTATTTAATCGGTGGTACTCCAACACAATATACACACGTTCCTCCACGGTATACATCACTTTCGGAATTATTTTCACTATACGCTAATAGCGGTCAAATTTCAATGGCGAAATCTTCGGCGGCTAGTCTTTCTATGCTTATGAATTCTCTGAAGAAGGATTCTTAACGCTCTCAGCGCCATCTATCGGTGCTATTTTAAACTAAATTTTGAGATTTATGTATAAGATTCTTAAGATTTTTTTAATAAACATACCACTGGTTTCATGTTTCTGTCTATCACCGTTTCCGAGTTATTAATTTTTAAAGTTAGGGGTCCTTTGTGAAACACCCTGTATTAACGAAACTTATAATAATTTGGATATTTGTCAAAGATTCTGAAAATTTTCCTTTTCAAAGCATAAAAATAAAAGCTAAATGTCGCTACTCTAAATTTTATTTTAAGAGCAATGGCAAATAATTTTTAAATTAAGAAACATAATAATCAACTAAATGCAAGTAAAGAATAGCTATCATAAAATATAAGGAACAATATATTATCTTACCAAGCATTATGATATTTGTATCCAAAGAAATGTCTATATCTGCTCCGAAAAGAAATTTCCAAATTTATATTATTTTTTTCATTATGAAACATTAGATGAAAGAACAGTTTTCACTCTTTTTGTAAATGAAATATAACAGTTCTACCTGTTTTTTTCTAGAATTCTAGTCTAAATCTGACATCTTACCTTTATCCATACACCTCATGCATTTGATTGCGTGCACGCTCTCTCAAACAATAATATATAGATTCATTTTTAGTTCATTATAAATAAGGTATTTCAAAAACAAAAATTATTATCAGAACAGAAGAAAAACTTGTAGAAAACAATAAAAATAAACCATTTTATTTTGATATTCTTACTCAGTGTATTTTTTCAAAAATATATATAAAACATTTACTTCGATCCACACCTATATACTCTTTAAAGGTAAAACGTGAGTACAATACTGAATATCAGTAGATTTTGCTTCAAGATCATTCAAAACTGAAGTATTGCACTTGAAGTGTTGAATCTAACTACAAGAGATATTTCTGGTCATAGCCGAGAATGTCACGTATATCGTTAAGTAGTCCGCATCTTGACTTAATACTGGAAACGCTATCAGTTGTACCATTTGCTCCGCCTCTTTCAAATCTTAGATGTTGGCTTTAGGACTAGAAGCATCTTAATGCCACCTGAAAGTTTCAGTTTTGGTATTATGTATGTTTTCAAGGAAGATCGAGGGAAGAAAATACAAACAATTATTTTCATAAAAGAAATGTAGCCTAAGAAATGTTTTATTACGGTCTGAAAAGGTTGCTATGCTGAGAGTGATAGGATAATATTTAAGCAATAAAAAAGTGTAGAATCTGCCGTCGTAATATATTACGAATTTTGAAATGCATTACAAAAAATTACGATTTATTGAGCACAACCTCACATTATTTTTGTTGTTATCCGATAAAACACATTTTTTTTACATGAATGGAGAAATCAAATTCATATTTTGACTATCTTCGCATACCACTATTCCCCTAAGAATGATTAGCTCAAATTAAAAGGAAATTGCAGACTAAATTTATAAGATATTTTTATTTTGAGTATATGTATAAAAATACATTTTGCATTAAAATTATAACGTCACAAAAACATTTAACATGAAGGTTTACTTACATACGAATACACACGAGATATTACACCTGTATAGCATAAGAGATTTCAGAATATTTTGAGAATTCTTAAGTGTACAATTATCGTTTTAATATAAAGGACATTAAAGTAAAACTGGGTACCCTGTTTTCCTGTTGATGGGTGCTGGCGTCCGCTAGTAGTGTGTCATCGTCTTTTGATGTGAGTTAATCTCTGTGTCCGTGCAGTGCTATTAGAAAGAAATTCCTCTCAAACGTTTTAAGTTTTCTGCTCTGACGGATCTATTTACGTAAATAAACTATTGTTTTCTATAGCTTTCATACAATATTTTGATGCCAAAAACGACTCTGTTGATTTTTGGGGCAAAACCGAGTACCCGTGATTTTGTATTGAATTCTGTAATAGTTTCCTCCCTCAACAGGTGGTGTTAGAAGAGTACAATATTCAGTCTTCAAAGAGTGGGCACATGAGGAGTGCAGTGGATAGAGAAGTAAAAGCTCAAAATGCCGTTACATGACAATATTAAAAATTTGCTTGAGAGCCTGAACAAAAAGGTTACTCACCTTAAAAAATGTTTATATGTTTTAAAGTTTGATTCAAAATTTATTAGAATAAAGCTTTTTGTAACTGGAAATGTAAAAAAATTATTTCTGAATAGTACCCGGTGTTACCCTACCACCAAAATTCGCAGCTGTTTCAGATGGTCCTGGAAAACGCATTTTTTCAAGTAGAGAAAAATTTTCCTGGGGCTTTTCAATAACCCAGATGTTCCCAACCGCTTTTGTGGGGTGATCCGATTTTTACGCTCGTCTACACTTTTGTCAACAAAGGAAAACCATTAGGTACCCGGTTTTACTCTACTTGTCCCTACATATTTATAAAATGTTTCCAGTTTATCACATTTATAAAGAAACTTTATCCAAGAAAGGGACTTTCTAAACATCATACATCTCACTGAAAGAATTTGCAATTACATTTTTGCACTAAATAAGTGCAAATGTATTTTTTTTTTGTCATTTATGTTTTGTTTTGCAAACTTTTGAATGAGAATGTATAAAAAACCTTTAATGTGCAAATTATAACAAATTAATTTGGACTTGATGTTTTAAAAAAAATTAAAATAATCTTTCAGTGTAATTGAATATACTGCGCATGAGATTGGGCATATTAGTCCAACCGTCTAATTATTTAAATGCCATTTACGTGTGGATTAGCATTGCATACTTCTACAACTAATATGTCGGTTTAGTTTTAAAAATTGAATTTGAATTCCAACAACACCTCTTCAGCAGTGATATTCCTTCTGAACTGAAAATGTGTATTTCTCTATGAAATAAAACTACTGAACACGTTAATCACCCAGAAAAACTTTCACTTGCTCTTCTTTTGGAAATAGAAAAAAAATCAAATTTAAGATTGTTTTTATTTATTATTAATACAATATTAAAGGGAACATTTCTTTATGTAACATATTAACCCTATGATCATTTGAGGAATTTTGTGTATTTTCATTAGAATGCTTGTAAATCTCACAAAATGCACATTTTTGAATCGGGGTTTGATGCTATAAAATCTTTCATATCGCTTCATTCAATAAAAAATTTTTTTTTTCACATCCATTTTAATATGATTTCTGAGAACGGAAAAACACGTGCTTGCCGATTATAGGATTAATAAAAACATGATAAATAAAATAAACTTTAATAAATTTGTACACAAGGGAAATGAAATAAAAATAGCTCTAAAAGTAAGCATTTCCGTTTTTTACAAGCCCAACCAGTAACTGAGAGGTTCTGCTGTTAAAGCTGATAGACGCGGTGCTGGGTTTAAACCTGTGTCACGCTCGTCGGCCTAATTGTTCAGAGTTTTCACTGGTATTCTTCGAAACTGCGTAAATACGGGTTAAGTTTCCTTGGAAAAATAACCCACGGAGAGCAAAGTTCTACTCGACCTATATCTCTCGAGCAGATAATAGACCGTAACAAATACCACCTCCAATTTGTATCGAATGTTTTGTACGAGGGAGTATTGCATCATTATATAAAACCTTTGTCCTCTCCGGGACATCCAATATCACGCACTGAGATTTTTTGTTTTATTGTATTTATTTACAAAGAAGTCTAATGTAATGCAGGCGCTATATAAAGCCAATTTAGTTTATTACGGTCATTTGGAGATCAAACTCCTTATTACCGGGTTACAGAACATAGCTGAAAACCATTTTTGGTTATTCGCTATTGGAAACGCGAATAGATTTTTTACATTTATTATATATATATTAGATCGTCCACTAACAACACCAAAAACACTTTTATATGAAAAATATCAATTATGCATTCAAATAAAGCTTTGAAAGTTATTAAAATTGTTACTTTCGTAGTAGCTGCCAGTCAAAAGTTAGTAGCCGAGGAAATCGACAAACATTTCGTAATTTACAGCAGACTTTTTGATTCTGATAATTACAGTTATGCGTACAATTCGATTACATATCTGTTAAATTTGAGTTTTATTTGTATTATTTTATATTTTATTTATTTAGATATGAAGTTTTCATTTCGCTACGAAAAATTAGCCAAAATCAAATACTGAACTATTTGTATTGTTTTAAGTTCAAACGGGTTAATATTTCGCCATCGGGCTGAACGTGATAGAGACAGATTTTTAAAAAATCATGCTTACAGATTAATTCAAATATACAAATTAATTAATAAATATTTTAAATCCTACAAAAAATCAATAAATTGAGATGCAGTTTTCAAGCATATTGCATTTGACAGAACATTTTTCCCCTATACGAAAGTGTAAAAAGTGAAATTTTGCAATGTGTAGAAGTTAAAACAATTGCAGTAAAAGCGACATTTTTTGGTCAGTCAGCGTTACTCACGGACATATTTTTGCTTTAAAATATAGATATTCATAATCAGCACATCTATTTCATTAGGCATTTAATAGTTTTTAGATCAGAAGCATTAACTTCACCGATTTTAGTTGCATAGACATTTTTTTTTTTCGCTCTTGCTTCATCGCAGAAGAAAGATCAAAATTTGAGAAGGGATGTCATGGAAACAAGTAAAATGCTAATAGGCAAAGGAAAGTTCAACTCGAGAGGAAAAGGTAAATGATGGGAAGAGTGCTAGTATTATTCCATATCGCAAATGTAACGATTAGCAGCCAAGAAGTTTGGAAGTAAACTGCAGATAATAATGAAACAGAAGTTAAACTCAAACTACATTAAATACAATTTGCATTCATGGACGATTTTGTTGAAACACATTTTTCAATCCGGAGTGCTGCACAGTAAAAATAACTGTTAAACTTACATAACAAAAAAAACTGTTTATTTTACGGAAAAATTCTGTATTTATTACGAACTTATGACCATATACTATTAAAATAACAAATTTCTCAGTAAAACAGATTATTTCCGTATAATAAACGGTATTTAGTAGCCTACTGGTTGATAATATTTTTCTATAAGTCAACAGATTCTTTATAGTGTGTGACGTTTGAATTCATTATTCTACAAACCACAAAAATCTAAACTGAACCTTTAAAAATAAGATTTTCTATCTAGTGTAATTAAATAATCTATGAAATAATTCATACAAAATGTGTGCGTATGCTTAATTTCAATGAATAGGTTATATTTGTCAAGTTATTTTAAATTGATAATTTGTTTTGTTTTTATGTCACGAACAAAAAAATTAAAAAGCAATAACGCTGAAATTGTTTTCTCTTTTCTCCATCATCCAAATATTTCTAAACAATATTTTTGCAAAAAATAGGAAACGTATGATCAGTAGAGGATTAAAATAACAGTTTGATTTCTATATTTATGGTCAAACCAATCTCATATCTTTTCGAATACTAAATCATCACTCATTTTTGTGAATGGTTTAGTGAAAGAACATGTTATGTTACATTTTCAATTTTATTTTATTTTATGGATGATGTCTTGAGGCCTTCTATCATATGGTAAAGATAAAGTGCTAACATAATTAGTTTTGAGGATCTGAAACATTATTTACTTATACATATTTCAATAGTTAATAATCTTAATATCATTAATAATTTTTAATATTTAATAATTTAAATAATATTAATAATATTTAATATTTAATATTTAATAAGTTAAATAATATCAATAAGTTTTAATATTTAATATTTTAAATAATATTAATAAATTTAATATCTGTAAATTAAATGTTAATATTTTTTTAGACAGTTTTGTACCACCTGTTCACTTTTTCAGAGGCAAAGTAATTCTGCAGATGTAATGTTGAAATGATTAAATGACACCAGAATTTACGAACAAATTGATTCGACAAAAATATCTGTTCTTCACACACATTATAAAAGCAAAATTTTAATTGAAAATTTCTTGTGCAATATTCGCAGTTGGAAATTAAAATTAAATAATAAATATAATATATTACCGCTTTTCAAAGGGTCAAGTTTTTAAACATATGCTATCAAAAGAAATAAAATCGATAAAATTTACAACAAAAAGCTTTTACTTCAGTTTTCTCGAAATTTATCTTTTGTTTTGTCTTCGACTATCATTGAAATATTACTTTTATTTGAAAAAACTACGATTCATTTAATCTTTGCGTATATATTTCACTGAAATTCTATATTCGGATTCACCGGATACGTTTAGCCTCTTGTTAGTAAACTATAGAAACCCCGAAGTCCATTTCCTTTCAACAATACTGGGCTTTCAGAGGGAGAATTTGCGCAATCGCCCCTCTTAGCGTAATACATGAGCTTAAATGAACATAATTCATACCAAAAATCGAAGTTCATTTTCTGTACAATAAGCAGCCATTCAGTTTTCGCTAAACTAATTAAATGTTGCCCGGAGCAGCAGCCTTTCAGTTCCTGTGATGGATTCTATTCAATATAAAAGGGGTTGTAGGAAAATCAAAACAGGCGACTCAACTGCACTCAGAGTGGATGATGTTGAATTGTCGAGTCAACAAAGCGTGGATATAACAACAACGGGATAAATTAATTTACTCGTATTTAGGAAACTTAGAGGACGGCAAAAATTACTGAAGACTGTTCATTCATACCACTTTATCAGGTTAAAACATACGAGTTTAACTTCTATTTAAGATGGAAAAATGGAATTGTTTCTTTATTTCAACTCATATAATTTATTTGACGGGAAGCTTTTCATGAGAACTTCATATAGAAATTTTGAGAATTATATGTATATACACATATGTGTATATCTAACTATAATAAAGAAGGAAGTTTGTGTGTTTGTGGGTTGTGTTCTGAAGAGACCGCTGAACGCAGAGCTACAAAATTTGGAGAGAAGGTACCTCTATGCATGTAGTTTTGTACCTCGAGGCCCGATTTTGGAATTTTTGAATGTATTGTTTTAATTAACTTTTTTATGCGATTTTTAGTGTTTATTCACGTTTCGCTGCAACTTTTCCCATTATAACCAGAATCCGGTTCCAATCTTTTAGCCCAATATAGTAAATTTTGTCCCCTTCTCAATAAAGTTTATGCGAAATTCCTACAGCGATTTTTGAATTTTTGGCGAATTTTTCCTCTCGACACTAAGAAATTTTGCCCAGATTGCTTGATTGATTCGGAGGTTGATTCCATTTCATCTACGACATATTTACTTTCTTCTAACTTTAAAAGAAGAAAGTATTGGATTCATGAAAATTTTCAACTTCCGTTTTTCCACGGATTTATACGTTTTAGAAGATCCTGAACACGATTTGACTGTTTTTAGAAAATGTCTGGCTGTGAGTCTGTGACTCTGTCTGTCTGTATGTTACTAAAATTTTGTGGGCAATCTATCTCGAGAACTAATGCACGAAATTTAATAAAACTTTATATTCATTTAATCCCTGAAATAAATTGGTTCTGATTAGTTTTTGGTGAAAATCGAGCAATAACGGGCGCTGTTATGCTGCATTTTTAGCGATTTCCGGAATAGCTCTATCTCAAGAACTAATACACTTATTTTCATCAAACTTCAGATTCATTTAGACATTCCCATAAATAGACACTGATTACGTGTTGGTGTAGATATCTCAACAGGTGGCGCTGCTATATCACTTTATTCATGATTTTTACGATAGCTGTATTTCAAGAACTAATGCACAGAATTTCATCAAACTTCAGATTCTGTTAGACGTTGACATAAATAGATGCTGCTTATGTTTTGGTGTAAATAGCCCAACAGGTGGCGCTGCTATGCTACTTTTTCATTATTATCACGATAACTATATTTCAAGAACTAATGCACGGGTTTTCATCAAACTTCAGATTCAGTTAGACGTTGACATAAGTTGTTGTTGATTAGGTTTTGGTCTAAATCTCCCAACAGGTGGCACTGCTATGCTACATTTTGTAGTATGTACATGATTTTAGCAATATTCATATCTCAAAAACTAATGCACGGAATTAAATAAAACGTTAGATTCAGATAGACGTTGATATAAATAGGTGCTGATTCTTTTTAGTGTATGCGAAACCCGTGTGAGATAGAAGATAGTTTTGGGATTGGCACATTCGACTAGTTTTTTCTCTTTTTAGCTTGAAAAAAGTTGATAATTCTTCATAGATAAAAAAAAAATCACAATTTTAAAAGGGAAGGGCGTAATAGTTATTATCCCGAAATTTTTATTACATTTTTTAAAATTTCATTTTTAATGTGTTTTTTTTAACTTTTTTTCATGTTTAGCAACGTGTTTTGTTTCAAATGACGTCACAAATCGCCCACTAGAAGTCAAACACCGTTGGAGGGCAGTTGGGATTGGTAGCTGATAGGATTGTAGGCACAGCTAGAAGTCAAACGGGCAATTGTGATTGGCATATGAGAAGGTCATTAACTGATTGCAATTCGAACAGCGAGTTGTGAATTTTTTGCTATTTGTTTTATGCAATTTTTAGGGTTTTTAATTGTACGTGATGTCATTTATGTATTTGATTTCAGAAATTAACAACAATAACTTGCAATTTTTGTGAATCAAAATAAAAAATAGTCATTTTGTTTCTGTTTCAAAAGTTAATGATAATTCCTAATCTTTAACGCCGTTGATTTAATTCTGTGTGTGGGGGGGGGGGAGGTGAATGTTCTATTGTAGTTTAAATATCGCGTTAATGCTCTGATCGAAACTCCCTCCTTCCCCACCACCCTGCCTCCAAAATCAGAACTATTCAATTATTAGTCCGATTCAAACGAAATCTTTTTTCAGTTCCCCAGGTACTAGATAATGTTCGGTATCATTTTTTCAGCCCTTGGTTACCACTATTTCTGAACATTAATCACCAGGGAGGGGTATTTCTTCGGGCTCTATGGGCCCAATTTCTATGAAAATTAGTTCCTTCAACTTAACACGAACTAGATAAGATATAGATAACTAATTAAGATACAGATTTGGCGCCACCTGGTGGTAGAATAGGTTTTGCAGCGTGTGCGCAGCACGCATGCTATACGCTGTCGTAGGCAGGAGAGACACGTGCCGCTGTTTCGTTCGGAAAAAGTTTAGTTTTGAGCAAAGTGCACCCCCTGTCGGTAGAAAATTCAACTGAAAGATTTTGCAAATAATCTTCGTCCGATTCAAACAAAATCTTTTCCGACATTCTTCCTAGGTCTCCCAGGTACTAAATAAACATCGGTATAATTTTTCAGCCTTTGGTTACCACCATTTATGAATATTAATATCCAGGGGTGGTGATTTATTTTGTCGGGGTCTATGGGCCCGATTTCAACGGGAATCGGTTCATTCAACTTAACATGAACTAATTAAGATATAGAATTGGTACCCCCTGGTGGTGGAAAGTGGAACTGAAAGATTTTTAGCGCGTGCACGGCACGCCTTCTACACGGTGCCGTAACCAGTGGGAACGAGTGCCGGAGCTTCGTTCGGAAAGAGGTTTATTTAGAACAGAATGCTATACCTGGTGGTGGAAAGTGGAACTAAAAGACTTTGCAGAGCGTGATGTCTGCTATACACGGTATCGTAGGCAGAGGGAACACGTGTCGGAAAATTTGTTTAGAACAGAATGCATCCCCTGGCGATGTAACAAACATTTTCCTGTGTGTGCGCAGAAAATGGCTATTTTTATTGAAACCGCAAAAGAAAGTAACCGATTTGATAATCCCAGACATCAAAATAATTTCATTTTCACTCATCCTCGAGTATTAAGAAATATTGGAGGTATTGAATCGTACTCAAGGTCTGTGCGTATTTTTCTGATTCCGAATATGCGAATTTTGTGAAAATCCGACAGTAAACATTTTTAATGTTGACCAAAAACTGACCTATTAAGAATCAAATGACCCAGACATTTGAGGAGGTGGTATTAAATGTACTTCCGCTTCGGGGTCCATCTCTCTATTTCATTTCTGAAAGTCAAAGAGTTACAAGAGAAGCGAATTTTAGTTTCGTATTTCGTATTATTTTTTGACGGGATCTGCTAGTGTATAATATATATATATATATATATATATATATATATATATATATATATATATATATATATATATATATGGGTCATTATCTCGGAAATAGAATGTTTTAAACATAGAAATTTCAATCAATGTTTCTTTTACTAATATCCACAGTTAATGTTTGAACCATTCTCTAGGAACTTTCAACCTCTTTTTTAAATTATTTTAAATTATGTGCACTGTAAAAAAATTATTCTGTACAAATACGGGTATTTTTGTGAAATTACGTATGTTTTATGCGAAATTTCAATCTTTTACCGGAAACATTCTAATTTAATACTCCACAACAACAACAAAAAAAACGAAAATTTTATTTTTATCCTTATTCGTTTAATGCTAAAACGGAATAGTACCCTTTAAGACGAAGAAAAATGTTCCGTCTCATTTGAGAGAAAACGGAAAATTTTCTGTTAAAATTTCATAATTGACAGATTGTCCTATAACCAAGCGGTTGGACATGACCAGTTGGCCTAAGTGACAGAGAATGTATTCTCTAATAGCAAGTACTCAGGTTCGAATCCGGAGGAAATAAAGGTGATAAAAAACGGGTGTGATATTAATCAGGACAAATGCCTATCACGTTTAAATATGCATTAGTATATGTCGTTATTATTTAGATTTTTTTTTTAATATTGCTTACATTTATTTCTAAAAATAGAAATTTTTCGCCTTGAATAGCTGGAAATTTTCATCTTGAAACTGGAAGGATACCAAAACGAAAATTTTGTGTAAAAACGGAGAATAGACGGCAATTTTGCTGCCAGTACATTTTTCGTTATTTCACGGTTCTTTTTTTTTTCTACAATGTAGGTGGTCGCATACTTTGTTTCATTATGTTGAGCTTAATTTACTCGCTTATAGTAAGAAATGTTGGTTTAATTTCTTTTATTTGATGTGTTATAATTGAGTTAAAGCGTTGAAGCATTTGCAAGGGACGCACGTGCTAAATCCATGTTTAACGCTTTCAAATTTACTTGTACACCTAATGTATTATCATCGGACGATTACTGCATCGGAGGATTCATCTACGGAAGATACAGATACTCTGCGCCATGCTTATGTAGGTTAGGATAGGATATATATATATATATATATATATAACTTGTAAATGAATGGAAAACTAATTTTTAATTAACAAATGATGCTTACTTTAAAAAATAAAATCAGTGCCTTTTGTATATCAGCATATACTTCTTAAGACTTTGTGAACATTACAATTAAAAAAAAGTATTTCCGGCCTGTACCGGGAGGAAAAGGTAGCTTTCGTATATCTTCGTTTAAAAATTTTAGATAATGTTACACGAAAACAGCAAGTTAAAATGCAAAGAAACGTTTACAAAAGATTCGTTAATACTGAATTTGAATAAGAAATTCGCCAAATTATTGAGCAATAGCCAAATTGGCTTCATTTATGAAGACTTATTTTGGCCGCCAAATTTGGCGATATTGCGCCAAATGTCGCCAATTTTGTCGCCAATTTCGCCAATTTCGGCGCTAACGGATATGAATATATAGTTTTATGCGTATGATTGGGAAAATTATTACAACAATGAAAGAAAATAATTTGCGAGTAATCGCGTTAATGTGCTGTTTTGTTTCAAAATGTCAGCCACCCTAGAATTTGAAACTGCTCTATCTCAGCCATTTTTTAAGATAGAGGTAAACCAAAAAAATGCTCTGGAATCCTTGTATCAAGGCCTAAAACGTAATTAAAAATAAATTTGAATTTTTAATTTTTTGTGTATTTATTCTAGTTTTAAATTTTTAAATGGCCGCCATCTTGAAACAAACTGGCGGACCAAGCTGGCCAACGAACTCGGTCGAGACATTGGTGAGCTTAATACACACAATTAGTTTCATCAAAATTGATTTATACATACGAGCGTTATCGTATGACATAGGTCAGATATATATATATATATATATATATATATATGGATATATCTATATATATAAATCAACATTTGAACGGAGGGTGGTTTTGGGGTCTGGGGGTCATGATCGGTGAAAATATATCGAAATTTTCCGGAACTGCGCTTTCCTCCGAACGGCTGCAATAGGTAGCTTTATACTTTTTTGTATTGAAAGCTACCTAACAGAACTAAAAAAAATGGCTTCCTCTTCTCGCTGATTAGTTTTGTTAAGTACGAAATGAGGAATGATAATAAAATGATGACAAATGATGATAATAAATGATAATAATAAAATTGTTAAGTACGATACTGGCACATTTTTGAAACTATTGAACGAAATTTTATTTCCAACAGAGGCTACATAAAAGGATTGCAAAAATAATTCAAAACGTACTTTTTGATAAATTTAATTTTTAATAACGATATTATTCATTATATTATTTATTATATCATTTTCCGAGAAAAAAATACTTTATGGAATGATTAATAAATTTATCATATTCAAAATGTAAATGTTAATAGAGATAATAGATTGTGACATTTAACGGATGCATAGAAATATCTCTCTGTTCATTACAAAACAAGAAATAAAAATTATGCGTCAAGCTTTGATTATGAAACACATTCCAAGATTTCCAGTATACTTTAATAAAACTTTTCTCAGTTTAATTGGTCTCAGGAGTCTTTCATTTCCTCCGAAGATGCAAGTTTGCATCCTGTCACATTTTATTTTATTTGTGATTTCATATAATACAAAATAAAATGAAATTTTCACCACTAATAGGTCAATATCTGATCCATTTAAACATAATTATTTCAATGTTGTACAGTACATATTTAATTATTTTTAAAAAAATTAATTTTTTTATAAAGTAAAAAAACTTTTTGGCCTGGTATCTACTGCGCGCAAGGTTGAAGAAAAAATATTGCTTCAAAAATAACAAACAAAACTGATAATGATGTAAAAAATATATATCTTAAACATATACTTCAATTTCAACCAATTAAAAATTTAATTTATTTTAAATTGGCATTTTTTTCAACAACAAAAAATGAATTTTTAAAACATTTTACAATTTATTAAAAAACTAAATTTTTAATTGCTTGAAATTGAAGTATAAGTTCAAGATACATCACCTTTACATCATTATCAGTTTTATTTGTTACAGTTGAAGCAATATTTTGTCTACAACCTTGCGCGCAGTGGGTACAAGGCGAAAAAGTTTTCTTACTTTTTTAAAAAATTTAAACTTTTTTAAAAATAATTAAATATGAATTGTACAACATTGAAATAATTATGTTAAATCAAGCAGATATTGACCTATTAGTGGTAAAAATTTCATTTTATTGTGTGTTATATGAAATCAGAAATAAAATATAATGTGACAGGATGCAAAGTTGCATCTTCGGAGGAAAAGAAAGACTAACTGAGACCCCTTAAAAAGATAAAAGAAGATACCTGAGTAAACAAGGGATGACCGCCCAGAAACCCAGCTTTCGCTTTAGAGCATAAGTTCAATCCGGGGGCGAAAATACAAACCCACTGTTTACTTTACGATACATGCAATGTGTTGAATGTTAGACAGTTTTTACAATGTTTTCTATCCACATGACATGATAATTATTATAATTAACAAAATTATTTTTCAAATTCAATTTGTTTAATATAAAGGGTTAAAATTAATTAGAAGCATCACTTTATTTTTATCAGTTTTTGTAAGAAAATATTGATACATCATGTATGATAGATAACCTCGTAATTTTTTTTTACGTCAGGCAACATTAAAACAATGAGGTTATTAGGAAATAAAATTGTATTATTTTATGTCGCATGAAGAAAGTAATTCAATATTAAATATCCAAATTTACAATCAACAAACAGACTTCACAATATTTTTTTGTAAAGCAATACAAATGTGATTGGATAAAATTTTGATATTTTATGTCCCATGATGTCCAAATTTACAACCATCAAACCTACTTCACACTTTTCTTTGTTTGTAAGGCAATACAAATGTGGTTGGATATCATGAATTATTTTTCAACTTATTTACAGGGCACATCTGTTTTCTGTTTTCTGTAAACTCTTATCACCATATAACTTATAAAATGTATTTAAATTTACTGCCAAAGTTAAAAATTTATATATTTAAAATAATAATAAGTCAATACTTGTCAACGCATATCCAAAGCGAATCCCACAAATATTATTTATAAACTTATAATCAAATTCAATACATCCTAACAAATTTTCAATATTGTTTACAAATTAGGTGCAATTGTTTTAAAATGAAGTTAATTTGCCACATACCGCACAATTTATACGATATTATTTTCTTTCTTTCTTTCTTTTTCTTTCCTTTTATTTGTAAAATAAAATCACATAATTTTTTTTTCCAGATCTCATTTTCTAAAAACGCAGTAATGACAAATTAAAAAATAAAAAATAAAATAAAATAAGTAGAAACACATAATCCCCCCCCTTTCTAAAAAAGCGCTAGAATAAGCCCTCATACTATATAAGTAATATAGCAACATCCCTTATAAACGTTCAAATTTCAAAGAAACTACCATCAAGCAACGCCGGCCACAGATATCTGCTGTCTAATACTAACAAAATGCAACGAGGCTGAAATTAAAACCTTCCCAATCCATCCTTACTGCATAACATCTTTTAATTTTATTCGAAAAAAAACCCCTACAGATACAAATGATTTCATGAAATTAATATGCATCAACACAACAATTTATAATCTTTTTAAGTTCCATCACTGTAAGCAAGTAAAATGATTTATTTATCCATCCGGAACGGAAGCAGTTAATTATCAAAATAAAAAATAACGATTATTTGCAATAAAATAACTGTTTAGTTATTTAATTGTTGCTTGTAACTCTAAGAGCTGCATAGGTTACATTTTGACGAATGACAAGAATGAAAAATCGAAGCGGATTCTAATTGATTGCTCATAAGCCCAGTATCTGAACCGATTAGGTCTATAGCGATTTCTCTTTCCAATAAAGATTTGAAAGCAAAGATTTTGTACTGCGGTTTCATCTGTTGGTTGCGATTTCATCTGGTTTTGCTTTTTCTTCGATTTGACACTTTTATAAGCGTTTAAAATAGGACTTAAAAAATACTTTGTAGATAACGTATTCGAAATTTAACAGCGACTTTCCGTTAATCTGTTATCAAATAATAAACTGTAAAACAATAACATTGTTATTTATCCTAATACGTTAAATACTGCCCATCTCTATTAGAAATGTCTTTTATATTTAACAGGAGAAGAACATAACTCAAAATTACTGTTTTTAATCCCGTTTCAATATGATCACAGTCAACAGTCATGTGTTTTTTTATGTACAGTCATTTGTAAGAAATATGGCAGAATAGTTGATTATTTCAAGAACATAAATAATTTGGGCTAGAAAACAATAGTGATGCAATTTTTATTTTAAAGCTTTGTAAAAGTTCTCAAAGTACATGTAGTTAACGGTATGCATTTATTTGCACATTACTTTTAGCTAAGAAAAAGCATTTAAACGCACAACGTTTCTCTGTAAAATTTGAAATATTTGCCACTTTATATTTCAACGTAAAAGAATTCGATGTTTATTAATGAACTAAATAAGGCAAAAAACGCTTTGGGTGGAAAACGGAGGGGTTGGCACAGCTGAAACACAATACCGAATGATGCATCTTTTAACATATTTAGGCCCATCGAAAAAGAAAATTGAGATATCGAAAAATCAATTTTACAGCATTTGAAGCTCACCGACGTCAAAAATTTCGATCGCTAGAAATCCGCAGTTTCGGTTTTCTACTCTACGCGTGGGTGATTTTCTTAAATAAAAAAGGAAAATAGCGCTGGGAAGAAACTCCAAACTTTAAGTAGTCCAATGATTTTGCATTAACCGCCCTAGACATTCAAGAAGTGTCGAAAAACTTTTTTTTTCAAATATGTGGCGAATAAATTCCATAACCATCAAATAACGGTACTTAGATAACCTGGAAAATATTAGAGATAAAATATTGAAAAAGGATTGTCTGATAAAATAAACAGAAGAAATAAAATATTAACGGCATACTTATCTTTTATTTTTTTATTGTTGGTGTTTGAGAATGATATATTACGCTAGATTTGACAGGGAAATTCACGAGTTTAGATCAAACCTTTTGGGTTCATGGTAGGCCAACAAAACGGAAATAGCACCAGAGGCATCTTTAGGGGACATAGGTCTTGCAACCATTATTTTAAAATGACAGATAAGGGGCTTTGAATATCCGGTAGAATTCACATCCTGTTCTTTTCCTTCTTGCATCTGTTTGAAAAATGAGGAGAAAAAACTTAAAATAGTGTTGATTTTTACTGCGATAGAAAATATTGTTTTTCGTTCTGTTTTCTCTTGTGTTTTGCATTCTATGCAGTGCTTGAAAATGTCTTTTTAAAGATAATAATTTTCTTTCAACGGTTTGCCTTACATTTTAAACAATTCTTTTATTAAAGTATTTACAATAGTTTCAAAATATTATTAATAAGTTTTATGAAGGAAAATGATTTCATTAAGGATATGTTAAAGTTTAAAATATTGAAAATTTTTAATTATAAAAATGAAAAACAATATTGAAGAACACTTCTACAATTTTGAAATTTTTGATGATTTTTTTTCAGGATATTTTTACAATTAAGCTCTATAACTTTAAGTATTTACAAAAAGTTTATTAGTTTATTTAAAAAGTTAATTAGTTCTAAAGTTTCTAAAAAGTTAATTAGTTTAAGAAAAAATAAATAAAATGTCATGATGCATGTAAAAATGACTTTTATTTAACATTTTTATTTTTTAAAAATACACTGTTTATGTTGCTGAAAATTCTATTCTTAGTTTTATGGAATGCACTTTAGGATAGACAATAAAAATAAAAAGTCAATTGAAATGGATATGTTGAATCATACTGATGTATTTCAAAAACAGACACTGAGTAACTCAATTTAAAGACTAACATTTTAGGGACATGAATGCAGTAAAAAACTTTTTTCGCAAATTTTAATTAGCGAATCTTTACTGCACCGCGTTCTCTAAATTAACTTTAAGTAAACTCTAAGTAAAAACTTGATAGTTTTGTAATTTTTCTCAAAATGAAGTTATCTTATTACAAAATATCAAAAACCTGTGCCGAATCTAGGGGATAGGAGGGATCGCGAGGCAAATGCCACTACTCAAAAGGATTTCATTCGTCGTTCGAAAAAAATAATAATAACAAAATCTGGGCAAAACAACTCATGCAATCGGACAACTCAAATTAAAAATGTATTCGTTAATTTTATGCTCTTCGTTTTTAATAGAATTGGTTTTGCTATTTGTAGATCACCTAGAGACACAAAAATAATAATTGATTAACGAATTCATCCAAGATACTTGCGAGATGAATACTCTGAGCAAATTAATTTCGAATTGATTCAGTATTTCGAACGTTATCGTGATGAAAAGTTTTACATGTTTTTTTTTTTTGATTTTTTGTGCCCCTATAAACGAACTATAACAGCTGAATACTTGATTAACGAACTCACACAAGACACTGGCAGCTCAGTTTACCGTCCCAATTCGGCTTTAATTCGTTCAGTGTTTCGGACGTTATCACGATGACAAAACTTGCATTAAACGTATGTCATTCCCGGTTATTCCATGTGGAACCTAATTTCCGCACAGAAAACGAAGTTTAACATCTCACAATTTATTCACTTGAACTACATTTACAAGAAAACACCATACGCATATATTTAAAACTACCTCCTCCATCAACACCAGTAAGAAAAAACATCCGCTACTAAAAACAGTGTCTCATCATCTCCCTTTTCCTCGCATATCGACACGAGAGTGCCACCCATCTACACTGTAGAATAACTGCCTCCAATTCAGAGGTAAGGTCCGCGTTCGCATCTTACGAGATGGTATGGAATCCAGGGTTTATTGGGGTTGTTTCAGACTCTTCCTCTCCAGAATTTGGACAGTTGATATGTTTTGACAAGTTCCAATGAACAGCATAATAACCTTTTTAAAATGCATAATGTAAAGGCACAACTTGCCAACTTTGAAATAGGCCATTATATTTATAGGCCAAATATATTCAAAATAACATACTTACTTCTTCAATTACTGCTCTTAAATTATACTGCTTTGCATTAAATTCACATTTTAGGAAAGTAATTATTAACTGGACAGCTTTATTAGGTGAATTTAATTAATAAAAAAGAAATCTCATTAAGAGAAAGAGTAATAAGATATTCTTTTCTTCTTTTATTTATATTTGAGATTAATTTAAAGATAAAATAAATAACTGAAATGAATGTTAAATTTCCAACTACCAATCTTTTAAGTATCTCTTTTTCATAAAACTTTATAAGAATAAAATATTAAGCAGTACTTCATAAAAATAAACCTTTTTTCTACTCAACTCCAAAATTCAATTATTTTTTAAGAGTAAACCTTTCTTTTTTCTTATTCTATATTTTAATATTTCAAGCCAAAACAAAACTTAAAATGAATTTCTTGTACTCAATAATAATAAAAAAAGAAGAAATGGTTGGCAATTAAAATTTTTCAGATGTTAGGTTTTTGAATGGATTGAATAAATGATTAATTATTATAGTTTGAAAAGGATGAAAACTAATTTATAATTAAGAATTTTCCTAGAAACAATGTTCTAGAAATAAATGAATAAATAATTCTTTGTAATAAACTTATAAGGATGTTAACTGATGGAAACGATAACACATGTTTGAGAAGAAAGTACTAAGACATTTCTTTATTTTTGAAATACAATCCACTACGTCGAACACTGACATAGTTCTGTTGAATTTAAACATTGTCATGGAATTTTCAAAAATTTTAATTCGTCTTTTCTTTGTGTAGCTCTTTTGCTTGTCATTCCTTTTCTCTTTATTAGAAAGATTTCAGGTTTCCTTCTTACCTAATTGATTCATATTTATACTAGTAAATCTGCAGATCAGAAGCGTCGACGTTAGCTCTAAAAGTCATTGTTTTTTAATCTCACTTTTCATATTATTTAGTATCTTACAATCCGCAATTTAATTTATTTATATTACAAATATTTATAGACATATAAAATACTTCAGAGGTTTCAGAAATTAGAAGCATTAAATTAAACATGGTTTATGCAATGGTATTCTGAAATTCTTATGAGCTTCTTATTCATGTCACTTTTTAGAAAAAAAAACTTGTATTAAAACAAATTCTTCATTTATGTCAATAGAAGACAAAAATAATTTATTTTGATAATAAAATATTGCAGCAAAATAGTGCGAGTTACTTGAATTTTATTATTTCGATATTCTTTGAAATACGGTTGCTAAGAAACTAATAAATTAAAGAGCAAAGGAAAAATAAATGCATTTTAAAATTTGTATAAACTATGAAAATAAAATGTTTTATATTTCCTGAACAGATGCAAAAAATTTTCCAATAATTTAAACAATTAATTTCTAAATTCTAATGAATGTATCAGCAAATTTTCAAAGCTATTGGATATATATAAAACCTCCATATCGAAAATTTAGAATTAATAATTTTACTTTAAAACCATTGTTTAAATATTCGATTTTTATTTCAGTTAAAAAGGATATTTGAAAATCGTCTGCATTCCCATAGGAAAGCATTATGACCTAAAAATAAATGTTCTATGTTTTTTCGAACGAATAAACCAAATGTAACTAAAACCTATACAGCTAATTCCGGGTACGTCACCTACATACCCACCAAAAATCAACCTAATAGGACGATGTTTACGGCAGTTATCGCGGAACAGAAACCAAAAACTTTTCGCGTCTCCACAGTGAGCCTCAACTGACGCTTCAGCAATAAAATTCCCTTTTTATTTACCATGGCAATGTTGGAACTCATCAGACTGTTTTGGGGGGAAATTGGACTTTTGTGTAGATTAAGAATCTTGTTGGGCCTTTTTTTTGATAAAATTGAATTTTTGTGTATTTTACTAAATTTACACTGAATTTGGTTCTTAAATTCACTTTGTTTAAATTTTTTGTTTTGACTTCATTAAAAAAGTTTTTAAATTGCGGTAGTAATGTACTTGTTAATAAGATTCATTTTATCTTGGGTAATTTTACACAAATCCAAATAAACAATAAATTTACATTATACATAATCTATACTAATTCACTATAAAAAATTTAACATACACAATTTTTGCGTTTTTTATACAAATTATTGTAACCAATTTAATTCTACACAAATAATATTACAAAGAACAAAATAATATTTTCCTCTTTTTTTTCTTAAGACAGAAAATTCAACATTATACAATACTATATACATATCTGGGAAATATTAAATATACAAAATATAATTTTTCTTCTTTATTTTTTTACACAATCAACACCATATTAATACAAAATTAATGTTTCCAAGCTTTAATAAATATTAATCAGGGTATGGGTGCCGACTCAGAGTGTCTGCATGGCAGTGATTTTTTCACGTACTATGTTCAATCTTATAATTGAATTGTTGTAATGCCTGAACCCATCGCAAGAGTCTCTGATTAGTCCCTGCACGAGTTTTGCGCCACACTAGTCGGTTGTGATTGGTCTGTTTTATAAATAGTAGGTGGCCATCAAAATAACACCGTAACTTTTTCAGTGCGAACATTATAGCAGCACATTCTTTTTCAGTGGTAAAATATATCCAATTTGATGGTTTGAGTTTTCTACTAATGTTTAGAAACGTAGGATCCTCCCTCTGGTCTCTAATCTGTGCCAACACTATATCAAGATTTTTTTCAGATGGTCTAATTGTTCTTTCCAAATATTGGAGAGATTAGCAATGTCGTCTAAATATGGTATTGCAAGGATTTTTCTTCTTTTCTTATGATTTTTCATCAAATGTTTCCTTTATTTTCCCTGTGCTTTTTTCTTCATCTTCTTGTTAACCATTCTGTAACATTCTTTAACATCATCACAAGCCCTATTTCTACAAGCACCTCTCTTGACCACATCACAGTTGATTCTGTTTTCTCTTTTAGGAAGATTTTCATCCTTTGATGCCCATTGTTTATATTCATTACCTATTATATTTTCCTTCACTCTTTCAGTCTGTACATGTACAATCAAATATCCTATATATAAACCTTCAAGTCGCACTGTTTCTTCTTATTGTATGACTCTCTCTTCTTCTCAGATTTTGACTATTTTCCTCTGTTCGATAAGTATCCTTTAGTATTGCCTTTCACTGTCACATTTTCGTCACACAACAGCTAAAAACTCCGTTTCAAGATTTTAATCATTCTGTTCTTTAGAATAACCTTCCTTATCAAACCTCCTATCCTCTTTCACTTCAATTGCCCTCATGACTAAATAAACCGTAAGATGGTTTTTCTTACTTTTCACAATTTCTATAGTCATTTCAGTAACATCACTTTTAATGCCTTAACTTCCAAATTCAAGATCTTCAAATGAATCATCACCATTAGAATTAAGACTCTCCTCTTTTTGAACCTCATCATTTATTTCTAAATTGTCCTTAGTTTTCCGGCTACAAGGAACAAAAGAGCTGCTATTACCATCTTTTCAGAATTCGTTGACATCACCCTGCGAAAGTCCAAGATTGAATTCAAATTTAGTCTCATTATCGACTTCATTTAAATCTTTAAGATTTCTATCTTGTAATAAACTGACAAGTTCTCTCACTTGCATAATGATTGGTTCATTATTTACATTAATCGTCCTTAAGGTTAATCTATCAGGGTTTTCCTCTCTTCCCCTCTACCAACATTTCGTTTTTCTGTTCGTTCACTTTTTGAAGTTCAGGCAATTCCAACACCTCTTTCACTTTTACAGCATCACCAATTTCAACCTCAGTAGAATTTACCTAGTTTCTCATCCAATGAGGGATTTTCAGCTAAAGTAAAGTCCAAACCTCTCAATTTGCTGGTGATAGTTTCTTCACTAGAGTACTCGACTTTCCCTTTTGTTTTAGCAATATCATCAATTATTTTAATTATCTAGTGCCATGCACTTAAATATTTTTACTACTTTATAATGCAATGGAGCGTTTTAATTAATTGACAGTATTGACATTACTTAATGTAGAGTTTATACCAAAAATTTTTAAATCCAAACTGAATGGTGTTTATTTTGATTTGTATACTTTAATGCAACATAGTGAAGTTGATGTTATGCAGTAAATTTTTGGTTATACAATGTCGTTATTTTTTGTTATTTGTTTAACATTTATATAAAATTTCGACACGTCTTCGAGATAATTGTTTTTTATCGTCACATATTTTGTTAAAACTATTTCACATAAAATTTAGACGAAAGTAACTGCCATGCGTGCAACTCATTTCAAAATTGACATTCTACGTGACGCGGTAAATCCATTCACTATGTTAACTTAAACGTCATCTAGCGAAAGTGAAATAGCACTTATAGAGTAACAATAACACACATTAAAATAACCCTCTACAACATCTAATAGGATATATAGAGAGTATAGACAGATAACAAAATATTTTTAGAAACAGAACTTTTTAATTAATTGCAGACTAGTTTCGTTAGCATTCAGCGTGCCGTCATCAGTGAAAGAATGGTGCAATTTCGCTCACAAATTTGAAGCAAAACGTATCCGAGTGATAGGTTTATTAACCAATAGAATTAGAAGAAATTACAGATAATAGCCAATAGGAAATTGTGCACTGAAAGTAATTGGTGATGTGGAAAAATTGCTAGTAGTGCTAAAAAAAAGTAAATAAAGAAAAGTTTTGTTGTAGTTTTGATATCTGGTTCGTTTATGTTTTTGGGGTCGCTGAACACGAATCTGAAGTTTTCCAACAAAATTTTTCTCGGGAAATATGTTTTTTTAGAAAACACCTGTAAAAAAAATGGCCTTTTTTCTGTTTTTTCAAAATAACACCAAAACTATGCATTTTGCGTGAAAAACGACAGGATATGAATTAAACAGAATAAAATTTCCTACATTTCCTGCATTGAAATTTTTTTCTCTGATCAATGGTTTAGCCATGAAAGTGCCGCAAAAATGGGTGTTAAAAACAAAAAACTGTTAAAAAAAGGGAATTACGGCACTGTATGTCGATGTAACATGATACTAACCATTTAACGCAAACGTTAACCATTAACGATTCTAATGATTATATGATTGACTATATTTTATGCATTTGAGGTAGAGGAAAAGTGCTGATCCGGCGCCAGGGGAAGGTGGAAGCAGTGGAGCAGATCCGCCTCCTCTCATGAGTCGAGGGTGTTCCTCCTCCGGAGAGCTCGTACTTTAAGAGAATATAAAATTGGGAATGGGTAAAGGACAAAAACTTTTAAAACGGGAATTACGGGCCTGTACGTCCTTGTAACATTAAAATTAACCATTTTAAGCAAATTTTGACTAAAAACTATATGATTGACTACATTTTACAATGACGTTGTCTGATAATAAATACGACGGCTCATTATGAATCATTATTTAATTATAAATAATTATGTACATTAGTAACAAACATTAGTAAACATATTTACATAAAGTCAAAAAGCAAAAATCTTATTTCCGCATTCTTTTATTTGAATTCCCCTGCTGCTCATCGACATCTAAAACATAAAATATAGACTTATGGGATTAGTGGATTTTTTATGTACTACCAATATTATAGAATAAATATTTTCTTAATTGTAAATATTTCATACCTTGTGGTATGGCTTGTTCCTCTTCCATTGGGTCCACGGATTCAAAGGGTGGGCAATCCATCTCTAGCTCAGTTTCAAGGTATAACTCGTCTTCGTCGTTTTGATTCACCATTGAGATGTTGTTACAGTTCCCTTCGCAGTTGAGGCACATATTGGAACAACAAAGACCTGCCTTCTTGCACCCATAATTTTGTTGGCACTTCTTTTTGCACTTACAGGATACAAACTTCAACAAAGCAGGGGGTAGTACAGTAAATACAGGCTCAAGGCTAATATTTGTTTTCTTCTATCCTTACTCTTTAGCATTTATTCAACTCCCAGCCATTGCTGATCCTAGTGATATACACTCAAAGATTGCTGTTGTGCTGTATGTGCAGATGTGGTAAAACAGCAATATTAGAACTGTTTTAAAGGCTGGCTTCTTGTACGAAATATACCTTAGGTGGTTCAGCGAAGGCACATTCGTCCCACTATAGCCGTACAGAGAGGCAAGGAAACGTTCCCCAGCAGCTGGAATCATCTTCAAAGTAGCGTTCGAATCTTTGAATACTTTAACAACATTAGCGACATCTGGACTCTTCACAAGAGTTTTGAGGGAAATCAGTTTTCCTTGCATAAACGGTATTACATTGTATCGCACTCGCTCATAGCACGTAGGAAGAGGGTGTTTTCCACAACCGTTGAATTCACAGCATTAATTGGAGAAAATGTCGCTGGTGAAACAGCGTCCGTCCCAGGTTTTAAAAAGAAAATGTTTTCAGCCCTACAGAAACCTATGAAAATGACCAAGAGTTCTACATCTTCCCCAACTATAAAACCATCTTATTTGATGGAGCCGAGGACAAAGTAGTGTTTATAATCAAGGTGCCTGCTTCTTCTTATGCTTGCTTGCATGTAATATCTGCTTATGATAACTTGTCAATCATCATTGATATTAACCAAAAATTGTTTTTTGGGTTAGCAATAAACTTTTCTTTGGAAATAGTAAGTATAATTGTACCGTCAAACAATATGGCAGTTGAAGCATGTTCCTTTGCTCGTTTCATACGCAAAGCAGTTTTTGTACCACTTTTGTAAGTAATCCGGTTAGCCATCAAAGACAACTAGCGCCTGCAGTTGGTATTTTGACTGTACATACTCAACATATTTGTCGCAGATTGTTGAAAAAGACTGATTTTTATGTCAAAACAACCTTATGCAATAAAAAACCACCATCAATGACGAATTGAATCCTGAAACTGAACAACTTCTTTGTTAGGGGTTTTAATGCCTTGTTGAGAGTAGATTTGGTTCCTATTCTTAAGCTATTGTCAAATAGGGATAAGAATAAAGGCCTAGATCATATGTCAAAACTCCTGAATGGCTTCATCCAAATGGTTTGCAACCGAATTTCGTTGGAACAAAGTTGTGGGATTAATAGGAACCAACTCGTCGTCTAGTAAATAATGATTCATAATGAGTCATCGTCTTTCTTATCAGACAACTTCATTGTAAATTGTAGTCAATCACATAGATTTAGAATCATTAATAGTCAACGTTTGCTTAAAATAGATAATGTTCATGTTACATAGACGTACAAGGCCGTAATTCCCGTTTTTTTAAAGTTTTTGTCTTTAACCCCTCCCAATTTTACCTTCTCTTAGAATCTTACCTTCTCTTACGTGCTCTTGGGAGGAAGAGCACTCTCGACTCATGAGAGGTGGTGGAGATGCTCCACTGCTCCCACCTTCCTCTGGCGCCGGATCCGCACTTTTCCTCTACCTCAAATGCATAAAATAATGTCAATCATATAATCGTTAGTATAATTAACGGTTAAAAGTTTGCGTAAAATGGTTTAGTTTAATGTTACATCGACGTACAGTGCCGTAGTTCACCTTTTTTACAGTTTTTTTTTTCAACACCATTTTTGAGGCACTCTCACTGCTAAACTATTGATCAGAGAAAAAAACTTTCAGTTCATAAAATGTAGGAAATTTCATTCTCTTTAATACATATATGGTTGACTTTCACGCAAAATGCATAGTTTTGGAGTTAATTTGAAAAAACTGAGAAAAGTCCGTTTTTTTTGCAGGTTTTCCGATTGTTCGATTCCATATATGTTAAATTTGTGTTTTATTTCATTTTATTTATTTATTTATTGATGATATTTTAATTTTGTTGTGGAAAATTATCCGCAGATCACGGCTGAACTATTCGATAGGGTGCTTGATCATGCTTGATCATGCTTATTTTAAAAACCACAATAAATGAGTAAATTACGATACAATTTTCAAACAAATTGCATTTCAAAGTATTTTTGTTACCTATACTACGCTGCCGAAACTAAAAATGTGCCATGTTTTGAAGTTTAAATAATTGCAGTAGCGGAAATTACAAAACTGAAATTTAATCGTCAGGTGTTGCAATCTGAAGAAATATGCTTAAAAATTATTTTAAAAGAAATAATAAATCAGCCAATTAAGATAGCGTTTTCAAACAAATTGCATTTGAAAGTAGTAGATTTTTTTCCCTATATAAAGGTGTAAAAATTGAAAATGTGCGATGTTTAGAAATGAAAAATCGCAAAACCTAAATTTCGTCGTCAGTTGTTGCCATTCACCAAAGAACGTCAGCGTTACGCATGGACACGATTGTACTTTATAATATAGCTATATATATATATATATATATATATATATATATATATATATATATATATATATATATATATATATATATATATATATATATATATATATATATATATATATATATATATATATATAATTATAATATCTATGAATTTCAAAAAACATATCAAGTTCTATTATCATTCTACTTAAATCTCCAAAGAGATAATTAATGATATTGTGTATACAGAATACCACATAGCTAATAATTAACATGTGCAAACATAATATTACCATAGCTTGTGCTTCAATGGTAATTGGCCAAATTTTACTCATACCTAAAGAATATTGAAAAAAGAAAAAAGAAATAGAGAGAAAGGGAAAAAAATTATAAATTGGAGTTGCAATTAAGTAAATACAAATGGATTAATAAATTAAATATGAACCATATACAATGGAAAATTGGATCACATGAGAATTAAATATGAATTGGATATGAAAAAACACATGCACATGTACTCATCAGCCTGGATGCACCCACATGTGTTTTAAATAATAATTCAGTGTTTCATAATTCTACTGGCATAATGCTAAGATCAGTAGAATCATCCAGATACACTGAATTATTACCAGACAACAATTGGAAATATTAAAATTTGGAAATATTTAAATAGGAAATAAAAATTTGGAAATATTTAAATAGGAAATAAAAAACCATTAAGAATATACAATATATTTCACTCACATCGATTATCCCAAAAACTGTATTTAACACCTCACGAAATTACCACGAGATAACAGTTTTGAAATAATAAAATTGGAAATATGAACGCGTAAAGTGTAGATAAAATATTTTACTCACAATAATTATACAGAATCCTTAAAATGTCACAACTTCTGCATAATATTCACATCCACATGGCAATGCATCATACATGTTGACTAAGTCGAGTTGAGAGAAATGATTTGAAAGACAAGTTGAGAGCACACTTTTTTTAAAACACATCCCCATCGATGACACCCAAACACAAAATGATTCAAAAACACACAAAATAATTCTGGTTTTAATACACTTATAACAAAATTATATCCGTGAATATATATTACTCCATCCAATTTTAATTCCTGAAAGTAAAATTAATATACAATCAATAGCTCCCTCTATAGTTAAATTAAATATAATATTAACAATATTATCAACAACTACCTGAAAGGTAAAGTGTCGCCATCTATTGGTATTATAATAATTCATAATTAATATTTAGTTAGATATCCACTTTATTAGTTACATACTCACTTCATTAGATTTAATTATATAAATAAACTTTAAAAAACAATACTAACTTGTAGTTTTACTTTAAATTCAAATAAAATATAATACTACTATATGAATAAATCTACACAGAATTAATTCAACTTGCACAGCATTACAGATATTCTGAACAAGAATATATTATGTAAAAGAGATATTATTTTAATTCAAATTGTTTTTGCTGCCAGCTGTGTTAATCCACTGATATTATAGACATATTATTAAATAATTAATGTTTTATTTTTACTACTACTTAAATATATATTAGACTTGTTATTAAATAATTAATGTTTAATTTATACTACATTGTAAATATATTTTACATTTCATAGATTAATTTAAATATCTAATTAAATAATTCATAAACAATTCAAAATATCTCAAAATTTATATATATATATTAATATTCGTCTATATTAGTATTTTGATTTTCTCTTTAACCTTTTATGCTTCAATGTTTCTTCAACTTAACATACAAAAAAATTTGTTATAAAATTTCCTTAAAACTAGGAGTGGCAAAAATACCACTTATGAATTATAGTTACTTTACTTTATCTCATTCTAATAGCTTTGTTCGTTCTGCAAAGAAAATTATTTTTAAATGGATAATTAAAAAATATTGGCTTTGTATGTCTTTTTTACTTTAAATTTCATATATAGGGTGTCCACAAATTCCTTACCTCATAACTTTTGATTTAAGAACATGACGAACAAGTTTTGAATAAATCAATTTAATACTTGGAATTTTTTCCATAGAAAATTTCTCACGCCTTGCATTCATAATATCCATCGTCAAGTGTTGCTATAGAAATAGATTCCATCTTGTGCTGCGATTGTATCCTTGCCTACATGTGATATTGAGAAGTGCCAGGCTGGGTGAGTTCGTAGAACGTCAGTGCTCTGTACTGATGACCGGTTAGGATACTTTTCACTCAGTTGGCTATACGCATTTTAAGCAATTAAAATTTGCAGAATAATTTTTTTTGCATATTCGTAAAGTACAACTCACGAAGATTTTTTATTAGCAAAATTACATATGCTGAAAGTTTCAACTCAAAACGTTATTAATCATATAACGATTATAGTCAAATAATAATTAATATTATAATTTTATCAAATTTATCAAAACGGTATTAATTAATTATGAGTACAAAGTTAGATAGATAGATATAAATTAATTAATTAACAAATTCTTGAAAATTTTCATAAAATTTTAATATTAATTATTAATTGATTATAATCATTAAATGTATACTAACGTATTGAGTATAATCATTAAATGTATACTAACTGCATTGAGTATAATCATTAAATGTTTACTAACGTTATAATTTACAACTTACGTATATATAAAATTATTTGTGTCATTAAAAAATATATTTGAGTTGTACTTTACAAATAGGTAATTATATTTTAGTCATCTTCTTAAATCAAAATGTATGAGGTAAGTACATTTATAAATGCCGATTTAATTTATAAATCTATGCAGATGAATTTTTTTCAAAAATTTATTTAATGATTGCACAGATCTTGTAACATATTTTCAAAAAATCTGAAAATATGCTTTGTAAGATGATATTTTTATTAATTCATTCAACTTTATGTTTCTATACATTTTTTGTTTGTTTACAAGGAATTAATATGATAGTGATGTAAAAAGCGATGGCTGTATTAATTTTAATGCAAATTGTGAACTTTAGATTATTATTTTTAATTCATTTTAGGACAAAACATTTTTAAAACACAAAGGCTTTGAAATATATGGAAAATTATTTCAAGTATTTCTTAAAATTACATGATAACAAATAGGTAATTTTTCAAAGAAAAAAAATCCAAAAAGAAATACGTCTGGAATAAGTGTTTTAAGGAGGCGTGAGAGTTTTTCCGTTTGAAAATCAAATGCATTTTATTACACTCTTTTATTTAACTCAATTTGCCTTTAGTAATCGATTTTTCACTCACTTCTTTATATGCTAGAATTATGTTCACAGGTGAGTAGAGAGAAAATGGGGCTCCGGCCTCAGGAGGTGGGCTGTGGGCACGGAGGAGGGAGGAGGGCTCCTCCTCCCGAACTGTCCTCCTCCTCCTCCTCCCAAAGTGCCCTCCACCTCCCGAAGTGCAGCACCTGCCCTCCTCCTCACGAAGTACTCTCCTCCTCACGAAGTGCCCTCCTCCACCACCTAAGGTAAGATAAGGGGATTAGTGTTAATTAATTTTAATTAGGGAACTTAGAAAATTTTTTAAGCAAATTTTTTTTTTCGCGGAGAATTTCCTACTAGAGTACGAGGTGTGTTTCAATGGATTTATTTTAGCGAATTAGAAATTTAATTAATTTTAATTGGAGAACTTAGAAATTTTTCGAAAACATTTTTTTTTTAAAACTAAAGTAGGCCATTCAATATACATGTTAGAGTATATTTGAGGAGAATTTTAAAAGTCAATAAGGGTTTAATTAAAAAGGGTCATTCATTAATTTTAATTGGGGAACTTAGACATTTTTGCAAGATTTTTTTTTAACTAGAGTAGACCAGTCGATATACATGTTAGAGTACATTTGAGGAGAATTTTAAAAAGTCAATAAGGGTTTAATTATAAATGGTGAATAATTAATTTAAGTTGGGAAACTTAGACATTTTTCGAAGCAATTTTTTTTTCAACGAGAGTATACAGTTTGAATAGGAGTATATGCAGTAGAAATGAATGAATAATTAAAAATAATAATTAAAAAGGGCCATTCATTAATTTTAATTGGGGAACTTAGAAATTTTTCGAAGCCATTTTATTTTCAACTAGAGTACGAGATGTGTTTCAACGGATTTATTTTAGTAAATTAGAAATTTAATTAATTTTAATTGCGGGACATAGAAATTTTTTGAAGCAATTTTTTTTTCAACGAGAGTAGGCTATTCAATATATATGTTAGAAATAATGATTCATGCATTAAAAAAGGTATTAAGATTTTTTTCTTTTAAACCAAAAATAGAATTTAGAGTTAAAAATAGAATTTTTAGAGTTAAAAGTCGCCAAAAGTAGTATTTTCAGCTGAAAGTAATCTAAGATATAAACTCTCAACTGAAACTGGATTTTGTTAGCGATCACTTTTTATGTAATCTGAATGTACAAACTTTTAAAAACGTATTGTTTGAATAAACTATCTTGAATTTACATCTGTGCCATTATTTCTATAAAATACATGTTTAAAATATATACAATAAACTGAATTACTATACAAATGAATGAAAAAAATACTTACACACCAGATAAACTGAAAAAATACAATAAACTGAATTACTATACAAATGAATGAAAAAAATACTTACACACCAGATTGAAGAAAACATGTCTTGTACTGACCACTGCTTAAACTGTTCATCTTATCTAATGGGGAATCCCCACAAGTGAGATCATCCTATCCTGTGCCTTCATGACATCACCTGGCATATCACTACGCATGCGCGAGCTTATCTAATCAGTGATAAGATTATCATATAACAACCCCTATATAAGGTCGAACATATCGTGTGGAATCATTGTTCCTGCCTCAGTGTTCCTGCTTAGTTCGTAGTTATTCCTTGACTTGCTTGCTCAGTGATTTTCAACGTGTAAAAATGTCTTCAATCATCTTTTCGGATAATGACTTGAACGTCCAATATATAAGTGACTTTATAGAGAAAGCCCATGCTGATCGTTATTTGACGGAGTTAAAAACATTACCATTCTACAGACCTACTTTTCATTTGCGAGGAAAGGATGTGACACCTAAGCGATTGGTTTTAGCTTATGGAGATCCCAATACCAGCTATGCCTTCAGTGGAACAAGTGTGCCCTCCAAACCTTGGACTTCACTTATGATTGAACTTCGTGATAAAGTGGAAAGAGAAACAGCCTGTACTTTTAACTATGTGCTACTTAATTTGTACCAGGATGGAACTACCTATATCAGTCACCACAAAGATAATGAATCCAGCTTAAATGTTGTGTTCCCTATCACAGTACTCAGTTTTGGTGCTCAAAGAACTATTGAATTCAAGAGACCTAGTGTACCCTCGACATTCATCAAGCTAGAACATGGATCCTTCTACAACATGTTACCACCTACCAACGAATTATTCACACACGGTATCGGAGCAGAACCTGCTATTAAAGACGTTCGAATTAGCCTCACTTTTAGACATTTAATAGTTCATCCTCTTGATTTGAAAAAGCCAAGACTGGACTTGATGAATGATCCTGAACTGAATTTAGACTTGTTTGCTGTATCCCCTGACTATGCTCCACCTAAATATGCTTCACCATTAAACAGACCTCAAGAGAAACTGTCTACACATACATTTCATGAATCAGATGGATATTTCTCAATTCCTTGGAATCTTGAATGGAATACCTGTGCTCAAATTGAAATGGATAAAAACTGTAATTTGAAACTGCATATAAGAATTTTTAAAGAAGGTGCACGCGGCGAATTATTTCCAACCAAAAATGGCATTGTAATGACACCTTTAACGTATGATCATTTCCAACAAAATATGATCAAGTTCAACTTTTATTCTGTGAAAGACAGTTACGTGTCCAATAATCAACTTTTAACAGCATTTTGCGATGAAGGACATTGCATATTACAACAGATTTTCAAGGCAAACCAACATAACTTTCATTTTAAACAAGAAGGAATACGTTTATCTATAGATCAATTTTTTAAATTACGTGAAGCAATTCCTGAAATTACCGACCGCATGATTGATATGCTTCTTGTAAAAGCGATTCCTATGTCTGTATTACGAAAATCAAAAAAGTGTATTCAGACACACACTAATGAGGATAGTGCGAAGAAGCATTTCCTTTCTTGTTTTGACCAAGAATTAGAAAGATCTCTTAATCAAGTATATACTTGTTATGCCTGTACCATTAGCCAGTTATCGCAATTAGACCATGACTGCTTAAATACTTCATTAAGAGAAAAATTTGTTCTGTATAGAGATAGTGCATTATTAAACTTTAATGTCTACCAGTTTGTGAAGAATCTCACAGCAAACTGTCTTTGTCACTATACACCTGCATTTTTTTTATACTTTGAATTCAAACTTTTATGTAAACTATTTAGAAACTGTGTTTGTAAATTCCCATAAAGTATAATGCTTTTAAAACTACAAAATGTTTGTAACATTTGTTTGAATAAAAATATTTTTTTCCCTAAATAATTTCTATGTGATTATTTCATATCTTTAAGTGTTTCTTTTTTTCAGATTTGAGATATGTAGAAAACAGTCATGAAAAGTAGTTTTGAACTAAGAAAAAAGGTTTTAAGATTGTTCTAAAAAAAAAGTATACTTTCTGACACATTTTTAAATTTAATATTTGTTCACAAATGTGTCAGAATTTTTCGCGGTAAGAACTATCTTAAAATAGTATCGGTTCATTAAAAAAACACTGAAACATTCTTCACTTAATTGAAACTTTACAAAGGGAAATATTTTATGTGGAAAAAAAAATCGTAAAAATTTCTAAGTTTCCCAATTAAAATAAATTAATATTATTTAGGAAAATTAAATAAGGTTATTTGCTCATGAGTTAAAATTTCTTATTACAACGTATCTGTCATGAGTAATCGCTAAGGGGTTTTCCTATGAATGATTCATATCTATCTACCACTAATCGGCTTCGCCCTTATCAGATCCTCTTATCTATGAATCATATGCGTTGTATATTAGCAACATCTTTCGGGGTAAACTTTAGTCTATTCTAGATTTCGTTTCTTGTAGCATTACAAACCTTAGCTCTTGGATTTTTTTATACTTGTGCGTGTGTTTGAGTTTCTTAAGTGATAATATGGATTCATCTACCCAACAGCAAATGTCTTTAAACTTTGATGATGATGAAGTAAGTGAATTTTAATATATATTTTTATTATATAATGTACTTTTAAAACTAATTTTAATTCAGCAAATTTATTAAATAATTTGTGAAATGACTTAGCCTAAAACAGGAATGATTTTTACCCTTGGGGTATATTAAATAGAGGTACTTAACTAAAATTGTATGAAGGGTTCTGTATATTTTAAAAATTACTATTCTAAGCTGTGATATTTTACTTAGTATAAAGCATGAATAATTTTTACCTGAGGGGTATATTAAATAGAGGTACTTAACTAAATTAAAATTTTATGAAGGGTCTGTATATTCCAAAATTAATATTCTAAGCTGTGATTATTCATATATTTTACTGTAAAACATGATAAAATCTATTTTTCAAATTTTTATTAAGGGGATCCGTATATTCTAAAATGTGATTATTCATATATTTTACTGTAATGCATGACAAAATCTATTTTAAAATTTTATGAAGGGCTCTGTATATTCCAAAATTACTATTCTAAGCTGTGATATTTTACTTAGTATAAAGCATGAATAATTTTTACCCGAGGGGTATATTTTACTGTAATGCATGACAAAATCTATTTTCAAATTTTATGAAGGGGTTATATACATTTATTATGAATAATTTTTACCCGAGGAGTATATTTTACTTTGCCTAAAGCATGACAAAATCTGTTTTCAAATTTTATGAAGAACCCGTATATTCTAAAATTATGAAGGTTTTATTTACGAGACAGGAGTATAATTTTTTGAAATATAAGATTGATTAAGTATAGCAATGATTTTATTAAGGGTAACTATTTTTAATACCTATTTAAACTATTTTTAATGTATATTTAAAATATTTCACCTTAGTAGTGTATATATCTTAATAATGCTACTTGTAATTTATTTTCATACCAGTATAATGTATTAGTTCTAAATAATTAATTTTGGGAAATATATATCAAAATGATTTTATTCTGTGGAAATATCTCTCAATATGTTTAAAAGTTTTGTGAAATGATATTATATATATATATATATATATATGGAAAACTTTTTAGGACTCTATATTTTTAAATTGTTAGTTTAAAAAGAACTTTATATACATTTTAATACTTCTCACAAGTAAATGTGTTTACTATAAAATTTATATGTAGTAGGGAAAAAGTTATTTGAAACAGTTTTTCTTATTATTATAAATGTTTAATCCAATGTGTGGACCTTCATTAGAATAATGCAAAGTTAGTTTATAATGTCAGCCATGAATATTATATTTAAAATAGATCCTTTTTATTTAAAGTATATTTCCTTTTACTTGAATATTTAAAACAGTATTCACATTTTTTTCTTTTAACTCGTTAAGTATTCTAATTAAACAATCTTCATTAATTAGTAGCGATATCTTGTAATGACTCATTGTGGAAAATCCCATGACGTCATACTTGGGGAAAACCGATGAGGTCATAGATAAGATTCTCTTATCTGATTAAATAGATAAGCGCGCTGAGGTGGGTTCATTCTTATAGTAGTTGTCCTAGAGACTGTACGTTATAATTAGTGTCCAAGCATTCTACATTATTAATCTTTGTGAAAAAGTAATAAACGATGAATTCAAAAATTCAAACTCAAGTAAGTTGAAAAACTGTTTAGTATCATTCTCTATTTTTTTATAAGATTATTTTCCTTTCTAAATGATTTTAACCTAAGAGTTTTCCATATGTTATTTGATTGCTAAACGATTTATTTTTGAAACTCTCTAAATGAATCTATTCAAACACCTATCTATTGTGTGGACCTTCATTAGAATAATACACTGTATATTCTAAAATGTGATTATTCATATATTTTACTGTAAAGCATGATAAAATCTATTTTCAAATTTTATGAAGGTCTCTGTATATTCTAAAATGTGATTATTCATATATTTTACTGTAATGCATGACAAAATCTATTTTAAAATTTTATGAAGGGCTCTGTATATTTTTAAATTAATATTCTAAACTGTGATATTATTATTTTTTGAAATATAAGATTGATTAAGTATAGCAATGATTTTATTAAGGGTAACTATTTTTAATGCCTATTTAAACTATTTTTAATGTATATTTAAAATATTTCACCTTAGTAGTGTATATACCTTAATAATGCTACTTGTAATTAATTTTCATACCAGTATAGTGTATTAGTTCTAAATAATTAATTTTAGGAAATATATGTCGAAATGATTTTATTCTGTGGAAATATCTCTCAATATTTTTAAAAGTTTTGTGAAATGATATTATTTATATGGAAAACTTTTTAGGACTCTATATTTTTAAATTGCTAGTTTAAAAAAGAACTTTATATACATTTTAATACTTCTCACAAGTAAATATGTTTATTATAAAATTTATATGTAGTAGGGAAAAAGGTATTTGAAACAGTTTTTCTTATTATTACAAATTTTTAATCCAATGTGTGGACCTTCATTAGAATAATGCAAAGTTAGTTTATAATGTCAGCCATGAATATTATATTTAAAAAAGATCCTTTTTATTTGAAGTATATTTCCTTTTACTTGAATATTTAAAACAGTATTCACATTTTTTAAACTCGTTAAGTATTCTAATTAATCAATCTTCATTAATTCATTTAATTAGTAGCGATATCTTGTAATGACTCATTGTGGAAAATCCCATGACGTCATACGTGGGGAAAACCGATGAGGTCATAGATAAGATTATCTTATCTGATTAAATAGATAAGCGCGCTGAGGTGGGTTCATTTTGAATTCATCGTTTTATTACTTTTCAAAAAAGATTAATAATGTAGAATGCTTGGAGCACTAATTATAACGTACAGTCTCTAGGACAACTACTATAAGAATGAACCCACCTCAGCGCGCTTATCTATTTAATCAGATAAGAGAATCTTATCTATGACCTCATCGGTTTTCCCCAAGTATGACGTCATGGGATTTTCCACAATGAGTCATTAAAAGATATCGCTACTAATTAACTGAATTAATGAAGATTGATTAATTAGAATACTTAACGAGTTAAAAAAAATGTGAATACTGTTTTAAATATTCAAGTAAAAGGAAATATACTTCAAATAAAAAGGATCTTTTTTAAATATAATATTCATGGCTGACATTATAAACTAACTCTGCATTATTCTAATGAAGGTCCACACATTGGATTAAAAATTTGTAATAATAAGAAAAACTGTTTCAAATAACTTTTTCCCTACTACATATAAATTTTATAATAAACATATTTACTTGTGAGAAGTATTAAAATGTATATAAAGTTCTTTTTTAAACTAGCAATTTAAAAATATAGAGTCCTAAAAAGTTTTCCATATAAATAATATCATTTCACAAAACTTTTAAAAATATTGAGAGATATTTCCACAGAATAAAATCATTTCGATATATATTTCTTAAAATTAATTATTTAGAACTAATACACTATACTGGTATGAAAATAAATTACAAGTAGCATTATTAAGGTATATACACTACTAAGGTGAAATATTTTAAATATACATTAAAAATAGTTTAAATAGGCATTAAAAATAGTTACCCTTAATAAAATCATTGCTATACTTAATCAATCTTATATTTCAAAAAATAATAATATCACAGCTTAGAATATTAATTTTAAAATATACAGAGCCCTTCATAAAATTTTAAAATAGATTTTGTCATGCATTACAGTAAAATATATGAATAATCACATTTTAGAATATACAGAGACCTTCATAAAATTTGAAAATAGATTTTATCATGCTTTACAGTAAAATATATGAATAATCACATTTTAGAATATACAGTGTATTATTCTAATGAAGGTCCACACAATAGATAGGTGTTTGAATAGATTCATTTAGAGAGTTTCAAAAATAAATCGTTTAGCAATCAAATAACATATGGAAAACTCTTAGGTTAAAATCATTTAGAAAGGAAAATAATTTTATAAAAAAATAGAGAATGATACTAAACAGTTTTTCAACTTACTTGAGTTTGAATTTTTGAATTCATCGTTTATTACTTTTTCACAAAGATTAATAATGTAGAATGCTTGGAGCACTAATTATAACGTACAGTCTCTAGGACAACTACTATAAGAATGAACCCACCTCAGCGCGCTTATCTATTTAATCAGATAAGAGAATCTTATCTATGACCTCATCGGTTTTCCCCAAGTATGACGTCATGGGATTTTCCACAATGAGTCATTACAAGATATCGCTACTAATTAATGAAGATTGTTTAATTAGAATACTTAACGAGTTAAAAGAAAAAATGTGAATACTGTTTTAAATATTCAAGTAAAAGGAAATATACTTTAAATAAAAAGGATCTATTTTAAATATAATATTCATGGCTGACATTATAAACTAACTTTGCATTATTCTAATGAAGGTCCACACATTGGATTAAAAATTTATAATAATAAGAAAAACTAATTCAAATAACTTTTTCCCTACTACATATGAATTTTATAATAAACACATTTACTTGTGAGAAGTATTAAAATGTATATAAAGTTCTTTTTAAACTAACAATTTAAAAATATAGAGTCCTAAAAATTTTTCCATACATATATATATATATATAATATCATTTCACAAAACTTTTAAAAATATTGAGAGATATTTCCACAGAATAAAATCATTTTGATATATATTTCCCAAAATTAATTATTTAGAACTAATACATTATACTGGTATGAAAATAAATTACAAGTAGCATTATTAAGATATATACACTACTAAGGTGAAATATTTTAAATATACATTAAAAATAGTTTAAATAGGTATTAAAAATAGTTACCCTTAATAAAATCATTGCTATACTTAATCAATCTTATATTTCAAAAAATTATACTCCTGTCTCGTAAATAAAACCTTCATAATTTTAGAATATACGGGTCCCTTCATAAAATATTTGAAAATAGATTTTGTCATGCTTTAGGCAAAGTAAAATATACTCCTCGGGTAAAAATTATTCATAATAAATGTATATAACCCCTTCATAAAATTTGAAAATAGATTTTGTCATGCATTACAGTAAAATATACCCCTCGGGTAAAAATTATTCATGCTTTATACTAAGTAAAATATCACAGCTTAGAATAGTAATTTTGGAATATACAGAGCTCTTCATAAAATTTTAAAATAGATTTTGTCATGCATTACAGTAAAATATATGAATAATCACATTTTAGAATATACGGATCCCCTTAATAAAAATTTGAAAAATAGATTTTATCATGTTTTACAGTAAAATATATGAATAATCACAGCTTAGAATATTAATTTTGGAATATACAGACCCTTCATAAAATTTTAATTTAGTTAAGTACCTCTATTTAATATACCCCTCGGGTAAAAATTATTCATGCTTTATACTAAGTAAAATATCACAGCTTAGAATAGTAATTTTTAAAATATACAGAACCCTTCATACAATTTTAGTTAAGTACATCTATTTAATATACCCCTCGGGTAAAAATTATTCATGCTTTACGGTAAGTAAAATATCACAGCTTAGAATAGTAATTTTGGAATATACAGAGTCCTTCATAAAATTTTAAAATAGATTTTGTCATGCATTACAGTAAAATATATGAGTAATCACATTTTAGAATATACGGATCCCTTCATAAAATTTGAAAAATAGATTTTATCATGTTTTACAGTAAAATATACCAATAAATAATGATCAGCAGCTTAGAATAGTAATTTTAGAATATACAGAACACTTCATAAAATTTTAGTTTAGTTAAGTAACTCTATTTAATATACCCCTCGGGTAAAAATCATTCCTGTTTTAGGCTAAGTCATTTCACAAATTATTTAATAAATTTGCTGAATTAAAATTAGTTTTAAAAGTACATTATATAATAAAAATATATATTAAAATTCACTTACTTCATCATCATCAAAGTTTAAAGACATTTGCTGTTGGGTAGATGAATCCATATTATCACGTAAGAAACTCAAACACACGCACAAGTATAAAAAAATCCAAGAGCTAAGGTTTGTAATGCTACAAGAAACGAAATCTAGAATAGACTAAAGTTTACCCCGAAAGATCTTGCTAATATACAACGCATATGATTCATAGATAAGAGGATCTGATAAGGGCGAAGCCGATTAGTGGTAGATAGATATGAATCATTCATAGGAAAACCCCTTAGCGATTACTCATGACAGATACGTTGTAATAAGAAATTTTAACTCATGAGCAAATAACCTTATTTAATTTTCCTAAATAATATTAATTTATTTTAATTGGGAAACTTAGACATTTTTACGATTTTTTTTCCACATAAAATATTTCCTTTTGTAAAGTTTCAATTAAGTGAAGAATGTTTCAGTGTTTTTTTAATGAACCGATACTATTTTAAGATAGTTCTTACCGCGAAAAATTCTGACACATTTGTGAACAAATATTAAATTTAAAAATGTGTCAGAAAGTATACTTTTTTTTAGAACAATCTTAAAACCTTTTTTCTTAGTTCAAAACTACTTTTCATGACTGTTTTCTACATATCTCAAATCTGAAAAAAAGAAACACTTAAAGATATGAAATAATCACATAGAAATTATTTAGGGAAAAAAATATTTTTATTCAAGCAAATGTTACAAACATTTTGTAGTTTTAAAAGCATTATACTTTATGGGAATTTACAAACACAGTTTCTAAATAGTTTACATAAAAGTTTGAATTCAAAGTATAAAAAAAATGCAGGTGTATAGTGACAAAGACAGTTTGCTGTGAGATTCTTCACAAACTGATAGACATTAAAGTTTAATAATGCACTATCTCTATACAGAACAAATTTTTCTCTTAATGAAGTATTTAAGCAGTCATGGTCTAATTGCGATAACTGGCTAATGGTACAGGCATAACAAGTATATACTTGATTAAGAGATCTTTCTAATTCTTGGTCAAAACAAGAAAGGAAATGCTTCTTCGCACTATCCTCATTAGTGTGTGTCTGAATACACTTTTTTGATTTTCGTAATACAGACATAGGAATCGCTTTTACAAGAAGCATATCAATCATGCGGTCGGTAATTTCAGGAATTGCTTCACGTAATTTAAAAAATTGATCTATAGATAAACGTATTCCTTCTTGTTTAAAATGAAAGTTATGTTGGTTTGCCTTGAAAATCTGTTGTAATATGCAATGTCCTTCATCGCAAAATGCTGTTAAAAGTTGATTATTGGACACGTAACTGTCTTTCACAGAATAAAAGTTGAACTTGATCATATTTTGTTGGAAATGATCATACGTTAAAGGTGTCATTACAATGCCATTTTTGGTTGGAAATAATTCGCCGCGTGCACCTTCTTTAAAAATTCTTATATGCAGTTTCAAATTACAGTTTTTATCCATTTCAATTTGAGCACAGGTATTCCATTCAAGATTCCAAGGAATTGAGAAATATCCATCTGATTCATGAAATGTATGTGTAGACAGTTTCTCTTGAGGTCTGTTTAATGGTGAAGCATATTTAGGTGGAGCATAGTCAGGGGATACAGCAAACAAGTCTAAATTCAGTTCAGGATCATTCATCAAGTCCAGTCTTGGCTTTTTCAAATCAAGAGGATGAACTATTAAATGTCTAAAAGTGAGGCTAATTCGAACGTCTTTAATAGCAGGTTCTGCTCCGATACCGTGTGTGAATAATTCGTTGGTAGGTGGCAACATGTTGTAGAAGGATCCATGTTCTAGCTTGATGAATGTCGAGGGTACACTAGGTCTCTTGAATTCAATAGTTCTTTGAGCACCAAAACTGAGTACTGTGATAGGGAACACAACATTTAAGCTGGATTCATTATCTTTGTGGTGACTGATATAGGTAGTTCCATCCTGGTACAAATTAAGTAGCACATAGTTAAAAGTACAGGCTGTTTCTCTTTCCACTTTATCACGAAGTTCAATCATAAGTGAAGTCCAAGGTTTGGAGGGCACACTTGTTCCACTGAAGGCATAGCTGGTATTGGGATCTCCATAAGCTAAAACCAATCGCTTAGGTGTCACATCCTTTCCTCGCAAATGAAAAGTAGGTCTGTAGAATGGTAATGTTTTTAACTCCGTCAAATAACGATCAGCATGGGCTTTCTCTATAAAGTCACTTATATATTGGACGTTCAAGTCATTATCCGAAAAGATGATTGAAGACATTTTTACACGTTGAAAATCACTGAGCAAGCAAGTCAAGGAATAACTACGAACTAAGCAGGAACACTGAGGCAGGAACAATGATTCCACACGATATGTTCGACCTTATATAGGGGTTGTTATCTGATAATCTTATCACTGATTAGATAAGCTCGCGCATGCGTAGTGATATGCCAGGTGATGTCATGAAGGCACAGGATAGGATGATCTCACTTGTGGGGATTCCCCATTTGATAAGATGAACAGTTTAAGCAGTGGTCAGTACAAGACATGTTTTCTTCAATCTGGTGTGTAAGTATTTTTTTCATTCATTTGTATAGTAATTCAGTTTATTGTATTTTTTCAGTTTATCTGGTGTGTAAGTATTTTTTTCATTCATTTGTATAGTAATTCAGTTTATTGTATATATTTTAAACATGTATTTTATAGAAATAATGGCACAGATGTAAATTCAAGATAGTTTATTCAAACAATACGTTTTTAAAAGTTTGTACATTCAGATTACATAAAAAGTGATCGCTAACAAAATCCACTTTCAGTTGCGAGTTTATATCTTAGATTACTTTCAGCTGAAAATCCTACTTTTGGCGACTTTTAACTCTAAAAATTCTATTTTTAACTCTAAATTCTATTTTTGGTTTAAAAGAAAAAAATCTTAATACCTTTTTTAATGCATGAATCATTATTTCTAACATATATATTGAATAGCCTACTCTCGTTGAAAAAAAAATGCTTCAAAAAATTTCTAAGTCCCGCAATTAAAATTAATTAAATTTCTAATTTACTAAAATAAATCCGTTGAAACACATCTCGTACTCTAGTTGAAAATAAAATGGCTTCGAAAAATTTCTAAGTTCCCCAAATAAAATTAATGAATGACCCTTTTTAATTATTATTTTTAATTATTCATTCACTTCTACTGCATATACTCCTATTCAAACTGTATACTCTCGTTGAAAAAAAATTGCTTCGAAAAATGTCTAAGTTTCCCAATTAAAATTAATTATTCACCATTTATAATTAAACCCTTATTGACTTTTAAAATTCTCCTCAAATGTACTCTAACATGTATATCGACTGGTCTACTCTAGTTAAAAAAAATCTTGCAAAAATGTCTAAGTTCCCCAATTAAAATTAATGAATGACCCTTTTTAATTAAACCCTTATTGACTTTTAAAATTCTCCTCAAATATACTCTAACATGTATATTGAATGGCATACTCTAGTTTTAAAAAAAAATGTTTTCGAAAAATTTCCAAGTTCTCCAATTAAAATTAATTAAATTTCTAATTCGCTAAAATAAATCCATTGAAACACACCTCGTACTCTAGTAGGAAATTCTCCGCGAAAAAAAAAATTTGCTTAAAAAATTTTCTAAGTTCCCTAATTAAAATTAATTAACACTAATCCCCTTATCTTATCTTAGGTGGTGGAGGAGGGCACTTCGTGAGGAGGAGAGTACTTCGTGAGGAGGAGGGCAGGTGCTGCACTTCGGGAGGTGGAGGGCACTTTGGGAGGAGGAGGAGGAGGACAGTTCGGGAGGAGGAGCCCTCCTCCCTCCTCCGTGCCCACAGCCCACCTCCTGAGGCCGGAGCCCCATTTTCTCTCTATCTCTTTCCGTTTTCGAGATAGGTATGCTAACTCCACAGCATTCCACCAGGTGGTGCTGTAGGCGGTTTCATTGTGTAGCGCATGGCTACGTTACTATACTTTTTACACCACTTTTATGAATATAGCAGCAGCCGTTCGCAAGTTAAGAGGGTGGCAAGGGACTTTAGTGGGCATATTGTACATATATAACCAATAATGAAACATTAGCGAAACAGCAACAAAAACTATGAAATTATGAATTAGAACATAATAATTAATTGAATGACAACAATAGTGTTCCCCCAACACACTGAATATAGATTCCATATACAAAGTAAAAAAAAAAAAAAAAAAAAAAAAAAAAAGAAGAAGAAATTAAATTACAAAATTGAAAAAATGAAATTTTGATATATATATCTGACATTTGTCATGCTGTAACTCTCTTATTTATAAACCGATTTAGCTGTGACTGAGTAGGTGTATAGGACATACCTAGGTCTCGATCGAGTTCGTTGGCCAGCTTCATACGCCATCTTGTTTTAACATGGCGGCTAGTTACAAAAAATTTAATTTTTAAAAATTCAAAAATATGTAAGCAAAAATTATAAAAATTGAAAACTTGTTTCCGTTATGTAACAGAACGTGATGCAAGGATTCTAGAATTTTTTTTGTTTTGGCTTTACCTTAAAAAATGGCTGAGATATGTCAGTTTTAAATTCTAGAGTGGCTGCCATTTTAAAACAATCTGATTTCTGTTATGCAGCAACTCTCGTACTGAAATTCGCATTCAAATTTAGTATTAAGGAAAACCGTGATTTAATCTTTTATAATTGGGTTCCAATCATTTTAGCTTTGGGTGTTTGAATAAAATGAGTTGAATTTTTAATTTAAAATCGTGGACTATGAAAGCTACCTTTTCTTCCTGGTACAGGCCAGAAGGACTTTTTAAGATAAGAGAAAACAACAAATGTTCCGGAATCCTTGTATCACGATCTAATACTTAACGGAAACAACTTTTTCAATTTATAACTTTTTATACATCTTTTTCAATTTAAATTTTTTTTAAAAAAATTTAACTGGCCGCCATTTTGAAACAAGATGGCGATTGAAGCTGGCCAACGAACTCGGTCGAGACCTTGATATTTTCTGTACACATGATCAATCACATTCATATCGGTTAATAAATACGAGAGTTACAGCATCACAAATAGCAGATTGTTTCATAATCTCAGCCACCCCAGAATTTCAAACTGCCATATCTCAGCCATTTTTTAAGATATAGACAAAACAAAAAATGTTACAGAATCCCTGTATCACATTCAAACACTTAACAGAAACAATTTTTTCAGTTTTAATTTTTTTTTGTACAACTTTTTGATTTTTTTAATTTTTTAATTTTTTAATTAGCCGCCATTTTGAAACAAGATGGCGGATGAAGCTGGCCAACGAACTCGGTCGGGACCTTGGCTTGTCCTATACACATACTCAGTCACATCCGAATCGGTTCATAAATAAGAGTGTTACAGCATGACATACGTCAGATTATATATATGTAAATCAACATTTGAACGGTTTGGGAGTCTGGGGTTCATGATCGGTGAAAATATACCAAAAGTTTTTGAATGGCTTTCCTCCGAAATGCTGCAATACGTAGCTTTTTGTAATGAAAGCTACCTAATAATTGCAAAAACTTCGTAAAGGATATCCGGGAAAATAATGTAGATTATGTGGGGAAGGGGGGATGTAATAGGTATTGATTGGGAAACATGTAAATTTTACATACACAGGTTTTCAAAAAATAATTCAAGTTTTTTTTCAATAAAGATCGTTATAGGTTTCGTATTGCATGTTGTGATTATCTCTTTTTGTTATCGTTGAGTAGAATAAGAAAGAACGTCGATAATGGTAACATCTGTTTTAGAGATAAGAATTTTATCTATCGAATGAATTTTTATAAAAAGGGAGCAATATATCCGCGGCAGAAAATATATTTTTCTTGCGAGTATATACGTTGTATAAGCAAAGCGTAAAATTTTATTGAAGGAATTTATTGCAGTTTATTAATTTATATTTTCATTTTATGAATTGTAGAAAGCGCAAGAAACTTAAAACATCGTTGATGATTAATGTTTAAGTTAGACAAAATATCTCCCATTTTTTTCTTAAATAATTATACATTAGTAGTGTGACTTTGGAGGTTTGACGTCACCTGGCTGGGCTATGATACCGCCATTTAATATCACAACGGACCAAAAAGCAAGCAAAAACTGGTTAGCTTACCATTGTAATGGATGGCGAGTGCCAGTGAAAGGGTCGGCAAATACCTGCTCGGGCGGTTTCATAATGTTGAGTTAGGTTACAATAGGGCGGTTATTTTGGGCAACAAGATGGATAGGCGTCAGCCCCCCTTATAGGCTGTGCTGGACGCTGGTGGACACTGCGCACCTGTGATGGACTCTGAGGCGTGTCGGTGTGCGGTTGTGGAGGTGGAATGTCTACTGTAAGACGAGGGGGATTTTTTTTTTTATTAATTAATTTATTTTTATTTTGATTTGGGGACTTAACATTTTGATTTTTTTTTCTTTTTGTGAGAAGTTGTGTGTATTTTAACACGATAATTGTTGAAATTGTTTTATTTTGGAGAATTAGAAATATTTGACTAATTTTAATTTTTTTGAAAAGAATTTTGAGAAGTTTTTTTTTTTCGAGGAGAATTGTGTGTACTCTAACACGATGTGACAGTCAATGGTTTTATTTTGGTGAATTGGGATTTTTTTAATGTTTCGAAAAGAATTTGGGGAAGTTAGAAAAAATTGGAAGGGTTTTTTTTTTGTGTGTGGGGAATATATGTTTTTAAATTTTCGAAAAGAATTTTGAGAAGTTAGAAAATTTTCAGAAGTTTTTTTTTTTTTTTTTTTTTTTTTTTTTGTGGAGGATTGTGTGTGTGCTCGGTGTTAGTTTAAATATGTTAATTTTTGAGAACTAGAAAATGTGACGTAAAAATTTTGCGGTAACTATTTTTGGTTGAGGTGGAATTTTATTAAAAAAGTAATTATAAAAATTAATTAGAAATATGAATTAAGAAATTAATGATGAAACTTAAGAATTTTCACGAGATTTTTTTCTGAACGGGTGAATTATATTATATTTAGTGGAAGTTACTGAGCACTCTTTGAAAAACAATTAATTAAAAAAAGTAATTAAAAATAGTAATTAGGGATAGTAAGGATGGAACTTAAGAATTTACATGAGATTTCTTTTTTCGTGTAAAATGCGCGTACTGTATGTTGAGAGGAAATTTTTATATTATTATATTATTATATTATTATAAATATTATTTTGATGGGGTGGAATTTTAAATAAAAAAGGAAACTGCCCAGTTAAACTGAGGGCATTGAGCTCACAGACTGTTCACACTAATTGTATATTATACACTTATTTCAAACAATTTGAAATAAGCCCCTTGAAAAATAAAGAAATCGATAATATATTAAGGGGGTCATCCCCCCGTTCCCCCACCCCCTTATAGTTAACAATTGAACCCCCAAACCTAATCAGGGAAGCCCTTTATTACAATGAACATATATACTAAATTCAAAGCAAATCGGATATTGCTGCATGAAAACCCCATTTATCTAAGGGGGATTACCCTTCCTGTATCCCCCTTTATACTTAACCAATGAACCCCAAGACTAACCAGGGAAGCTCTTTACCACAATGAGCCTATATACAAAATTTGAAGAAAATCGGATAATTCTCCATGAAAAACACAGTCATCTAAATTAAGGGGGGAGGATAAGCCCCCCCCCTTTTTACCCTCTTTATACTTAACCAAAGAACCCCCTAAACTAATCAGGAAAGCGACTTATCACAATGAACCTATATACAAAATTTTAAGAAAATTGCATAATTCTGCATGAAAATCGCAGTTATCTAAATTAAGGGGGGGGGCAGCCCTCCGTTACCCCCATTATACATAAACAATGAATCCCCAAAACCAATCAGGAAAACGCTTTATCACCATTAACCTGTATACAAAATTTGAAGAAAATCGGATAATTCTGCATGAAAAATCCATTTATCTAAATTAAGGGGGGATTAGCCCCCCTTTTCCGCTTTATACTTAACCAATGAACCCCCAAAACTCTTCAGAGAAGCGCATTATCACAATGAACCTATATACAAAATTTGAAGAAAATCGAATAATTCTGCATAAAAACTCATTTATCTAAATTAGGGGGGGTTATCCCCCCTTTCCCCCTTTATACTTAACCAATGAACCCCCAAAACTATTGACAGAAGCGCATTATCAAAATGAACCTATATACAAAATTTGAAGAAAATGGGATAATTCTGCATGAAAAACCTATTTATCTAAATTATGGGGGGTTAGCCCCCAATTTCCCCCCTTTATGCATAACCAATGAACCTCCAAAACTAATCAGGGAAGCGCCTTATCACAAGGAACCTATAAACAAAATTTAAAGTAAAACGGTTAGTTCTATCAAGAGTTATCCCGTTACGTACATACATACATACATACGTACGTACGTACATACAGAACCGGCGGGCACATAAGCTCTCAGGCTTTGATAGCCTGTGAGCTAAAAAGTAATTATAAAAATGAATTAAAAATACTAATTAAGACTTAATGAAGGGACTTAAGAATTTTCATAAGATTTTTTTGAACGGGTAAATGAAGTTAGCTTTAGCGTGAGTTTTTTTTTCAGTACTCTTTGAAAAAAATATTAATTTATAAAAAGTAATTAAAAATATTAATTAAAAAGTAAGGACGAAACTTAAGAATTTTCATGAGATTTTTTTTTCGCGTAAAATGTGAATACAGTATTGTATAATTGGTTGAAACTCTAATAGAAAGTTTTGTGAAATAAACTATAATTTTTTATGAGAATTTACCAGCTAGTGCAAAAATATCTGTTAGATTTTACGTTTAAATGATTGTTTGAATTCGGAGATGGAAATATGTGTGAAATGTCTGTTTTTATGATTAAAAATTTGGTGAAGGGTTCTGTTTTATGATGAAAATTTTTGTGAAGGGTTCTATTTTAAGGTGAAATTTTTGTGAAGGGTCCTGTTTTGAGACGAAACATTCCTGAAAGGTGTGAATAGACCGAATATCTCCTATTGAAAAATAAATTGATATTGTTGAATAAAGTGATAGTGTTGAAATACATTTTAAATAATTGCATATTGAAATAAACATTTAACTGTAAATAGACAAAAAATTTACACTAAATGATACTCTATATTTATGATTACCTTTACATTAAAATAAAAAAGAGATTTAGAATAGAGTGTTGTCACTGAATTGAATGAAATACATATATCATTAATAAGTGTTGCCACTGAACAAAGTGAAATGTATATAACGAAATAATGAAATAAACATTTAACGGTTCAATTAAAATTATATAGAAAATTCCATGTAGTAAAAACTTCAAATTTACCTTCTTAAACTTGGAAAAACACAATGCAAACACATTGATAAATATTTATTTGTTACATTAATAGGTGCAAATACTAAAAACACAACTAACATTCATTAAGATACAAGTAAATGCAAATATATGGCTTGAAGGTGCGTAAAAACATACATAAAAACATTTAAAAGCACATTAGAGTCCTTTTAAAAAATTCCAAAACATTTTCAACCGAAACCCGGTCATCATCAGTGGAATAAACTAATTCTGTTGAGTTGAGTTGTTACCTCTTTGCGTTTTCTTGCTTGCCCGGAATAAACTATTTCACTTCAAGGGTTTGGAAAAAAAGGTAAGATGGGAAAGGTAATCAATGATGCATTAATTTATTCCAGACTGCGTGGATATCATATGATAATACATCGTTACAGACTATTTCTTTTTCAGACATTATTTCTAGAGACTCTCTTATCATTGCTTCCAGGTGATTATTTGTGCGGAATATAATTTTGGATCTATTGAAATCAACTTTTATAGGTTCAGTTTGCGCTAATCTTGCTAAGGCAGTGTGGGGTCTATTTAATCACAGATCTGCTTCATGTTCTTTTATTCTGTCTCGGAATTTCCTCATTGTCATACCTATGTACATAAAATCTTTATTATCTTTCTTGAATGGTATAATATATACTCCTGATCTATTGATAGCCTGGATTGGGTCTATTTTTCTGTTTAACAAAACCCGCAACTTTGGGGGAGGGACTGCGATTAATGTAATGCCAAACCTAAAGAGTGAATGTCTCATACTTTCAAAAAACCGTGGGATGTAGTTAACTTTACAAAACTTCAAACTTTTAATTGTACCTGTATTCCGATTTTCTTCATCTTTCACTTTAAATTTATTTATGATTTTTTCAATGAAACGGTTGAATTCAGTTCCATCCCGTTTCATTGAAAAAATCATAAATAATCAATCACTTACGTTTTTTCAATAATTTTTCAACCATCAGCGCCCTCTATGATTCTTTAAATTTGAATGACATAAGTTAGTCACATCATTATGTGCACTGTCATTGACCTGAGAAGACACTTTGAAATCCAGTATTTTTAGCTAGTAGTTGTTTATGATAAAATGGAATAATACATTCTTTTTTGTTAAGTGATTCCAAGATGATGAGTCAAGCCCTATCATCAGAATTAATGGAGAATGATATCATTCTCAAGTTTTGTGTTATTAATCTACAACATGATAACCATACATAATAAAGTTCTCCTTACTACTGCCTGACTGCATCTATAGTTTTTTTTCACTTTCCCTGTTTTTATTTATCTTTATTTGAAGAACAACTTTATATCTCCAACTATAATAAAGAAGCAATGCAGAATGTGTGCGTGTGTGTGTGTGTGTGTGTGTTTCTCAGTTGTGTTCTGAAGAGACCGCTGCACGCAGAGCTACAAACTTTGGTGGGAAGATACCTTTATGCATGTAGTTTTGTACCTCGAAGCCAGATTTTGGAATTTTTGAATAGATTTATTTTTATTAAATTTTTTATGCGATTTTTAGTGTTTTTTCCCGTTTTGATGCAATTTCTCCACATTAATAATGGGAATCCGGTTCCAATCTTTTAGCCCAATATGGTAAATTTTGTCCTCTTTTCAATAAAGTTGATACGAAATTTGTACACGCGATTTTTGAATTTTTGGTGATTTTTTTTCCTTTGACACTAAGAAATTTTGCCAGAATGCTTGATTGGTTCGGTGGTTGCACTTCAATTTCAACCTCAGATACGATCAGAATGGTCATTTTTTTTCTCGTTCTAGCTTGGAGAAAGTTGATAATTCTTTACAGATAAAAAATCGTGATTTTAAATATGCGATTTTTAGTGTTTTTTGACGATTCGGTGCGATTTACCCACATTAGTAACCGGAATCCGGTTCCAATCTTTTAGCTTAATATAGTAAATTTTATCCTCTTTTCAATAAAGTTCATGCCAAATTTCGTACAGAGATTTTTGATTTTTTGGTGATTTTTTTCCTTCGACAACAAGTAATTTTGCCCAGAACGCTTGATTGTTTCGGTGGTTGCTTCCATTTCAACCTCAGATACACTCACAATCGCCATTTTTTTCGCTCTTTTAGCTTTAATACTCTTTTTAGCTTGGAGAAAGATGATAATGCTTTACAGATAAAAAAATCTTAATTTTAAAAGGGAAGGGCGGATTATTTATTGACCCGATTTTTTTTGTTGGATTTTTTCTTTTAGTTTCATTTTTAAACATTTTGTTTTCATGTTTTGAAGCGTTTTTTTGTTTCAAATGACGTCACAAATCGCCCACTACAAGTCAAACATCATTGGAGGGCAGTTGTGATTAGTAGCTGATAGAATTGCAGGCACAGCTGGAAGTCAACCGGACAATTGTGATTGGCAGATGAAAAGGTCGTCAGCTGATTGCAATGCGAACAGCGAGTTGGGAATTTTTGCCATTTGTTTTATGCGATTTTTAGAGTTTTTTCATGTATACTTCATTTATGTATTTGATTTTATAAATTAACAACGAAAACTTACTGTTTTTGTATGTAAAAAAAGTCTCTGTGTGTGTGTGGGGGGGGGGGGGGGGGGTTGGAGGTGAGTGTTTGGTTGTAGTTTAAATATCGCGTTAACATTCTGATCGAAACCCCCCCCCCCCCGCCTTCAAAATCAGAACTATTTAATTATTAGTCCGATTCGAACGAAATCTTTTTTCAGTTCCCAGGTACTAGATAAACTTCGGTATCATTTTTTCAGCCCTTGGTTACCACTATTTCTGAATATTAATGACCAGCGAGTGGTATTTTCTAGGGTTCTATGGGCCCAATTTTTTCAATGAGAATTAGTTCATTCAACTTAACATGAACTAATTAAGATACAGAATGGAACTAAAAGATTTTGCATAGCCTGCTATGCGGTGTCGTAGGCAGAAGGGACATGTGCCAAAGTTTCGACAGGAAATAATTTTTTTTAGAACTGACTGCACACCTTAGCGGTGGGAAGTGAAACTAAACAATTTTGCATTTAAAATTTGTCCGATCCAAACAAAAGGCCCGATTTCAACGACAATTGATCCATTCAACTTAACATGAAATAATAAAGATATAGATAACTAATTAAGACATAGATTTTGCGCCCCCTGTTGGTGGAAAGTGGAACTAAAACATTTTCTGCGCGTGCACAGAACGCCTGTTATACGTTGTAATAAGCAGCGGGGACACGTGCCGGAGTTTCGTTCGGAAAGAAGTTTGTTTAGAACAAAGTGCGCCCCCTGGCGGTGGAAAATGTAACTAAAAGATTTTACATTTAATCTTGGTCCGATTCAAACGAAATCTTTTCTGACATTCTTCCGAGGTCTCCCAGGTACTAAATAAACTTCGGTATCATTTTTTCTGCCCTTGGTTACCACCATTTATGAATATTAATTTCCAGGGGTGTTGATTTATTTTTTTGGGTTCTATGGGTACAATTTCAACAGGAATCGGTTCATTCAACTTAACATGAACTAATTAAGATATAGCTAATTATTTCAGACTCAGATTTGGTACTCCCTGGCGGTGGAAATTGGAACTAACAGATTTTTTGCGCGTGCAAGGTACGCCTTCTAATCGGTGCCGTAAACAGCATGAACGAGTGCCGGAGTTTCTTTCGGAAATAGGTTTATTTAGAACAGAATGCTCCACCTGGTGGTGGAAACTGGAACTAAAAGATTTTGCAGCGCATGCCTAGCACGCCTGCTATATACGGTATCGTAGGCAGCGGGGACACGTGTCGGATAATTTGTTTAGACAAAAATGCATCTCCTGGCGGTGTAACTAAAAGATTGTCCTGCGCGTGCATCAAAAATGGTTATTTTTATGGAAACCGCAAAAGAAGGTTACCGATTTGATAGTCCCAGACAACGGAAAAGTTTCATTTTCACTCATCCTGGAGTATTAAGAAAAGTATTGAAATATTTGAATCGGAACTCACAGTTTATTTTTCTGATTCCGAAAATGTGAATTTTGTGAAAATCAAACGGTAATTTTTTTTAAATTTTGACCAAAAACTGACCCGTTTTGAATCAAATGATCCAGACATTTGAGGAGGCGGTATTAAATTTACTTCCGCTTTGGGTTCATCTCTCTATTTAATTTTCGAAAGACAAAGAGTTACCAGGGGAAGGGTTTCGTGCAGCGATTTTTAAGAGTGATTTCGCATTTCGTATTATGTTTTGGCGGGACCGGACAGCACGAGTGGATCTGCTAGTATATATATATTACAGTCCACTTACCTTTCCAGTATCTTCATCCAGCACCTTCAGCATTTTCATCCAGGACCTTCAGCATTTTCATCCAGTACTTACAGTATCTACAGTATCTCCATCCAGTACCTATAGTACCTGCATTCATTAACTATATTTACAGTATACCTATGTATCTATGTATACTGTACCCTAGTCAATGATCCTAATCCTTTTTAAATATTCTTTAAAGTATATTTTATTTAGTTTCCTTTATTACATAAGCATATCTTTAAATCACTTTGTTTTATTTACATTCAGCCAAACTCCTATTCATGTTTCCCTGCCATGCACGTGTCGATTCTGTCTTTCACCGGAAGATGGTGTCGGTTGATCGGGTAGGCTATGTTCCACGTATGTGTCTGACGTCACGATCTAACACCTTCTGCCTCATGCTTCTTGCCCTGCGTAATGAGCTACTTTTTAGTATAAAGCGTACTCCTGTTCAGTTTCAGTTCTCTTCGCCTTCTCCTTGGTCTTGTCTTGCTTTCTGTGAACAACTTATGTGCACGTGGATGTTTTTAACCTTTTTTATTCGAGTTGTGAAGAAATGAAATCGTTATGGCAGTTTTTAAAATTAAGTTCTTTCCTCCGGTTTTATAATTTAGTTGCATAATGATGTTTTTACTTTTGCTAAAATATATCAATGATTCGCTTTTAAACCTGCTTCAATTTTATCTGTTTATTGTGATACTCAGAGCCATTGCATCTACTTGTCTTTGGATTGCGTCCGATGTTTTTACTGCTTCTTAAAGTGAGGAAGGAAGCTGTTTCGGGCCTGAAATAATGAACTTTTATTAACAATGTTGAATGAACATTTAAGTGTTCCTGTTGTGATTTGAATCCACATAACCAGTAACCAGAAGCTTGGTATTTATGAAAGCTCGTTGCATATTTAATCTACGCTACAGGATATTGTTTAGTTAATTGAAAGCTATTTCTAGAGGTCAATCTGCTTATCTATTCGGTGTGGTCATGAAATCTCTGGGGGTATTTAAGTAAAGTTCTTTTTGTTACTTTATTAATTATGTTAAATTGTGTTTCTGTTTAATATCTAATGCATTTTTATTACTTTTAATACAATTTGTTTTTAAATTTACTTGTTCTCATTTTAACACTACACGGTGTATTTCAATAGTTCATAGTTTAAAATTATCTTTCAAGTTTACTCTTAACTTAATGTAAATTGAACTCATAAATTGAACTTTATTTTTAACATGTCATGTAACTTCAGCTAGGATTTCACTGCCTCTACTTCAACTCTGCTAATTACATAATCATCATGAATTTATGTCTAATCACATCACCACACTCTGTATCTTATATATTGTATGCAGATTTCGATACCTTTCTTATACCAATTACAACAGCCCTACCCGTTGCTTCATCATTATATAATGAAAAAAAGCTTACCACTTACCCTGTGGCAACTCCTATGTGTTTATTGAACTCGATGGCACATGTGTGAAACCTGCTACGGTTAATCGTGGAAAAAACTGGGTTGAACTTTCTTTAAATCAGATGATGCATGAAAAGAAAATTTTACCACAGAAGTTGATGGATGAGAAATCTATGGAATTACTAGCGAAAGAAGAACTCGAGTTTCAAAAGGAGACCCACTCCCATATTTCTAAAAAACCTTCGGTGAGAACCGTGCCCGAGAACACTGCTATCTCTCAGGTGCATACACAGAAGCTGCCCACGTCGGATGTAACTTACACTATATGCAATGTAGAAGTATCGCTATTTAAAGATGATGTGATTAATGTGATTGCGCGCAGGAGAGAAGGAAATATTAGGATGATCTCATCATGCGCTACTTCGAACATGCGAAGTCCGGGTCGAACTTACATTGCTGGCCATCCAAAATGCAGCACCATGAACGACTGCAAATAACAGAGTGATATTTATTGGACAAATACATTATAATGGGAAGGACAAGTGATTGCATTTTCAGAAAATTTGGAGGTATAGTTTCTGAGAAAACACTATCCAGGGTTGCAACCAATGGCCGCAAAGCATCATTTATCTACCTAGGCATGGAGTCGAACAGAGATTGGATATCATGTACGGGTACATCAGTCCATACAACTAACACTATTTCGCAGTTCATCAGCCGTAGTGACGGGCGAGTGGTGGTAGGACAGATGAGAAATCAGGAGAACGTGTGGCCAGGGCAATAGTCGAACATGTTCTGTATCAAGGAAGGTCAGTATAGTACTGGCAACATGCGGTCGTGAATTGTCCTGCTGACACTTAGAGTTCCGGAGGCCTCAAAGATAGGGCAGAACCACGGGCAGTAACACCTCAGAGATGTAACGGCTACTGTTCATATTGCCAGCAATGGGAGCAAGAAGTTACCAAGACGTGTATTCAGTGGCACCCCACACCATCAATGCAGGTTACGGGCCGTTATGAGGATGTCTAATGCAAGCTGGAAATGTGCATTCTCAATGATGCCACCAAACACGAGTGCGATCTTCATGATACTGTATGAGCCTGGATTCATCTGAAAAGACGACGTGAGACGCCATTCCTGCGTCCTAAACAGCATCATGATGCCCGCATCCTTGTTTGGCGGTATCGTGGAAAACACACATTACCAGCTTAAATTCGACATCGTCATACTGGCATATCACATGGAGGGACGGTATGAGGTACCATTGGATACACATGTCGGTATCCTCTTGTTCGCATTGCCGGCAATTTCAACAGTAGCCATTATCTTTCTGATGTGATACTGCCCATAGTTCTGCCCTATCTTTGATGCTTCCGGAACTCGAAGTTTCAACAGTACAATGCACGTCTGCATGTTGCCAGTACTATCCTGACCTTCCTTGATACAGAACATGTTCGACTATTGCACGTTCTCCTGATTTCTCACCAATTGAAAATGTCCGGTGAATGGCTTCTGAGCGACTGTCCCGCCACCACTTCCCCGTCACTACGGTTGATAAATTGGGGCATAGTGTTGGAGGTGTATGGACTGCTGTACCCGTACATGACATCCAATCTCTGTTCGACTCCATGCCTAGGCAGATAAATGCTGTTATTGCGGCCAGGGGTTTCAACCCAGGGTATTGTTTTCTCAGGAACTATACCTCCAAATTTTCTGAAAATGTAATCACTTGTCTTTCCCATTATAATGTATTTGTCCAATAAATATCATTCTGTTATTTGCATTCCTTCATGGTGTTGCATTTTGGATAGCCAGCAGTGTATTATTCAAGGGTCACGTTTGTTGGCGCCACTCTTGGCTTCTAATATCGCTTGGCGATAAATGTAACTCAGAAGTCGCTTGTTCGTTGTTTCGTTCGGTTGTTCCATGGGGAGCTCCGAAAACCAATTCGTCGTAAGTAAATAAAAAAAAATGCTTCGTTTGTAAACAGTTGAAATTTTATCGATTGTTGTTTAAATTACAGTCCACTTCTAATTTCGTAGTTGTATTCATGGTACCGCTCGCGGAGAATAATCAGCCATCATAGGATTATATTTCGTTTTTGTTTAAAAAAAAAATCGGAACAATGGACGTAAAAGTGTTAAATCGAAGGAGGGGCAATATAAAGGCCCAATTGACAAAATTAGCAAACTTTATAGCCGATGAGGCACAAGAAATACATTCAGTGGATATATTAAATAAAATCGAAAATTTGAAGAAATTAGAAGATAAATTAGATGACTTGAAAATGGAGTTCTATAAAATTTTGAAAGATGAAGAAATCGATAAGTGTGATGCTGAATTTGAAGAAATCGAACAAGATCTCCAAAATATCAAGGTAAGATTTAAAAGGCTTATTGATAATTCTAAAACTAAAAATGTTGATAATAATGTTGAAAATAATGATATTAATAAAACAAAAAATTTAAATGTCAAATTACCTGAAATTCCATTGCCGAAATTCGATGGTTCGTATGAAAATTGGAATAATTTTCAGACTCAGTTTTATAGTATAATTGATTCAAACGAATTGTTAAGTAATGATCAGAAACTTTTTTATTTGCAATCCTCTCTTGTGGGGACAGCAAAGCAAATCCAAAGTACTGATGACACATATGAGTCATTATTTGAAGCACTAAAAAAAAGATTTGACAATAAAAGATTAATAGTTAACAGTCATATTAAATCTTTATTAATGTTAGATAATATTTGTACTGATTCATCTGAAATATTAAGAATGCTGCTGGATTGTATTTTAAAGCATGTAAGAGCTTTAAAGGTTTTAAATGTCGAAATGAACAATTTTAGTGAAAATTTATTGATTAATATTATTTTGACAAAATTGGATAGAACAACATGTAAGGAATTCGAAATGACATTAACAACGACAGATTTACCCAGTTGGGACAACTTTATCGAATTCTTGCAAAATCGTGTTCAAATATTGGAAAACCTTCAAGGAACACAAATAAATTCGCAAAAATTTAAAACCCAGAACAAACAAAAAACTTTTATTCTGAAATCTAATTCATGCCCTGTTTGTAAAAACCTACATGCAATTCACCAGTGCCCTGTTTTTCTAAAAATGACTCCAATTCAAAGATTTGATGAAGTAAAAAAGAATAAACTTTGTATAAATTGTTTAAATGATTCGCATATGCTTTCGAAATGCGGTTCAAAACATAAGTGTCAGTTTTGCTCTCTCTCACATAACGTGTTACTTCATAGAGATAAAAATAAATCATTTCAAAATAAAACGTCATTAAAAAGCCCCGATTCTGAAGTTGAAATGTCATTGGCGCCAGACGGACGTTCTGGTAAAAAAATGATGAAACAAATAAACAAAATGTATCGGAAATATCTCAGAGTTTTTCATCACATAATAATGAAAGTAAAAAAGCAGTTCTTTTGTCTACGGCATGTATTTATATGTATAGTCCGATACATAAATGTTTCGTGCAGGTCAGAGGGATCCTGGATAGTGCGAGCCAAGCTAATTATATTACGGAAGAAATGGCCTCTTATTTGGGCTTGAAAAAAGAAAAAAGAAATGTTTCCGTTAGTGGATTAGGTGGAAATGCCTTTAATGTTAAAGGGAAGATTAATACGATAATTCGTAATAAAAATGCTTTATTCTCTTCACCTAGCTAATTTTTTGTTGTTTCGAAAATTACTGATTGTGTACCTTCTTCAAATATTAAAATTGATAAAGCATTGTTACCAAATAGGGTTTTGCTAGCTGATCCTACCTTTTACATACCGGGAAAAATTCATTTAATAATTGGGGCAGAACTCTTTTATGAGATAATAAAAGAAGGAAAAAATCGCATTTCACCAAATTTAATGTTTCAAAATTCGGTGTTTGGACTTATTGCTACTGGAACTGTTAAAATCAAGAGTTCTAATTCATATTGTGGATTGACATTTAATTATAAAATCGAGAACATTGAATCTAATCTTAAAAAAATTTGGGAAATAGAAAATATTTTACCTGACCGTTTTCTAAGTAAAGAAGAAGAATTCTGTGAATCTCATTTTCAAAAAACCCACAAACGAGATAATACCGGATGGTTTATTGTCGAAATGCCGATTCAAACTGATCAATTAAATTCATTGGGAAATTCGAGAAATTTAGCAGAAAGGCGTTTACAACAAACAGTAAAGAGATTGGAAAATAATAGTACTATGAAAAAACTTTATTGCGAATTTTTAAATGAATATGAAACATTGGAGCATATGGAAAGAATTTCAGTCGAAGATTCTCGCTCAGTAGTTTATTACATGGCTCATCATGGCATTTTTAAACCGGATAAATCCTCTACTAAACTAAGGGTTGTCTTTAATGCCTCTGCACCTACCACAACCGGAAAAAGCCTGAATGATATTTTGCTTTCCGGTGAAGTTAAGGAAGATCTTTTTGATACTTTGTTAAGATTTCGGAAATATAAGATTGCTTTAACTGCGGACATTAAAAAAATGTTTCGGCAGATTTTGATAGATCCTTGGACCTTCTACGCATTCTTTGGAAGGATTACGAAAATAATTCCACAATTGCCTTTAAATTGAACACAGTCACTTATGGAACTAAATGCGCCCCTTTTTTGGCCATAAGGTGCATCAAACAATTGGCTTTAGATGAGAAGGATAAATTTCCTCTTGCAGCAAAAGCTATTCTGTCTGATAGCTATATGGACGACATCGTGACTGGATCCCCTGATTCAGACTCGGCAATTGCCCTGAAAAATCAATTAATTGACATATTTCGTTCTTGTGGAATGGCTTTGCACAAATGGAATTCAAATTTGAATGAGATTTTAAATCATGACGAAATCGAAGATGTCTCCTTTTGCACTAAGTCTGGCACTTCAGCTAAGACTTTAGGTATGGTTTGGCAATCCAACAAAGACCAATTTGTGTTGAGAGTTTCGGTGAAACAACAAGAATCATACACCAAAAGACAGGTTCTTTCTGTCATAGCAAAATTGTATGATCCGCTTGGGCTCATTGGCCCAAATATTTCCAAGGCCAAGTGTTATCTTCAAAAATTGTGGTTGTGTAAACTAGGATGAGACGAGAACATTCCGGAACCTCTTGCTAGTGATTGGTGTAACTTCGTAAGTCAACTAAAAACTATAGAAAATATAACAATTAGTCGATACATTTTAACTCCTTCCACAGAAGCAATATTTGTTCTTGGTTTCGCTGACGCTTCCATAACAGCTTATGGTGCTGCAGTTTATATATATTGTTTAAATTCATCCAACTAGACCACATCAAACCTCATTGCAAGCAAATCAAGAGTGTCACCTCTAAAGACCATTTCTGTGCCAAGGTTGGAACTATGTTCCTGTTTGCTTCTTTCTCAACTTGTCGCCAAAATTCTCCCTTCCTTGCAACTAGACATTCAAGGAGTAATTTTATTCTCAGACTCAACTATAGCATTGGCATGGATAAAAACCTCTGCTCATCTATTAAAAACTTTCATTGCAAATAGAGTCTCAAAGATTCAGTCTCTCACTGAACAATTTTTATGGAAACGCATTCCTTCTAGTGATAATCCAGCTGATATAATATCTCGTGGAACATTTCCTCAGGAATTCTCAGATATGGAACTGTGGTGGAAAGGTCCATTATTGACTAATAATATCTTGGACTTGACAAAAAAAGAGGAAAAAACTGACTTTCCAAATGATGATGCATGTTTAGACGACCTTAAATCGAACAATACTATTAATTTGTATCTTATTAATCAGGACTTTAATCATTTTCTTAACAAATTTTGTAATTTAAGTAACAGTTATTTTAAATTAATTTGTATTTTAGTTTATATTTATAGATTTATTTATAATTGCAAGCACAAAAAAAAGGATAGTAGGGCCTATTAAAAAGGAGGAATTTTACCAAGCAAAGATAAAATTAGTCAAATTGGTTCAGGTAATGTATTGCACCAGGGAAATGAAGGCACTCAAGAAAGGTGAGAAACTAAAGGATAGTCGAGTAAGTAATTTAAATCCTTTTCTTGATAGGGATGAAATTATTAGAGTTGGTGGTCATTTAGATCAATCGAATTTATCTTATGATAAAAAACATCCGATTCTTTTACCGAAAGATCATAGGGTTACCCTTTTAATTTTCCAGTATTTTCACTTAAAAAATTTGCATGTTGGTGCTCAAGCATTGCTTTATTTTGTGAGACAAGAATTCTGGCCCTTAAATGGCAGAAACATAGCTAGAAAAATCGTGCATAATTGCATTGTTTGTTTTAAAAACAAACCTAAAATTGCAGAACAAATCATGGCCTCGTTACCTAAAGAAAGGGTAAATATAAATCCCCCTTTTACAAATTCAGGCATTGATTTATGTGGCCCATTTTTTATAAAATACAAAAACCAAAGTAAAGGAGTTTTTAGTAAAATTTATGTCGCAATTTTCGTCTGTTTTGCTACTCGCGCAATTCATTTAGAAATAATAACAGATTTAACAATAACAGATTGAACTTCTGAAGCCTTAATAGCTACCTTAAAAAGATTTGTAGCTAGGCGCGGAATTTGTGCTACCATCTTTTCCGATAATGCCTCTAATTTTGTTGGTGCTAATTAAGAATTGAAAAAATTGCGTAAAATTGTAAAAAATCAATCCGAGGAATTGGCTGCTTACTTATTGGATAATTCAATTTCTTGGAAATTCCTTCCTCCTAGATCCTCTAATTTTGGTGGCTTGTGGGAGGCAGGAGTAAAATCCTTTAAGCACCATTTAAAAAGAACTATTGGAGATTTAAAACTAACTTTTGAGGAATTTTTAACTGTCGTTAATCAAATCGAAGGTATTTTAAACAGTAGGCCTCTAATACCTTTATCTTCGGATCCAAATGACTATGAAACGTTAACCCCAGGACATTTTTTAATCGGCCGCCCTATAAATAGCATCTGTGAACCAAACTTGACTGACCTTGCCAATAATAAACTTAGTCATTGGAAGCAAATTACAAAAATTAATCAATTAATTTGGAAAAAATGGAGTAGAGATTATTTAATAATCTACAACAGCGAACAAAATGGTTATATGAAAAGGAAAATATAAAAATTGGAACTATGGTCTTATTAAAGGATAGTAATTTGTCAGTAGGTCGCATTCAAGACGTTATTTATGGGAGCGATGGTAAAATTAGGGTTGTGCTTGTAAAAACCCCAAATGATATATTTAAACGAGCAATTTCTAATGTTAGTATTTTGCCCATAAATGATCCTTTATTATAATGTAAATATTTATTTTTCTTGTATTTCTGTGCATTTATATTTTTAAAATTTTGCAGTAACTTTGTATTTTAATATTATAATTGAATTGAATTGTATATTGTATTATTGATTGAATTGAAACTTGTATTATAATTGAAGATTTAATGTAAAAAAAAAATGTTCACAACGAAGGACATTTGTTTAAGATATGTTGCTGAAATAAATATTTCAGTGGTGGCCGGTATGTTGGCGCCACTCTTGGCTTCTAATATCGCTTGGCGATAAATGTAACTCAGAAGTCGCTTGTTCGTTGTTTCGTTCGGTTGTTCCATGGGGAGCTCCGAAAACCAATTCGTCGTAAGTAAATAAAAAAAATGGTTCGTTTGTAAACAGTTGAAATTTTATCGATTGTTGTTTAAATTACAGTCCACTTCTAATTTCGTAGTAGTATTCAACGTTAATCACTATGCTGACCTCACTCGGCTGTTTATACATTCATTTATGAATTAATGCTTTTTGCAACTACCCTTTGTTTTCTTCACATCTATTATATCAGTTTAAAACCTGTTGCACTATGTATAAATGTTTCAAAAATATTTTTACAAAGTTAAAAAAAAAATACTTTACCGTACTTTAATTTATTTGTAAGTTATAAAAAATATTTAAAACACTTTTATACTATTTTTATATAAAAATTTGTTCATAGTTATTATGGGAACCCTATATGTATTGTATGTTTAGAAAAGATTTTATATAAGATAAAAATGTAATAAAGGATATATATTAACTACAATTTGCTTTTATTTAGACTTACACTAAATGAATTTTACATTTCTCGATTAGAAAATTTTATTTTTCATACAACAGATATGTCACACATACGTTTTTTCATCATAAATTAGTTCTCATGAAGCATGATATACATTACTTTATGTTTAATTTTTTTTCTACATGAAAGAGGATTTTTTCAAGAATTAACCAATCTTGAAAAAATCAATGTTTAAATTTTTTAAATGGTACATGTTTAATTTTCAGATTTTATAATAGGCACTTGTATATATTAGATAACATTTGCTAACTTCCATTTTTTAATAAATGGTTAGATCTCGTGATAGTAGTTTACGAAATTTCTTTAGAACATAGTAGATATTTAGTTTACGGTTACGGGCATGTGAACTCTCAATTGAAATTATACGGACACCTTAAATGAAAAACCTATGTGTAGCCCGTTTCTGTTACATATTAAACTTGAAGACTAGCAAATTACACCACAACTCTATATATATTTAAGTCAAGATAACTTTGCTATTAAACAAAAGAAGTGTTACACTAAATATCAAATAAATAGGTATATCTGAAACTTAACATTGATTGAAAATTCCAAGTATCATTTTAAATGATTTAGTATGAAAAATTAGACAACAATATTAAAATTAACAGATGAATGAGAACATAGAATAGGAAAATCAATGAATTTCAAATTTTAAATAAAAACTTTACTAGTGAACAATAACAAATATATATATATATATATATATATATATATATATATATATATATGATTTTATTGCTTGCGAATATTGATTATAAGTTTTTGAACATAGATCATTCTCTCAGCAAGAACTTTTTTCTTTATAACACTCACATAGCCATTATTTGAAATGTATCGTTTTATCCAATAAAATAAAATTGGTTTGTTAGTAAACTCTGTCTGTTTATTATTTTTATGAAGTGGAATTTTAAATAAAGGAATATAATTTTAATGTTTTATGAGTACAAGTGACTCAAAGATGAAAAAGAGAATTTAGTTTTTCTACGAACAGTCATTAGAATGAGAAAGTTTTTAAAAGTTCATACTTTGTAAATGCAACATGAAACAAAATACATAAAAATAAATACATTGAAACACACTACACTAAAGAAAAAGGAATACAATTACCTGAAGAGATTACATTCCAACATGTCACTTCTATTGCAACGATTTGGAGTGAACTGACGTAATCATTTTCAGTAATCCGGTTATCACGTGACTCCTATTTGTCGCTGAATTCATAGACCACCCTCTTGCGTTACATCGTTCCCATCGCCTGATTGGTCGTGGGCGAGATCACGTGATTATTTATCTGTGACGTTATTCGGCGATAAGGAAATATACATAGGTGACACGCGCTAAGTTTTAAGTAGATTTCGTAAGAAATACTAACTATAACATTCTCCCCTAATTTGGAATTTTTGAAAATTTTTTGCAGATCTACGCCAATCATGACTCCCAGAACCCAAAACCACCCCCAGTTCAAAACTTTATCAATCTATCTATCTATCTATCTATCTATGTCACTTTTTTATGGATATGATAACTCCCATAATTCTGCACAAATCTCTTGCAAACTGACACATAAAATCAAGGGGCATAAAATCTCGGTCAAGTTCGTTAATGGGCAAAATCGAACCAAGGGGCGGAAATGGGGGGGCTTTTTGTGAAAACAGAAAAAAACCGATAATTTCTTAATTATGATACGTATCGAATCCGTTTAAAGTTATTAATACTTCTAAGAAAAGGGCCGAAAATTTATGTATGACAGATTTTTGATATTATTAAAAATGGTCCCAAGGGGGGGGGGGGGGGGGTTAGAAGAAAAAAATTCATAACTTCGTCAATTCAGAAGATATCAAATCCGCTTAAACTTATTATAAATCCTCTTAATATTTAATATTATCTAAAACTTTTATAATGACAAGTTTTTTATAGGACCAACACTTATAGCAAAAAAATTAAAAACAAAAACAATCCCTGCCGGCTTCGCCCGGAAACAAGTTAGGTTTCGAAGTGGGCGTTTCCAAATTGCCGCATCATGGCAAAAAGTTCTTTTCTGCCGCAATTCCCAACAAACAGACGCCCCACGGTCTGCGCCTTCGAAATCTACCTGTGCCTGTAGGCCGAGCCGTCAGGGATTTTTTATTAGTGTTTTCGTGTGAGTTTCTTTGCCTGCTTGAGGTCGCTGTTTCGCCTACATGTCTGAACATGTTGGAGCCTGTCTGATCCTAGAAAAAGAATAGTATGTTTGTATGAGTATGTATAAATATATATTTAACTTATGGTGATTAACCAGTGTTCTACTCATAACGCTAAACTTTCTATATATTTTTAAACGTAATTGTATAAAATGTGTAGGCAAAAGTACACATAAGTATATACAGGGGGTCAGAAAAGTCTGGAAACGGTCCAATAACTCGAGAAATATATATCGGATTGAAAAACGAAAAAATGCTTGTTCAATATTTTTGAAAAATCTATTTAGGGAAATCAACGTTTCACCCCAACACTGACCCCTTGTGGGGAAGGGAGGGCAACTTTGAAATTTTAAATATTAACCCCCCCCCCCCATTTTTATTGCAGATTCGGATTTTACGGGAAAAAATACGTATTTTTTTATTTAACATTTTCTTTGGAAAATAGTAGATGGCGCTGTGATTCAGTAAAATGCAGTGAGAATTGTTTTCCTTGAAAAGTCTGGAAACGGTCTTATAACTCGATAAATATACATCCGATTGAAAAACGGAAAATTGCATGTTCAATAGTTTAGAAAAATCTATTCAGCAATATCAAAGTTGCCTCCCCCAACTCTGCCTCCCCTGGGGGGATTGGTGGGCAACTTTGAAATCTTAAATGGTAGCCTTCCTTTTTTATTGCAGATTCAGATTCTATGTAAAAAAAAAAAAATGTGTAAATTTTGTATTTAACATTTTCTTCGAAAACTCGTAGATTACACTGTAATCGAGTAAAATGCAATGAGAATCGTTTCCATTGAAAAAAATGGAAACGGTTGAAAGCTCGAGATATATACATCGGATTGAAAAATGGACAAATACGTTAAAATATAGATAAAATGCTTAAGTGATACAAAGAGAAACACAAAAGGCTTATAAAAACCTTTTAATGATCGACATATGTTTCAGCGCTCATTCGGCGCCATTTTCAAGATATATCATGAGAGACGATAGTATCTCGATTTACGAAGCAAAAGCCTAAACCGAAAATGTTCGCCGCACTCATACATACAGCTAGTTTCAGATCAAAGAAAATTCAAAAATCCGACATTTAATGTCTTAGCAAATATGAGGCACATCGTTCTGATTTTTTCACATATGGCTTACATCTACGGTCTAACTCTATCCTAAAATTTTTCTGCATGCAATATATTTTTAGATCTGGAAGTCCATTTTTACGTAAAATGAGTGCATGTAATGGTGTAATGGGCACCTATTCGTTTTCTCCAAAATGGCTTGGAAGATTTGTTTAAAATTAACATACTATATTAATCGGTTTTAGATGAAGCGAATAAGACTTTGCGTAAATTTACGAAAATTCTTGTTATCTATATATTCCAGTTTTAAAATCGGACTATTTTCCTACGGCTATTCCCATAGAAATACATGGGACCGCTTCACTGCTTTTTCTTCTGAACTGGCTAAGGTTAATTATCGATTGTAGGTTGCAGTTAAATCATCTACATGTAGTTGATGAATTATTTAAACTCATTTTTTTAATACGAAAATATATTTTCAATATGTAATATATATGTATTAAATTAAATTGTCGCTTATATATTTTTCTTTTTGTTTAGAAAATGCATTACACACTTTAAAACTTTGATAAATCTTCATTTTTGTGGAAAAGTATTTACATTCATTTTTAAATAGAGGAAATATTTTGTAATTATATGTATTCAATTTTACTGTTCACTGTTAAAAATTTGCAGCAAACTGTCCAGTCATTTGACCGTTTTTGTAGAAAACGGTTACATAACCATAATTTAACTATATTCTGACCATAAAATGAGCAATAATACGGTCAGAATATAGTTAAATTACGGTTGAGTAACAGTTTTTTACAAAAACAGTCAAATGACTGGACAGTTTGCTGCAAAATTTTAACAGTGTTATTTATAATAAGTTTTAGATTTTTGAAGGATTAAAATATATCTCATTATTTGGTTATTAGCGGAAGTCAGACAACCAACCACTCGCTTGTTTATGTACTCATACGCAGAGCAAAGCGCATATTTGGGATATTTGGAATTAGACCCTCATTGTATTTCTTCGAGCGTTTCATTTAAACGCTAAAGTTGGAGAATCTCTTTGAATATTCCCCCAATTTGTTTGATAGCATCGAAATCCTGCTTTTACACAGCTCCATTTAAAGAAAAATAAATTAGGAATTTTAAAACTTTATATTGTTTATTACCTATTTTCTTTTTTCTTAAGTTGCATTCATCTTTTCAACATGCTGACATAATCAAAGAAAAAATAAGATGCTAGCTCATAGAATTTTTATTGAAGATTTTTACTTGTAGTTTTGATTTTTAACACTTTCCAACCTAGTTGAAAAGTGTTTATGACTTCGGTTTGTCTGTCGTCTGCGTCTTCCGTCTGTCTGTCTACCGCCTGTCCGTCTGCCGTCTGTCCGTGCTCTAACTCCCGTAAATATACTTCGATTGTCCTGAAATTTTTGTATGTTATTTTCTTTTACGATAGTATGTTCCCTATTTCAACAGACGTGTGTAGCACTTATAGTTTTTTTTTTACAGGGACAGTCAAAAGTATTCAGTTACATTACGGTCAATGGGGAATAATCTGTTCAAGCGCATTTTGATGACGCTACGTCACTTATTGATAGTAGAAACGACCTGAGCAATAAATTTCGCTTTTGCAGCATTTTTTGTAACTTCTGAACACGGTATAATTAACACTTTCCAAACTAGTTGAAAAGTGTTTATGACTTCAGTTTGTCTGGCCGTCTGCCGTCTGTCTGTCTGCCCGTGCTCTATCTCGCGTAAAAATACTCGGATCACCATGCATTTTTTGTATGTTATTGTCATTTATTATAGCATGCTCCCTATTTAAACTGAAGTGTGTAGCACTTATAGTTTTTTTACAGGGACAGTCAAAAGTATTCATTACATTACAGTCAATGGGATTCAAGTGCATTTTGATGGTGCTACGTCATTTAAAACAAGATGAAATTAATATATAATTATGAAGCGCTTTAAACATGCTTTTTGTAGAATATGGGGTACAAAGCTTTTATTATTCATTTACAGGGTCAAACAAAAGAATTCTTTTACACATCGTTATATGGGGAAAATCGTCTGTAGTGTAATTTAGGGATATTTCACTACTTCAAACATAATGAAAATTATATGCATTACTGAGGTGCACTATAAATTGCTCTCTTGTGTGCATTGCGTTTATTTACAGGGACACACAAAATATATTGGTTACAGTACGTGTGCGATATTTACAGTCTGTGGGTGATAATTGCGTTTTCAACTTTGGTTTGCATTTTTAACTTTTTTTTCATAATACTTGTGTGTTTATAAACTTGGTTGACCATATACAGATCTACACAAGGAAATTCGCAAGCACTACAGACTATGGGAGTGAATTGCTTAAGGGTAGTTTTTAATTGTGTTTAAGCATTTTCCTGTTGAACTATATTTAGTAGACTAATAGAATTTTGCGGAAAATAAATAAATTCATATACAGGGGTACGCACATAAAAAGCTATATTGTCGTTTACGGTTGGTAATTGCTGCGAGTGAATTTTAAGTTCCCTTTTAGCTCAATATGTGGTGTGTACGAAAGTCTTCAGATAATATACAGGGGTGTACAAAAGATTTCGAGTAATTTCCAACGATTGGCGAAAATTGCTAAATGTGAATAACTATTCTAACTATTCTAACTGAACTAAATTTTATCATATCCATCTATTGATCATATAAAGGGCAGCACAAAATAATTCAACTACTTTTTTGACACTGGAAGGTAATTTCGAAAACTGTATTTTTCAATGTGTTATATGTTTTCTAAACTGTTTACTTACATATCTGCTTTCACCTTATTTAACGTTGAAGTTTCGTTACCGTTTTCTGGCTGTGTTAGAAAGTGTTTCATACTCTATGCTTGACGCATGATTTTTTGTTCTTGTTTAATTTTAACTTTCTTGATTGATACTTAATGGTTCATCCTGAAAAAAATTTGGATGGGGATCAAACTCTGATATGCTACGGCATTGTTAATACCTAACCAATGATATACCAAAAACGTTTTTTGGGTATCTAGAAATTGCAATTGAAATGATTATTTAACAACTAGCTGTTACCCGTGACTTCGTTCACGCAACGTTAATAGAAGAATAAATACATTAATTAAGCAAAATATTTCACTCCCGATAATTAAAAACGTTTATAATTAACTAAATATTTAGCACATTTCATAAGAGAATATACGGTATTTTTTGTTATAGGGACCTTGACATAACTCAGTCTTCAAAAAGTGCAATTTTGTGCCAAATAATCGCGAAAATGAAATTGCAACCAATACAAAAAGGAGGGTCAAATAAAATCGTGGAAATAGACGAATTGGGTAAAAACAAATTTCAAATTTACCTGATAATCAATTTCACTTTTAACGCCTTTGTGAAACGTTTTAACAGCCATCCTTAAAAAAACATTAATTGGAAATAGTATATGCTTTTTCTTTAAATTCAATTCTGCCTCCTTGGTTTAATGTATAGCTAAAACAAATCTTGTTTTCTAAATGACAGTATGTTGACAGGCAATTGTTGTTCTCCAGAATAAATTGATTCATGAAGTTTAAATATGTGAAAATATGTTAATTTTTCGGATAATTTACTGAAAGCAAGATTTTGTTTTCACCAGAAAATAAATTCTGTTTTTCAGTTTTAATGAGAAAATGGTGTAAAAAATATATTGATCTCTTTTATTTCTCCTTTTTGATACACAAATATGGAGTAATTTTCTTTCCGTTTTTAAAAAAACTTCGTTAAAATTTAAAATAAAGTGAAAATAAATTCAAAGTGAAAATAAATTCTGTTTTTCAGTTTTAATGAGAAAATGGTGTAAAAAATATACTGATCTGTTTTATTTCTCCTTTTTGATACACAAATATGGAGTAATTTACTTTCCGTTTTTAAAAAAACTTCGTTAAAATTTACAAAAAAAAAATCTTGGCATCTAATTTAATTTTTTTAAATTCTGAGAGTTTGTGTGACATTCTCGGATCAAGGATAACCGGTATTAAGTAAATCGCGTTGTGTTCGATAGTCTAGGAGTAGTTGCGAAATACAAACACACGGTCAGATTTTAATATAATAGATTCGTGTTCATTTTCCTTTTCTTAAAATTATGATGTGATTTTTAGCATAAAACTCTCATCTGTATATAACGGATACTCATGCTTAATAATCAGTATAGTAAAAAAACATTTAAATTTTTCGTTATAAATATGGCGTGAAACTCATCTTACTTTCTATACTTACTGATCCTTGTATTGTTAATGTAAGGAATTGATTCACACTCATTTTAAAACTTATTGGAAAATCCCCGTTTTATTTCAAATATGACGTCTCTTTTTCCCCAGAGAAATCCCTTTTTAATGACATAATTCTTGTTAATTTTCTTTTCCAGGCAATGAATTTCAATACTGGCATAGGGGAAATTGTATTACTTTAACGAAATAATATTAAATCTTTAGGTTTTATCAACAAAAATGGAACTATTAACATTCATCATTTTTTTTTAGTTAATCGAGTTATTTCTTTTAGTTTTCAGAATGAAAAATAACTATTTCTCGCTATCCATGACATCATTTTTGATATGAATAATTTTGCGGAGCATATTATTGACATTTGCTAACCATTTTCTTTTCAAACTTCTTTTTACTTTTTTAAAATTTAAATAAAAATTACGGTATAGTTATATTAGCCGTGCGCAGACGGTAAACGCCAACTATTGTTACCAGACAAAAGAAAAAAAAAGAAAAAACCCAAGATCATTTTATTTCACCATCAAAGCATATCCGCTTTATTTTCAATGTATGGCGTCATAGTCGCCTGTTTCCTATGGTTACGCATATTGAAACCTTGTATTATTATCAAAAACTAAAAAAAGTACGTTTTATTTCTAATAATATTATTTAATCTTCTTTTTAATTCTTTAATTTTTATATTTCATTTTCATTTTTCACGTGAAAATTTTTCAATTGAAACTAAATTGTTGAGTAAGAATTATTATTCTCTGTTTTGATTTAGTTTTGGCAACGATAAATTATTAGCAACAGTAAAGTAAATTTAACCATTTTAAAATATACGAAAAAATGTCCATTTATTCTCTATGAAAATAACGAAATTTTGAATTATTAAGAAAAATATTTGAATAAAATAAACAAAAACCAGCCTATGTTCATTTGACTGTTATAATCAACCTATATGCAAAGATACAGGATCATTAAATGCTCCATTTTGACGCTGGCTTCAGCCTAACATTTCCACACAATCGTATTTATAATATTATTAGGATTAGGATTGATACATCCTTATCGTGTTAAATTGAGTGGAAATTCCAGCTTTTAATGTATATTAATTTTTCAAACTTGAATTCTGGCTTTTACTCTATATTAATTTTTCAAATTCATTTTTAATAAGCTTTGTTTATTGAACTTTTACTAAATATAAATAAATTAGTCAATAAAATTGAATAACGTGTTTATAATAAGTAAATATGGATGAAAATTACTTTGCAAATGAGAAACAAAACAAAAGTAATTTGATTTAAAAAACAAGATCGCAGACTGCGGGCTAATATGCAAAAGCTGTTTCTATATTACCCCACCTGACGTTACCTTATATACGAAGACGTGAGTTTCAAAACCCGTCTTATCCAAAAACTCAAATTTTGGGAAATCGTGAAAAGCCCCTAACTGCTTTCATTGGTTTTCCATTGTAAATGAAGTTTTTACAATGCCAGAAATGCATGCTAGAATGCATTGTTTTGCGATTGAAGTGTGTTTTCAGTGCATATTTAAAAATAGAATAGATTTATTCAGAAAACTGATTTTTTAAATTTTAGATAAAGTGAGTTTTGAAACTCGCATCTCAGTGCTTTAAATTCCATTTTTTCTAGGAGGGGAGTCTCCCTCCAAACATTTATAACTGGACGTGAGTTGAACTGTTTGGAAGGAGAATAAAATATCTTTAACCCCCACTATTATTTTAATTGTTATTTAAAAGAATTACATTAATACAGGCATAAAATACCATTGCAAAAATTTAAATGGAAAACTAACTATGCAAAATGTTCATCTACTGTTTATATAAAATCAGTACAAAAACCCTTAACGGGTTAAAAGTTGTGACGCAGCACATTCTTTTTGCTCTAAGAAGTTTAAGTATGGGTCTTAAAAGCAATGATATCAAATTTGAGTGACGCTATGTTAATAATTTAAACAAAATCATCATTTTCTTTTTCGTTTTATTCACATTCACAGATGCAATTATTATTTTTAACATGAAAAGATATATAAAATTTATTCGTTGATGCTTTTTCATTCACATCTCTCCTAAATTCAAAATGTGGGTTTTAAAAGAAATTATATCAAAATTCGAGTGACACCTTCACATGAATTTAATAGGATTGTTTTGAAATTCAATTTAAATAATTTTTGGTTTGTCTTCTAAAGTATATTTACACACACAATCAGTTTTAATTTTCGAATACACTGTTAAATATATTACTTTCACTGAGCCTATATTATGCATTGAAATGTATTTATTTCCATGAATTGATTTATCTTCTGTGCCACGTTATCCAAAATCATAAGTAAAATTTATGTAAATGATTATTTTGCATCATATTATCCACTTGCATACATTTTCCTTTGTTTGGATACTGATTTTCATTTTGTTGCCAAACAATCTTATCTAAGCCAAAAGGTTTTTTTTTTAAGTGTACATATACATTTCAAGTGGGATATACATGTATATACAGGGTGGTCATAAAAAACTTTGCGGATATATCGAACTCTAGCGGCCGGTCCGTTCAATCGATCGAGATGAGATTTCAAATATAGTTATTCACAGGTATGAGCTCGGAGTTCTGTGAACGGCAACAAATTGGCTTTTCACGGTTACGGTTATACCTACAGAAACTCAAAATTTTCAAATTGAAACGCCCATTTTTTTTTTCGCAAAATGCTCACCGCATGCGAAAACCCTAAAGAGCGTTGGAACGCTACGTGTATCGCAATAAACGGACGCGTTATGCACGCACAAAAACAGCTCTGCGAACGGCCAAACAAAACATGATCATTGTGCACTAAGAAAATTTGCATATGACAGAGGCAAAACACCAATCATGGAACGCCGTTCGCAAGATAGTCAGCGTAGAAAACGGATAAAAAGTAGGGTGGGAATGTTAGTTCTTCAGTCGGAAGCACCCACAGGCCGACGAAATGACTCTTCCAGCGACAGTTCTTGGTGAATTGGTAAAACTCTATTATCAAAATGGGATGAATGCTGCAAAAACCCTGCGTGTTTACCGTCGAAACCATCGCCAAGTACGTGGCCCATGTAGCTCGCAAGCTCTTCGTGATTTAGTTAAAAAATTCGAAGAAACTGGCTGCACCTGTGACAGACCGCGATCCGGACGACCAACTGTTCCTGAGGATACTATTATGGAAGTGCATCACACAGTGACTACAGGACACATGCAAACTGCAAGAGGTGCATCTCGTGTATTGGATATACCGAAATCAACGGTCCTAAATCTACTGCGCTGTGTAATTCGCATGTTCCCTTACCGGTACCAGCGCGTCCTCACCATCAACAACTTATAGACTTTGCTAATGAATTTCTTATCCGATATGATGGAGATAACGACTGACCTCTTCGCATATTATGGACGGACGAGGCACATTTTACCTTAACTGGCAACAAAACAACAAAAATTGTGTGCACTGGGCAGACATGAATCCCCACGCTGTGGCATCAGTACTTTATACGACGTCAAAGTTACTGTGTGGTGCGACATTGCAGGCACAGTTATTCTCGGGCCGTACTTCTTTGAAGAAGCGACACCAATGGATTTGTAACTTGCTCTGTAACAGACTCCCGCGATACGGTAATGCTGCAAAATTACATCATACCAGAATTGCTGCAGCGAAATGCACAGAATGACTTCGTTTGGATTCAAGATGATGCACCTCCACATATAGCGAAGTCTGTTCCCAGGGTCCTGGAACAACATTTTGACGACCGTATCAACTCACGCCATTTTCCATTTCCGTGGCCTCCATGATCCCCCGCCTTCACTCCTATGGATTTCTGGTTCAAGGGATATCTCAAATCTAGACTGTACATGTGCAATCCGGAAACTTTGCAGGATTTGAAAGATTCTATCAAACGTGAGATTGCAAACAACCCTCATGCGATGTTACGTTCGGCTGTATTGTCCACAATCGCCCGCATGCAATGTGTAATTGCCTGTTATGGCACCCATGTGGAAAATGTGTAATCAAAATAAAAGTTTTCTTTTCTCCGATCTGTGTTGTAATCAGTGATTTGTGTACTAACTCTGTGTCATATGCAAATTTCCTCCGTGCGCTTTAATCGTGTTTTTTTTTCTTTTTTGGCCGATCGCAGAGCTGTTTTTTGTGCGTGCATAACGAGTCCATTTCTTGCTATACACGTACGGTTCCAACGCTCTTTAGGGTTTTCGCATGCGCTGAGCAATTTGCGACGAAAAAAAGTGGTGTTGCTATTGGAAAATTTCGAGTTTCTGTACCTATAACAGTAACCGGGGGCACCACTTTGTTGCCGTTCACAGAATCACGAGCTCAAAACTCTGAATAACTATATCTGAAATCTCACCTCGATCGGTTGAACGGACCGGCCGCTAGAGCTCCATATATCGGCAAAGTTTTTTATGACCACCCTGTATATCACTGTCGCCCGGCTAACCGAACAGTACCGAAAAAACTGTTACAAATTTTATTTAAGTAAAAAAAGGGAATGAAAGAAAAGAAAAAAGTTTTGTTGACGGATATAATATATTATAAAACGAAAATATTTAATTTAAACATGATTGGGAATGTTCGTAATGCTTAAAAAATTATTCAATGTACAAGATTGCTATTGAAATAATATTTGGCGATTTATCGTTTGTTTTTGGCGATTTTGATTTTGTTACCAAACAATCTGATTTTAAGCCAAAAGGTGTTTTTTCAAGTGTAAAACGGCATGTTAGGAGAATAATTTTTTTTTTCAAATGTAGGTTATATTAATAGCAATCTACTTCTATTTACTTATATTATATATATATATATATATATATATATAATGTAAGTAATACTTATACGGCTGCTTATAACTCGAGTTCTGCTGAATGGATTTTCGCAGAACTTAAACTGTTAGATAATTTTTCAGAGAATGTTTTATTATGTAACATATCGTTCTACGTAGATTAGTTATAGAATTATAATGGAATGTTCTATAATCAGATGAACCCGATTATGAAAGATAAGCTTTAAAACATTCTGTTGAATGGATTTCGATGGAACCGACACTATTAGATAATTTTCTAGGAAATGTTTTATTATATATATATGCTGCTTAGTTCTAGAATTATAGGGGGAAATTCGAAAATCATGTGAACTTTTTTATCAACTTTAGCCTTTTTAAAAAGTTCTAATAAACGTTTTTTCATGGGATTTGCACTGATAGTTTAATATTTTTTCAAATATAGTTTTAATATATAATATATGGTTCTACATTGCTTAGTTATAGAGTATTGGGGATAACGTCTTTAATCAGATGAACCCGTTTATAGCGGATCTCGGATGACAGCTTGGCTATTTGACTAATATTGTTGATTAATAGGGAAATATTCGTAAATGGGTGCAATCAATCAATTTCTGACTGATATATGACGCCTTACGAGGCTGTGAATCACTAATATACGTGTCGGAATTGTATCGTTTATGAATTTGATCGAAGAATTATGACCAGTGCTATATCCTTATAAAATGTTTCGTTTAATATTTCTCTTACAAATGTCGTACAAACCCACTGCTTGATAATGTTAGCCGGGCACAAATCTCGCCAATAGCATTTTTTTCTGGGCAATAGCAGCTTATATTTTTGTGTGTATTTAAATTAGAAACAATACTTTGATGATGAAATGGATTGTTTTGGTATTTACCATTATTTATTATTTTGTATTTTTAATAAAATTTGTGAAAGACGTATGTTTCAAATGTATGTAATGTGTATTTTACATGTATGTATTTTAAATTAAATGCGCGAAAGATTTATAATTTAAATGAAATGAATGAATGCAATAGTAATGATGGAATACAATGGCAACAATATCTGACTATTTATCACATGCACACGGCTAACAATTCCTTGTAATTGTTGTAGTATCCTATCACGATAATAATTAAAAAATATATATTGCTGGCCATAAAAAGGACCACTACGAGGACTACTCATAGTGTCAGGAATATTGCTAATATTTAATGCTGTGATAATATTCGTTAGGCAGAGACGCATCTAGACTAAATTTTAGCCGGGGCTAGAATGTGGATTTGCGCCCCCCCCCCCCTGCTCCCAAGAATTACTGTCTTTTAAACACTTCAACCTCATTCATCGCTTTTAATTAAAAAAACTTTTTTTAAATTTTTATTTTGCATTTTCTTTTAATTATTTGAATGAACGAGGATTATGTAAAGTGAGCCTTTTGAATTCAAGTCACTTGGATTTGTCTAACTCTGTATACAGGCGTTTCTTTTTTCATTTTATAGGTTACAAAATTTCTCAAAAATATACATAATATTCTTATTTATAAAAACAATGTACTATAAATATAAATACATCAGTTAAAAACAGTAACTTTATCTATGTACAACAATGGTGGATTCGAAGGAGCAGCGATGTGGCGAACACCCCGCCCTTGGGCGCCGATAAAAGGCACACAATATAAAAAACATACACACAGATATATATGATCAAGTATTATATAGAAAGATAAATTAGTGCATATTCATATTGTTGCCACTATGTTTCTTATTAAACTGTTTATAATAACTTCATTTTATACTAAAAAAAGAAAAGACCGCAAAATAAAAATGTCCAGTGTATAACTAGTGCATAATTATACTTGTGAAATAAGTGATGATGTCAACAAGTAAATGAAAAGCTTACAGGGTTAAATCCTAGAACAAGACAGACAGTTGGCGAAGTGATAAATGAGTTTTTTTTATACCGGTTTGTTTCTTATGTTTCTTCCACGCCTTCTGTGGATGATTGGTTAGTTCATTGTTGTTTGTTCTGGAAAATGGATTGGGTTTTAAGCTCAGAGCAAAGATAGAACAAGGTCTTGATTTGTTTATTATGTGTCGGATTTGTTGAATTGCGTTTCTGGAATGTGTTTTTTGAAGTTTGATGGTTTGACGTTTTGTTGTATATGTCATAGAAGGATGCTTCCTGTGAAATACTTAAAAAATACGAAAGATGACAAATAAAGGTGTTATATATATATATATTACTACAATGACAATACTATTTTTCTATAGACATTTTGGCAAGAAGATCGTTTATTTCAATATTCGATAGATGCCGCTATGTTTGCTTGTATACTTTTATTAATGCTGATTAAATTGATATGTGATTAAAAGATGAATGCAAACATAAATAACAAAAGCTAAGTGAATTTTTGTTGATTTTATTTGGTAAGATGTATTTCATGCACTCTAGAGACTGCTGCACCGGAGTTTCTTGCATCCAGAGGGTTTTTTTTTTGTTTATGTACGCCAAGTGCACATATATGTAAGTTTCTAACAGCTGCCTATATGAGTTTCGTGCAATCGAACAATCAGGAATCTCGAGATGCTCCCCAGTCATAAACTGTGCGCTTTGTGGCAGATACCTCACTACTTACACAGATTCTATGCGAATTTCTTTCACGAAGTAAACATTGATTTTATTTCGTTTATTATATTAAGTTTAAGCAAGGAGCAAAAAATAGCTAAAAATTTGTAAAAATAGAAAAATCCGAAGGAAGAAAAATTACTAATGTTTGTAAAAATCAAAATATCCAGACGAAATATTGCTAAAAGTTTGTAAAAATACAAAAAAGGGAGGAAAGTGTTGCTAAAAGTTTGTAAAAATCAAAAAATCGTGAAGAAAAACTTGCTATAATAATAGTCGCAAAACAGAATAAAATCGATGTTTATTTTGTGAAAAAGCTTGCCGTAGGAAGAATGCGTTCTGATTGGGTAGAATTTAGAGGTTGCGATTTTTTGGTTGGCACGCGTCAAAAAAATCGCCAAATGGTGTGTCTTGCTTGTTCTAGGATTTTGCTGCTTACATTTCACTTGTTTCATAAAGAGTTGCAATCTTTAATTGTTTTCTAAATATTCCCTGCCCTTAAGGATTCTAATGTTGTATTTTTATATGATATTAAACATTAACAAAATGAAGGATGTATTTTGCATTTTAAAATTAATATTGTTTTTAAAACACTTATTTAAACTAATTTATTAAGAAAATTACCCGCATAGCATGCACAGTCACAGTGACGTCATTGTGACGTCAATGTGAGTCACGTACGTCACGTCACATCTGTGACCAAAATGCCCCCACTTTGTAACGTCACACTGTGACCAAAATGTGAACGTCTTGGAGATCTAAAGAAAACTTAAAATAAACTTTAGAACATCTTATAACATAAAGAAAATTACTTTTTGACAGCTTTAAAAAATTTTGTGACGTTGCAATGACGTCACTGCAAGTCACATAAGTCACGTAAAACCTATGACCAAAATGCCAACACTCTGTGACTTCACGGTGTGATCGGAGAGTGAATTTGGAAAAAAAAACTCATAAAATATAGATTTGAATTATGTCATGTACCTAAATCATTAATAAAAATATTGTCACACACTATTTAAATATATTGAGTATTTCCAAAATAAAATAATAAATAAATATCTGTCTACATATATGAGGCAGATAATTTTTTACAATTTTCATTACCATTTTCATGAAATTTAACAAAATATACTATACAATACACAGGTAAAAATCCTTAAATAGAAATTTAGTTATTTATCGAGTTATAAGCAATTCGTGTCACGTGACGACCAGTTTTTCTCCTGTCTTTCACTGTCACGTCGGATATTCAAATCAAAACGCCGACTTTGACATTCTGTTCTGAAAGATCTTCTGCTTTTAACAAAAAATGGAAAAGGTTTTTCAATAACATAGTTTCTGAACAAAACACGAGCCAATTTCGAGTATTTCCGAGCAAAAATGAATTAAAAACATGTTATAAAGTATATGTCATTCCTATAGCAATTTATCCAAAACTGGCCACTGCTTAGTAAGATGTCACCTCTATTAAATATATTGCTCTTTTCGATAGAGTGTAAAAAATGAAAAATTTGTACTTAGGAAATTTGATTGTAATTTAAATTTATATCGAAATTACTTTATAAAGCCTATTAAATCAATTATTATTTAAAATTTATCTTTACTTTTGACGTCTAAAGCAAATGCAATGGATTAAAAAATATATAAAAATGTAAATTTTCACAGCTTATTTCTAAGAATACAAAACTCTCTCATATAAAAAAAGAATATGATAGCATCATTAGAAGTTCATTTTTCAGCCATATAAATTATAAAGGTTTTGAAATGTCTTTATTTAAATTATTTTCTTCCTATATCATTTGCGGTAAAGTTGGAAAAATCTGCTAGCTGTTATTTTGTTGTGTTTAAACAAGACTGCGCGCGCATATTGAAGGCAGACGATTTTTTCTCATTCGAAGTTCGGATTAGCGTGTGTTGCGTTCTTTTAAGTTTGTAGATAACTTTTAAGTTTGTTTATACTGTGTAAGTAAATTAACGTTTTAAAGTGAACAATCTCCATTTTAAAGTAAACCATCCATTTTAATCCTGTGTCTAGCCGGGTGCGTTCATAAGGCCTGGGTGATATTTGATTTCTCAGATCTATGAACACACCTCTTCTGCTGGAATAATTTGAAAATTATTGTAGTGGATGTACAGTCTAATTTTTCAATGAAAGGGAAGCAGATAAGGAGCATTCAATAGTAACACCTTTACCTATAGATCAGCAGGTAACTTTAAATGTCTTCGCAGTTTTGTTAATAGTGCATGTTTAGTACTAGTACATTTAATATTGCATTATTTAAAAGTTAAGATCTTTAAATTTTCTTTTAAAAAATCACTTGTATTAAATTTTATCTTTAATGTTTTAAATTTTTTTAAATAGACTATTTGGAAAAAAGCTTAACGTATTTACTAACAATATGTTTTCTAAATGAAAAGTGTTATGTAAAAGGAGGAATTTATTTAATGTTTTGCGTTTCTTAGTTCAATTTTCATAGTTATTCATTATAATTAAAAACATTGCAATTTTTAAAACTATTAATATTTGATTTGCAATTTAATAATTTCGTTGCTAGTGTAGGTTTCCAGAAATAATTTTCCGGTATATTTGAAAAAAAAAATGTGACATTTTAATGCATTGAATAATTTATTTGTCGAGATATGTCAATGTTAGATGCACAAAAATAATAAATATTGATGAAACAATAAAATAACTGTTTAGTTAAGGTAAGTTTTCCAGCTGTGTTATCGAATGTTTTTACTGTAAAAATTGATATTTAAGTTCTGCGTTTAGTATTCTATCAAAAACTATAAATAAAATAATTTGTAAAGAAAAAAAATATATAATTTTTTTTTGGCATTTATGATCTTAAGTTCTATATTTCATTTACAACGAAAACTGTTTTACTGCTTGATACAGTGTTTATTATTTAAAAATATCGCACAATAGGTATATCTATTATTTAAATTGATTCCTAATATAAATTTTTCAGAATGCTTATTTGAAAATGTATACTTATATTTTCTTTAAAGTTGTTCTCAAATCCAAAATAACTAATTTCTGGCATATTTCTGAATTCATTTTTATTCGGAAATACATGAAATTGGCAGGTGTTCTTATTCAGAAAAGGGTAGATGTGCCAGTAATCGACCGCCTTCCAGTAATGGGACACCTTCAATGTTTTTGGTTTATAAAAAAATAACCAATAAAAATTCAGCTTTATTTATTTCATTAATATGCTATCTTTAAATTCTAGTTTTAAATGCAATCATAATATCAATTATCTATTACTTTTTGTGAGGTGTCAATTACTGGAATTTAGGGTGTTTTGATTTATTTCTATTATTTAAAATTAAATTTAGATTCACATTGGGAAATGTGACTATGAGTATGGTTAAATATTGTTGGTAGAATAATATAATATTAAAAAATGTTGAATATAACAATTATAACTATTAATTAAAAAATAATTGTTAAAGAAATTCCTTAAGGGTGTCCATTGCTGGCACATCTACACTATATATAATCGAATCGCGTTATCCATTTTTTGGTAACGGCAGATTAGAAAACACTATCAAACTTTAGTTTCAGAAAACACTATCAAAGTCGGTGTTTTGAACCAAATTTTCGACGCGCAGCGTCAGAAACGGGTAAAGCGTGACCGACATTGATCTTAAGTATTACATTTATCTAAAAATCGAAAACGCTATTCATTCCAAATAGCTTTAATAATCAGGCATGCAAGTGCCATGCGTTTAAAAGTTTGTTCATAAATGTGTCAGAAAGTTTCGTGTTAACCGGTTTCTCAATCAGATGCAAAGTTTTAATTTGAATACGATTTTCATCAATAAAAATGATTGCCGATCCAATCCTTATCGTCGATCTTATCCGTACTTGGTGAAATCTTGTTATCCGAATCTATGCGAAATCATTTATCAGGTTCGGTCGGGTTGTGGGCTTACAGATTTTTTGTTGTTGTTGTTGTTGGGTTAGGGTAAGAATACGGGTTGAATCAAAATATAGTTTCAGTCAACCATCATTCATGTTCAAGTTGACATTCAATCATGTTCAAGAAGTATATAACCGGATTCGTTTATGACTCTAGATCCGAGCCGACATCAGAAATTGTATCGTAACACAATTTCTGATAAAATCTGGTTACTCGGTCGTATGCAAGATTCTATTCCAAACAAGACTTACAGTAAAAACATTATACCCGACTCGGGTCAGATCGGGTTCACGAAAATCAGGTCACACGACAACTAATCCAAATCTATTCTGTAGCCAAACAAATCCAAAAAGATCGATCCGAAGTTTCTGGATTGGATTCGGGTAAAATCTGGTCACCCGACCCGGTGCAGTGTCGTCACAAACGTCACAAACTTGAACCATAGAAAAATTTTGATCCGAACAATCCGTATAGGATTCGGGTAAAATCTGGTCACCCTATCGGATGCAGATTCGTCACATTTTTCACATTTAAGTCGCACGGTGACTTCACAAAGTAGTCACATTGTGAGGTCACAGAAAGCCTTGAAAACGGCCATAACGACCTCGCATTTACGTCACAATGACTTCACATCGACGTCACTTGACGTCACGACGACGGTCACAAAGTCACAGTGTGACTTCACAGTGACGTCGCCGTGACGTCACCCTGCCTTACGGGTATTGGAGGTATCAATTCAAAACTCACAGTATGTACGTAGTTTATTTTTCGGATTCTGGTAATGCAAATTTTGTGAAAATCGGACGGTAACTTTTTAAATCTTTTTAAAATTTGACAAAAATCAGCCCCTTTGAATCAAATGATCCAGACATTTGATGGGGTGGTATTGAATTTACTTCTGCCATCACTCTATTTAATTTCCGAAAGACGAAATAGGGTTACCAGAGGAACAGTTTCGTGCAGCGAGAATGATTCCATAGTGATTTCGCATTTGTTATTATGTTTTGACGGGACCGCGCAAAACGCTGGGTGGATCAGCTAGTATAAAAACAAAAATAACTTAAAATATTTAAAATTTATTTGTATGCTGGGGGGGAAGAGGCATAAATTATGAGAGGTTAGGTGGCAATTTAAATAATTATTTTATTTATTTTTATACGCGAGTAACAAATGTTGTAGATTATTATTTTTTTAATAGAGTTTTAAATATTTGAATAACTGTATGCTGAAGGCGGTGGATAGCAGAAATTTGGGGGGCAGTAGATAATATTTTTATTGTCAGTAAAGAGTATTAAATAGGGCAGAAGAAATTTTTAATCATTATTATTAATGTTCGGAAACGTCTCTGTGTGTGTGTTTGTCTTTACACGGATAAACAATGCGAGAACAGCAAGCAGCAAGGCGATTCTGAAGTAAAAAATTTCGGAAAAATCCGAGTCTTCTGCAATTAGTTTCGAAGAAATCGGCCCCTAATTAAGAAAGCGATTAATTAAGAAAATCTCGAAAATTAGCGAAAAATGAAATTTTTTCCGGAACAAAGAAAGAATTTCAATCTTGTGTACTTTCGTACTTCGGTGGAAGGCTGATGAAATTGCTTCTTTACTGGGACATAGGCATTTTTCATTCTCGCAGAACTGAAACATTTGACAGCTGTCTCCATCAGGATAGGGATTGGGCTATTTTAAAGTGTTTGCATATTACAACATCTAATTGCTGAAACGTCATTTGAGGCTCACTGTGGTTAAAATCATAAATTTCAAAGTTGCCCCTGTTCCCCCCAGGGGAGCGGCAAATTTGACATCCCTAAATAGATTTTTCAAAACTATTGATCGTGCATTTTTATGTTTTCCAATCTGACGTATATTTCTCGAGTTATTTGACCGTTTACAGACTTTTCGGACACCCTGTACATGAAAGAATGTATGCAGATAAGTATTGAAAGAGAAAAGTTTAAGAAACTATTAATAATATTATAAAAATTATAAGTTAATATTAAAAAAAACTTAAAAATGCATATATTAACAAAATAAGTTAAAAAATAGTTGCAAGTCAAGAAAAAAGTTAAAATTATTTATAAAATAAAAAATAGTCGCATGTTAGCAAACGTGTTTTATATGTGTAAATATATAAATGTCTAATATTCACACGTTCACATTTTTTAAATATAAAAAATAACTGCTATTTAATCAAAATCTTTTCAAAATTTGACTTTATAAATATACTAGCTGACCTGCCCGACGTTGCCCGAGCCCGTGTAATAAACTTAAATCTCTTAAAAAACGAAATTCTGGCCACGGTCTCCGATGGCTTCAACACTGTATGTCGGGCATGCTCGTATGCTCTGAAAAACCTTTTATTACTCCCTGCCACCGGAGCATTCAGTTTTAAACAAACCTCTTTCGGAAAGAACGTCTGAGACAGGTCCTCACTGCCTACGGTACTGTATAGTAGGCCTTCTACAAAAATGTTTCGTGAAGATGTGAACATTGTAAGCCGAGTTATTGAAATAAGGCACAGTTAGAGAAAATAACCCGAGCAAGGGGCCGGGGGAGGGGATGTTCAAGTGTCCTTCAGAAAATAACTAATTAAGAGGACCACGATGCATTTCTAAAAATTCGTTCGTTTTCTTAAGCTAGGAACTTAATTACATATTTGGCTTTAACTATTATTCGGAAATAGTGGTAACCGCTACTCATAAATTTAGTTTAATGTAATAAAGGGTGACTAGTAAGTTAATGATAATGTTTGGAATTACTTGCGTTGAAATCGGTAAGATACCTGCGGAGATATGGAAACGGGGTATAGTTAGAGAAAAAAACGTTGAAGGAGGGGCCGGAGGGAGGGGATGTTTAAGTGCCGTTCAGGAAATGACTAATTAGTAGGACCACTATGCATCTTTAAAAATTCGTTCGTTTGGTTAAGCTAGGACCTTAATTACAAATATGGCTTAAACAATTATTCGGAAATAGTGGTAACCGCTACTCATATATTTAGTTTAATGTTATAAATGGTGACTATTAAGGTAATTATAATTTTTGGTGTCACTTGCGTTGAAATCGAAAAGATAGTAGCTGAGATATGGAAACGGGGCATAGTTAGAAAATAAACCTTGAAGGAGGGGCTGGGGGGAGGGGATGTTCAAGTGCCCTTCAGCAAATGACTAATTAGGACAACCACTATGCATCTTTAAACTTCGTTCATTTGGTTAAGCTAGGAACTTAATTACAAATTTGGTAAGACTATTATTCGGAAATACTGGTAACTGCTTTCTAGAAATACATCTTGAAGCTATGAATGCTGATTTTTACGATAATTTAGTGAAAATGGAACTAAATGGAGAAGTTCCTAACATTATTAGCTGGGATTTAAGATAGCGGTATTCTGTATATAAAACATCAATTAAACGCTACGGTTGAAGCTAAAAATGATAAATGTAATTAGACTCTTAACACTCTCCATCAACGCAAATATAACAAATAATCTGTTAAATAAAGTTTTCTGTATTAATAGTCTCTATCATAATAATATGTGTCCTGTTTTTTAAAAAAACCCTTAAACTCAGCTAATTATCATGAAGAAAAACGTGCCAGGAAACTGTTTCAAACAGATGGCGTTTGTGTCATTTGACGTGAATTGGTGTTGCTGCATTAGCTTGGCTGTCCAACTGCAATCCATATTGAAACTATATCATTATAAGTCCTTATCTATGCATCGTTACTCTGGATGATTTAGTGTCTTCTGTGAATATTCTATACAATCAACCAACCGAAGAAAAAAAAGCGTATTTTTGATGAAAGTTCTTTATATATTTTTATTAATATTTCAGTAAGTAATTAAAATATCAAAATTCTGAAGTTCAGGTGCACCAGGAGAGGGTTTGGACTACCAAAATATAAATTTTCAGGCTTCTAGGTGAGCTAGATTTTGCTAGCCATCGCAGACAGACAAACAAACACACACACACACACACACACAGAGTGAAACTTTCTTTTATTAGTATAGATATATGACTTGCGATATATTCTGTTGAGATTTTTTCATGATGTAGCAGATGCTATTTTAAATAACATTATTAGAGTGAAATCTGTTGTCTGGTTGTTGCTACAGGTACCTCAATAGGCAGACAATATTATATATAAAATATTTGTAAATTTTAAAGTTTTCTGTTTTTTGTTCGAACAAATATATCCTACTAATCAGTTGTTTACGTCATCAATCTACCATTCATCCAACTCCCCAGATAAGTAATCAATTGTTTTTCATATCAACCCAATTTTCTATATCTGCACATGCGCAGAAACTTTAAGAAACTGGAGTAATGATAAGTTCAGTGAGGATATAAGCTCTGTCCTAACTTGAATTAGACCCTTGCCTAAGATAAGTGATGGTTTGGAAACTAATTTAGTACAATGTTCGAATATAAAATTGGCAAATTCTCTACACTTCCCTTGATAATTCACTTATATATTTCTCAATATCTGTAGAATTGATAGTTTTATATTAAAATTAATCAAAATCTATGAGTGTGGCTATGAGTGCATACATGTTTACATTTATATATGAGTGTACATTAGGGTGGAACGAAAATTATGTTTTGTTTAACTTCAATATGCTATAGTTTGCAAAAATTGCCTTTAATCAAAATAAAGACGGAAATGAAATATTAGCATAGTTGGATTATGTTTAAAGGTGCTGCAAGGAGGGTAAAATTTAGGTTTTTATTAAAATTTTGACAATTTTTGCTATTGTGTTAAAATAATAATAATAATAATTTCAATATTCAATAGTTTTCAAACGTTGCTTCGAATCAAAATAAAAACGGAAATTAAATATCAGCATAATTGGATTATGTTTAGAAGTGCCGCAAGAAGGGAAAACTTTGGGTTTTTATAAAATTTTGACAAATTTCGCAATTATGTTTAATTTTTTTTAATAGGCTAGTCTTTATAAGTTGCCTTTGACCAAATTAACGACTGAAATTAAATATAAGCGTAATTTGATTATGTTTATAGATGCCGCAAAAAAGGTTTGTATTAAAATTTCGACAAATTTCGCAATTATGTAGAAATTTAGAACTGAGTTACTGAATACACTTGCAGTAAAAATGTTATATACAGGTTTTTTTTTTAAACTGACGCTATTAAGAGCCGCCAGTAGCTCGTTCTAATAACTGGATTGATACAAAATTTTGTGAATGGACTAAGAAACCCATGGGAAAAAAGATTCCAGCAAAAAAAAAAAAAAAAAAAAAGTTCCAATCACCGCCGATAGGGGGAAATGTGGCGCTGTACATTGAAAAAAAAACATCAGAAGCAGACAAAATTAATAATTTGGATAAAATGCCATGTTTTATTCATCATTTACACTTTCCCTTTCGTTAACTGCAGTTGAAACATCCATTATCACTTTTTCTGTCACCGGTTTTCGTCCTCTGCCTGACCGAACTGCTAGCGAGCCTGTTTCTTCGAATTTCAGAATCATTGCTTTCAATACATTAACGGATAAAGGTCCTTTGCGCAGTTTATGGCGTGTTCTAAGTAAACGAAGAGCGCCTGGTGCATTGCACTGGTTGCAATAATAGAACTTCACAAGTAACGCGCTCTGCGGTAACGTGAGATTCTTTTTCAACCTGAGCTGAAATTGTTTCTCGGTGTTTTTGGCATGCATTTATAACGTAAACTATTGGCGCTACTGTCGCTTGCGTAAGTAAAAATTTGCATTTTCATTTATTGCCCTTATTTTATGCTAATTATCAGTTGCATAAATTACCACAGCGCCACATTTCCCCCTATCGGTGGTGATCGGAACTAATTTTTATTTTGTTGGAATATTTTTTCCCATGGTTTTCTTAGTCCATTCACAAAATTTTGTATCAATCCAGTTATTAGAACGAGCTACAGGCGTCTCTGAATAGCGTCAGTTTAAAAAAAACACCCTGTATATAAGTAGGTAATAAAGGCCGGTTCTGCATCAGCTGCACGCGCTGCACCAACCTCAAGGAGACCTCTGTATACTGTATGGAGGTCATTGCGGCGTGCGGCGGAGTGAAGGTTACTGTGCGGTGGAGGGGGCGATAAGAGCATTGTGTTGGAGAAGGGCGATAAGGATATTGGTAGATATAAGTATTTCTACTATAAGATAAGGGGATTATTTTAATTAATTTTAATTGGGGAACAGAAAAGTTCGAAGCAATTTTTTTTTCGCGGAGAATTGTCTACTACAGTACAAGGTGAATATCAACGCATTTATTTTAGCGAATTTGAATTTTTTTTTAATTAATTTTAATTGGGGGACTTATAAAATTTCGAAGAATTTTTTTTTTCGCGTAGAATTGTCTACTGCAGTACGAGGTGAATTTCAACGAATTACAAATTTAATTAACTTTAATTGGGGAACTTAGAAAAATTCGAAGAGTTTTTTTTTAACTATAATATGGTGGGGTGTTTGGAAATATTTTTCAAAGTGCAGTTTGTGAATGAAAATTGTATTTAAAATATTAATTACAAATGGTCATTAAATATTAATTAATTTTAATTGGAGAACTTAAGAAATTTTTGCGATTTTTTTTTCAACTAGAGTAGGCTATTCGATATACATGTTACAGCATATTCTAGGTGAATTTTAAAAGTCAATAATTAAAAATGGTGATTAATTTTAATTGTAGAACTTAAAAAATTTTGACCAGATTTTTTTTTCTCAACTAGAATATATAGTTTGAATGTGAACGAAAAATAGTAATTAAGAAATAATTAAAAATGGTCATTAAAAATGGTCATTAATTAATTTTAAATGGAGAACTTAAACATTTTCGGGGCAAACAGACAGGTTTTAATGAATTCGATACATGTTATGGTAAAAAATACAAAGTCCCGTATGAATTATACTGCACTAAATTTAATAGCTCCCCCCCTCCCCCTCCCTCCTCTCTTTTTTTTTACTCAGAGTCGATAGAAGTTAGGCTAACAATACACACTTCAAAAAATACAGAGTGGTACAAAAAGAAGATTTTAACGTATATATAAAATAGTAAATAAACAAGAATGAAAAATCATGCATAGAGTCATAATTCATGAATCACTTTCCAACATTATCGAAATGTTATGTGAACAAAATATAATTTTACCATCTAGTGCATAGTTAATTAAAATAGTGAACAGAACACCTTTTGGAATAAAAAAGTATCCTTCACAAAAATCCAATTATGCATAAGATCCCTTCCTAAAATCAGATAATTTACACTTTAACCCCCTTTTTAACACTTTCCAACCTAGTTGAAAAGAGTTTATAACTTCGGTTTGTCTGGCCGTCAGCCGTCTGGCCGTCTGTCGTCTGTCCGTGCTCTAACTCCCGTAAATATGCTCGGATTGCCTTGCAATTTTTATATGTTAATGTCGTTATCTATAGCACGTTCCCTATTTCTACTGAAGTGTGTAGCACTTATAGTTTTTTTACAGGGACACTCAAAATAATTCCGTTACATTACGGTCTATGGGGAAAAATCATTTTCGGTTTACTTTCATGATGTTTCACAATTGCAAACACATTGTAATTGATATATATCACTAAGGTGTATTACAAGAAGCTTAATATGGAATAGGGTGTGGATAGCACTTATAGTTAATTTACAGGGACAGTCAAAATAATTCCGTTGCATTACGTCTATGGAGAAAAATCGACTGCGGTTTATTTAAATAATGTTTCACTATTTTAAACGCATTGAAATTTATATATATCACTAAGGTGCATTACAAGAGGCTTACTACAGAATAGTGTGAGTATAGCAGTCATCGTTCATTTAAAGGGACACACAAAAGAATTCTCTACTGTCTGTTAACAATAATTCCTGGACGTGCGTTTTAAGTTACTGAACGCGATTTTAAATTTAACTCACTTTTTGTTTATTACGTGGTGTGTATAAATTCTGTAGATCATATACAGGGAAGCACACAAGTTCGCGAACACATTTCCGTTTATTGACAGAATCTCCAGAAGGAGAATTTTAAACTGTGCTACGCGTTTCTTAACTGAACTAAAATTTAGCATCCAATGTAGTATATATACAAATCTATAGATCATATACAGGGCTGAATAAAAGTATTCGGATATTTTTCCGAATATTGTATACGTTGGAAATTCCTGAGATTATGTTTTTAAATATGTTATGCGTTTTCGAAATTGTTTACTTAGATGTTATCTTTCAGCTTATTAAACGGTATGATTAGTAAAATTATTTTGGAAGCGTTGGAAAGTGTTACATAATCTATGATTGACGCATGATTTTTCGTTCTTGTTTTTAATTCAAGTTAGGCTAAAAGTACAGCTTACACATCGATATGTTCAAAATATAGAAATCCTTCAAAAGAAACTAGAAAAAGTTATGGATTTAAGAGCTGCTCGTAAAATAATGCGACTATTTGTATCCCAGGATGTTAACAAATTAATATAACCCTATTTGAATCCCAGAGGCCTTCACAAAAAAATGTAAAACGTACCCTATTTGAATCCCAGCAGCCCTTCACAAAATAAATCCAATAGATTCATGTTATATTACGGCGACAGAAATACGAGGGACATTGACCTTTCATAAAAATTCAAGATCACTGTTTGAATGAAAAGGCCCCTTCTCAATGTACCCTGTAAAAATATTATGATTGTACAGATATTTTAAGAAATAGAGTGCTATTCTCAAATAAATACTTATTCATGCAATGTAAAAATAGGTTTCATACGAATGCATTTTTAGTTTAACGTTCAAAATATATATATTTTAGAATTGAAACTAACAAATGAGTGTTATCCCTTATCCCCTCAACATACATGTCAATGAATCATCTTTATATCGCGAAGCATGGATTTCACCCCTTACGAGATTATGAATCACTCACGATAAGAAATACGTGTATTGGAGGTTTTTACAAATTTAATCAGTTTCTGACACTTTTTTGTAGGTAAGTGTATGAAATGAGTTATTTAAAACCGTAAATGTAAACGAATTATTTCGTGTAGTCCTATATAGTTATTAGTCTGTTAAGTTTTAAAATGTTTCATTGTGTATTCATTGAAAAAATAAGAACTAAGTTATAGTCATTAAGAGATACCCTTAAGAATTTTGGGGCAAACAGACAGGTTTTAATGAATTCGATACATGTTATGTTAGAAAAATACAGGGTCCCCTATAAAATATAGGAATTAAATTTTAAATAATATAAAATTACATTCGTTTATGCTTTTCGTATTGTAAAGAATAGAAAAATCTACTAAATTGGGTTTATACTATTCTAACTTAAAAATTTCTTTTGAGGAATGAATAGGATAACTAACCTTTTGACTTTGTTTTTATAATATATATATATATATATATATATTGTACTATTTAGTAAGTGCATTATTTCAAAAAAAATTTCTTAACATTGAAAATACATATATAAAAATGTATCTTACCTAAAAAGTTTAACCATAATGTACTAGACTTCACCAAAGTTCGACTGTATGCTTGTCTTAAAAGAACTATACGGTAACATGTTCGCTTATCTCTTAAAACCATGGGATACTGTGACGTCATTGATAAAGCATATGGTGGAATATAGAATGAATAGATATTATTTCATGTTTCCTCTAATTGATTTAAAAAAATAATTATTTTTAGAATAAATACTAACAATTTATGGGATGAGTGACACTACGTGAGGGGATGCTATGTGAGATTTATTTTTGTATCACACAAGTAAAATTTATTAACACACGATTAACCAATCATATCTGTTTATTTATGATCCAATCCAATACGTTTATTTTTAAAGTATATGCACACGTGCGCCCCCTAGGATAGTATAAATTTGAATGTAATGTGATAATTTCTTCATTCTGTATGTTGCGATCATTGTGTGAGTACGTAGTCAAGTGTTTTATTCGTTTAAACTAGTTTCTATTTAAATTATTAGGAACGAGATATGCTTTCTTTTACGTTAAGTGATCCCGAGATGAGTCAAGCCCTATCACCAGAATTGAAGGAACAAGACATAATATCTTCAGTGCAACCCAAAGAAGCACACGTTTCGAATCATGATGTGAAACCCTCCTCATCAAGAGAGGGTAACCCAAAATTACCATTTGTGTGTACTACATGCACCAAAGCTTTCTCTAAAAATATGTATTTATGTTAAATAGACATATAAAATTTCATCTGAAGAAAAAACCTTTTATGTGTACCATCTGTGAAAAACAATTTGTTCAAAAGAGTGATTTATTAAATCATGTGAAGATTCATTTAAAGATTCCTTTTGTCTTTAACTGTGATATGTGCTTTGAAGTCTTTTCGAGAAAGTATGATTTACACCAACATAGGAAGATTCACAAATCACCTAAACAATTTAATTGTGATGTATGCTCTGATGTCTTTTCGAGAAAGTGTGACTTATTGAAACATAAGAAGATTTACAAATCATCCAAGGAATTTAATTGTAATGTGTGCTCTGAAGTCTTTTCGAGAAAGTTCGACTTATTGAAACAAAAACTGTAATTGACTCTAATGACGAAAATGATAAAGATTTCCAAACATTTTTTAATAGCGTTCGACCAGACGTTTTGAATGAATTAAATTATCAGATAGAAGTTAAAAGGTCAGTGAAATGGTATGCAACTGTAAAGGTTGTTGTAAGTCGTGAATCACAAGACGGTTACGACACTGCCACTCCGTATTTTCATTCAAAAACTATACTTGAATTGACAAATCAAAACATATCTGATCATGTTGAGGATGCATTTGGAAAAATGATTAACACCTTTGAGAATTTCACTAAACGGGGATCTGGTTGGACATTAGAACAAATTTTGAATATAGAACTGTCGACAGCTAAATATCGCCTGGCTTGAAATTTTTGTACCTTTCTTTTGCAATATTTATAACTCGCTATTGTAACTATTGAAATCGATCAATAAATGTTTTGTGTGTGAAAAAGTCTAGAGTGTTTATTTTAATATCTTATTATCTGCATAAATTACTTTCGTCACATAACTTACTTATAAGCATTTTAAAAATTCACACTGGAAATGTAACAAACTGTTTTTAGGATTTTGGATAAACAAACAATGTATAGATTTAATCTTTCTAAATCACATATATATTCTAAATGTATAAGATAATTAAACATTTTCATAATCTTTTTATATTGAATAAACACAAATTTTGCATACTTTATACAAACACTTGCAGTATGAGAAATGATTGATACTATTACCCATATGAGAAAATGAATCATCAGCAAATCTTATCTATGTGTCATATTTAACCAACAGGCTCGATCATGAGTGAATTTTGACTAGAATTAATCATTGAATGTAAAAATGATTTGTTTTAGATACAATATTTATATCGTTTAACATTTTAAAATCATATTTATATACATAAACTAATCTTACCTTATTCACAAGCTTGCAATCCCATCTTCAACATATGACTACAGCATGAAAAAACAAACATATGTGCTACTTCTATAGCAATGAGGACAGAAATGATTTTCAGTAAAAGTCCATTATCTTATCGTTAATCTATAGATTAGTAACACCACGTGACTTGATGACGTCACTGAATACGATAACATTCTAGATAAGATTTACTGATAAGAATACATTTCAATTCATTTCTCCCAAAGCAAGTTTACAAGCTGGTCTAGGTATGCAGATATATAGTAGGTTAGTAGTAATATATTTTTAAAGTTCTTTTTATTATGTGTTAAAAGAAACAGTTATTTTTCTTTATGTAGGGTACACAAAAAGGAAAACATAAAGTATTACATTTTAAATTTAATCTTACATTTAAAATTTTAAATTTAAACTTTAAAATTTTAATTTAAATAATTTTAAATTCAAACTTTAATTTAATTTTTAAATTTAATCTTACATTTTAAATTTAATCTTACTATTTAGTAATACAAAGACTTACACCCACAGAAACGCATGTATACTTTTAGTTATTTTCATGCAGACTTTAAGATATATGTCCTTTCTTTTATCATAATACAAATGGATTGTTTTAAATGTATGTTACATGACTATCTAAAATTATACATGTATGTACATACATATACACACATCTATGTACATGCATGTGTATGAGCGCATGTCTAATATTATAGGGCAAAGCGGTTTTATTTATATCTCTCGCTATATGTATATGTACATGTGTTTGCATACATGCATGTATGTATATGTACATACATGTGTATGAGCGCATGTCTATTATTATAGGGCAAAGCGGTTTTATTTATATCTCTCGCTATAAGTATATGTGTTTGCATACATGCGCGTATATATATATGTGCTTGCATACATGCATGTATGTATGCATATGTGTTTGCATACATGCATGTATGCATATGTACATACATGCGTATGTGCTTGTGTCCGATATTATAAAGCAAAGCGATTAATATATATATATATATATATATGTATGCATGTATGCACGTAAATTTATATGTTTGTAAAATACCAATGTTTGATGTTCTAACTATCGAACGAATATTCTCCACGATACAATTGTTTATCGTAGGAACCACTTGTTTACCCCATCAATAAACCAACTAACCAACTGCCTTACCAAGAAACCAATTGCGTACTCTAACAAACACATATTCACTATCTGCGCATGTGTGGAAATTAATAAGAAGCTAGAGTAAAGATATGCTTAATAACAAAAAAAACCGATTAATTAAACAGGATATGTCCTAACTTGATTTAGACCATTACCTATGGTAAATTAAGACTTGGAAACAAAGTTTGGAAGTAAATTGTTAAGCTCTATACATTTCCCTCGAAAACTCACTTATATTTTATTAAATATCTGTAGAAATCAGCATAGTTTATTATTAAAATTAAATACATTCTCACTAATTCGCATTAGTTTGTAAAACCACTAACTTATAATATTAGTATGTTAACTTGAATTATTAGTATTCCCGCTTAAAAATTTCTTTTGTAGATTTAATACGATAAAGAGTAACATGAGTCTGACTAAACGTTTACCATTTTCATTTCAACTTTGTTTTAAGATATTTATCTACATATCTTTAAATTTTACTGTTTAGTTACTATTATTTCAAATTATTATTTTTAGTTCTAATATTTAAAACATATTCATATCAAGTTGTAAATTTCCAACTGGACGAAAAATGTCCGGGCCAGGATTCGAACCTGGGATCGCTTCGCTGAAGCCGCCACGCCTATCCCGGTCGAATCGGGAGGGCATAGTTCATCCAGTTAACCAGTTAGATTAAAATATCAGACCAGATGTTTTGATCAATAAGGTTAACTGGATGAACTATGCCCTCCAGATTCGACCGGGATAGCTCAGTGGTAGAGCGTGGCGGCTTCAGCCAAGCGATCCCAGGTTCGAATCCTGGCCCGGACATTTTTCGTCCAGTTGGAAATTTACAACTTGTATGATTACTTTACCAATTTGAAATAATTGTGTTAAAAAATAATCCAGTGTATTCACGTATCCAGCGTTTACTGGAGTTCCATTACCTGCGATCTTTTCTGTTGAGCTGATTAAAATATCAGACCAGATGCTTTGATCAATAAGGTTAACTGGATGAACTATGCCCTCCAGATTCGACCGGGATAGCTCAGTGGTAGAGCGGGGCGGCTTCAGCCAAGCGATCCCAGGTTCGAATCCTGGCCCGGACATTTTTCGTCCAGTTGGAAATTTACAACTTGTATGATTACTTTACCAATTTGAAATAATTGTGTTAAAAAATAATCCAGTATATTCATATCGTTCAACATAACATTTTAAAACGTTATAACACGTATCAAATCAATTAAAATCGTATTAAAATATATATGTATACAGATAATATTATTACCTAATACACCAGCATGCTGTACACACATCCGTCTCACACGAAGACTCCTTGAGAAATGAATGCCCGTTCAAGGCCTTATCAGCTAATCTAATCTAATCACTGATAAAATTGATCACGTGATATGTGACGTCACTGATTAAGTGATTTCATCCATCTCGGGTTTTACCGTCTAATCATGTGACCATGTGATATCATTCAATACGTCACCAGTGATGTCACAGATTACGTGACTCTATAATAAAAGAACTATTCACTAATTTCAATTAACACATTACTTCTAATTGATTTGTATAATATTTAGATAAATTAATACATGATTTATTTACGTATTATTTTCTAATACATAACATGTATACTATGTATTACAAAATAATAGATAAATCATGTATTAATTTATCTATATATTATACAAATCAATTAGAGGTAATGTGTTAATTGCAATTAGTGATTAGTTCTTTTATGATAGAGTCACGTAATCTGTGACATCACTGGTGACGTATTGAATGATATCACATGGTCACATGATTAGACGGTAAAAACCGAGATGGATGAAATCACTTAATCAGTGACGTTACATATGACGTGATCAATTTTATCAGTGATAAGATAAGATTAGCTGTTAAGGCCTTGAACGGGCATTCACTTCTCAGGGAGTCTTCGTGTGAGACAGATGTGTGTACAGCATGCTGGTGTATTAGGTAAGAATAGTATCTATATATATTTTTTTAATATGATTTTAAATTGACTTGATACATGTTATAACGTTTCAAAATGTTATATTGTACGATATGAATATGCTTTAAATATTAGAACTAAAAATAATAATTTGAAATTATTATTTATTATATAATTAAATTAAAGTAATTGAAGCAACATCATTATTAATTACTCGAGGTGGACTTTAAAGACGTTTAATTTACATTTAAATCACAAACACGTACATCAAACATAACACACGTAACAGATACATTTTTCAGTAAACAAAACATAATACCGGTAGATGACGTAGTTCGCTGTGGTGCTGCCATCTATTAATTACATTTCCAACTAAACACAACATACTCTCCCCTCCTTAATTTTGAAATTTCCAGGGAGCTTTTCTTTTCCTGGTGGATCTTCTAGGTACGTGTTGGGAAGAAAAAGAGTTAATTAAAGTATCTTTAGAATCATCAATAAAAGTATTGGGCACCATGGTTTTTGGAACTGAAGGGATCACTTTAGAGTTCACTGGAGCAGGACTTGGAGTATTTGGGAGGACAAAGTCATCTGGTTTAGGATTTGGAGGAGCTGGGACAACACAATCATCTGGTTGAGGATTTGGAGTAGATGGGACAATAGAGGCAGCTGGTCGAAGATCTGAGACACTAGGCGGCATTAGCTGAGAATTACTTTGATTAACAACTGCATTATCACTTTTGTGACTTTCTGTATCACTCTCTTCAGAATTTGAATCATTAGTTAAATGTATCTTCGAACCGACATTAGTTATCTGATCAACATACCTTTTCCAAATATTCGAACCAACTTGAAATCTATAATGCAACTTGCCCTCTCTTGCAATAATGCGACCAATTTTCCACTTGGCTGATGGAGTATAATTTCTTACAGCCACTTTCTGGTTAATTTGAAATTCTTTTACTTTAGAATTGGCCTTTCTCGCATTTTGTTTATCATGCACAAAATTTGTAACATTTGGAATAATCAAATCTATTTTCGTTCTTATATTTCGTTTTAGAAATAGAGATGCAGGACTTTCCCCCGTAGTAGCATGAGGCATCTTTCTATATTGTGAAAGAAAGTTATTTATTTTCATCTGTAAAGTACCAGCTTCAGAAGATAAGGCTTTTAACCCTCGTTTGAGAATTTATACATATCTCTATGCCTGGCCATTTGTAGCTGGATGGTATGGAGCACTAAACCTATGTTTAACCCCATGATTCTTCAAGAATGTCACAAATTCTTCAGAAGTAAATTGTTTTGCATTATCACATACCGGAGATATAGGATACCCGTATCTGGCAAAAAGAGAAGAAAGACAAGTAATTGTATGTTCTGACGTTGTATTAGGAACAATAAAAACTTCAGACCATTTGCTATGAGCATCAACCACAAGCAAAAGCATTTTACCCATCACAGGACCAAAATAATCTATGTGAGTTCTTTGCCATGGAGCTGTAGGCCATTCCCAATGATGACTTTTACCTTATTTTTTAAATTAACACAAGTAGTGCAATTTCGTGCAAGATCTTCAATATCTTGGTCAATCCCTGGCCACCAAAAAAAACTGTGAGCTAAGGACTTCATTTTCACTATACCGAAATGTCCAAAGTGCAAATCACGTAAAATTTGTTTGCGGTAAACTTCTGGGATAATTACTCTATATCCTTTTAAAATACTACTATGTTGAAGAGTAAATTCTTCTTGTTTGCCACCAAAAAGTATTTTTTTAGGAATTGGAGAACCAGAAATTAGATGATGAAATAGTGTACGTAATAAAGGATCAGATTTTGTAGCTACAGCAATTGATTTGGCGTTTAAAGGCAATGTAGGAATTTGGTTTATTTGAAAAAAATTCAGATTCATCAATCACAATACTTGAATTTAATTGTGGGGGTAAATCTTCACTACGTAATGGAAGTCGTGAAAGAGCATCAACATTTCCATGTTCGGATGTTTTCTTATAGCGAATATCATATTTAAAGGCTCGTAAGTATAATGCATATCTTTTCATCCGAGCAGCTGAAAGAACAGGAATACTTTTATTTGGAGAAAATATGGACACGAGTGGTTTGCTATCTGTAAATAAAGTAAACCTATTACCATATAAATATTGATAAAATTTCTTTACTCCAAAGATAATAGCTAGTGCTTCCTTATCTACCTGGCTATACTTTTTTCTGCATTAGTAAGCGTTCTGGACACAAAACCAATTGGTTTTTCCACGTTATCTGGCATCACATGCGAAAGAACTGCAGAGATACCATATGGAGAAGCATCTGTTGCTAACACTACAGGCAATTTAGGGTTGAAATGAGTAAGAACTCTTTCTGAAATAATTTCATTTTTTATATTTTTAAAAGCTTGTTCACAAACAGGAGACCAAATAAATTTTACATTCTTTTTGAGCAATTGATTTAAAGGATGAGCAATTGTAGATAAATTTGGTACAAATTTAGAATAATATGTGACTAAGCCTAAAAAAGCTTTAACTTGTGACACATTAATTGGTCTAGGAGCATTGACAATAGCTTCAATTTTATCTTGCGTTTTATGAATACCTTGCTTATCAATTTTATAACCACAATATGTAATATGGTCAGCCAGGAAAATTGATTTATCTTTATTTATCCTAATATTATATTCACGTAACATTTCTAAGACTTGTTTTAGCCTTGTTAAATGAATTTCATCCGTTTCCCCTGTAACACTAATATCATCAATGAACACAGTGACACCATCAATACCACTTAATATTTGTTCAATAGATCTTTGCCAAATTGCTGGAGAGCTAGTAAGACCCATTGGTAACTTTAAAAATTGAAATAAGCCCTTCGGATTATTTATAGTTAACAATTCCTGTGATTTTTCGTCTACAGGTAACTGAAGATAAGCTTGATTTAAATCAATTTTAGTAAAATGTAAACCACCACCTAAAGTAGCTAACATGTACTCTACCCTAGGTAAAGGATATTTTTCCACCTTCAAAAATTTATTTACTGTAACTTTAAAATCTCCGCATAAACGTATTTTACCATTTGGTTTTACCACTCGAACTATAGGAGTTGCCCACTTACTACTGTTGACAGGTTTAATAACACCCTCATCCTGTAACCTTTGAATTTCATCATTTACTGCATTACGTAGAGCATAAGTAACTGTTCTAGCCTTACAAAATATGGGCGTAGAACCTTTTTCTAGATAAAGTTCTGCTTTCAAACCTTTTATTTCCCCTACTTTATCCGAAAATAAATCAGAAAAATCATTTAATAATGCTTTCAATTTATCAGTAGAATTTGCAATTTCACTGACATACACAGATTTAAAATTAGTAGGAAACAAATTAAATGCAGCTACCCAGTCTCTGCCAAATAAAAGTGGGAAATTATCTTCTTTAATCAAATACAATTTAAGCTTTTTAGTAATATTTGCATAAGAAACATCTACTGTTACATACCCCACAGGTGTAAACACCTCACCCGTTGCAGTTCTCAATTAAACGTCTGGTGAAAAAATTTTATTATTCGGAAAATTCTCCGAAAACGATTTACAGGTACCGCGAAAATTTCGGAGCCCGTGTCTACCTCCATTTCAGCTTTAGCTTTGTTTTCAATTAAAACCCACACTTTTATAGGTGTAGAACTTTTATCAAGGCTGACAGATAAAATGTCGACAGTTTGCAATACATTTGTTTGTTTCTCAGAATTACTTTTACATACTTTACCAAGATGGCCTCTCTTTTTATATATTTTACAAATAGTATTTATAAGCTTACACTTGTTGGCAAGATGTGATGGATTTCCACATCTATAACATTGTAATTTATTTTTATTTACTTCAATATTCCCCTTATTTACATTGTTAATTTTCGGTTTCTGGAAATTATTTGAAATTTTATTCGGTTGAACATTTTTAGAATATGCCAATTTATTAACATTTACATTTTTGTGTTTCAATTCAGAAATATCCTGTTCATTATTTTGCAAAATAATTGCTTTTTCAATAGCTTTCTCAAAAGTTAAATCATCTATTTGTGAAAGTAATTTACTTTGGATAATTTCATGTTTTAAACCTCTCAGAAATTGTTCCAACAAATTTTCATTAAGTGTTTCACCAGCAAAAGCACAAAACGTGGTTAACTTCTTTAAGTTTGAAACAAAATCTTGTATAGATTAGTTTTCATTTTGATAAGAATTACGGAATTTAATTCTAGAACAAAATTAATTAGGGGCGGGGCTTAAGTGCTTTAACAGAATTTCAACTATTTCTTCGTATTTTAATGCTTCCGGATTTTTAGGAAATGTTAAATCTGACAGCAAATTATATAATTTAGGACCCATACATGAAATATATGCAGGTACCTTTTTTTTTCTTCAACATCATGTAATAAAAAACTCTGTTCCAATCTCTTAACATATGATTGAACGATTCTATGGTATCGTTAAAGTCCTTAAAATTTGCAAACATTATTACTTTTTATTTATTGCAGAGAAGAAAAAAAAATGTCAGCACTTACCACCCTCGAAATGACGTACGTATTTAGAATATTACTCTACAGCGTATATTCTTGTAGATGTAAAACCCGAAGCTTCGCCATTTTGCCAATTAGTTGGAATTTCTTTTCAATTTAATTCCGGTAAGAAACTTGACCTGCGTCGCCATAATATTATATATTATATAATTAAATTAAAGTAATTGAAGCAACATCATCATTAATTACTCGAGGTGGACTTTAAAGACGTTTAATTTACATTTAAATCACAAACACGTACATCAAACATAACACACGTAACAGATACATTTTTCAGTAAACAAAACTTAATACTGGTAGGTGACGTAGTTCGCTATGGTGCTGCCATCTATTAATTACATTTCCAACTAAACACGACAGAAATAATAGTAACTAAACAGTAAAATTTAAAGCTATGTAGATAAATTTCTTAAAACTAAGTTGAAATGAAACTGGTAAACGTTTAGTCAGACTCATGTTAGTCTTTATCATATTAAATCTACAAAAGAATTTTTTAAGCGGGAATACTAATAATTCAAGTTAACATACTAATATTATAAGTTAGTGGTTTTACAAACTAATGAGAATTAGTGAGAATGTATTTAATTTTAATAATAAACTATGCTGATTTCTACAGATATTTAATAAAATATAAGTGAGTTTTCGAGGGAAATGTATAGAGCTTACCAATTTACTTTCAAACTTTGTTTCCAAGTCTTATCTTACCATAGGTAATGGTCTAAATCAAGTTAGGACATATCCTGTTTAATTAATCGTATTTTTTTTATTATTATTATTAAGCATGTCTTTACTCTAGCTTCTTATTAATTGCCACACATGCGCAGATAGTGAATATGTGTTTGTTAAAGTACGCAATTGGTTTCTTGGTAAGGCAGTTGGTTAGTTGATTTATTGATGGGGTAAACAAGCGGTTCCTACGATAAACAATTGTATCGTGGATGATATTCATTCCATAGTTAGAATATCAAACATTGGAATTAAAAAAAATATACATCTACGTGCATACATACATATATATATATATAAAATCGCTTTGCTTTATAATATCGGACATAAGAACATACACATGTATGTACATATGCATACATGCATGTATGCAAACACATATGCATACATAAATGCATGTATGCAAGCACATATACATACGCGCATGTATGCAAACACATATACATATAGAGAGAGATATAAATAAAGCCGCTTTGCCCTATATTAGACATGCGCTCATACACATGTATGTACTTATGGGTACATATACACATGTATATAAATGCATGTACATACATGTACAAACATGAATATACATGTATGCACATATGGGTGCGTATACACATATATATACATGAATGTACATACATGTACAAACATGAATATACATGTATGTACATATACATACATGCATGTATGCAAACACATATACATATACATATAGCGAGAGATATAAATAAAACCGCTTTGCCCTATAACATTAGACATGCGCTCATACACATGCATGTACATAGATGTGTGTATATGTATGTACATACATGTATAATTTTAGATAGTCATGTAACATACATTTAAAACAAGACTTGAAGTGTTATGATAAAAGAAAAAACATATATCTTAAAGTCTGCATGAAAATAAATAAAAGTACACATGTGTTTCTGTGGGTGTAAGTCTTTGTATTACTAATTAGTAAGATTAAATTTAAAATGTAAGATTAAATTTAAAATATAAATTAAAGTTTGAATTTAAAATTATTTAAATTAAAATTTTAAAGTTTAAATTTAAAATTATAAGTTTAAATTATAAGTTTAAATTTAAAATTTTAAATGTAAGATTAAATTTAAAATGTAATACTTTATGTTTTTCCTTTTTGTATACCCTACATAAAGAAAAATAACTGTTTCTTTTAACAAATAATAAAAAGAACTTTAAAAATATATTACTACTAACCTACTATATATCTGCATACCTAGACCAGCTTGTAAACTTGCTTTGGGAGAATTGAATTGAAATGTATTCTTATCAGTAAATCTTATCTAGAATGTTATCGCAATCAGTGACGTCATCAAGTCACGTGGTGCTACTAATCTATAGATTAACGATAAGATAATGGACTTGTACTGAAAATCATTTCTGTCCTAATTGCTATAGAAGTAGCACATATGTTTTTTTTCATCTGTAGTCGTATGTTGAAGATGGGATTGCAAGCTTGTGAATAAGGTAAGATTAGTTTATGTATATATTTTTAATACGATTTTAAAATGTTAAACGATATAAATATTGTATCTAAAACAAATCATTTTTACATTCAATGATTAATTCTAGTCAAAATTCACTCATGATCGAGCCTGTTGGTTAAATATGACACATAGATAAGATTTGCTGGTGATTCATTTTCTCATATGGGTAATAGTATCAATCATTTTTCATACTGCAAGTGATTGTATAAAGTATGCAAAATTTTTTGTTTATTCAATATAAAAAGATTATGAAAATGTTTATTTCTCTTATACATTTAGAATATATATGTGATTTAGAAAGATTAAATCTATACATATTTTTTATCCAAAATCCTAAAAATAGTTTGTTACATTTCCATTGTGAATTTTTAAAATGCTAATAAGTAAGTTATGTCACGAAAGTAATTTATGCAGATAATAAGATATTAAAATAAACACTCTAGACTTTTTCACTAAGAAAACATTTATTGATCGATTTCAATAGTTACAATAGCAAGTTATAAATATTGCAAAAGAAAGGTACAAAAATTTCAAGCCATGCGATATTTAGCTGTAGACAGTTCTATATTCAAAATTTGTTCTAATGTCCAACCAGATCCCCGTTGAGTGAAATTCTCAAAGGGGTTAATCATTTTTGCAAATTCATCCTCAAGATGGTCAGGTATGTTTTGATTCGTCAATTCAAGTATAGTTTTTGAATGAAAATGCAGTGTCGTAACCGTCTTATGATTCACGACTTACAACAACTTTTACAGTTGCATACCATTTCATGGACCTTTTAACTTCTATCTGATAATTTAATTCATTCAAAACGTCTGGTCGAACGCTATTAAAAAATGTTTGGAAATCTTTATCATTTTCCTCATTAGAGTCAATTACAGTTTTAGTAAATATATTAAGGGCATTTTGACTTTGAAAGTGTTTCACTTTCTCATATAACAAATCTTTTAAAGATGATGATTTGTTAGCTTTGGGTAGCACTTTGTGTGCAGTACCTACATGTCGAATTAAATCATATTTACGATTAAATATTTCACTACACTGGATGCAATCATACTGCTTTCTGGCTTTATGAATCTTCTTATGTTTCAATAAGTCGAACTTTCTCGAAAAGACTTCAGAGCACACATTACAATTAAATTGCTTGGGGGATTTGTGAATCTTCTTATGTTTCAATAAGGCACACTTTCTCGAAAAGACATCATAGCATACATCACAATTAAATTGTTTGGGTGATTTGTGAATCTACCTATGTTGGTGTAAATCATACTTTCTCGAAAAGACTTCAGAGCAGTTAAAGACAGCAGGAATCTTTAAATGAATCTTCACATGATTTAATAAATCCCTCTTTTGAACAAATTGTTTTTCACAGATGGTACACATGAAAGGTTTTTTCTTCAGATGAAATTTTATATGTCTATTTATCATAAATACATTAATACATATTTTGAGAGAAAGCTTTGGTGTATGTAGTACACACAAATGGTAATTTTGGGTTATCCTCTCTTGATGAGGAGGGTTTCACATCATGATTTGAAACGTGTGCTTCTTTGGGTTGCACTGAATATATTATGTCTTGTTCCTTCAAGTCTGGTGATAGGGCTTGACTCATCTCGGGATCACTTAACGTAAAAGAAAGCATACCTCGTTCCATAATAATTTAAATCGAAACTAGTTTAAACGAATAAAACACTTGACTACGTACTCGCACATTGATCGTAACATACAGAATGAGGAAATTATCACATTACATTTAAATTTATACTATCCTAGGGGTCGCACGTGTGCATATACTTTAAAAATAAACGTATGGGATTAGATCATAAATAAACAGATATGATTGGTTAATCGTGTCTTAATAAATTTTACTTGTGTGATACAAAAATAAATCTCACATAGCATCCCCTCACGTGGTGTCACTCATCCCATAAATTGTTAGTATGTATTCTAAAAATAATTATTTTTTAAATCAATTAGTGGAAACATGAAATAATATCTATTCATTCTATATTCTACCATACGCTTTATCAATGACGTCACAGTATCCCATGGTTTTAAGAGATAAGCGAACATGTTACTGTTCAGTTCTTTTAAGACAAGCATACAGTCGAATTTGGGTGAAGTCTAGTACATTCTGGTTAAACTTTTTAGGTAAGATACATTTTTATATATGTATTTTCAATATTAAAACAAATTTTTTGAAATAATGCACTTACTAAATAGTACAATATATATATATATTTTATAAAAACAAAGTCAAAAGGTTAGTTATCCTATTCATTCCTCAAAAGAAATTTTTAAGTTAGAATAGTATAAACCCAATTTAGTAGAATTTTCTATACTTTACAATACGAAAAGCATAAACGAATGTAATTTTATATTATTTAAAATTTAATTCATATATTTTATAGGGGACCCTGTATTTTTCTAACATAACATGTATCGAATTCATTAAAACCTGTCTGTTTGCCCCAAAATTCTTAAGGGTATCTCTTAATGACTATTTCTTAGTTCTTATTTTTTCAAAGAATACACAATGAAACATTTTAAAACTTAACAGACTAGTAACTATATAGGATTACACGAAATAATTCTTATACATTTACGGTTTTAAATAACTCATTTCATACACTTACCTACAAAAAAGTGTCAGAAACTGATTAAATTTGTAAAAACCTCCAATACACGTATTTCTTATCGTGAGTGATTCATAATCTCGTAAGGGGTGAAATCCATGCTTCCCGATATAAAGATGATTCATTGACATGTATGTTGAGGGGATAAGGGATAGCACTCATTTGTTAGTTTCAATTCTAAAATATATATATTTTGAACGTTAAACTAAAAATGCATTCGTATAAAACCTATTTTTACATTGCATGAATAAGTATTTATTTGAGAATAGCACTCTATTTCTTAAAATATCTGTACAATCTTAATATTTTTACAGGGTACATTGCGAAGGGGCCTTTTCATTCAAACAGTGATCTTGAATTTTTATGAAAGGTCAATGTCCCTCGTATTTCTGTCGCCGTTATATAACATGAATCTATTGGATTTATTTTGTGAAGGACCTCTGGGATTCAAATAGGGTACGTTTTACATTATTTTGTGAAGGCCTCTGGGATTCAAGTAGGGTTATATTATTTTGTTAAGGATCCTGGGATACAAATAGTCGCATTATTATGAGCAGGTCTTAAATCCGTAACTTTTTCTAGTTTCTTTTGAAGGATTTCTATATTTTGAACATATCGATGTGTAAGCTGTACTTTTAGCGTAACTTGAATTAAAAAAAGGGGGGTAAAGTGTAAATTATCTGATTTTAGGAAGGGATCTTATGCATAATTGGATTTTTGTGAAGGATACTTTTTTATTCCAAAAGGGGTTCTGTTCACTATTTTAATTAACTATGTACTAGATGGTAAAATTATATTTTGTTCACATAACATTTCGATAATGTTGGAAAGTGATTCATGATTATGACGCTATGCATGATTTTTCATTCTTGTTTATTTACTATTTTATATATACGTTAAAATTCTTCTTTTTGTACCTGTCTGTATTTTTTGAAATGTGTATTGCTAGCCTAAATTCTATCAACTCTGGGTAAAAAAAAGAGAGGAGGGTGGGGGGAGCTTATAAATTTAGTGCAGTATAATTCATACGGGACTCTGTATTTTTTACCATAACATGTATCGAATTCATTAAAACCTGTCTGTTTGCCCTGAAAATGTTTAAGTTCTCGATTTAAAATTAATTAATGACCATTTTTAATTACCATTTTTAATTATTTCTTAAATACTATTTTTTGTTCACATTCAAACTATATATTCTAGTTGAGAAAAAAAATCTCGTCAAAATTTTTTAAGTTCTACAATTAAAATTAATCACCATTTTTAATTATTGACTTTTAAAATTCACCTAGAATATGCTCTAACATGTATATCGAATAGCCTACTCTAGTTGAAAAAGAAAATCCTGAAAATTTCTTAAGTTCTCCAATTAAAATTAATTAATATTTAATGACCATTTGTAATTAATATTTTAAATACAATTTTCATTCACAAACTGCACTTTGAAAAATATTTCGAAACACCTCACCATATTATAGTTAAAACAAGAACGAAAAATCATGCGTCAAGCATAGATTATGTAACACTTTCCAACGCTTCCAAAATAATTTTACAAATCATACCGTTTAATAAGCTAAAAGATAACATCTAAGTAATCTTTTATCTAAGTAATACTTTTATTCAGCCCTGTATAGGATCTATAGATTTGTATATATACTACATACGATGCTAAATTTTAGTTCAGTTAGGAAACGCATAGCACACTTTAAAATTCTCCGTCTGGAGTTAAATAATACGGAAATGTGTTCGCGAACTTTTGTGCTTTCCTGTAAAGGATCTACAGAATTTATACACACCACGTAATAGACAAAATTAAAATCGCGTTCAGTAACTTAAAACGCACTTCCAGGAATTATTGTTAACATACAGTAGAGAATTCTATTGTGTATCCCTGTCAATGAACGATGACTGCTATACACACAATATTCTGTAGTAAGCCTCTTGTGGTGCAACTTATATAAATTTGAATGCGTTTAAAATAGGGAAACATTATTTAAATAAACCGCAGACGATTTTTCTCCATAGACGTAATGTAACGGAATTCTTTTGACTGTCCCTGTAAAGTAACTATAAGTGCTATGCACACCCTATTCCATATTAAGCTTCTTCTAATGCACCTTAGTGATATATATAAATTTCAATGCGTTTAAAATAGTGAAACATTATTTAAATAAACCGCAAATGATTTTTCCCCAAAGACCGCAATGTAATGGAATTCTTTTGAGTGTCCCTGTAAAAAAACTATAAGTGCTACACACTTCCGTTGAAATAGGGAACATGCTATAGATAACGACTATAACATATAAAAATTGCAGAGCAATCTGAGTATATTTACGGGAGTTAGAGCACGGACAGACGGCCAGACAAACCGAAGTCATAAACACTTTTCAACTACGTTGGAAAGTGTTAAAAAAGGCTTCGAAATTTTCTAAGTTCCCCAATTAAAATTAATTAAATTTGTAATTCGTTGAAATTCACCTCGTACTGTAGTAGACAATTCTACGCGAAAAAAAAATTCTTCGAAATTTTATAAGTCCCCCAATTAAAATTAATTTAAAAAAATCCAATTCGCTAAAATAAATCCGTTGACATTCACCTTGTACTGTAGTAGACAATTCTCCGCGAAAAAAAAAATGCTTCGAAATTTTCTGTTCCCCAATTAAAATTAATTAAAATAATCCCCTTATCTTTTAGTAGAAATACTTATCTCTACCAATATCCGTATCGCCCTTCTCCAACACAATGCTCTTATCGCCCCCCTTCACCGCACATTAACCTTCATTCCGCCGCACGCCGCAATTACCTCTATACAGTATACAGAGGTCACCTTGAGTTGGTGCAGCGCGTGCAGCTGATGCAGAACCTGTCTTTATTACATACTTATATATATATATATTACACATTGCTCTTAATCAGAAAACATGCTAAACTGACTGCGTAAATCATTTTAATTATAAAAATAATGAAACATAAATAGTATATAACGAGTCAGAAACAGAAGAAAGTTCTGGAGAGGACACAGTATTAGATCCCAATATTGCTATTGCCTCTACGTCAAGTGACTCTGAGACCTGAAGTAATCAAAATCATAGTCAAATGCACATGACACTGCGATGTGTGGCTTATACTTGCGATCGAACTTGAGTATCAGTTAAAATTGCTGCAACAATTGCAAGCGCCGCTCTGGATGATGTTGGTCTGATTAGTGATGAAGAAAGAAGTACAATAATTGACAGAATGAAAATTAGACGAGAACAAATGAAGAACCGAAAACGATATATAGAACAAACTGTAAAACTTGTTACAAAAAGTAATTGTTTTTTCATGTAAGAAAGAGAAGCCTAGTGTTCAAGAGAAGAAAGGAAGTATTAAAAAAGAACTGTTATCGTAGAACATATATCACTTATTGCCGAGCATGTATCAAAGTTTTTAGGACACGTAAAACCGATTTCTGGCAATGGAAAAGATATAAAAGACAGCATAATGACATTTTTCAATGGCAACAACCAATACTTAAACATTACTGCAATGAGGAATTTTCACGTTTTCTAATTTTATTTTTATATAATAGAAAACAGAAAGATAAGAAGAACAGTATGTTTTTTTTCTTAAATTTTGAGCTGTAATTGTTGACTTCTGACAGTTTTTATAGCGCACTATTTACCGTGTTCCGAAAACGACACTTTTTACTACGCCTGTCTTGTGACGTCATAGTTCATGACAAGGAGAGAAACGCAGCATTTGTTTACGCTGTGGTTAGCGCGTTTGAGTGTTTTCTTTTCTTCTTCTTATAAAATTCGTGGGTATTACATTATCAAAAGTAATAGAATCTTTAAGAAAATACAAGTGTACTAAAGATCTAAACAACTAGCAAACTACAAAAAAGTTTTCTTTAATTTTTTAAGACCTTTTAAAAAAATAGTATAATACAAAAACAGTTAAAGTAAGTTTGATTTTCTCCATTAGCATTTAAATTTTGAAAGAAAAAAAATGATTCCAATATAAAATATTTATACCAGTTATAAGTTATACGATATTGTGTGTTAGAATAATTATTTTTATAAATCATTCAATATACTACAGAGGCAAAAGCATTTCTGGTAATGTGTGACAGATATTGGAGAATTTGAGGGTAATCTGCTAACGTTACAATAATTTTACAAAACTCCTTGATTCATTAAAATATAAAGTAAGGAAATTATTGTTTTGATTAATTTAATTCATAAAATTAATATTTTTTGAATGAAAATATAAATTAATTGGAACTTAACTCAAAACAATAATTTGTTGATAAATTTTATCACCAAACATGATGGTTTCTTTTAATTTATAACTTAGATGTATTGATTCTAGTTTTTTTTTTTTTTTTTTTATTAACATAACATTACAAACCCCAATGTTAAAGTACCTTTCATATTTTTGTTTGTTTAACCAGGTGGAAATAATTTCAGTAATACTTTTTTATCACTTTTTATTTAAACATAATTATAATATCCGTTTACACATATATAAAGCACTGATACAACAACCTATATATATAATATATATACAAATTTGATATGATGTGTCCAAACAGTGAGATACCAGTATATAATTAATGTTTTTTGCATAAAAGAAAGACTGAAATTTATAATTAACCTGAAAAAAAAATGTATTTCTGTGACGCGTCAGTATTTTTTAGCAGAAATCAAAATATAAGCTTTGATTAGGAAAAATAATAAGATATTAAGCATTTGAACTAGATATAAATCGACACACACACACATCTATATATATATATATATATGCCCCCCTAACAGTTATGCTCGACAACTCCCATCCAGACCCCCACAGGCTTTAAAAGCACGCTAATTTTCTTCGTTTAAAAAACTTTATCTGATTATGGAAGGTTAAATGATATTATCACAAGAAGTGGCGATGTCCTGTAATCAGGTTGCCGTTTATTTCCCTTTGAGTGGGGGATTTTCGGCGCCCCAGACCGCATCCACTGTTGTCGCAAAAGCTGACGTCTGTTTTTGGGATTAGTTAAGAAAGATCAATTAATAATTTGAAAATGAGCTGTTATAAAATAGTTAAGGGGATTCTAAAATGGCCTTCTCAACATTCATTTTTAAACGCAAAAGCATGAAATTGGCAGTCATAACTATTGAAGCTATTTGAAATCAAAATGAGTTTTCCATTTTTTTTAATAAATAAATTACTTATCAAGTTATAACCAATTTGTATCACGTGACATACGTTTTTCCCTTTTCTCGTGCTGCCGTGTCGAGAATTCAGTTCAAAACGCCGACTTTGACAGCGTTTTCTGAAAGATCTTCTGCCTTTTCCAAAAAAGAGAAAACGTCTTTGATTACATTGTTTCTGAATAAGAACACCTGCCTATTTCATGCGTTTCCTAACAAAAATGAATTCAGAAATATGTCAGAAAGTGTTGGATTTAACAGTCTTAAGTTAAAACTGTCGCTGCTTCCCGAAGTTTTATAATGCTTAGAAAAAAGTTTTATTTTACATGCTATAAGAAAATCGTTTATATGATGTAAATATGACGAATTAAATATATATCGTTTTAATTAGGAGTGATTTTTAACATTCATTGCTTTTCGCACGTAATAATTTAATTATTTTAAAGTTTCTTTATTTTTTTAAAATCGGGTGTAAATAAATGTTTCGATTGAAAAGTTTTGTAAATGTTATTACATATTTAGGCTATTTTAAAACGGGTAACAATGAGAAATAAAATGTTATTTCAAACTATGAATTAAATCTTTATTTAGATAATGAAATTTTGAATGAAAAATTTGAAAAATACTTTAAAAATTAAACAAATTAGAAAAATATTTGCATTCTGCACACCACAATCTAGTCATGTATGCCTACGAAAGATTATTAAATTTCTATGCATAGTTTTTGATCCTATAAAAGTTTTTAAATGAGCTATTTTGACCAATTTTAACATTAAATAGCTAATAAAATGTTTCTTCGATTTAAAAACTGCTTGCTTCAGCGTATTTATTATACATTTCTCTACAAAACTACATGTTTTCATGTTGTTATATGCAATAATTACTGTATTATAAGCCGAGAAAGTCAAAATGTCACAATAAATTCAATTGCGTCAGCGGCATCAGCATTAATTAAGTACTTTTTTTTAGAATAGCGAGATACAACGAAAATGAGAGATTGATAAAAATATCGTAAAGACCAAAGTAGAAATAAATTTCGAGATAAAAGAATTCAAAATGCTTGCAAAACCCGAGCCGAGAACCAAAACGTCGCTTGCAAACAAAATGTAAACATTGGCACATCATGAACAGTGACGTCATAGCCAATCACGCAGCGTTCTCAAGTCGCGTGGTTTTCTCGTAACTTTAAACCTAATTTAACAATTATTGAACGATTTTTTTACATTTTTGAGAACATTTTTGAAATTTATGAGCCTGGAATTATCAGAAAAATATAAAGTTGGCCGATTATCTCATGTGTGCAAATTCCTCATTGGATATGATGGAACTGCTCCGAACACTGTATTGAAAAGCGACTGCTTTATTGTAAAAAAAATTATGAAAGCCACTGCAGTGTTTCATTTATCTATTTCATGCAAATGAACTGTATGTACCGCTTCTATTTTCTGTCCTAGATGGAAAAACTAAAGATACAAAGGAATTTGGAGGAAAAATAAGGTAACAACTATAAAATGTTATGAACCTCCAGTGATTGAGTTTTAACCTATTGAAAATAACATTTCATTGCTAAAAATTAAGGTTAATTTAAGAATTGACCAAAAATATTTGTTAGAAATGTGTAACACAATCTCCGTTGGACGTTGCTCTTCTGATATGAATAAACCAGTAAAACTTCGTCATTCACGGTGGCTTTACAGAATACTTTCCTTGTATGTAGGAACAGAATATCAATGACAAAATCTCCAAATATTGACTGAAAGTGTGGTATTTTGAAAGTGTATGCAACTGTTTTCGTTTAACATAAAGTTGAAACCATCTTGTATCTATGGATCGAAGTACTTGTGAGAACGTGTCACCTACTTACGTTACCTCAATTAGACACTTAAAAATGTAATTGATTCAATCAGTCAAAGAAATGCATACTTTGCTCCACATGAAAAATGTCCTCCTTTGTGCGCTATCAGGGAATAGAAGTCATGTTAGGGAGTTTGCATTACGCCGTATTGTAAAAGCAGGGGTTTGAAATGAAGTTGGCATCAGAAAATTTTAATTCCTGCATAAACTTTGATATCACGGATTATATTGATATGAAGCAATGGCATGATGTTAAAGTAACAGAACCTCTTATGATGATGTGTATTTCTGATGACAAACTAAAGCAATAAATAAAACAAGCATAAGAGTATCATCAGAGACAACGTATTGATTTCAATTTTTTCCCATGTCACATACAAGCAGTTGAAGGCATTGTTAAATTAGGTACGAATCCATCCTTGTCCGTTTGTAGCATATCTGCAAGAGATGCATTGATAAAAACCAAAATAAATTTTCCAAAGATAATGTCAAAATTTGAAAAAAAAAAAAAATCCAATGTGTCAGTGTGATTAGTATGGACCATGTGTGATTACTAAGGACTTTTGAAAAAAATAATGTTTCTTAAAAATAACGTTTACCTTTTTATACAGTCAAACCTCTCTTAACGAATACCCTTATATACGGTCACCACACATTGGCTGCCAAATTAAAATTTTCCAGCTAAAATTAACCTATCGTTATAAATATCAACCCCACTCCTGCAGTCATCTTACCTTTTTCAGACAATTTTTTGTCCCCTAGGTATCTGCTAATCAGCGATTTCTTTCTTTTAATGTTTTCTAAATAAGTGTCATTTGTTTATCTAAAGTACGATAGCTAAAAATAACATTTCTTTCATTTCAATATAGTACTTACTATAAGAATACGTTACTGTAAAATTGATAAAATTTAATATGATGAAAATGGCCAAATTCTACAAAATCATTTTTTTTTGTAATGGCATCTAAAACTTAGTAAAACATAGAATGTGTAAGTTTTCTGCAAAAGTATCATATTTTGAATATTCTGTTTACAAAATACTTATATATTACTTTAAGGATCAAGAAAAAATATTTTTTTTTTAATGCAAATTTTATCGTTTTAATTAAAGAAACGTCAATTTTGAAGCCCTTTGCGGCACCTGAAAATATTTTAGTACAAAAACAAAATTTTGTATTCTTCATTCTAATCCGAAAAGGCAACTTTTGCTGACTATAGCAAAATTCTACGTGAAAACAAATAATTAACCATTATTTTCGTTCCACCCCAGTGAGCATGTATGTATGTGTATATAAATTTTACAATTATTTTAACATCTGATATTACTAATTTATTCAACTTATATTTGTTTAAGTGAGAAAAAATAAATTAATAAATTAAACTATTAAACATTTATTATAAAATTTTCAAAAATTACAAGTTATTAAAAATATATTTCATGTTTTTAAAATAATTTGCATGTTATTAAAAAATTTACAAGTTAGTAAATATTATTGAACACGGTTACAAAAATTATCCAAAAAGTTTTAAAAAAATTAATTTTAATATATTTTTTAAAATAATCACACAAGTTTATAAAAGAGTTTTTTTTAATTATTTACAATTTAACAAATATATATATATATATATATATATATATATATATGAAGAACAAAAAAATTAGCACATAGTATCTATGTGTGTATATATGTATGCATATTAGGGTGGGTCGAAAAAACCGAAATTGATAGAATCGATACATAATAGTGCGGGAAAGTTGCCATTGGTAATAAGGAATAAATTCGCAAAATATTACACCAAATGGTTAATATCTTTTACCGCCGCAAGGGGGCCAAAATTTCGAGAAATCGCAAAAAGATGATTTTTTCGAAAAAAAAATTAATTATTCAACCATAACAATACAATTTCTAATAGATTGCAACAGTTACTTCAAGATGTTAGTAATATTTCAATGAAATTTTATTATGGTGAAATCATTTCTATTACCGCTGCAGGAGCGGTCAATTTTTTGAAAAATCAGCAAAAATTTCAATTTTCAGTTTTTCCAATTTTCCTAATTTTTATTATACGTCTACAATTAAATAAATTTTCATTATATCTAGTAATAGCTTATAAATGCCTAGTAATTTTGATCATGGTGTAGCCAACCAAGGGCGAGAGGGGCCCGCCCCCCCTCCTAAATTTGAGAGGAATTTTGATTCTTTGTGAAGGGATCCTTTTGAAGGGATTCGGGAGATTTTCCGGGAATTTTTAGGGATTTTTTTGTGAGTGCCTCCAAAAGTGGAAAAGGATGGGAAATTTATGTATGGGGACCCCCTACAAAAAAATCACCAAAATTTCCCGGAAATTTCTTAAAATTCCTTCAAAAAGACATTTTCTCTCAAATTTAGGGGGGGGGGACCCCTCTCACCCTTGGTTGGCAATTCCCATGATAAAAATTACTAGACATAAGTTATTACTCGGTATAATGTAAATTTATTTAATTGTAGAAATATAATAAAAATTGGGAAAATTGGAAAAATCGAAAATTGAAATTTTTACCGTTTTTTTTTCAAAATTGTGACTGCCCCTGCGACGGTAATAGAAATAATTTCACCATAATAAAATTATATTGGAATATTACTAACATCTTGAAGTAACTGTTGCATACTATTAGAAATTGTATTGTTATGGTTGGATAATTTTTTTTTTGAAAAAATATTTTTTTTTTGCAATTTTTCGAAACTTTGGCACCTTCGTGGCGGTAAAATATATTAACCATTTGGTGTAATTATTTGCGAATTTATTCCTTATTACCAATGGCAAATTTTCCGCACTATTATGTTTCGATTATATAAATTTCGGTTTTATTCGACCCACCCTAATGCATATATGTACGTGAGTATACATGTTTACATCTTGTATTTTATGCAGTGTAAAACAATCCATGTGATGTTTCATAATTTGAAAAACTATGATGCGCATCATCTGATAACAAATCTTGGAAAGTTCAAACATCATTTATCAAGTTATTTAATGGAACTGTTGTGGATATCCTTTAGATTTTGTTGTTTTTTTTTTGCTTTTCGAAGCAGTTTTATGCAATTTTGGCTTTTCTGGTCTATTAGCAATGTATTTAAGCAGGTGAAAATTATTGTATTGTTGGATGTTGTCGTATCTCGCCCCAGTGGAGTTCGAGAACAGCTCCTATCAGCATAAAGAGGTTGTGATCCTGATGTGAAGCTTGCTTAGAGTAGAATTTTTGACTTGGTATGAAAAAATAGACTGATTATTTCAATAAAAATTTTGTTTGCGGCCACAAACTGCGCAGGATTTTAGGTATTTAGCAACCTTTTAGCGAAGTTGTGGAAGCCTGCACATCGCAAAAAAGGATAATTCCGGAGTATTAAAGTTAAGATTGGAATGGTTGTAGTGCTGATCTGTCGGTAAGTTAAAGTTTTATTTACTCGTCTTATTCAAGCAGTTTATCTGACTGTGTAGTAAAGTATATTTCTCTAGTGGGCTTATTTAGACATCAGTCCGAGCTAAATTTCTATGAATGAGACTCAACCATCGTCCTTCCCTATAAAGTTTTAAATAAAAAGTGGTTTTATTTTATTTTCTGACTTTTTACTGAGCTAGCCAGAGTTAACTATGAACTAACACGACACAACTTGTAAAAATAAAACCATTAAAATTTTCTCAATTATAATTTTAAATTTATGTTATAGATTCACATGAAAACTAAACTTACTTTATTAATGAGCAACGTGAACTCATGCCTGTTTCACGCGATTACTTGTAGCAAAATGAATGTTAATATAAGTTCTTTTCAGCTAATCATACCATTGAATAGATGAATCACGTGATATTGTGACATCACTTTCTAAGTAATCACCTCCACCGCCGGTGTTATTTATAAACATTCTTTACTTAATTGTGTTCCCCGAATGCTTAAAATATAATTAACATCATCCCATTTATTAGTAATAAAGCATATAGAATTTTATACGTTTTATGTTTACATGTGTTTGAGGATATCCCGTGACTCCATGGTAATATATGAGTTCGAGACTGAAATCATAAAACCATACGATTAACAGTCGTATGCGTTACCAATTACACCACCCCATTCATTTGTTTCAGATATCCAAGATGATCATGTGATCGATGTTTTACATCAAGACCAGACCTATGTCTGACATCACACTTTTCGAGTTTGTCGTAAAAATTGTTATTTTAAAAAGTATTATATTGATATACAATTCTTTAAAATAACATGCTTTTAACGACAAAGTCGAAAAAATGTGATGACCTAAAATCATACCATTATGTTTCTATTTTTACAAGATCTATTAAATATCTTGATAAATGACCTTTGAACTTTCCAAGATTTGTTATCAGATGATGCCAATTATTGTTTTTCATGTTATGAAACATCACAGGGATCATTTTGCACTGCACAAAATACAAAATGTAAACATGCAAACACACACATATATGTTTACTTATATACACACATAGATACTATGTGATAAAGTTTTTGTTTTTCATATACAGGGTGGTCAGAAAATGAGTATACATTTGAAAAATTAATAATTCACGGAATAATGTAGGTAGAGAGGTAATTATTGACACACATGCTTGGAATGACATGGGGTTTTATTGTAACCACAAAAAAGTTCAAAAAATGGCCGACAATTGGCTCTTCATGTGATATGAAAAGCAATAATTAGCATAACAAATTATGACAAAGCAAAGACGATGTTATTCAGAACAAATGCTCAACATGTCCACCGTCATCCTTCAACAATAGCTGTAGTCGAGGGACAATGTTGTACATAGCACTGTACAGCATATCTGTAGTTATGGTGAGAAATTGGCGTTGGATGTTGTCTTTAGCATCCCTATTGATGTCTGTCAATCGCGGTAGACTTGCGACTTCATGTAACCCCAGAGCTAAAAATCACACGGACTGAGATCTGGGGACACGGGAGGCCACGTATAAGGAAAATGGCGCCTCAGAACGCGATCATCACCAAACGACGTGTGCAAGAGACCATTCACACGTTTAGCAATATGGAGTGGGGCGCCATCCTGCATAAAAATCGAACTTTCCAGCAGGTGTTTATCAGCCAGGCTAGAGATGATGTCGTTCTGTAGCATATCGGAGTACCTCTCACGCCAACAGTTACAAAACCAGAATCACGCATTTCCTGGAAGAAAAAAGGCCCGATAACGGTAGATGTGGTAAATCCACACCACACTGTGACTTTCTCGTCGTGCAATGGAGTTTGCACGAAAGTTCTAGAATTTTCGGTAGCCCAAATTCTGCAGTTGTTGGTGTTGACAGATCCTCGGAGTGTGAAATGGCCTTCGTCGGTCCACAACAAGGTAGACAACCAATCGTCACCTTCCGCCATCTTTTAAAACGCCCACACCGCAAATGTTCACCGCTTCACAAAATCGCCAGGTAACAGTTCATGATGACGCTGGATTTTGTACGGATAACATCGGAGGATACGACTTAGTGCTACCCAAACAGTAGTGTATGGAATGCCAGTGCGACGTGCGACTTTACGAGCGCCCACTTCTGTATGCGTAGAGGAACCCGCTACAATCTCCATTTCTGCCTGAACAGTCTGAGCAACATTAGCACTTGTGCTCGGTCAGCCACTACGGGGTCGGGTCCCGCACCTAACTGGCTTGAGTGTTGCACGCATATTTTTTGCTCTTGATACAAAGTCAGTTTTTGTGGTAAATATTCATCTTTTTCGCTCAATTTATTACTGTAAGCCCACTTTGTTTAGTTTACTTTGATCTATTGCTGTTATTTTCTGTTTATAAAGTATTGTTTCTTTTTCTTGAGACTGTGAAAATCTTTCAGTGTCGACGATAGACACATTTTTTCTCTAAGTCTTTTTTTTTTTTTTGAAATATTTATTGTGTCAATCATTAAAATTTCAGTTACTTATAGTTCATTGCTATTCTTTACCAATCTTTTATTTATGATAACTGAGGTAATATTGTCTATTACATGATTTTGTTTTCCGTAGTTCATTTTTTCTAACACTTGTTAATTAAGCAACTTTTATAAGTTATATTCATATTTATTTAATTTTTTTATGCAAATGGTACTTACCCTAGTAGCATTGCTCGATCGAATTTTGCTCGGCCTTTCATCTTTTCCTCGAAATTTGCTCCAGCAATAACACGGACATATCGTTTCGAGCAGTATCTGAGAACAGGTTTTCGATGAGCTAATTCTCACCGGGAAAAAATATCGTTACGAGCAGTTTCACCGATGAAAACTTGCTGATCGGATATTCACGGGAAACAGATAATGATACGATATCGAATCACGGTGAAAATTGGGAGAAATCATTGCTTTTTCTCAACGGCGAAATCTGATTGGTTAAAACCCGAAGGCGACGAAAGACCCGGATGATGTTTTGTTGTTGTTGACGGCCGGCGAGAAGTGAAGGAAGGACGCCATTGCTTCTGCTACGTGGTACCTCATGTTTGTATTGTCGGAAATAAGTAAGTACCTATTTCATTCTTTCTCATGTTATTACTTTGTTTCATAAATCATATATTCTAATACGAGCAAATCTTGTGTGTGTGTGTGTGTGTGGTTATGCAAATTTTATTTTAAAAACGGCTCTAACGATTTTGACGAAATTTTGTATTCTACCGTTTTTTGGCATCAGAAAACGATTGGGCTAGGTCACGTGTTCGAGAAAATTCGATTAGCGGGTCATTTTGGGTCATCAAGGGTCAGGATCAAGCTAATTCTATCTAAAAAACTGTTCAAACGATTTTGACGAAATTTTGCACCTTACCATTTTCGGGCACGAGAAGACTATTGGGCTGGGTCACATGTTCGAGAACTTTCGATTAGTGGGTCATTTTTGGGTCAACGTGGGTCAAATTATTTTATCTAAAAAACGGCTCTAACGATTTTGATTAAATTTTGTATCCTACGAGTTTAGGGCAGGAGAAAATCATTGGGATAGGTCACATGTCCTAGAAAATTCGATTAGTGGGTCATTTCTGGGTCATTGTGGGTCAAGCTATTTTATCTTAAAAACGGTTCAGACTATTTACACTAAATTTTGCATCCTATAGTTTTCGGACACGAGAAGACTGTTGGGCTAGGTCACATGTTCGAGAAAGTTCAATTAGTGGGTCATTTTGGTCATGGGTCATTATGGGTCAAGCTATTTTATCTTAAAAACGGTTCAGACTATTTACACTAAATTTTGCATCCTATAGTTTTCGGACACGAGAAGACTGATGGGCTAGGTCACATGTTCGAGAAAATTCAATTAGTGGGTCATTTTCTTCATGCGTCATTATGGGTCAAGCTATTTTATCTTAAAAACGGCTCAGACTATTTACACTAAATTTTGCATCTTATGGTTTTTGGGCACGAGAAGACTGTTGGGCCAGGTCACATGTTCAAGAAAATACAATTAGTGGGTCAGTTTGGTCATGGGTCATTATGGGTCAAGCTATTTTATCTTAAAAACGGTTCAAACTATTTACACTAAATTTTGCATCCTATAGTTTTGGGGCACGAGAAGGCTGTTGGGCTAGGTCACATGTTTGAGAAAATTTAATTAGTGGGTCATTTTGGTCATGGGTCATTATGGGTCAAGCTATTTTTTATCTTAAAAATGGTTCAGACTTTTTACAGGTTACATATAACTTTCTCAACGAATGCTTGGTGCTAAATAAAAGAATGTCGCTAAACTTGGCGACAAAAATGAGCGGCTTTTAGAATCTGAAATAATTCTCCAGAAATATCCAATAGGAGCCGACATACATGATTCAACTACCAAGTTGAACACAAAGCAAATGTTGACCGAGCATTGCTCGGTTGTACCCGCTGGTAAATGTTTAACTTATATAAACTGCCTAATTTAGATAATAAGTTACAGCTCCATTAAAAAGAATATCTTCTGGTTTTCCTTTAATTTAGTGTAAACACGTTAGTAAAGGAATAGGCAGACAAGCTGGCATTTGTGTTTAAAAATTTGTAGTTTAAAGCATAAAATTCCCTTGATAGTGAATCCTATTTTTTGTTTTTAATGAGTATGAAAAGGAAATTGTTTCTGTTTTCAATTAGTTGACCTTCAATTTTGATGCAAGTGGAAAAGAAAAAGATATTTAGAATAATATTTACATGTGTTCTTGTTAAACGCAATATATTTTAGTTTCTAATTTATATTAAGTCTGAAAATATTTATAATCAGCCGTAAGTACTTGACTATTTTGATAATTGCGAACCCTGACAAAAAATATTATATTATTAGTGATAAAAATTTATTTATGAACATGTTTTCTGGATTTTATTAACACCTTCCCCTTCCACGTTTTTTTTCCCATCTCCCTAAGTTTAGGGTTTTTTAAAATCACAACTGTTTTTTTTTGTTTTGTTTTTTGGGTGGGGGGGGGCGGTGTTAACCTATTAAAAAAACTTACAAAAATGTTTTTCAAATTCTGACTGAATGGCAGAGCTTTTTGGCTGTCAGAATGATTGGTAGAATTTTTAATTTTTTTTTGTCAATAGTGGCTTTTATTTTTCTCATGTGTAAAATAGAAATAATGCTTTGATATTGAAATAAAATGTTTTGGTTTTTGATATTTAATATTTTATTATTATAGATTGATTGCATTTTAAATAAGAAATAATTATGAAAAGCAAGTATTTTAAGTTAATGTTATGTATTTCAAATTAAATTAAGGAAGGTCGATATTTTTTATTGATGTCTATATTCCATAAATTATTATTCTTAACTGACATCAGATTCAATTGTTTGAAGAATCACAAAATTAAGATTAGTTTTACTGTCAGACAACTTTCGCTGTAATATGACTAATTTTGCATAAACTGTTTCACATCAGCTCTTGAAACATTAGGGATCTTGTTTAAGGATTCAAGAAGAGCCTAGAGTAGCCAAAAAGCTTAATTGAAGCTTCATTCACTCAAAGCCCATCAAAAATAGAAGCTGAAGACAATATAAAAACCAATACAAAAAATTGCAGCATCCCTGGTAGAGAGAACTAGAATGGTGTGGTGGGGGAAGGGAACCAAAACGAATTCTGAAAGTTGTGTGCGGATCGGATCCATAAAACCTGAGATATCTAATACAGAAGAAATGAAAACTATGCTGCAGACAATATAGGAAATTGCAGTGTGCCTGGAGGAGAGAACAAGAACTTCGATGGTCGTAAACAAACCAAGACGAATGTTCCAAGTAGTGTGAGGATCAGACCCATAGAACTCGAGAAACTGAATAAAGAATAAATGCACACTAGAGAATAGAGATCCTCTCAATAAAAATCGTTCATTTTTATTTCCTTTAAAATGGGCAATGGCGATTAGATACGGGTAAAAGTCGCTCATTTTTATTCTTGTTCAAATCGTCACTCCAGTCGATGCCTCAATATGTATAGTATCAGTCTTTTTTTAATTTGGGAATTGATTCCAATTGTGATTGATGCAGTTTTATGATATCAATGTTTATTGATATTCTATTTTTCCAGAATTGCCCATCACTACTGTAAGTGCATTTTTAATTTTGTTGAATTCTTTCTTCCTAAACAAATTAAATCAAACTATGTGATAGGTGCAAAATTCACAATGTTTCTAGTGATTTGATCAAAAGAAATTTGAATCATTACAATTTGAGAACGATTGTTTCTAGAAACATTTTTAGCTTAAATTTTATACATTATGTGGTGCATGTATAATTTAGCTTCGCCTATCACTAAGTGAAAGGTTTAAATTTTAAATGAAATTAATGTATACAAGTGATGGCAATGGGAACAATATTTGGTAATTTATCAGATGCACCTGGCTAACATAAAAGTACCTAAAATGTTTATCTATAAATACATATATAAACAAGCATTAAAATTTATCAGGTTTGCTTTCATATCAGTTGACAACAAATCTCACTTTCTAAAGCCTGAATTGTGCCAAACTTGAAAACCGCCAAGACCACCCACATAACAGGAAAGTACATGTTTTGTATTTATAGATGTTTTTATATTAAAAATCCTTATCTTTAAAAAAGAATTTCTATCTCATGACTTTTAACTTTTAGCATTGCACTTGAAAAACCTTAGGAAATCCAGAAGTTTGATTTTTTTTTTGTGTGTGTGTGTTTGTGTGTCAGTACTTTTTTAAAAAGTTTGCTTTCATTTCATTACACTTATATTTTGATTTTTTATCCTTAGGATGTCCTTAAAATTCCTGAGTTCACTCTGACAATGTTTAGATGCAGCATAATTTTTATGCGAGATCTGTTTAGCGGTAATTATAATTCTGTTTAATGCTAAAGTCACTATTTTTGAATATTAATGTGTATAATCTGATCAACTATAACTCTTTTAACTATTGTGACTTTTTTTTCTTCTCCCCCCCCCCCTGTACACTGGATCTGAAATAATGCAAAAACAGTAAGTTTTGGCTTCCCCCTCTTCCTCGGGTCTTTCATGTTTGTGAGATGAAGTAACACTGAAATTCCAACTTTTTTGCCCTTTTATTTTACCCTAAGTCTGCGAGACTTCAAATAAGGCTTAAGGGCCTACACTAGTCATGCAAATAAAACACGCAAACTGATGTTAAGTCTATGGGAAGGTTATTTTCAAATTTCTCACTCTTTTTTTTTTTTTTTTTTTTTTTTTTTTTGCTTTGGATAGCTGCGGCCTATTTCTAATCTGTGTTTTTACTTTTCCAATTTTGGTTCCAGTTTTTTCATATAAGGGTACTTTCACTTTCAGAACTGGTTCCAAAATTGAAAATGCAATAAAGTAAAAACGCACAATGTTGGAGATCAACCTCAGCCGTCCTATGTAAAAAAAAAATTAAAATTCTAGCGAGAAATTTGAAAATAACTTTCCTGTAGAGACTTAACATTAGCTTTAGCATTTCTTCCTCTTAAATTGCAAAATTTTGGCTTTTACTCAGATGCTTTTTTCCCCCCTCTGTTGCTAAAAAAAAAATAATCTTAAAAAAGAAACGGAGCAAATATTATAATTTTTGTAATAAATTTAATAGTTTTGCGCTTTCCATCAAGTTTTGTTTAAATCAAAGTGGCAGATTTTCAATAATCAGAGTCCATGCCAAATGAACATGTTGTAATGAAAATTTTTTGAAACTACATAAATTGATGCAGATTGATGATTTTAAAGATAAGCATTGAATACTTATAAAAGTTTTTTTTAAAACTATTGTTACTTTTATTACCTTTTCTATAAAACAATACATTGAATAATAAATTGATGCAGTCATGAAAGGTATAATGAAAATAAACATTAAATACTTGTTTTGTTTTAAACTATTGTTACTTTTATTTTGCCTCTCCCCCCCCCCCCCCTTCTTCTTCAGATCTGTGAGGATTTTTTTCAGAAATAAACTAAGTAGGATAGTAGTAGAAATAAACTAATAAGTAGGAAAATATGGATCTCTTCTAATTCAGCTTTCCCCCCCCCTTCTAAAAAAATATTTACTTAAATGTACATTTTTTTTTGTCAAACAATGATTGTAGGATTCATATTTATTAAAAAAGATTAAAACGAGAATATTATTCTTAGAACAATTTTAGTGTTAACATTTTTCTACTGCTTACTTTTGGGCTCTAACTCTGATGACATAAATTGGGCTCTGATAAAAGAGCCAGGACTACTGTGTGTATATATCAGTGTTGAATTCAGACACTTTTCTCCGGGAGAGATTTATGTGGCTCCGGGGGGGGGCAGTACAGAGTTCTGGGGAAGGGAGTTCCACTTTTCGACCATTGAAAGCATAAAATCTTCCTGGTAGAATCCCCCCCCCCCCCACTGAATTCAACACTGGTATATATTGTGATTAATTTAACCATTTCTCCACTTAAAAAATAAGTGAAATTTACTTGATTAATGTAAAAAGTTAATGAATATGTGCATATAGAGTAAAATTTCTGAAACACCTTTATGGGTGTTTCAGAACTTACACCTACTTTTAATGAAAACTTTTGTAATTCAAAACACAAATATTTCACATTTTTATCTCTGAATAGCAGACACTTTCAAATAAAGGACAAATTGGCTCCCCTGGGGTGTCTATTATTTTCAGAAGACCAAAAAGAAAAAAAAGCTCATAGAAATGTCTGCACATTTTTACCTCTGAATAGCAGACACCTCTGAACAAAGGACAAATTTGGCTCTCCCGATGTGCCTATTATTTTCAGGAGACCATAAAGAGAAAAGTTTATAGAAATATTTGCACATTTTTACCTCTGAATAGCAGACACCTCCAAATAAAGGACAATTTGGCTCCCCCGAGGTGCTTCTTATTTTCAGAAGACCATAAAGAGAAAAGTTTATAGAAATATTTGCACATTTTTACCTCTGAATAGCAGACACCTCCAAATAAAGAACAAATTTGGTTCCCTCTCAAGGTGTCTGTTATTTTCAGAAGACTAAATAGAGAAAAGCTTTTGAACTTTTATGGTAAAGAAAATCGACTGAAGCATAATATGGAATTCAGTATGCTCTGTGTGGCGCGGGGGCTGAGCAAGGACTATGAGGCCCGTGAGGGTTAAATGAGCTAAATTACATCCATAATTATGTTCAATAAAGAAATTTCAGAGATGAAACCTCTAGGTATGGAATTAATAAAAAAAATTTAACAAATGTTTAAACACATGTAAAATATAGCAGCATGATTTTTTTAATTATTACACTATACAAAGCAAAATGTATTTAATATTTTTTCTTTAAAAAAAGAAAAAGTTGATTACCAAAAATTTTGATTACCAAAAAAAACAAGACTTTATAATAAGACATTAATTTTTAGAATTTTAAAAGATTATTTAGCTGAAGGAGTAGCAGAAAATTGGAACATTTGATGTTTTTATAATTAATTTTGTTCTCCTCTCCCCCCACCAAAAAGAAAACTTAAGTATTATTCAAAGAATGATAACAGTAAAAACTATATGTATTAATATAAATTTCCATCAGCTGAATTTAAATCTAATGTGTATATTTAATATACTCATGAATGACATGTTTAAAAATTTCTTATTAAATTTACATCCCAACCAACCAACCAATAATTCGCCGTTTTTTCATCGGAATTTGCTTGTGTACTCATCAAAAACTGATCGTAAATACATCATGATAAAATCTTACTCATCGGGTTTTCATCATATTAGTTTCTAAAATTCATCGGATTTCGATGATCGATGGATCCAAGGCCGATGAGACATTTCTGAGCAATTTCCGATGACAGTTCATCGTTATCCGATGAGAATACGATGATCGGCGGCTCATCACTTCATCGGATTTCGATGAGAGGCCATTCAAAGGCCGATGACATTTTGCTACTAGGGTACATTCTAGTTCCTTACTTTCGCTATAGTTATCTAGCGTTTCTGTCATTTATTAACATCTTTTGGGCTTTATTTGTTTTCCTGGTGGGCGGTTCCCGCTGGTTTGTTTTAATGGCCATTTTGTGCATTATTGGGGTTGAGGTGTTTCCAGCTGCTGCGGGTTGTTGTTGGTTATTCAGTGTAATCATTGCGGAATGCAATATTGCAATCTGCTTGCCGTGTAATTGTAGAGTACTTTGATGGTAGAGGTTACTACACATATTTGTAATTGAGTATTTTACAGTGCGCTCTGACATCACTGTGTTGTATTATTTAGTTGCTTTGGTAACGGTAGCTAGTGTCATGCAGCGTATGTTTCTTGTTGCTTAGTGATTGTATATTTAGAGTGCTTTTATGATAGATTGAGTGTGTCACATGGTGTGTGGCGTTGAATGATATGGTAATATTTGCTGTAGAATTGGAGTATAGTTATTAAGAAGCTTTGTTGCTATGGGGATAGGTGTTGACTAATTGGACTTAGTTTATTGAGTGGTCAGCTGTGGTATTGGAGTGAAAATTGAAGTTCGTAATCAGCTTCTCGTTATTGGAGAGTCGATTGCAGTCGCTTTCTAGTTTATGTACAGGAATTTGGTGTTTTTGGGTCTTATTTAAGGAGTGTAGTCGGCTGTTTACAATTTTCTTTCATTATTTATTTATTTTTTTTTTTTCTGTGGCTGTTCCGCTTATATGCGATTTCTCATTTAAGGGGGTGCAGTTTGAGTTTAGATCCTTGAATGCTAAAGCTTTTCTTAGTATTATTGCTAGAGCAGTGTTTTATGGTTTTTGACAACGCATTGGTTTATTTTTGAGAAATCTAGTGGTTTAGTGTCATTTTCAATACTATTGTTTGAATTAGGGAGATTAAGATGGATGAGGCAGATAAATGGATAGCAGAAGATAAAGATGAGGATTTTGCCACAGCAGTGGCTAACATGCATGCAAAACTCTATGCATATTTAGAAACCAAAAGATCAAGGAAGGACTCGCTGACTGTGCCAGCCTTGGCAATCATTAAGAAGGCATTAGATTACTTAGGAATTATATCGATAGCTATACTTTTAAACAGAATTTAATATTAGAAACAAAGTTGGAGGAGAGGAAGCAATATGGAGCAGCTATGAAGGATTTGGTACAAAGAATTACACGTCATTCATTGTGGTCAATAGATGAGGAAGTTTGGGGGGAAGCTACTGTAGCGCCACAGTTAAGAGAGGATTTTCCAGTGATAATATCATTAAATAAAGAGGAAGATAGTGTGGATGAGGTAAAGAAAAATATAAGATTACTATGTAAGTATAATGAGGACATTCCAAATCCTAGGGACGTGATTGTAACAAAAGATAAAAGAGTGATCTTAAAAATGAAGAATAGGAGGAAGACTGAATGGATGAAAACTGCGCTTGACACAAATGAAGAAATGAAGAATCGAGTTAAGGTTAATAACCCCAGAAGGAGGAGAGAGAGGTTACTGATACTTAGCGTGGACCCGGATATTGAAGAAACAGAAATATAAGCTGAAGTGAGGAAGACATTAGATGAATCTGTTGCAGATGGAGGCCTTGCAGTTGGACTAACTAAAAAACTAAAAAATCCGGAATTAGATAAAAGCGCAAGGAACATATTGGAAGAGGTCTATGAGGATACAGCGATTGACTTTTAGATATTACGATCAATAAAAACAAGGAATGATAGAAGAAACTGGCTAATTGATGTGGATAGAAAGGGGAAGGATATACTGCTGAATGGAAAAAAGATCTGCATAGACTCCGACAGATACCGAGTCGTGGAATTTGTCACCATAACACGCTGTTTTAGATGTCAGACATTTGGCCATTATGCTACTACGTGTAAAGGTACAGTTAGTTGCGCTAAATGTTCAGGTAAACATGATGTTAAAGATTGCGACAGCGAAGTTGTATGTTGTAAAAATTGTTATTTTAGAAATTAAGAGGGTGACTGTGCGCATAAGGCGGACAGTCCTGTCTGTCCATGCTACAAACAGCTAAGAGATAAGGTGATTCCTAGGCGGAGCTAAGGGCGATGCTTTGGTCTTAGGTGAATCGGATGAGTTTATTCGTTTTTTACAGATTAATCTGAATCACTGCGGTGATGCTAACAATAATCTCGCTGATTATGTAGATAAAATGGCAATTGGCGTTATACTGTCTCAGGATCCTTATGTACATAATAAATCCATGCCCATTATCGGAGGTATTTCCTCCGATTGGAGGGTCTTCTTTTCCTCTAATTTTTCCTCTGCAGTTTTAATTACTAAGAGTGATTACAGGATAATTGAGAGTCTAGTCTTACCAAATTCAGTCTTTGTAACCATTAATTTATTTTGAAAAAAATTAATTACTGGCTCACAATATACTCCTCCGTCTGGGAATTTAGAGAAAGATCTAACTGCGTGGATGAACCATTTTCCTGACTGTGAAAATGTTCTTGTTGGTGGTGATTTGAACGTTCCAATCTTGACACTTGGTTACTCCAGAGAGTCTGAACGTACGGTGATTTTATTAGACTATCTAGTACTTACAGAGATGAATATCTTGAACGATATTGATGAACCAGCTACATGGACACATGGAGGTATTTCTGGAAGACCGGACGTTACTCTTGGAGGACGGGCTATAACTGAGGCAATAGATGGCTGTACTGTAGACGACAAAAACTTCTCGTATAGCGATCATAGATATGTCTTGTTCTCGCTGAACTTTAAACCTATTCTTGGTATTAATAGAAGATTCAAAACAAAGAATAAATCGTTTGGAAAATTCAACAGATAAGTCGAACAGCATAAGGAAAATTGGCTAAAGCAACTGTTGATAATCTCGGATCAACACCAATTAGATGACTGGATAAACAGTTTTTATAATATTCTGGAATCGATCATGACCGACTGTTTTCGAACAGGAAATATAACTTATAAACCAAAACTATCATGGTACACAAAATAGCTCAAAAATGAAAGAAATAAAGTCATCGCGTTATATAAAAGGTCATCGGGAAACAAAGACAACATGGAATAGAGGGCGATTTATGTTCAAGCTAGGAGAAATTATACTAAAAGAATAAAGAAAACAAAGAAAGAGTCATGGATAAATTTTTGCCAAAAAACAGATAACGCATACGGGGAGATTTATAAATTTATTTCGGCTAAAACATTAAAAAACACAGATTTAATATTTACGGTTCTCGAGGATTCAGCACCATTTGACGACTATGATGCAGTTGCAAAGAGACTGATGATGGAACACTTCAAAATAGAAGATCAGCAAACTAATATATTTGAATTCATTTCCAGTGAAAGGTATGATAACAACTCAAATTTCTATCCAATCAATCATAGAGAAATTAAATATGCATTAAACCAGCAAACCTTGAAGAAAGCCCCAGGTCCTGACAGAATTAACGCAATTGTGGTAAAGAATATTTACAGCAAATTTCCGGAATTATTGATAGCAATATTTAACAAATGTCTAGCGTTGACCCACTTTCCAAAAATTTGGAAAAGAGGTAAGGTCATTTTCTTTCGTAAACGGAACAAGGTGGAAACTTCTCCAAGGGCATATCGCCCAATAACACTGCTTTGTATAATGGGAAAAATTCTTGAGCGAATTATTAAACAGAGAATCATGACGCAATTGGAAAGTACGGGATATCTAGAGACACAGCAGCATGGGTTCTGAGAAAAAAGGTCGACTATTACTGCAGTGAAGCGAATGAATCAAATAGTGCGGCAGAAATTGAGTAACAAGAAGTATTGTGCGATGAGTTCGGTTGATATACAGGGAGCATTTAATACGGTGAACTGGCATATTCTGGCAAGAATTATTGATGTATTACCAATCTGTATTTATTTAAAAGATATTTTGAAAAATTAGATTTCTCACCGATTTATTGGTTTTGCACATTCGGAAAGCCTTAAATGGTATGGAGTTTATCAGGGGTGCCCGCAGGTTTCGTGCCTCGGCCCAATGCTGTGGGTTATCTTTGCAGATGCCATCATTAAAGAATAGAAAAGAGTCTCTGGTGACATAATTTCATATTCAGATGATTTCGTAATCATTAAGGCAGGTAACACACGTACTGAACTTGAAAATAACATGAATTATGCACTAAGTATTTTTGGAGAAATAAGTCAGGATTACCAAATGTTATTGAGTATTGAGAAATGTATGGCTATTATGTTTGGGAGATTCACGTTGGAAAATAGAAGACCTATCTTTAAGATACAAGGCAAATCCATTCTAGTTAGAAATACAATTACATACCTTGGATTTACAATAGATTCCAAATTCAATTGGATTCATCACTTTGAAAATATCAGAGAAAATTTGAGAAATTTTGCACTTCAAATAAAGAAAACGAATGTTCGAAACAAGGGCCTTCCTAATAACTTTTAGAAGATATGGTACCTTACAGTAATTGAGAAAAGAATAACATATGGCTGGGAGGTGTGGTATTCGGATATAAAATCACGCGCAATAGGAAAACTAATCTCATGTCAGAGAGTAGGCTTGTTATCAATACATTATACATACAGAACGGTATCAACAGATGCACTGTGTGTGATTTCAGGTATTATGCCAGTGATGATTTCATTAAAAAGAGATTATAATACTTATCTTGTGAAAAACGAAACAGGAAGATTAAAAATTGAAGACGTAGAAATAAATAGTAATAATATAATGAAGGTCTTGTCAACAGCTGATTTTCCAAATTACATTTCATTGAAAAATTTACATTTTATCTTTTCAGTAACAGATACAGAACCAGTTTCATCTCATCCCATTATCTACACAGATGGATCCAAAATGAACAACGGAGTTTCAGCGGCATACACAATTTTTTATAATAAAGGATATATCAGAGATTATAGGGTGAAGCTTCATACATTAAATTCTATTTACCAGGCTGAATTATCGGCTATAAAACATGCAATAATTTGGCTTTGTAACTCTTACTTTAACGAAGCTAGGCTTTACTCAGATAGTTTGTCTTCAATTCTTACTTTACAAAGAACTTTCCCATTAAACATTATCGCTAAGGAAATCATGGATCTTTTAATAAAAAACCAGAGAAACATATTTACATGGGATGGATTAAGGCTCACACTGGTTTACACGAAAACGAGTGAGCGGACAAGCTAGCAACAGAAGTCCTTGAGAATTCCCAGGCAGATATAGAAATAGCAGTACCTTTTCCCATATCAGTTGTAAAGAGTTATTATGATAAAATCTCATTAACAAATTGGCAGACACATTGGTGCAATTCAACGGCTGGAAGAGATACATTCCGCATAATCAATAAGGTCTTGAGGGACTATATTTGTACGAAAACTATAACAATATTATATTACGGGTTATGGCAGTTTTCCGGCATATTTAAATAAAATTGGAAAGAGAAGCACAAATTTGTGTGACTGTGGAAAAGTGGGCGATGTAGTTCATCACGTTTTCAGTTGATTCAATTATTATCGTGATGCTACACTCAGAAAGAATTTTCAGAGGGTGCTGTTTAATACAGAAAATTATGACAAGCTAAAAACAAATTATGATATATTGATCGAAAAATACTCAATTATAAAATAAAAGTTTTAGATGGCTAATTTATTCTGTTAGTGCATTTGGATTCTGTTTTATTCATCTTAATTGTTACTTAGATTGCCGTATAGCATGTGAACTATTTCTTTTAAAATAGACTATAGAGAATCTTTGCAAGTGAACTCTGATTATATTAAGCGTAGCAATAATGCATTTGGATCTGTTGTATTCATCATAATTATTGCTTTGATTGCCGTGCCGCATCTGAACTCTTACTCTGAATGATAATTTATTGAATTAGGATCTGTTATTGAATTATGATTGATGAATTATATCTCTGAATTATGTGAACTCTGTGTATACTTAGCTAGTCTTGAAAGGAAATTATGCTGTGTGAAGAAAACTTTGTTTTTGTTTATGCATACGTACTTTAATTTTTTATGCTTATTTGTATACTTTCCAGTGGGCAGTGTTGCCATACACTGATTCTGTATTATTCATTATTGTCTATCTAAGTGTTGTCTATCTAAGTGTTGACGATCGATGGTTCGTGGGACTTTCCACCTTGGAATTGAGTTCATATGCCTAACGGCTGGCGCCTTGGTTGGATGACCCCAGCCACTACGGGGCCCATCGTCTAAACAACCCGTGACTTCGAACTTCTAAATGATTCTCTTCACAGTTGCAATTGTCATAGGAACTTTACCCTTCCTATGGCGATAGGATCGTAAAGCTGCAGTAGCAGATTCCTCATTTTGATAGTAGAGCTTCACTAACATTGCCTTTTCTGGTAACGTCAACATGCTGGGATTGCTGGCGCATCTGATTCTCTCTCTCATTACAGCTCTTTTTATACACGATTCTCAGCAAAGTCGCTGAAGTTTTGCTGTACAGCGCCATCTGTCGGCAATTTTTAAAACTTCTTTTGTGTGGTTACCCATGTCATTCCAAGCATGTGTGTCAATTTTTACCTCTCTACCTACATTATTCCGTGAATTATTAGTTTTTCAAATGTATACCCATTTTCTGATCACCCTGTTTATATATTTGTTAATTGTAAATAATTAAAATAAAACCGTTTTTATAAACTTGTGATTTAAAAAAAAAATGTATTAACATGTAATTTTTTGAAACTTTTTGGATATTTTTTGAAATTGTGTTAAAAAATATTTACTAAATTGTAATTTTTTTTTAATAACATGCAAATTATTTTAAAACCATAAAAATTATTTTAATGACTTGTAAATTTTTGAAAACTTTTATAATATTTTTTTTCTCACTTAAACAAATATATGTTGAACAAATTAGTAATATCACATGCTAAAATAATAGTAAAATTTATATACACATACATATATGCCACACATTTAAAAATATAAACATGTATACACACATAGCCAGACTCATAGAATTTGATTAATTTGAATATAAAACTCTGAATTCTACAGATATTGAGAAATAAATAAGTGAATTATCGAGGGAATTGTAGAGTATTTGCCTATTTTATATTCGTTCATTGTACTAAATGAGTTTCCAAACCATAACTTATCTTATCATAAGCAAGGGTCTAATTCAAGTTAGACAGAGCCTATATCCTATTTGAACTTATTACTCTAGTTTCGTAAAATGTCTGCCTATGTGCAGATATAGAAAATAGGATTGATATGAAAAACAATTGATTACTTAGGTGGGGAGTTAGTTGAATGGTTGATTGATGACATAAACAACTGGTTAGTAGGATATATTTGTTCGGCGGTTAAATACAGAAAACTTTAAAATTTACAAACATTGTATATATAATATTATCTGCCAATTGCGATACCTGGACAACAACCGGCCGACAGATTTCACAAAAAAAACCTTATTGACAATAGCACCTGCTATGGCAGAAAAATAGCTCAACAGAATATATCGCAAGTCATAAATATATTTATAATGTCAATTTTTGAAAAGATTTTACTAACTAGCAGTTTTTTTTAATATTTTAAAAATAATTGTGAACTTGTGAATATTATACATATTCACACATATAAAACATATTTGCTAACATGCGACTGTTTTTTTTTTTTTTTTTTTACAAATAATTTTAACATTTTTTCTTGACTTGCAATACTTTTTTTATTATTTTGTTAATATATACATTTTTTGAGTTTTTTCTAATTAATTATAAATTTTATAAAATTATTAAAAGTTTCTTAAACTTTTCTCATTCAATACATATATGCACACATTCTTAAATATATGTACTTATGTGTATTTTTGCCTACCCATTTTATACCATTACGTTTAAAAATATGATAGAAAGTTTAGCGTTGATGAGTAGAACACTAGATAATCGCCATAAGTTAAATATATATTTATACTTACTCACACAAACACACAATTTCTTTTACAGGATCAGACAGGTTCTAACATGTTGAAACGGGTAGGCGAGACAGCGACTTCAAGCAGGCAAACAAACTCACACGAAAACACTGATAAAAAGGCAGCGCACGTCGCTTATACAGATCTTCTTATCGCGGAGTAACGTCACGGTTAACAACCGCGTGATCTCGCTAACGACCAATCATGCGATAGGAAGGAAGTTACACTAGAGTGTAGTCGACGAATCCAGCGGCAGGTAAGAGTCATGTGATAACCGGTATATTCAAAAGGAATATGTCAATTCAATCCAAGTATTTGCAATAGAAGTGCATGTGTTGGAATCTAAGTATATATATATCTATATTGTTATTGTTCACTAGTAAAGTTTTTTTTTAAATTTGAAATTCATTTTGCTTTTCTTATTCTTTTTCCTCTTTCATCTGTTAATTTTAAACTTGTTGTCTAATTTTTCTTACTTATTCATTTAAAATGATAATTGGAATTTTCAATAAATGTTAAGTTTCAGATATACCTATTTATTTAATATTTAGTGTAACACTTTTTTTCTTTAATAACAAAGTTATATTGAGTTAAATGTGTAGAGTTGTGGTGTAATGTGTTAGTCTCCAAGTTTAATATGAAACAGTAATGTGCTAAACATAGGTTTTCATATAAGGAGTCTACATAATATCAATTGAAAGTTGACATGAAACAACGTATGTATGACTTATCTGTTGTATGAAAAGTAAAATTTGCTAATCTAGAAATGTAAAATTAATTTAGTGAAAATCTAAATAAAAGCAAAATGTAGTTAATATATATATACATATTTGAAATAACAGTTAATATGTGTCTAAAACATTAAAATACCCACAAAAAAAATTTAAAACTTAAAACTTTGTCACTCACATAAAAGGATATTTATCATTTTCAATAATTACAATAGCAAAAACGCGACTAAAAGTTGGAAATTGAATACAGATGGAGTAGACAAAAAACTTATCTAAACATACAATACATATAGGGTTTCCCTAAGAACTCTGAACAAATTTGTATATAAAAATAGTATAAAAGTGTTTCAAATATTTTTTTATAATTTACAAATATAGTAGAGTATAGTAAAATAATTTTTTTAATGCTTTGTAAGAATATTTTTGACACATTTATATATAGTGCAACAAGTTTTAAACGATATAATAGATGTGAATAAAACAAAGGGTAGCTGTAAAAAGATAGAATTCATAAATCAATCAATGAACAGCCGGGTGTGGTCAGCATAGTGGTTAGCATAGTGGTTATCCCTCTAATAATAAGTTCGACCCGCACTTTGCGGGTTCGAAAGCAGAGCAATATGAGATCGTCCTAATATTTCCTTCTATCGTGCACGCAATCACATTAATCACATGATCTTTAAATTTCTCTTTCTGTGTAATCGGATGATGTCCATCATAGTCCTTGAGGTTGTGGAATATAACAGCGATACATTGCATATAGTTTAAGTTACATTCGACATGGGCAGCTTCTCTTTATGCACCTGAGAGATGGCTATGATCTCGGGCACGGTTCTTACCTAAGGTTTTTTTTTTACAAATATGCAGGTGGTCGTCTTTTGAAACTCGGTTTCTTCTTTCACTGTTAATTCCACAGGTTTCACACCCATCAAATTCTGTGCTAAATTTTTCTTTTCATATATCATCTGATTAAAAAATGTTCAATGCAGTTTTTTCCACGGTTAACCGTTCCAGGTTTTATACATGTGCCATCGGGACCAATAACCACACAGGCGTAGCCACTAGGTAAATGGTAAGCTGTTCGTTTCACTATATGATGTTGAAGCATGCGGCTGTTGTAATTGGTATAAGTAAGCTCTCGAAATCTGCAATGATTATATAAGATAGAGAGTGTTGTACATGAATATCCTAAAACATGAGAATGGTATCATTTTTCCTTAATTCTGATGATAGGGCTTGACTCATCATCTTGGAATCACTTAACATAAAAGAATGCGTGTCTCATTTCATTTTAACAGAATGATGTGTAAAACTTTTGTCGTAGTAATTTATGGAATCATAGAGGGCGCTGATGGTTGAAAAATTATCAAGAAATGTATTAGATTGATTAATGGTAGCAATAAACATTCAGATAACCACACCTCACAGATTAAAAAAAATTCGTTACGTGTTGAGTTTTTATAAAATATGTCTTATATAATATTTCTCATGAGTAAAGTATAAATAAAATAATTATGAAGTAATAGTAACGTCAACTTCGATTCATGACTTGTATTAATATCTTTGACTATATGTTCAAGATTGATTTAAAAAGAAATAGTATATAAAATATTTATTTTGATGTTAACGTAATCATAAATGCAGCGTATCATATATCTTAGAATATTTTCCCTAAGTACCATTAAATATTTATTTAATTATTTCGTTTACATAATTAATATTTTTATTACTTTTTTAGTTAATTTTTTTTAAACAGTACTAAAAAAAACTCCCGCTGCATCTATTGTTATTTACCCGTTCAAAAAAAAACTCGTGAAAATTCTTAATTCACTTCATTATTTCTTAATTAATATTTTTAATTACATTTTATAATTACATTTTTTCAATTCACCTCATCAAAATAATATTTTCCGCAAAAATTTCATCTCACCTATAGGTCGCACATTTTAGACAAAAAAAAAAAAAAAAAAAAAAAAAAAAAGCATACAAATTCTGAAGTTCCATCCTTACTTCATAATTAATATTTTTAATTACTTTTTATAATTATATATTTTCATCAGTAACTCCCACTAAATTTAACCTCATTCATCCGTTAAGAAAAAAAATCTAGTGAAAATTCTTAAGTGCCATCATTAATTTCTTAATTCATGTTTGTAATTAAATTTTATAATTATATTTTTTATAAAATTCCACCTCAACCAAAATATAATTCCCGCAAAATTTTTACGTCATATTTTCTAATTCTCCAAAATAACTATATTTAAACTAACAGCGAGTACACACATAATCCTCCACAAAAAAAAATTATCGTGAAAATTTTCTAACTCCTCAAAATAGTTTTCGAAAAATTAAAAAATATATATTTCCTCCAAAATAAAAATCCTTAAAATTTTTTCCAACTCCTTAAAATAAAATAATTCTGTTGGAAATTATTCCTCGAAAAAAAAAATAAATAAAAAAAATAAAACTTTTGATTTATTTCTAACTCTCCCCAAAGTATTTTCGAAACATTAGAAAAAAAAATCTTATTCACCAAAATAAAACTATTGAATCACTGTGTTAGAGTACACGTAAAAATTACTCGAAAAATTTCTAACTCCTCAAAATTATTATGAAAAAATTAAAATGAATCAAAAAATTTCTAATTCTCCAAAATAAAGCTATTTCAAGCAACATCGTGTTAGAGTACACTCAATTTCCTACGAAAAAAAAAATCTTCAAAATTTTCTAAATATCCAAAATAAAATAAAAAAAACGAATTAACTAAAAAAATCAAAAATCTCACTCGTCTTACGGTAGACATTCCACCTACCGGCACGCTCCACCGTCCACCACAGTCCGCCGAAGCCTAACTACCACAGCACAGCCCAGTTGACGTCACACTTCTTACATTCGTTTCTAAGCGTTTAGTCACAAATAACATTTAGTTCAAATGTTTGTTGCAAAATGCGTCTCAGAAAAGCATGTTAAATCTTTTATAATCCAAACTCGGATATATGCATATTTATATTTATTTTTCCGCATTTCGCCTTTTATTACTTTAAAAATATCAACCAATAGTTTAAAAATATCAACCATTAAAAGCGTTAGACAATTTTTTATAGGATTTATTTTCCCGATTGGAAACATGAAAGTTTCACGAATTGCTAAATTATGACAATATTAATATCATTAACCCCTTGGGGACGCATAAGATGCTCAGAATCCTGGATTATTCCCACCAGTTATTTTTTATTGTAAGCTTTGCCTTATGTAATCCTAGCATTTCTGCGATTCAAGTAGGCGAACATTTCTGTTTTGAAAAACCGGTGGTATAAGATTAAAAATTCTGTAAAGGATGCTCATCGCGAAGGGGATAATACGAAATAAAATATAAATCAATAGTACTTCTGAATAACATTAATAATTTAACTAATTTAATATTAATATTTTTCACTCTGGTGTAAAATTACAACTCATATATTATTAATGTCTTACAATCTATTAATAACTTGAATCATTTGAAGTACTTCTACCGAGCTTTCGAAGTACTGGATTGTTTTTCTATTCGAAAGGTTTTCAACGTTTGGAAGTGTGAAAAAATTGCCGTTTCAGTCATTTTTTGCATGTTTTTGTTTTATAAATGATACGTAATTTATTTCTCAAAAACGATTCCGTTCTACTGCTTACTTTAATTGAACATCTACAGTAAACAATAATATAATCATGATACAATAACCTTTCCGACTTCGTCCTTTTCTTTCAATATATTTCTCCAAGCCAAGTTTGTTTTCCATCCTTCCCAACGTATAAGTATGAGAAATACTAGCATATCTCAAATGGTAGAGTATTGGTGTGTGATCAGCGGTCTGGCCATTTTTTAATTATGTTGCTGTAGTAAATTAGAATTCGCATCCTTTGTTATATTCCAACCTCTGCTGACAAATTTAATTAGGTAAATTTAGCTTCATTTTTCTTGATATTGAAAAAAAAATGGAGTGGAAACTATTAAACGTGAAAAATTTCTATATTTATATGTGGGACAATCCTATTTTTTCAATGTCTAATTCTATGATATTCTAAAACAATATTTAAAAGAAATGATTTTGATAGCGTTGTAAATATTCCTATAAATACCGATTTAGTTTATTAAATTTAAATAGACGAATCGTGCAGAATTATCTTATTATCTTTAAAAGAAATACGTATAATAAAAGTGATTACAGGACACATAAAGATTTACTATACAGAAATACTTGTTTCGTGCATACAAACGGTGACATTCTCAAGATCAGTAATGATAAATAAAGCATTTTCGCAAAAATACATTTTTTAAACTTTTTTTTATTTATATTTGCTATAATCCCTTTTAGCATGTTTATTTTTATTTTAGACGAAATCTGTTTAAAATTCGTTTAATGATAACGCAATTCTTCTGACATATTTTCAAAAAATCAGTAAAAATGCTTTGAGATGGGAAATTTTGATTGATTCATAATTCTGGGTATAAAGAGTTAAAATGTATTATTCTTTAGCACACTATGAACTTGTTTCAACGTAATCTGTTTCCCCGTTCATAGAGGGTGACATCTCATGATCTTCAATCGAACTTTCGATTAATCTCCAACTTTTTTCGTTTTAATTTTTCTGGTGTATACACTGGATCGCGCCTCTGTAGTTTTCCAATCATGTAATTGGACAAGACTCAACAATTTGTCTCTCATGCAAGACGTTTTCGTTTCTAGACTTTCAGATCACTTTAAGATCATATTTCATCCAGAGTACAAACTGCAGAAACAGTTCGAAACGTAGATATTGTGTTCTTATTATCATAGGGCATATAAAGGTTCCTCTTTTGTGTACCATTTAGTAATTTTATGTGTTTTATGAATACATTCTTATTGATAATATTTTCTTCTGTTTGGCTGTTGATGAACGTAATAAGACTATTATTAGAGATATTATCAGGACTTTATCAAATATGATCCGAAAAGTTTCCATTGTGTATTTTAGTAATGTTATGATGCTCTAAATTCAATTTTTTTTCTGAAACCAGTTTATCAGTACTTTTTGCAATTTAAAATCCTAATTTTTTATTTCAAACACTTTTGAGACTAGGTAGAAAGTTATCCAGGTGAAACATGCGTAAAAGCAGTCTAGCGTTTTAGTATCGAATTCACTGAACTTCTGTATGATTGGAGTAATCTATTGTAAGGAATGAAAACAAATAACAAACTACACTCTAAAAGAACCTGTAGATTTAACGGGAAAAGTCTGACAGCTATGCTACAAGAATTCCCCTGTAGCTTGTACTGAGAAAATCTGTTAAATTGATGCAGACTTTCCCTGTATGCAACAGAATTTCTCCGTAGTATATCCAGAGGAAACCTGTTATCTTGTACAGAATTAACCGTAGTATAGACAGGGGAGACCTGTTATTTTAATTTTTAGAGAAACTAAACAGATTATGTATTTATTTTAATTTTTAATCTTTCTATTTTGTGTTTATTCTTATAATTTATAATGGCGTAGAGAATACGAATATTTTAAAAGAGATTATTTTCTGAAAAAGTGGATATATTTTTTTTATTTAAAATTTAATGTGTTCAATAATTTGACTCAATTAAATATTTATTATATGAGGTTAATATTTACACAAATAGTTTTTTTACAAAAACATTCGTATTCTTAAGAAGTTTACAGTAAATAAGATTAAACGAAAAAATACATAATCTGTTTAGTTTTCATTAAAAATTAAAATATTTCACCACACTGCGAGTTTGTTTAATTACAGGATTGAAAATATTTGATTGGCGTCACTGTCATACTGCCACGAAATAAACGAATTTTTTTTTAATTACTTAGTTAAGGATGTATTCTGTACTCTGTTTATGAAACCATGTAATAATTGTTTGTAATTTTTTTAAATTATTTTTTTAATGCTGATAAGTCTGTTATAAATATGCTCAATTGTTTAAGTTTTATTTAGCCCACTAAAATCTTGAGCAAGTTAAATATTTCTGCATAATTTTATTTCGTAAAAATTAATCCCTTTTTCATAAATATATAAACAAAAATTATAGTTTATATCATTCCTGTGCAAAATTAGAAAAATATATTTCTGTAGCACTAATAAAAATTACTTTTATATGATCTACATTTTGCATATTTTCTTAGTTTTAGTTTTTATTAAATTCTTTAAATATATTTTCATTTATACAGAAGGACAATTAATTTTCAGAATCATTTGCATCTTACATTATATCTAACTTGATGCTCCATAATTTCATTCTTATTTAAATCAAGTAACGTTATTTACATTTTTCTTTCTAAATCTTTCTTTTTAAAATATAAATATACATTTTCAAAATATCACAGGTATATTATGTACATTTGAAATGTCAAATATTTAAATAGATTAATTTAATCAAAATTATCTTGTTTTAAAGTTCATAGAAATAAAATGTATTGAACAAATTTAATAAGACTTTAAAATTCAAGCAACTTTTGTACAACAAAAATTAAATAAATTAAGATTGAGCATACAAAATTATCTGCAGTTGAGTAGTATTATTAAATGAAAAATTATACAGATCAAAGTACTAGGATACGTGAAAAAAATGGTTTAAATAATTCGAAAAATAAATCAATTAATAACTTTGAATAAGTTAAAGTTTAAATATTATAAATTATTATTATTAAACAATCGAAATTTTTGACGATTTTTGAGTATATGAGCATTTTAAAATTACGGAGAAACGAACAGATAGGAATGTAAACATATAATAATCAAATGTCATTCCGTAATTATTAGAATAAAATACGTTTAAAGCATTCGTACTAATTAAAAAGAACTAAAAATATAAAAATATGCAACATTTCATAAAAGCTTAAATAATAAAGATGCAGAAACATATTTCCTTAATTCCACGACAACTATTATTTTCTCCAATGAAAATATCTACGCAAATTTAATTCTTTAAAGATATTAAAACTTTACGAAATAAAATACAAGGTGGCCATAATTAAACTGACGGTACTCAGAGTGTTCTGTCGCGCGATCTAATTGCGAGAATGGCACCAAATTTTGTAGGAAGATTAAACAAGACGGGGGACGAAGGATTCCGCGAAAAAAATTAGTTCCAAAAGTCACCGCCAGGGGAATATGTGGCGCTGTGTATTCGAAAAAGAGAGTTTCAAAAAAGAAGAATCAATACTGAAATAAAATTACCGTTTATTTAACACATCCAACTCAGGTTCGATGTGGCCGCCGTTTTTGTGGACCACTTATTGCATTCTGTGCACAGCATTTACAACAGCAGATAATAACATGTCTGCAGGAATCTCCCGTACAGTTCGCGATATGTTATCCTTCAACGTAGCGAGGTCCTGGACACCTCCGTGATAGACTTTGGAATTTAGGTAACCCCATAGCCAAAAGTCGTAGGGGGTAAGATCAGGGCAACGAGGTGGCCATGCAGTTGGAAAACAGCGGCTAATGACGCTTTCTGTTGTGAATTTCTGTCGTAGAAGCTGCTGTACCCGCAAAGAAATATGTGGAGGAGCTCCATCTTGCATGAAAATGATTTTCTCCAAGCACTGTCTTTGCTGAAGTGCCAGAATAACAAAGTTGTTTAGCATTTGGCGATATTTGTCTCCGGTAACAGAACAAGTTACAGGTCCTGTCAGAGTAATGTTCTCATAGAAGAGTGGACCTATGATCACATCTGATGTAACACCACACCAAACAGTTATCTTTGGTGAATGCAAAGGAATTTCCTTGAATGCTCTTGGTGACTTGTTATCCCAAATTCGGCAGTTCTGGGTATTTACAGTTCCATTCAGGTAAAAGTGGGCCTCGTCTCCCCATAAGATTTTCCAGGACTAAGCACCTTCCAACTCCATTCTGGCAAGAAAAGTGAGAGCAATAGTCAATCGCTTATCATGGTCGGTGTGACATAATTCTTGTACACGGCTGATCTTGTACGGATAGAAGTGGATAATCTTTCGTAGGATTTTCCATACCGTATAATAAGGCCTATCCAGATTCCGAGCTATCCCTCGAACGCTGGAAGTGGTAGCAATATTGTTTGGTGCTCTGTCGACAGTCGCCGTTGCCACTTCTTCGATTGTATCCTGTGATACGGGTTTTCGTCCTCTGCCTGACTGAACATTTAGAGAACCTGTTTTCTCAAACTTCTCAACCATTGCTTTTAAACGATTAACTGACAATGAACCGTTTCTTTTACGCATTTTTTTGTGGTTTCTAAAAGCACGAAGAGTGGCTGGTGCATTGCACTAGTTGAGGTAAAAGAATTTGACTGGTAGAGCTCTCTCGACTAACGAAGGAGACATTATGAAAGATAACTTTCAATGAAATTGCTTCTAACAGTAGCACATTACCTTTTAAAGCCGAACAAGCTGGCACGGGGCCAAAAGATGTAACGTGAAATTTGAATAAATAGCTTCTTCTTCTGCTGTTGCTTTCTTTGGAGCTCTGTAAGTGAAATTGCAGATAAAGAAACTTTAGCAGTGTTTATGTAAATTTTTAGCTTTTTATAAACTGTTACCAGTTTGAGCTTGGATTAAACTGCTAAATTCGTTAAATAAACGGTAATTTTATTTCATTATTGACTCTTCATTTTTTGAAACTCTCTTTTTCGAATACACAGCGCCACATATTCCCCTGGTGGTGACTTTTGGAACTAATTTTTTTTTGTCGTGGAATTCCTTCGTCCCTCGTCTTGTTTAATATTCCTACAAAATTTGGCGCCATTCTTGCAATTAGATCGCGTAACAGAACACTCTGAGTACCGTCAGTGTAATTATGGTCACATTGTATATTAAAAAATAAGGAACTTAATAAGGATTGAGGTGGATTTAACTAAACAAAATTAACGACCTTGCTCTGCACAGACTTACCGAAAAAGCACCATGTAGAGGTAAACGTATACACTAGTCTAGCGTCTAGCATAGAGTATAGAAATACGAATACGAAGTTCGTAGACAAACAACTTTTTCTATAATACACGTTGAATACGAAGAACCATGTGACTATAAAAATATCCGCCAGAGGGCGAATATGATATCTTCCCAGGATAACAGAGAAAATTTGTACTTTACATAAAATGGAGATATTCTGTTAAAAGTACTGTAGAATATCTGTTAAAACAACAGGTTTTTTTAGAGTGTCCTTGGTTTAATGTATAACTGAAACAAATCTTGTTTTCTAAATGACAATATGTTGGCAGACAATTTTTGTTCTGCAGAAAAAATTCATTCATGAAGTTTGAATACGTGAAAATATGCTATTATTTTTTTGATAATTTCCTGAAATCAAAATTTTGTTTTCACCATCTATGCAAATTAATAATTAATTCTGTTTTCAGTTTTAATGAGAAAATGCCGTAAAAAATATATTGACCTGCTTTATTTCTACTTTTTTATCCATAAATATGAAATAATTTAATTGCTGTTTTTTAAGAAACTTCGTTAAAATTTCCAAAAAAAAAAAAAAGATCATCTCGGAATCATATTTAATTTTTTAAATTCTGAAAGTTTGTGTGACATCCTAGGATCAATGATAACCGATGTTAAGTAAATGGCATTGCGTTCGATAGTCTAAGAGGAGTAGTTGTGAAATACAAACAAACTGTCAGATTTCAATATAATAGATTCGTGTTCATTTTTCTTTTCTTAAAATCATTGTTTAGCAGAAACCTCTCATCTGTATTTCTGTATATAACTGATACACATGCTTAATAAACAGTATAGATTTAAAAGAATTAAATTTTTCGTTTTAAATATGGTGTGAAACTCATCTACTTTCTATACTTACTGATCCTTGCGTATGATAAATGTACGGAATTGATTCACGCTCCTTTTAAAATATATTTGAAAATTCCCGTTTTATTTCAAATCTGACGTCACCTTTTCCCCAGAGAAATCTCTCTTTAATGATATAATTCTTAAATTCGTGGTTGTACGCTGTGTAGTAAATTTATAATTCACATTTTTGTATTGATATAATTCTTGTTAATTTTTTTCTCCTGGCAAACATGACGTAAATATGAAGAACTCACATCTTTATGAAACTGATATTCAAACTTATTATTAATCAGTATCGATAAAAAATATTTCAGTTTCTCATCTGACATATGACGTTCATTATCTGTCTACTAACGGGGGTTAGTCAGGCCCTGCGATACCGCCATATTGTGACTACATAAACAATTCTACTGCCAATATCAGTAAAAGAGATTATTATACCGCGAGGGCAAACTTCCACCAGTAAACAAGAATAGAAATTTGGCCTTTTTTATGACAGACGTTTTACAAGAATAAGACGTTTAAGCAAGGAAAAAACTTAAATTCAAATTTACTGGTGGATGTTTGACCCTGCAGAAATTAGGCCTTGTTGATCCAATGTAAACAAAAACAACATCCGCCTTCTTATGACTACATCCTGAGTTACTTTATTCGCAACTCTTAGGCACTATATGAAATATCCTTATCTTTATTTATAGTTCCATTTTCCATACATGATAATCAGTGATGTAGATCTTATTCGATTACTTTGTTACATTTTCCACATAACATACTGAACTTTTAACAAAGGAACCTACAAAACGTTGCTTTCAAGTGGCAACATAAGCTAAAGTGTAATTACGTCACCTCCATAGAAACTTCCATCTAATTACACGAAAGAGCGGTCGAAATGCTTAGATCATTGTCATTCCAAGGCAACGAAAAGCATTCTGGAATGAATAAGACAAAGTCTTTTCCGAGGCTAACGAAAAAGACAGGCTACCGCGGTGCATTCTGCATATCTTTTTTTACAGACCGCGAGAGTGACGTGTGCTCTTTTCGTACACATGCATTGGTGGATTCGAGCATCACGTGATTCCGCCTGTCTGTAAAAAAAGGTACGCGTAAAGTACCGCGGTAGCCTTTCTTTTTCGTTAGCCTCGGTCTTTTCTTTACTAGACTTTTGGAAATAAAGCGTATTTTTATAATTGTTGGATATTATATACGCTAATTTCAAAAGAAAAATATTCACCTGTTTTAACTAAATACATGCAAAAAAGTGTTAAATGAAGAAAAATAGAATTTGCAAAATTAATTAGAAATCAAGACAATTTTTTATACATAAATTTGAGATAGATTGATGCGCACATGATACGGGCAAAAACATTATTTAAAACTACCCGAGCGTTTTAAAAACTTGTATTCATCATGCGAATAATAATACCTTTAATAAAATCTACTGTTTTCCCTCTCTTGAACACCGGGTAAAACTGAATACTGAATTATGCCCAGTTAACTATCAGAAGAAATTAATTTTATTTAATGTAGACAAAGTGAGAAGATAAATCGCTTTTTATTCATGAGACAAAAAAATGTTAAGTGAATCATTTATTATACTCAGCATTCTTCATATTTTATGGCAATGACAAACATATCGCGTAAAAAATGAGAATAATTCCTTTCCCCATTAGACGCTTTTGTGGGTAAAGAATGTAAAATAACTACAAGGAAGTGTTAAGTTATGGTCACAGTACGTGAGAAGAATCTTGGATGGACAGTTAAGTATTGCTGTTCCTGAAATGTTGCAGGACAGAGTAATATATTAGCACGCAAATTTACGCCACTTAGTTTCGTGAACTAGAAATATTGAATAAGGTAATCCATTACTTTGAAAATAACGCCAACACTGTCAAGAAATATCAGAATGTGTTAACGTGACAGATAACTTTATTATCTTTTAAATAAGGAGAAAATTGGTATATTTGCAAAATATAAATATGAAAATGAGACTTTTTAATTTTTTTAGATGAAAATAATTTTGCCCATATTGTAGCAATTATTGCCCATATGCATGTAGCAACTATTAACAATTTTTATTCGGAGTATTTTTAACGTAACTATTACTGTCAATATTTTACAAAATCACTGTCATAAATAAAAAAAATAAAAAACACTTTGTACTTTATGATGATTATCAAAATAATGCAAACACAGAGAAATTTTTTAAAAATCTTAATTTTTACGCCATAGGACAAACTTTAGTGTATATTCGGTCTGAATTCACTTATAAAGTATTTTGTAGTAATTACGGATGTTCGCTAATGGTATTTTATACCACTCCTGGAGGTGATATTGTGAAAATTCCAGTCCAGATGATGGTGAAGAATATTGGCTATAAAACATTTCTCCAAAACAAATTATAATAAACCAATAACATTGAGGAAAGGGCATAATGAGGGCAAAGGGAGATGTCGAAATTCATTGTCATGCTCCTCAGACTATGACATGTCAGGTCAAGTTGTATCAATAAGACAGCTATTACCCTGAAAGACGCTATCGTCTAAACACTGTCAAAAATAACGTTTTCCTTTTTATGCGTTTTTATAATAATTAAACAATTCACAGGAAAATTCTAATTTTATTTTCTAGAACATTAATCTCAGAACTTCTGTCATTAAATAATTAAAAAATTTCTATTCGTATGTACTGGCGACGATTATCCCGTTACACTACGGTTTTCCACTCTTGGCGTACAAATAAAGTCATCCGTTATCTTACGCATTAACTAAAACTAGGAACTTTCCTTTTAAATAATAGGCAGCTGGGTTACCCAGTATTTCCACGGAATATTTCTTGAAAATAACAGGAACTTTGCCGAATAATTTTGAAACGTTCTGCAGAAATATCAGTCAGCTTCCCGTGAAGCAGCAACTGAAAAAAATTGTTGATTTTATGATATAATACTGGCACCCCAGCTACCAGTATTATACCGTAAAATTAACAGTAATAAACAGTAAAATAAGCAGTAATACTCTACCGTGCATGCGCGACAGTGTATTGCTGCTTGATTTACTGTTTATTACATTTAATTTTACGGTATAATACTGGCAGGTGGGGTGTCAGTATTATACCGTAAAATCAACATTTTTTTTCAGTGTAAGAAACGTTCCTTTTCGTTACACAGCTAGGTTACAGATATTTCAGTGGAACGTTCCAGAATTATACAGTAAATTTTCTGTTATTTTAAATAAATGTTTTTAGTTAGTTTGTTTTTACAGTGCAGATCATGCCAAATGCATCTCCAGCAATTTCAATTCCCGAATGTAAAATTTCGATGAAAATGGAAGATCACGGAACCAAGGAGATCTTTTATTTTGATCAAGGTATATTTCCGTACCAGCATATGTAAAAAACTGAAAGAGACATGTAAATTGGAACAGCGCTTTTAATATGAACTAGTAGGTATTCATTTTTTTTATTTGTAAGTAAAATCAGAGCAAAATTATTACACCTTAAATAAATTCAAATCTTTTTAAACATTTCAACTTTGAGAAAACGGAAATTTTATTGTGTCGTGATTTTAGGCGTAACGAAGCGGCGCGGCGTGGCATTAGGCCAATCGCCATCATTATTTACGGATAGTAATCTTTAACATATTTAATAACAGGCGTTCTGTAAATAATGTTTTAAAATATAAAACCGGGTTTCTCCAAGAAATGTTTTAATTATTATATAAACGCCTGAAAATCACATTTGTTTTACAGTCTAAAGGCTATAACGTTTAACAGCTTTCAAACGAGTTTACAACATAAAAAGTTCTCAGCTTATACTCTGCTTCAATTTGCTAATCAAAAATTTCATTTACACCAGTTTTAACTAAATGCACTGTTGAAATATGCATTTCTCATTCATATTTAGATTCACGCTCAACTGGCTCTGAAAAATACTCTAATCAAGAAGTATGTTCTCTTCGAGAAGTGGTCTATTGTTTCGCACCAAAGTGTCTTTTGCATACGCAACGATTACAAGGAGACGTTTGCACTAAGCACTGTAAAAAATATTGTTTAATGAGAACATACATCTGACTTGTGTGCTTGACATCAAGTGCCCGCTTATAAGTCATCGTCAATATACAGGGACGAGATAGCCACAAGGAAATTTACAACACCAGAGAGTTACATCCGGGAGCTCCACAAAGTGTGTGCAATGGAGCTGGCGGGAGTCGAACCCGCCGACCTGACTCCTACGTTCACAAGCGATTAGCGGAATGGTGTCTTGACCACTCGGCCACGGAGGCCCCAAAATATTGTTTATCTAGACACACAACAGTGTGTCAGCCAAGTTCGTCTGACATACTAGTGTGTTATATTACACGAACCATTTCGAGCCGTTTTCGCCAAATTTCGACACTCTACTACTGAAAATATATTTGACCTACGTACTTATAATTTTCGATGTGTAGTAAAACCTCCTTAATTATCCCAAATCCAAAATTTTACAAATAACGGATAATTAGTTTTCGAGATAATGATATTTTAAAATGTCTGATAATCGATAAGTTTATCACTGACTCACTCACTCATCAAAAAGATCTCAAATATCCACTGCACCTACAAACTTCAAATTTGGCACCAAGTTCGTTTAGACTATAAAACTAAGAAAACAAAATTATGAAAATTTATTAATTACCCACTTGGAGCGGTGTCCATTTTTACTTTAACATTACATCTATTAGGCGAAAAATTAACTTGCCAAATAAGCGCCAAATGTTGAATCCCGGCTGACCATGCAGCAAAATCACCTAAATATTAGACATTTTTGGCTAATTTCAGAGAATATATACTTTTTAATAATGGTGCAAAAAATTTACATTTTTAGGCACACTGTGAAAAAACAAAAACACCTTGAGAGAATACATAGATCGAAATACGCATATATTTCGAGACATCCGCAGTTGAAATTCATCTAATCCCAGAATTAAAAATGTAAACACAAGAGAATCATGCCTATGATTCAAATAATTATTGATCATGGATGTTTGGCTACCATGGATCTAGACCGTCTAGCTGTGGACAACATTTCGGTGTCACGGACACTCAATGTCAGTGCTACGGGTACTCTATTGATTTCCGCTGAGTATAAAGATACTCTACCGATTGCCGCTGAGTATAAAGGTACTCTACCGATTACCGCTGAGTATACAGGTAATGCTTGCAGGGGGACTATCAAGTATCATTTCGATGTCGTTCGATAGTGACAAGAACTTTCAAACTGTTGGATACGGAAGGTTTTGAAGATGCAAAATTCTTGCTATACTATAGTTTCGGTGGACAAATTCGAATTTGAATAATCACTGTCTGTTTACTTTCAAGTTTATATACTGTGTGTCAAATAACTGTTATAATTAAACAAAAGGTGCATTAGCATGTTGTTTTTAATTATAGTTTGAGCCAATAGTTTCTTTCACCAGACGAAAAACCTACATTAGTAAAAGTTAGCCGGATTTTCTTGTTAGTGCTGCTTAAATTTTATACTATTTGTTTGATTTTATTTGAATAGCTTCATTTTATTTGTAAATATGAATACTGTTGATTTACATGTTAATGAGTCTGTAATGGTAAAACATAAAATTATGTTAATATAATTATTGTTGTTTCAGAAACAATAAAAAATTCTAATCAATACATTTCTTTTCAAAACATACATTTAATACAGAAGTATTAAAATATAGATTTCTGCAACAAATTGACACCCAAATATTTTGTTTTAAATTAAACTGAGTGTTGCTTGGTGAATAAAATAGTCACTTGTACGTTACTTGACAAAATAGTCACATGACACTTGTACGTAACATTAAAAACCATTAAGTAAATTGTCAAAGTAGACTAGAACTGTACAAAAAGTAATTATATCTAACAAAAACATAACTGTGAATAAAGGGAGCCAAGTTGTGTAAAAAAAATTGCCAAGAAAAGAAGTGATATGTAAGTGGGTGCCAAGTTCAAATAAAATTCAATAAAAATTACGTACTGAAGTATTATAGAATTGTTTAAATTGTTTAAAAATAAAAATTATTGATAGCATAATAATAATAAATCTAAAACTTGGCAAGTTTTTACTTATTTTATTTTTATTAATGACATTATTATATCGAAACTTGTTATTTCATGTTTGGAGGCCTTAATTTGAGTAGTGTATTGAGGTTTTCGGGGGGGAGGGGTGTCACTAGAGTAATAACCAAAGACGAGCGGGCGTCATTTGCTTATAATAATAACAATATTAAAAATTATTATAATGACATTGTTATTAACACTATCATCATCATTTTATTAAGACATGTAAATGATAGGCATCACATTTATCAAAAACTTGCCAAGTTCTAGATTTATTATTATTATGGAACGTTACGCTGAAATATCACTAACCTTTCTGTAAAAGCTGCTATCACACGGGCTACCATACGATATGAAGTATATGCTATTGCCTCTCGCTTGCTTGGGGCTACACTTTCACGCTGCAACTAGGGTTATTTTCAATACTGAAAGTAAACTGTAAATGTAAAGAGAGGGCGTAACATTTGGCGAGTAATTACAGCTAGGTGTTTTAATATTTCGTGTACAATACTCTTGGTAATATAACTTTAAAGTTCTAAATTATAGAGTCCATAGAAACTGAATCTTCATTTTACATCTTTCATTACCTGTAAATATTGAGATTTCTCAACTATTAGTATTGAGTGAATTAGAAAAATATAGTATACTAACAAGCTACGCCCGCTACGCTGGTCAATTTCTTATAATGAACTTTTAATCCAACAAAATATTGACATTTCATAATTCACTTTTATATTTTAACAGAATAATAAGGCTACTATAATTTGTGACTCGTGCTATAGCCAATATACACGCCAAGACACGTCGGCCTTATCATTATCTTTTTACGCATGAAGGTTTCGCTATGGTACTCCGTTGTGAAATTTGGTAATTTTTCAAATTCAATATTTGAAAAATGGCATAATCATTAGATTTGAAATTTATATCAAGAAAAATACAACTTTTTACCTTTCAAACGCAGTTTGCCTAACAATTTTCGGACAAATACTTTTCGAGCTACTATTTTTTTTAGTAACTTCAAATGTTTCAGTTTCCGAGATTAATCTGTGGCAACAATTAGCGAAAAACACAGTCGTCAGAAAAGCAGTTTTTTATTAAAGATGCTGTTGGAGCTGAGATTGTCACCACCAATTTGCCACCATCACTTTTGAAATCGGTTCGGTAGTTCTAGAGATTCCATATAAATTGTAATTTAGAATGTTTTTAGAACGCTTTTCGATCATTTCACCCTTTTAAATTTAGATTTTTTTTGTTTTTGTTTTTAGAGAGCATTTACATCTTATAAGTAACTACAATGCCAAATTTCATATTTCTAGCTCCTTCAGTATAAAAAAAATCGCAATTTTAGAACGTTTTTCGCTCCTGCACCCCGCTGGTGTTAGTGACACCGACATAAAATATAGCATATGTTGAAGCAGGGGTTGTCACCATCAACTTGCCACCATCACCTTTGAAATCGGTTCAGTAGTTCTAGAGAGTCCATAGAAATTGTAATTTAGAATGGTTTTAGAACGCTTTTCACTCATTTCACCCTTTTAAATTTCGAATTTTTTTTATTTTGTTTTTAGAGAGCATTTACATCTTATAAGTAACTACAGTGCCAAATTTCAAATTTCTAGCTATTTCAGTATAAACAAAATCGCAATTTTAGAACGTTTTTCCGTCCTGCACCCGCCTAGGGATAGTGGCACCCACAAAAATATACCGTATGTTGGAGCAGGGGTTGTCACCATCCATTTGCCACCATCACTTTTAAAATCGGTTAAGTAGTTGCACAGATTCCATAGAAATTGTAACTTAGAATGTTTTTAGAACGCTTTTCGCTCATTTTACCCTTTTAAATTTTGGATGTTTTTTTTTATTTTGTTCTTAGAGAGCATTTACATCTTATAAGTAACTACAACGCCAAATTTCAAATCGGTTCGGTAGTTCTAGAGATTCCATAGAAATTGTAATTTAGAATGTTTTTAGAACGCTCTTCGCTCATATCACCCTTTTAAATTTAATTTTTTTTTTGTTCTTAGAGAGCATTGACATCTTATAAGTAACTACAACGCCAAATTTCAAATCGATTCGGTAGTTCTAGAGATTCCATAGAAATTGTAATTTAGAATGTTTTTAGAACGCTTTTCGCTCATATCACCCTTTTAAATTTAATTTTTTTTTTTTTTTTTTGTTCTTTGAGAGCATTTACATCTTATAATTAATTACAACTGCAAATTTCAAATCGGTTCGGTAGTTCTAGAGATTCCGTAGAAATTGTAATTTAGAATGTTTTTAGAACGCTTTTCGCTCATTTCACCCTTTTAAATTTCGAATTTTTTTTTATTTTGTTCTTAGAGAGCATTTACATCTTATAAGTAACTACAACGCCAAATTTCAAATTTCTAGCTGCTTCAGTATAGAAAAGATCGCAATTTTAGAATGTTTTTCGCTCCTGCACCCCCCTGGGGTAGTGGCACAGACATAAAATATAGCCTATGTTGGAGCAGGGGTTGTCACCATCAATTTGCCACCATCACTTTTGAAATCGGTTCGGTTGCTCCAGAGATTACCCCCTACAAACAAACAAACAAACAAACAAACAAACAAACAATCTTTACTCCTTTATAATATTAGTATAGATTAAAACTAGTTTTTTGTAACATGTATTGGAACCGCACTTTATCTCTAAACCGAAATATGTAACGCAAAAAAGATTCTAAATCAAGTTTTAGTTCTTTTGCCAAAATCACTATTATGACATTTTCAGTTAATATATTTTACATATTTTAAATGTAATTCCTGTTAGATATTGAATGTAATGTAAAATTGAAATACGCAATAGAATTTACATATAGGTTCCCCTCTTTTGCAGTGTTTTCTTCCTTGGTTTTGATGATTTGAATCATTTTTCGAAAGTTTAAATGAGTTTTTGATATTTTTTGTTTGAAAAACACAATCCTTTTTTTATACATATTGTGTACAGTTCTGGGGAGTAAAGTACCACCCTGTACTAACTCTGCCGAGAATCAATGTATAAAAATATCACAAGTACCAATCGATTAGTAATAACATTTAATAATAATGCTGTACATAAATTTTGCTTGGGGGGGGGGGGGTTACGTATAGTAATTGTAACATATTCTAAAACTTTTAGTACTAACCCCTAATTTCGACATCATATTTAGATTTTTCAGTAAATTTTGCCTTCGTGTATCAAACTAAAAGTCATTCGGTAAAGTAGTTTAGAAATTATGCAGGCTTTATGTTTGTACCTCCTAATGTTAAACTAATGTTCGATCGTCGCAAAACAGATTACAAGACAAATGCTTTTTTAAGCATAACTTAAAAACTATTTGACGGAATAAGCTTTAATTTTGGGTTCGCATATTTGAAAATTCTAAAAATCTATTTCTGTTAGATAAGTTTTACCTTGCAATTCATTTTTTTTTTCAAAAATATATAAATTTAAAATAATTTTTGAGAAGGATTGATTTCTAGAAGTTTCAAATACGTCAAATGTATAACCTTTCCCTGTTAATTTACAACATTAAAAGTAATACATAAGAAACTTCCCTTTTTCTTTGTACAGTGATAAAAATATTTGCATTTTATTTTAAAGCGAGGAAAGAAAAAAATATAATAAAATGTTAAACCATAAAAATAAAATTTTCAGTCAAAATAGTTCAAAGCTTAAATATACAGAAGTAGCCGAAACTGTCAAAAAAAATCTTTTTGTGTCCCCTTCATGTACAAATATGTCTTTTTTTTAAGGGAAGAAAAATATTTTAACTGAAGGGGGGCTTAATATGCGTAATTTATTATAATACAAAGTAAAAAAATGGCACAATTTTCTTAACAAATTGTAAATAGTATAAATATTTTAAATTTATACACCGATAGGAGAGGGAAGACAAAATTTTAGGGTGGTTGAAATTCAATAATTAAAAAGGAAAAATATACATTGAAAAGCGGATTCTCACCCCTGGGTCTGAGAGCCCTTAACCCTCAACTGCTGTGACAAAAATTGTCGCATAACTACTGCGAATGGCCTATGCGATCGCTTTATTGAAAGATGAATAAAAGTCTCGTTTAACTCATAGGATTCTGTTAATGTGCTAAACTTTTTGTACAGGACTATTATAATTAAAATTGATCATTTAACCGATTCTAGCGGTAGTTTGAAAGCTCCAAACGAAACAAAGTGTTACTAGTATCTATAGTTAAACTGGACATTTTTAGTGAATAGTTGTTTTACTCAAAGGTTAATAAATCATGTTTAACCTTTAATTGGTGTTACCTGTCTCCCAGACCATTGCTATTTCCAATTTTTGCAGTTTAACTTTAATAATTTGAAGTCTAATTACAGACACTAGTGAATTTTTGTTTCATTTGGAGTCAATGCAAACTTCTGAAAAGGTTAAATTTGATTATACAAATTTTGTACATAATGTTTAGTACAGAAACAGTATCTTTTGAGTTAATTTTGCCTTTTATTCATGTTTCAATTAAGCTGTTTTATAGACCGCTCGCAGTAGTTATGCAACAATTTATGTGACAGTAGTTAATAAAATATGGAAATAGAAATATTTGAACCAGTGTGAAAATCTTAATGAAGAAATTTTTGTAAGATGAAATCCATTAGATGTATATTTCTTTCATACGGTTTTCCATCATCTTAATTTAAATATGCTGAGGAAGTTTAATTCTAGATTCAAGTGTGACGCACAGGTTTAAATATGGCTTTAATTGTCCTGTGAGTAAAAAAAGTTTGAGAAATACTGCCTTAAACAAAGAATCTTATTTTTTTCTTTAATATCATAAGCACGGGCCGCAATATACCGGATATATTTTTTTTCAAATCGTACAATTGCAAAAAGTATATGTATATTATCTTTTTTAAAAATTTATAACGGATTATAAAGATTTTTTCAAAAGAAACTTATTAAAAGGAAAAAACATTATAATTATTACTGTAAATAGCCGCTAAATTAAATTTTTATTTATTAAATTTTATTTTTCTAAATGTATAAGAACATTTTCTGCCCCCCCCCCCCCCCTACAAAATTTAGACTCCGAACAATGCATGCTAAAAGGAGATTAGAATTATTTGTATTACAATAAAATAACTTGTTAGAGGTTTCCTACATTTTTATTTTTGGTACCATAACTTGGTAACAAGTAGTAAATGACGCCAAATACACTTGCAGAAAGTAGTTAAACAAATAAATTTTGTGAAATAAATAAGCGACTACGACAGTGAAATTAAAACATAACAAATAATATTAGGAATTGAAAATAAAATAAATGCAATAAATAACTTTAAATTGGTAAATAAAGTTCTTACGAGCAGGGAAGACCGAGCCATGCTCGGTCAAAATTAAATTTCAGTTCAAATATCATGATCTATGACCAAAATGACCCACTAATTGAATTTTCTCGAACATGTGACTTAGCCCAACAGTCTTCTCGTGCCCGAAAACCATAGGATGCAAAATTTAGTGTAAATAGTCTGAGCCGTTTTTAAGATAAAATAGCTTGACCCATAATGACCCATGACCAAAATGACCCACTAATGGAAATTTCTCGAACATGTGACCTAGCCTAATAGTCTCCTTGTTCCCTAAACCTGTAGGATGCTAAATTTATTTCAAATCCTCTGAACCGTTTTTAAGATAAAATAGCTTGACCCATAATGACCCATGACCAAAATGACCCACTAATTGATTTTTCTCGAACATGTGACCTAGCCCAACAGTCTTCTCGTGCTCGAAAACCATTGGATGCAAAATTTAGTGTAAATTGAGCCGCTTTTTAGATCTTGACCCACAATGACCCAGAAATGACCCACTAATTGAATTTCCTCGAACATGTGACTTAGCCCAATGATTTTCGCTTGCCCGAAACTCGTAAGATACAAAATTTAATCAAAATCGTTAGAGCCGTTTTTTAGATAAAATTAATTTGACCCGCTTTGACCCCAAAATGACCCACTAATCGAAAGTTCTCGAACATGTGAACCAGCCCAATAGTCTTCTCGTGCCCGAAAATAGTCGGATACAAAATTTCGTCAAAATCGTTTGAACCGTTTTTAGATACAATTAGCTTGACCATGACCCAAAATGACCCAAAATGACCCACTAATTGAATTTTCTCGAACATGTGACCTAGCCCAACAGTCTTCTCGTGCCCGAAAACCATTGGATGCAAAATTTATTGTAAATTGAGCCGCTTTTTAGATCTTGACCCACAATGACCCAGAAATGACCCACTAATCGAATTTTCTCGGACATGTGACCTAGCTCAATGATTTTATCGTGCTCGAAACTGGTAGGACACAAAATTTAATTAAAATCGTTAGAGCCGTTTTTTAGATTAAATTAATTTGACCCGCGTTGACCTAAAAATGACCCACTAATCGAAAGTTCTCGGACATGTGACCCATCCCAATAGTCTTCTCGTGCCCGAAAATGCTCGGATACAAAATTTCGTCAAAATCGTTTGAACCGTTTTTAGATACAATTAGCTAGACCATGACCCAAAATGACCCAAAATGACCCACTAATCGAATTTTCTCGAACATGTGACCTAGCCCAATGGTTTTCTGGCGTCCCAAAACGGTAGGATACAAAATTTCGTCACAACCGTTAGAGCCGTTTTTAAGATAGAATTTGCATATATATATATATATAACCACACACAAGATTTGCTCGTATTAGAATATATGATAGGTAGTGGAAAACAGGAAATTCCGAAAGTACAATCGCCGCATACGCAATTCTTTAATTTCAAAATAACTGCACATTTTAAAAGTTATTTTCGTGTTTAATTGGTCCCTGTGTTACCAAAGATATTGATTTTTTCTTAATTCTGCTGTATTTTCGGTTTCAATATCTGCAACCACGCTAAATATAACATGTTCACTCACTGACGGTAGCCATCTTGGAATTTTTAGAGACTTCTGATGGGTAGATTTCGAGCTGATATCTGTCGTAGGGGATACAAACAGGTGTAAGTTAGCGCTTGATGAAGTTACGAGAGGCAATTGATCACACGGAACGTTTTCGAGAGTTTTCCTCTTGGAAAACGTGTTTCGAAGGAAATATCTGATATTGACTATGATATGAGAGTACGGGTGATAACAGCTTTAATGTTATGTTGACCATCGGAACGATGTCCTAAAATGTCAGTAAGCTTTCTGTAAAACGGGCGGTGACATTCTTGATGGTTCACAGGAAGGTTACTGATATTTCAGTGTACCTTAATATGGAAGGTAAAAGAAAGAATCAGAAAAACGTCATTGTCATTTTATTAAGCAACTAACAAAAATTCTTAAATGGGGACATTTTTAGCCATCAATTAGTTTTATCCACACTACAATTTTAGAAATATTCTAAAAATAATCTCTTGCAAGGAAAAACACCTGGCTTCTTGTTTTTGTGTTAGATGCATAATGCATTGCACTTTCTTCACTTCCTTGAGCAACTCGTCGTAATTACAGTTTTTATTTGTGTTGTTTCTTGCATTTTATTTTACTATTTAGTACATTTTTGTATATATAATAATTTAAAAATAATAATATTAAACACACTATTTTGATATCAACGGGTCATTCGTCATAATCGGATAGCGACTTAGCATTTAAATTTCAATTAGGTATTCTTTGGCAAAACTGTTTGTTTTCAGCACACCTCCTCTATTAACGTTTGTATCACCATTTTTCAATCACTCTCTATTTAAAAATACGATGAAAAGACCTTGTTAAAAACATTACAAAAATGAGAATAATAACACATCGGCTGATAAGTTCCCGGTCTGGCACACAGATGACGTTGCAATCGCCGAACGAATGCCTTTTTTAGTAAATACTAACCTTTAAAAATTAGCAGAAAAAATGTCATGACGATTCGCCGTGTAGATAAAAGTTAGAGTGGTTTTAGTTGAACGACTTTGTTGATAAACAAAACAAGTTGGAAATTGTACGTCAAACGTTACAAACGAGGTGCGTTCGTACTTTAGCTAGTTATATAAATATTCAGATCTTTTCTGATTTTTAATTCTGTGAAATGAATTATATCGTCTGCAGATCAATTTCTGTCATAAAATAAGTATCTCGGTCGCTTGACGATTAAACTTCGGAAGCTCCTATAACAAAAAAGCACAGATTTAAAAAAAAAAAAATCAAATTTCTTAATAAATATTTTTATTAATATCTCCTAAAGTTTTGATTCTATTTTAATAAAATTTGAAATGTCTCGACAAAATTCTGCAAAGATAATATATTTTAAATTGCAAACCATTCGGTTGGGTAGTTTTTGCGTTGTTATATGCGGACGGACGGACAGACAGACGGACGGACGGACGAATGGACAGACGGACGGACCAAGCGACGACAATAGGTGCTACGTATTTATATAATTACGAACGCCCCTAAAAATGGATAAACAAAAATTTCATAAATTGTTATTTCATGGGAAAAAACACCGTTCAAACAATAGGTTGGCTTGATAAGCGTTATCCGGACACTGCACCAGGTAAACCAACCATTATTGACTGGTTTGCTGAATTTAAACGTGGTCGTAAGGACACCAGTGATGCACTACGCAAAAGAGGTGGTTACTTCAGAAAACATAAAAAAAGTCCACAAAATCGTTTTGGGCAACCGTAAAGTGAAGTTGCAGGAGATAGCTCAGACTCTGAAAATATCGAAGGAACGTGTAGGTTTTATTTTAAATGAACATTTGTCTATGAAAAAGCTGTTGTCAAAGTGGGTGCCGTGGGTGTTGACTTTTGACCAAAAACAACAATGAGTCAATGATTCTGAGCACTGTTTGGAGCTTTTTCGTTATAAAATTATGTTATTTATTATAAAATTATTATTATTATTTATTTATTAAATTATTATTATAAAATTATTATTATAAAATTATTATTATTATTATTATTATTATTATTAAATTATTATTATTATTATTATTATTATTAAATTATTATTATTTATTATTAAAGTTATGTTTTTTATTAAAGTTTTAAAGTTATAAAGTTATAAAATTATGTTAGAAAGTTGTGTTTTCCTTATTAGACCGGGAACTTATCAGCCCATGTGTTAAATGTGTTTCCAAAGTGTCTACTCTTTCTTCTGTGTTACTGTGTGTTATTTTGGGTTACATTGTACTTTTCTAATTTTTTAGTGTGTTTATAAGAGGTTTTTTCCAGTGCATTGGGTTCTACCACGTTTATAAGACTTTTGTTCGCACTCTATTAGCTTTATTTTCTGCATATCTACATAACTGCTGCCAAACATTGTATAATTTGCTTAGACAAGCCAAAATATTTACTTTATAAAATAGACTGTCTACCTATAAATGTTTAAAAATGATGCATGAGACTCAGATCTAACGTGAAGTGCAGCATGGTTCGCAGCAGCATGACTCGGCGAAGAAAGATAAAATAATTCCAACTATTTCTTTAATAAATAGTTAACCAAAAAATATTTATTTCTTTTGTATACTCACTTTACTCTATTTATATTTACTTTGATTCATTAAGTTACATGTTTTGTTCCTTTTCATTTCATTTTTAAGTTATTATCTGATCAAGTGTCATTTTAGATCTATAATATAATTTTCTGCAATACTGTTTCCTGTCTAGTGTTTTTAGATGCTCTGTAAAACCATGTTTTAATGACGTTCGTTATTTATTTTAATGCACATCGATACTTCGTTATGCTGCGGTTCTCAAATGACCTGCTCAACAACGCCAAGCTTTATGACACAATTTCAGACTCATTTTTAAACGCAAATGCATAAAATGATAAGGCCTGATTATGGAAGCTATTTGGAATCAAAAAAAGTTTTCCATTTTTTGATCAATAAATAACTTATAGAGTTATGGGCGATTCGTGACACGTGACGACTGGTTTTTGTCTTGTCTCTCGCTCTCACATCCAGAAATTCGGTCAAAAACGCCAACTTTGACAGGGGGGAAGTTTTTCTGCCTTTACCAAAAAATGGAAAACGTCTTTCGATTACAAAATTTCTATATAAGAGCACCTGTCCATTTTATGTGTTTCCGAACAAAAAATGAATTCAAAATTGTGTCAGAAAGTAACTCCTTTTTATTTGAGAACAGCTTTAAAAACAGAATTTTTAAAAAAGTGTAATTGTGGATAATAATATATCAAATAGGTAGTTTTTTACCACAAATTATTTTTGTTTCTGTTTCTATACTTCAAATCACACAGATTTAGAAGTATTCAGAAACATTCAAATATAAAACAGCATTGAAAAGTGAAACTTTGTTTCCTTTCTTTACAGTCTCTTTTTTAATATCTTCTTTTTCGGTTATTTTCATTTTTTTACTTTTTTTTGAGATATTCGTAGGAAGATTTGTTGTTTTTATACGATATGTAATTATTTGTACATGAGAAAGTATTTTCTTATACATATAAGATAAAACAAAGGAGTAATTTCTTCATATTTTTCAAGGAATTTATTTTACCGAGAAAAAAGATTTGTGCAAAAAAATAAATAAGAAAAGGGGGAAAATTTTTCATTCGTTTATACTCAACTTCTGATATCTTCGTATTCCATGGGACATTTTTTCAATGTAAGGTAATGTATAATTCGTACTTCCAATTTTATTTCAACAAATTCATCCTATAAAATGAACATATGTACCTTAGTAACATGTTTTGATTTTGATATAAGTAAATTTACTCTTCACAATTTGGCAAAAACAATACAATACTCAGAGAACAAACATGAAACATAACATACTAGAGCTGTTAAGTCTCCGGATTTTTGAATACCACTTTTTTTTCTAGTAGATACATTTAACTTGTATAATATCAAACATTCTACATTAAATAAACCGAATATTTTAAGTTCAAAATACAGGTATTAAAACATCCGGAGACTTCCCAAATTAAAGTCGAAGTTTCCGAGAGGGATATTACAGAAACTTTTCATCTGAAAGTCATGAATTTGGTGAGTATCGAAAAGAGATTATGGGGATAAAAAAAATATACAAAAATCATCAATAGAGGGCGTATAATATCATTGTACACTATATGTAACATCACTGTCTTTTTGGGGGGTACTAAATGCATGCCTGACACATTTACTATTATTCTTTTTTACAAGAAAACTTTTTCATACTTAATATCAGAAATTGCTGAGAGGAAATACAATAAAGCATTCATTCGAGTAAGAAAAGAATAAAATTGGCAGACATGCAAATAAAGCCAGTCACGAACCGCCACTGTGGAGCCTTATCCATCTGATATATTGCAATTTAATCATTACTTCGGCTTCAAAGATCCTCACATTTTAATCCATGGATTTTTCACTTCATCTACCGTGATCCGACATACTAGCATGCCATGGGAGTCAAATTCAGGCGCATACATTGCAACCAATCATTGAACATGCTACGTTGCGTATCAGAGAATGGTGACCATGTTTTACCTCTTTAGACGGATAAATGACGTTTCATATTGTAAAAAAACGTATTACACGCCCTCTTTTGGTGGGTTTTAAAACTTTTTTGTATCTAGAAAAAATCCCCATTGTCATCTTATGACAAATATGATGACTGTCTGATGTAGTCTTTTTGCACTATCCCTACATATTACCTACCTATTACCCCCCCCCCTATTACCTTCAAAGTGAAATTGTTTGCAATTGATTAAAAAAAACATATATGTGATTACTTACTTATGTTGCTGATATAACGAGAAATATTCCCTTAGAGGAATATGACAAAATGAGCAGTATAGAAATACCCCAAATATACTTTTAATGGAAACCGTAACCAAGAATGTCTTTTTTTTTTTTACGATCCCTTTTATTTATTGATATTCGAATCATTTTCTTGTATTTATATCGTCTTTAAAGTATTATACTATCTAACGCCATTTTTGTTCTATAATTTATTCTATTACTGTTTCAACCAATCTATAGTTCTTTTATATACTTCGACGGTAAAAAAAAAAAAAAATCTAATGGTCTTAGTTCTTGATTTTAATGCCAGATCAATTATAAGCTACTCTTTTAAAAATAGATGTAAAGAAATGTGTAGTTATGGATCAAACCATATCCAATAGCTTCTTACCCTAAATTAAATTGTATATGTCTCTGCATTTCAAAGCAGAAATACAGATGTATTTATAAACATAAAAATAAAAATATATATTACAAGAGTGGAACTTTCGTTTGCCTCATTACATACGCGAAACATATTTGTACGTGTGATTTAAAGATTTTTTTTAATGTAAAATAAAACAAGAAAGAAAAATCATGCACAAAGCATAGATTATGAAACACTTTCCAACACTAACAGAATACTTTAACAAACCATCGCTGTTTAATAAGGTATCTAAATAAACAATTCAGAAAAACACAAAACACATTTGAAAACCAGATTTCAGCAATTACCATCCACAGCCAGAAAAGTATTCCAATTCTTTTCTGCAGCCCTGTATATAATTCATATACTATTTATATATATTCTATAGTATATGAGCTACAATTTTGTTTAGTAATAAAACACATAACACAGTTGGAAAGTCGTCTTCAGCAGTTTCTACCAATAGACGGAAACGTACTTGAATTATTTTGTACAGCCCTGTATATTACCTTAAGCTTTTTATACATGACACATATTAAGCTGTAGTTTAATTCAGCCAAATACACGCTGCAATCACACTTCCAGAAATTATCATACATAGGCAGCCATGTATTCAATTTTTTGCGTGAACCTGTATATGATTTTATTTCTATTCTACAAGCCGTTCTTGGTATTCAAAATATATTTCAAGTTCAAAATGCATAACTCGATTAAAAACCCATTGTAATCAATTTACGCTAATGCACCGTAATGCTTACGATTTTTTTTTGTGTAGCCCTGTATATGATCTGTAGCATTTATACATACCTCATAGCATTCAAAAATTTAATTAAACACATGCCTTACTAAAATCCCACTAACAATTATGGCTTATAAACAATACTTAGGACACAATACTGTACCCAAAATATTTTGTGTGTCCCTGTAAATGAACGATAAATGCTATGCACATCACAAGTATCTTTTAGTAAATCTTCATTATATTTGAAAAGGCGTAACATAATTAAAATATGCTGCAAACAGTTTTTCCCTGTAAAAGAATACTTTTGTGTGGCACTGTATATGAAAGAAAAAAGCTCTACAGAAAGCATGTCTTAATGCATCTCAGACATTGATATCAATTTCATTATGTTTGTAATAGAGTAACTTGATTAAACGATTTTCCACATTAAACCATAACGTAATGGAATTCTTTTCAGTTTCCCTGTAAAATAATTACAACTGCTAGACGTACCATGTTCGATAGTAAGTATCTTGTAGTGTATTGCACTGATGTATACCAATTTCAGTGTCACATCATTAAAATGCACTGCAAAGGATTTTTCCCCGTAGACTATAATGTACCGTCATTATTTTGAGTGCCTTGTAAAAAAAGTATAAGTGCTAGACGTACCATGTTCGATAGTAAGCATCTTTTAGTGTATTTCACTGATGTATATCAATTTCAATATATTTGAAACAGTGTCACATCATCAAAATGCACTGCAAAGGAAGAAGAGGAGATTTGTTCATTCGTTCATCCATATTATTTATTTCTACATTTGTTTTACAGAGTTCCAGATTTTATTTATTCTTAGGCTAATCCTTAAAGCGCATTTCAGAATTTTATTTAAATAAACACATGAGCATATAATATATTTATTTTACACGTCAAGAATGTTTTAACTGAATATACATAGATGTAATTACATCACATAAAGTTCGTGAATTTTTTATCACTATCACTCTCTATATCATAAGTCCTAATTGAATAATACCCCTTCCCTGTTGTGACGTGACCTATTTTGCAACATTTCATTTAGAGATAATTTTGAATTAAACAATATTGCATTGATGCTTTCTTTATATAAATTTTTGAATTTTTTACCGAATGTGTAACAAAACTAAAACATCCTTACAATTTTTTCACGTTTTTATTAGGTGTACTGATTTCCCGTTAATCATATCGAATCCATATATTTTCATTCCAGTCACCTAATTATTTTTATACTTAAGTTGTGCTGTCGCAACGTGCTACATCACCTTCTTTTTCTGAAATTAATTAACGTAGAGATTTTTTTTAGAATTTACATGGTATTGAAGTTCAAGGGACCTTATAAAGGCTGGAAAATATATGCCTACAAAGCCACCATTTTTCTGCTAGCACGTAGGCCGACTATTCAGTGAAAGTGGTTATATCGACACACACCCTGTCACACGGTGTCACGCTTTGTGGATCCCCTCCCTCTCATGAAATGTGCTGTGTATCTTTATTCTTTATAAATTATAATCAATAATAATATATTCCTCAAATATCTTTATAAAATACTAGCAGATCCGCCCGGCGTTGCCCGGTCTCGTCAAAAAATAATACGAAACGCGAAATCACTCTAAAAATCGCTGCACGAAACCCTTCCTCTGGAAAAACTCTTTGTCTTTCGGAAATTAAACACAGAGATTTACCCGAAGCGGAAGTAAATTTAATACCACCCCCTCAAATGTCTGGATCATTTGATTCAAAACTGGTCAGTTTTTGGTAAAAAAAATTACCGTCAGATTTTCACAAAATTTGCATTTTCGGAACCAGAAACATAAACTGTGAGTTTCGATTCAAATAATCCAATACTTTTCTTAATACTCGAGGATAAGTGAAAATGAAACTTTTTCGTTTTCTGGGATCATCAAATCGGTAACTTTCTTTTGCGGGTGCAATAAAAATAGTTATTTTTGGCGCACGCGTAGGAAAATCTTTTAATTCCACCGCCAGGGGATGCATTTTGTTCTAAACAAATTATCCCACACGTGTCATCGCTGCCTACGATACCGTGTATAGTAGACGTGCTAGGCACGCGCTACAAAATCTTTTAATTCCAGTTTCTACCACCAGGTGGAGCATTCTGTTCTATATAAACTTCCGAACAAAAATCCGGCACTCGTTCCTGCTGCTTACGACACCGTGTAGAAGGCGTGTCGTGCACGAGCAAAAAATCTGTTAGTTCTACTATCCACCCCCAGGGAGTACCAAATCTATGTCTTAAATAATTAGCTGTATCTCAATTAGTTCATGTTATGTTGAATGAACATATTCCCGTTGAAATCGGACCCACAAAATCCGAGAAAATAAATCACCCCCTGAATATTAATATTCATAAATGGTAGTAACCAAGGGCTGAAAAAATGATACCGAAGTTTATTTAGTACCTGGGAGAACTCGTCAGAATGTCAGAAAAGATTTCGTTTGAATTGGACCATGATTAAATGCAAAATCTATTCATTACATTGTCCACCGCCAGGGGCTGCTTTCTGTTCTAAACAAACCTCTTTCCGAACAAAACTCCGGCACATGTCCCTCCTGCTTATGACAACGTATAGAAGGCATTCTGTGCTCGCGCAGAAAATCGCTTAGTTCCTCTTTCCACCGCCAAAATCCAGGCGCCAAATCTATGTCTTAATTAGTTATCTATGCCGAAATTAGTTCATGTTAAGTTGAATGAATAAATTGTCGTTGAAATCGTGCCCTTTGTTTGAATCGGACAAATTTTAAATGCAAAATCGTTTAGTTCCACTTTTCACCGCTAGGGGTGCACTCAGTTCTAAATAAAACTCTTTCCGAATGAAACTCCGGCTCATGTCCCTGCTACCTATGACACCGTATACCAGGCGTACTGTGCACGCGCTGCAAAATATTTTAGTTCCATTTTCTACCTCCAGGTGGCGCTAAATCTGTATCTTAATTAATATCTATACCTTAATTAGTTCGTGTTAAGTTGAATGAACTAATTCTCATTAAAATTGGGCCCATAGAACCCGAGAAAATATCCCTCCCTGGTCATTAATGTTCACAAATAGTGGTAACCAATGGCTGAAATAAATTATACCACAGTTTATCTAGTATCTGGGGACCTGAGAATAGGTTTCGTTTGATTCGGACTAAAATAATTAAATAGTTCTGATTTTGAAGGCGGGGGGGGGGAGTTTCGATCAGAATGTTAACGCGATATTTAAACTACAACCAAACACTCACCTCCAACCCCCCCCCCCCACACACACACACACAGAATTTAACCTACGACGTTACAAAATTAGGAATTATCATTAACTTTCTAAATAGAAACTAAATTACTTTTTTTTTATTTACAAAAACAGTAAGTTAATTTCTGAAATCAAACACATAAATGACGGATACATGAGAAAACTCTAAAAATCACATAAAACAAATCGCGAAAATTCCCAACTCGCTGTTCGAATTGTAATCAGCTGACGACCTTTTCATTTGCCAATCACATCTGCCCGGTTGACTTCCAGCTGTGCCTACAGTTCTATCTGCTACCAATCACAACTGCGCTCCAATGGTGTTTGACTTGTAGTGGGCGATTTGTGACGACATTTGAAACAAAAAATGCGGCAAAACATGAAAAAAAAATAAAAAAAACGCATAAATGAAATAAAAATAAAAAAATTAATAAAAAAATCGGGATAATAAATAATCCACCCTTCCCTTTTAAAATTCTGATTTTTTATCTGTAAAGAATTATCAACTTTCTGCAAGTGCGTATCTGAGGCTCAAATGGAAGCAATCACCAAACCAATCAAGCATTCAGGTTAAAAATACTTAGTATAAAAAAAAATTGCCAAAAAATCAAAAATCGCTGTACGAATATCGCATAAACTTTATTGAAAAGAGAATAAAATGTACTGTATTGGGCTATAAGATTGGAACCAGATTCCGGTTACTAATGTGGGTAAATCGCAGCAAAACGTCATAAAACACTAAAAATCGCATTTTTAAAATCATGATTTTTTACCTGTAAAGAATTGTCAACTTTCTCCAAGCTAAAAAAAAAAAAAATGACGATTCTGAACGTATCTGAGGCTGAAATGGAAGCGCAATCACCGAACCAATCAAGCATTCTGGCAAAATTTCTTAGTGTCAAAGGAAAAAAATTCGCCCAAAATTCAAAAATCGCTCTACGAATTTCGCATAGACTTTATTAAAACGAGGATAAAATTTACTATATTGGGCTAGGATATTGGAACCGGATTCCCGTTAATAATGTGAAAAAACACTAAAAGTCGTATTAAAAATTAAATTAAAAATAATCTATTCAAAAATTCCAAAATCTAGCTTCGAGATGCAAAGAGGTACCTTCCCACCAAATTCTGTATCTCTGCGTGCAGCAGTCTCTTCAGAACACAGCAGAGAAACACACAGGCACACACACAAACTTCCTTCTTTATTATAGTTGGGGATACCATTCATAAAATACAGGGTGAGCTCAAAGTCTTGCCCTGATTATAAATATTTATTGTGCGAAAAATATTATATTTAAGCATATGGATGATTGGATACATTGTAAGTACTCTTATAAAGTTTTTAATAAAGCCACATACTTGATCAAATTTCCACATGTGCCCCCTTGGTAGCTCAAAGAATGTCAACGCGATATTCTAGTTCTCGTCATGCGTTGGCTTCAATCAGGGATTAATTATCAGCAAGATGGAGCACCCCTCACTAGGTTCTATAATTCATGAATTCCAAGACTAAAAGATTCCTGGCCGGTGGATTGAAAGGGATGAACCAACGCCATGGCCTCAACGATCTCCTGACATTACTCCTCTTAATTTTTTGTTTTGGGGCTATATCAAGGACAGAATCGTTTCCACACAAGTTTCTGACGTTGATGAACTGAAGACTAGGATAAAAGATGCTGTGTGTACTGTTACAGACGAGCAGAACATTTTACCTAACACTTGGCGAGAACTAGAATACCACGTTGACACTCTCTGAGCTACCAACAGGGCACACGTTGAAATTTTATTAAATATGCATTATGTTGTCTTATTCAAAAGTTTATAACAGTACTTACGGTGTATCTTAACAACCATTTCTCTAATTATACTAGTTTTCGCAAAAAGTAAATATTTATATTTAGGGCAAGTATTTGTGCTCAACCTATACAATAAGTCATAATCAATAACATAAGTCATAATCATACAATAAGTCATAGTAAACTATCATTCTGCAACAAATGCCAATTGAAATTCTCAAATTCTATTGAAATTGCACTATTCTAACGATATTTTAACATACAGATATTATGGAGGATGAAATTAAAAGAACAATAACGTATATATCATATTATGGCTTTTTATTCCATTTAAGTTTGATCCAGCGTAATATGTAGCTGGTAGAGTTTTTGATTTTTAATTATATAAAAAACTCAAAAGGGATAAATTTTAAATTATAGCGTTGTTGTATCAAATGTGCGGCATAATAGAATTCCATAAAGTTTCATCCTGAAGCTTTAACAAAAATGAAATAAGGAATATTTTACAATGCTTTTGTCTATAGATCGACATATTGGGTATGTCCATTGTAATGGAAATTTAAAAGATATAACCTTTCAAATAATCTACTCGACAAAATTCAACACATTTAGGGGCAAGTATTTCTGTTGCTGAAATGTTTAACACTCACTAGAATTTTCGAACAATTTCATTTGAAAATAAATAAATGCAATTTTAAATAATTTTTTCACGTAAATTTGAAAAAACAAAATTGTATATAAAAATTCTGGTACGATTTTTGATTAAAATTAAGTGGTTTAAAAAATAACCACCGCCTTTTAACCTCTTCGGTGGCAAAGTACTTGTATTAGTAAAATGCTGAAAATGATTGATTGACACCAGAACTTACAAACAAATTTTTTTGAAAATTAGTAAAAGTTTTCATTACTTACTTAATAAAAGGAAAATTTCCATTCCAAAATTCAGGTGTCAATACACTGAATTTTAGGCACTTAGGGATTAAAATTATGTGGTCCAAAAATGAACCACCAACCTTCAAGTTGTTAAAGGGTTAATCTATTAAATCTCAAATTGCAGGTGTTTTCTTAACCTTGTATACTATTAATAAAACTTATACTATTAATAAAACTAGATTTTACTTTTCCTACAAAATACTTACCTCGATCAAATTTAGAAAACACAAGAAAACAGTCGAAGCTAATTTTTAAGTGGTTATTTTCTCAATCAATTACATACTTGTAGCTTATTTTCGCTTGTTAAAATATGTTATATGGAATATTTGCAACAAAAACACAAGGAAGGAAGGATTGCATTTATTTATATTCTTTTTATAAGAATTGAGATATTACAAACGCAGTAAATTTTGTTAGTTAATTTAATTATTCATGTAAATATTTTACAAAAAAAAAACCATTCAATCAGTTTTAATGAAAATACTTATCTATATCATATTATTATGATATAAATTTTCTAATAAATTTTCTGACATATTGAAATTCATATATATCACCGAAGATCACTCCAAGATGCTTACTATATAATATGATGTACATAGCATTCATCGTTCTTTTACAGGGACACACAAAAGAATTCGGTTACACTATAATGTATTAACAATAATTGCCGAGAGTGTGTTTTCAGTTGTGTTACATGTTTCTAAATATAATTTTTTTTTTTTTTTTTTTTTTTTTTTTTTGCTTATTACTTGGTGGTATATATAATTTCTATCGATCTTATACAGAACTGTACAGAAGCTCTCGAGTACATCTCCGTTTATTGGCGGAAATTGCTAAAGATGTATATTTTCAACTGCGCTATGTGTTTTCTAGCTGTACTAAATTTTAGGATACTATGTAGTATATAGAGATCATATACAGTACTGTACAAAATAATTTGAATATTTTTCCGGCTATTGATGGAAATTGATGTAATTAAGATTTCAAATGTTTTATGAGTTTTTCAAATTGTAAATGACGTCCTCATTACATTTGATTCTTATTGTTTTTGAAACTAACTTTCTATTTTTTCAAAAAAATTTCGGTGCTTTACTCGGGAAGAAAAAAAATAAACAATAAATGGAATAATTTAAAATATTTAATGTTAACTATTCTTAAAGTTTTTTTTTCCTCTCTTTAAATCTAGTATAGTTATTTTGGGTATCGGTGAAGTTTTTATATATTATTTATTTCTATTTTTAATTAAGCTTTCATAACTTGTTTCCAATCAAATTTCTTGCTTGATTTGTTGGATTTCACATAAAATTATTGCTGGGCTCGAACATAATTAGTGTTTAGTTGTTTTTAGCAACTAACCTTGGCAAAACTCTCATGGAGGTCATTTAGCCCCAGTTCTCCAGCCTTTTGTTTTCTTAGTACAGTGTATGCATTGAAATAGGGTGTGTAGGCTAATGGGTTTAATATATATATTTTTTTTTTAATCAATCTTCGATGTATGGTAATACTTAATGTATTATGGTTTATAGCAGTTTTTCTTTTTTTTAGAACTTAATTTAAATTGAATTGTGGGTCTCGTTTCAGGTACATGTCGATTATATTTATAATTGAGTTTTTAACATTCACGTCCAATGAAATTCAAACATTTAATTCTTCAGAGTTTTTAAACAATTATAATTAAGCTCTTCCCTGTTTTGTCTTAGTTAGACAGTATTTTTTTACCCAATAGCATTGGGGGTATTTTATTTGGCTAACATAACTTATATAATAATTATAACTATTAATTCTCTTATAGCTTATAACGTAAGACTTTTTTCCTTTCTGTATATCTTTTTCAAAAGATTTAAAGCCACTATTTATAAGAAAATCATAAAAATCCATTGTAAAAAATCAATTCATTAATTACTATTAAAAATTCCGCAACCAGATTAATTGCCTCAATTTCCGAGTAATGATGATTTGAATTCCTAAAAATCAACTCTCAGGCACCGTCCTACTTAAAATAATTCTATAATTAATTAAATAATTAAAATAAATTAAAATAAAGTTAAATAACTCTAAAAAAGAAAGAAAAAAATCTTCACCACAACTTCACATGGAGCCTAACACGCTCCATTTTCATTGGATTCATTTTTATTTATTTCAATTAAGGTAGATTACACCGGGGGCCAAAGTTTTTAATTAATTTGAGTATTATATGTATGGTTAGGTTTTTATTCACTCGTTGTAATATGTGTTTGGAAAAGTCTTGTTCTCCACTTTCTATTGGTCTATCTAAAATTCTCGTCTTTTTTCAGTCTTTTTAGCACTTTCCAACCTAGTTGAAAAGTGCTTATGACTTCGGTTTGTCTGGCCGTCTGCCGTCTGGCCGTCTGGCCGTCTGGCCGTCTGGCCGTCTGCCGTCTGGCCGTCTGCCGTCTGTCCGTGCTCTAACTCCCGTAAATATGCTCGGATTGCTCTGCAATTTTTATATGTTATTGTCGTTATCTATAGCATGTTCCCTATTTCAACGGAAGTGTGTAGCACTTATAGTTTTTTTACAGGGACACTCAAAAGAATTCCGTTACATTGCGGTCTATGGGGAAAAATCATTTGCGGTTTATTTAAATAATGTTTCACTATTTTAAACGCATTGTAATTTATATATATTACTAAGGTGCATTAGAAGAAGCTTTTTTTTTTTTTTTTTTAATACCGCTAACCAGGCCCCTACCTGCCCGGCATGAATGCCTAGCTTAACGGGTTAGTACCTGGGTGCGGGGCGGAAATCGCCTGATCACAGCATGGCTGTGATCCACCTGACTATTGATTTGTTCACATCGCTGCTGTGCTTGCTCTCTTGTGATTTGCTACCGCTATCTTTGTTTGCCGGTTCAAGGTTTCTGTTTAACTTTGTTGAATTGACAGATTTAATAGGTCTCGTAATTTAGAACCTTAATCAGGTGACGAGACCCTCACCTGACTAGGCACCCCCAGAGGTATTATTCACAGGTAACTTGGAGGGCTTTGCACCCACGACGGATTTTACATGCACCAGGTGCCATTAGCGTACATAGATTTACATATTTACCATGTCTGTTGGCTTGTCACGTTCATGGTGGGTTGTCGCTGTAGTGTTTATCGCCTCTTTTATGGGCTGATTTCCCTTCTTGTTGTATTTGTCTCTGTCAAGGCTTTTTGGCGTTTTTATAGGCTCGCCCCTGTTGTGGGTTGTTTTTTGTCTATCATTCATTGGTTTTTTGTCTCTTTCTTGATATATTTTTACCTCTAGCTTGTGCTAGAGCTGGTTTTCCCATTTTGAATCTTGGTCTTCTTTCGAGAGTTTCACTGGTTATTATGTCACTATCGTGGGTTTTGTCACGTTGTAACATTTGTTACTGGTGGTTGTCACATTGTAACTTTTGTTACTGGTGGTTGTCACATTGTAACTTTTGTTACTGGTGGTTGTCACATTGTAACTTTTGTTACTGGTGATTGTCACATTGTAACTTTTGTTACTGGTGGTTGTCACATTGTAACTTCTGTTACTGGTGGTTGTCACATTTCTGGATGTTGCACACTCATTTTTGTTGTCTTTGTCACTTTATCTCACCCAAGCATTGGGGATTTTGATTTTTTTTCCCTTCGTGAATACGCTTTTTGCGATCAGTCCATTGAATCCTAATGGCTGTTATCACTGCTTTTGAATTTTGTGCAATTTGTTGATTTGTTGTTTGAGAAACTTGTCGCACTAATGGAGTGGGGCTTGTTCCGTGGCCGTTAGTCCGTCATGTATCTATGAGGCTGTATTCACTTGATTTGACACTGTTTTTTTCCCCATTAACTTTCTTTGGCAGGTGTGCTTTGTGCATTCACCATTTAATTATTTTGTTCACTTTTTGTTGGCTATTTGCCTTCATCAGTTGGTGAAATTCAGTCCGTCACAGATGACTTCCACTTCTCACTAGTGCTGAAAAAAATCGATTTTTTTTTGGTGTAGCAAAGAGGTTCCATTGCTACTTTTTTTTTTTTTTTTTTTTTTTTTTTTTAATTTTTAATTTTTAAAGATATATTAGAAAATATACTTACCAAATGGATGGCTTTTGAGAGTGGGATATGCTTTTGAGGAATCTCGCTGCTGGGAAGGTGTATTTATTGTGATATGAGATCGATGTTTTCTACTAACCATCTCATCACTGCTCTTCCTTTTGTTTGTACTTGTTTGTTGTTCGCTAACTGGTTGTGCCATATTTTTTCGTTGTTCGGTGTGATGTGGATCAGATGTAGTGTTTGGGTTAGTGGGCAGTCTGTTAGATAGTGTTTGGGGGTTCCCAACTCCCCGCATGAGCAGTTTGGTGCGTCTTTGCGCTTAAACCTGTGTAAGTAGTCCGGGAATGCTCCGTGACTCGTGTAAATTTGACTTAGTAGATTGCAGCTGATGATTCTGCGAGAATCTACTTTTGGGAAGTATTCATATGTCTTCCTGCCCGTTTCCCCATAATCCCACTCGAACTGCCATTGTTTGATAGTGAGTTCTTTTAGTTTTCTTTTTAAGTTTGATATCGGTCTTTCTAGATGGTATGGAATTTCTTTACTTTGGTTTTCTGCAGCCTTTTTTGCTAATTCGTCGGCATCCTCGTTTCCTTGGATACCCACATGTGCTTTGACCCAGCTAATTTTGAATTTATTGTTTGAGTCTTTTACTGTTTTTTGTATTGTATCGATTAATTTTACTACATTGAAGGGTTTACTGAGTGATTGGATGGCTGACATGCAGTCCGAGCGAATGCTGTATTCCTTCCCTGTGCTATTTCCCCATTCTGCTGCTTTTAGTATAGCCAGTAGTTCGGCTTGGAAAACACTGTTGTACTTCCTTAATGGAGCTGACCATGTTTTTATTTTTTGTTCATTTTTGAAAGCTACGAATGCCGAACCCGTAGCGCCTGTTTCCAATTTTGAACCGTCCGTATATATTACTATGTCCTTGTAATTATGGCCTATTCTTGGTTCTATGGTGTCCGCGGGATGTGTTTCCCATACATTAATCTTTTTTATATAGTCTGTATGGTGGATAGTGGTTCCGTGTATTTCTGTCGTTTCTCTTAAACGAGATATTGTGCCGTATTCTAACTCGTATTTAACTTGGAGGTGAATTGGAATCAGGCCAGCAAGTACCTGAAGGGCCGCTGTTGGGGCAGTTTTATATGCCCTAACTATAGCCAGCAAAAAATGCCTTTGGCATGTTGTTAGTACTTGTTTACTTCTTTGGTTTAGCTTATGTCCCCATATTGAGGCTGCGTAAGTCAGTGTTTTCTCAGCTACTGTTCTATACCATATTTTTAAGATGCTTGGTTTCAATCCCCAACCCCGTTTGGCCATTTGTCCCATCATCCAAAACGCTTTCCTTACTTTGGCTGTTTGTGCTTGGCAGTGTGTTTCCCAATTTAGGTTTTTATGTATGATTACACCTAGATACTTAATGTTTTCTTTTCCTTCAAATTCCCTTTCTTTGAATTTAATTCCTTCAATTTTATATGTGTCTGCTGTTGGTAGGTTTCTTGTGTGTGTTCTATTAAGGTACAGTAGTTCTGTTTTGTCCCAATTAAGCGTTAGGTTATTTTCCGTTACCCATTCATAAAATTCTTTTATTATTTTGTTTGCTAGTTTTACTAATTGTTCTTTTGTTTTTGCTTTTATTATTAAAATAAAGTCGTCTGCGAAGGCCTGTATTCTTACATTTTTACCCCAGTTTTTCTTTAGGGCTGTATCTGCTATTAGCAGCCACAGCAGTGGTCCCAGACAGCTGCCTTGTGGACAGCCGCCAAATGTTTGTTTTGTTACTTTAATGCCGTTTTCTTCTAAGGATACGTATCTATCTTCTAAAAAGCTTAGAAGAAGCTTAATATGGAACAGGGTGTGCATAGCATTTATAGTTACTTTACAGGGACAGTAAAAAGAATTCCGTTACATTACGTCTATGGAGAAAAATCGTCTGCGGTTTATTTAAATAATGTTTCACTATTTTAAACGCATTGAAATTTATATAGATCACTAAGGTGCATTACAAGAGACTTACTACGGAATATCGTGTGTATAGCAGTCATCGTTCATTTACAGGGACACGCAAAAGAATTATCTACTGTCTGTTAACAATAATTCCTGGAAGTGTGTTTTAAGTTATTGAACGCGATTTTAATTTTAACTTGCTTTTTGTCTATTATGTGGTGTGTATAAATTCTGTAGATCCTATACAGGGCAGCACAAAAGTTCGCGAACACATTTCTGTTTATTGACAAACTCCAGACGCAGAATTTTAAACTGTGCTACGCGTTTCCTAACTGAACTAAAATTATCATCCTATGTAGCATATATACAAATCTATAGATCCTATACAGGGCTGAATAAAAGTATTCGGATATTTTTCCGAATATTGTATATGTTGGAAATTCCTGAAATTATGTTTTTAAATATGTTATGCGTTTTCTAAATTGTTTACTTAGATGTTAGCTTTTAGCTTATCAAACGGTATGATTTGTAAAATTATTTTGGAAGCGTTGGAAAGTGCTATATAATCTATGCTTGACGCATGATTTTTCGTTCTTGTTCTATTTTGGTGAAGTTTTTCCTACTTCCTATCTTTTCTCCCCTTCAATTTTTTTCTGTCATGACTCGGTTATTCGTACGCAGAGTTGCCAAGTCTCCGGCTTTTTGCCCACCAGTAATTGTTTAGAGAAAATGTTGTTCTTTCAAATCACAGAGTGCTAAAATTAAATAAAACAACATTTTTTGTACAAAAATACTGGTATCTAAAAACCGGAGCCTTGGCAGGTCTGCGTAGGTGTACAAGTCCATCGATTTTTCATCGGCAACACGCTTAAACAAGCTAAAATCATCAATCTCAAGTGCAGACTGGATACATAGCACAGAGATGCCCTCAAGTGAGTCTAATTTTCTATGTAAAATTTTGAACCCATTACAGTGAAACTTCTTTTAAAGGCCACCCATATTCAAGAGCCACCTCTATTAAGGGCCAATATTGTTAGGAACGAAAATTTTTCCCATAGACATAATGTTAATTTTACTCCTATTAGGGGCCGACCCTACCCCTCATAAAGGCCATTTTTTTTCACATGTGCCTTAAATCCTAAACAGGTTCAAGTTTCGAAAGCTGGTGAAATTAAATATGATCCAGATTCAGATAAATATGAAAATGTGGTTGAATGCTACGAGGATTTATCAGAAGATTAGGAGAAAAGAATTATAGATGAAATCGATACAGGTAAAACATAAAAAATTATTGTTTTAAACTTTTAAAAAAGTGTTATTTTTTTTAACTTATTTTTTTTTTAATTTCAGGAGTTCAATCTGATAATGATAATGAGTCTGCAGCTGTGAATAGATCCTGTTAGAAAACGCTAACAGAAATAAATAAACTAATATCTCATTCTAAGGCATTAATAAATTATGCAAATTTTAGTAATTTGTTCCATAAAGTAAAAGAATCATTAGAAACTAAAATTGTCTGCGAAAAAATTATGAAAAGTAAACAGACTTCAATAGAAAATTTTTTCAATCATGTATAGAGTTTAAAAATGTTAATAAACAGTTTTTTCACCTATATAGGTTTTGATTTCCTTATTTTAGTTTTTTTGTCAGCCCTATTCAAAGGCCACCCCTCATAAGGACCAATTTTCAATGGAACGGCAGGTGGCCCTTACAGAGAGGTTTCACTGTACTTCATTTTTCGCATCTAGCCTTCGCTTTGAGTTTTATTATTTTTATTAATATTATGTATCGTTTTCACGGGTGTAAGTTATATTTAATAGTTTATATGTTTCATTTCTTTCGATATTAATTGTTTGAATCTTGTCAATTGCAATTTCAGGTAGATTACTCAAAATTATTTAATGCTTAAAATAAGTTTTTATTCTCAGTAATAAAATAGTAAAATATTAATTCAGGCATTGGATTCTGGAATTTTTTCCACTACACTTTCCTTCTGGGTGCACTTGATTTGCCAATTCATTTCTGATTTTAGTATTATTGCATTCGTTTTTGTACATATTATTTCTTTTAATATTTTTGCACATTTTTTGTAAATAAATGTATTAATACATTTATGTCTATTAATCGAGTGCATCATCTTGTATATATTTCAATATTGATAGGTACTGATTATTACTTTTTAAAACAGTGTGTACTATTTGTACGTAATGTTTTGATGGCCCCTTTTCTAGTTTGGCTGTTTTTATCTATCTTTATCATATTTTTTTTTTCATTTTATTTCATTTATCAAAAATGTCCCCATTTCTTCTAGAATTATTTTATCTTAGTCATTTTCGGTAGTTACGACTACCGGTCTTTCCTATTACCTTTCTGTATCCCTTTTCATCCAAGACATATAGACGGCTCTAGTGATGCTCCTTTCCCTCTTAAGTTTGATATTATTTTTTTATAAATTGAGTTTTAACTATCATTTTCTGTTTTAAGTAAACTCCCAATTAAATGTTGCCTTCCCTATAAAGATAAGACTAATTGCTACCTAAAAACGAATATGTCACACCGCAAATCAACGCCAGTGAAATCTCAAACTGTTCTCAATTAGAGAGTATGTCTGCAGAAGAGATTTTAAATAAATATCACACAATCCGTAAAAGTAGAGAAAGAGGAAGCTCGACTGAGGCACAATGGCATAAGGACTATCTCATAGAAAGAATACGTCAGTTAGAAGGAACTATTAAAGAATAAATCAAACAAATAGAAAATGTTAATGGAAGAATAACAAACCTCAAAAAATTAAATGCACAATTAAGGTAATGCAACTCAGTAAGGGAACAGCATGTAGATAAAGTAGAGGAGAAAGAAAAATCCCATGTAACAACATATGATATACCATTAGCCGCAGAAGTCGAAACAAATTAAAATAACAAATTAATAGAGAAAGAAGAACGAAATAGACAGACAAAATGCAGAAATTAAGATAAAAGCGGCGATCATTAGAGAACTTCATTCAAAAGTGGTAGTCCTGGAGGCTCAATTGGCAGAATGGAAAGAAGGAGAGGAAAGAAGAGTACAGGACGGAACAAGACGAGCAGAATTAATGAATGGAAATGCAATGCCATTGAATTATGCACAACTTCAAAAAAGAAATGAATTATTGGTAAAAACTATTGAAGAAAATGAAGAAACTATACGTCAAACAACGGATGAAATAGCCACAATTATGGAAATGTACAAAACAATAAGATAAAACTTAATAACCCCAAGAGATAAAAGAGAATCCCACACAGTAGATTAAAATTAGTCCAACCGTACTCAGATGTTTCACCTATTCATTCCGATGCTAAAACTGTACCAAATCAAGAACCGCGCTTCTCCAAATCAGCAATCCTAATTCAAAGAAAACTTTCTACAAGGACACCTATGCTTAAAATTCGAGATATAATAAACAGAGAATTATGAGCTACAGATGATCTGCCCAAAATCTACTGTACTGTTTCCCGTGATAGAACAACCTTAATGGGACGATCTGACACTGATGTTGAAGTCGATTAATATTCGATAAGATCGATGAAAACAAGAATATTCAAGATCTAATAGAATCAAAACTGGTAGTAGAAAAAAAAAGAAGATCATAATTCTGGGTATCCCAAAAGAATTATCACAGGAAGAAATCTTAAAGAAAATCAGCATTGAATTGAACCATGAAGTTACTCAAAATCTTATCGAAGGATACACAAAAAACATGTAGATTAGTCTTGGTGTTGGAAGAACACCTAGTACTTAAATTATTGAATCAAATTCGTCTATTGATCGGTTTCCTGTCATGAAAAGTGCACGCCACTAATAAGGTGTGAACGTTACCAATTATTTGATCATAGCAAGGACAGTTGTCGAAGAAAAGAAATTTGTTCATTTTGTATGAAAAGTTACAATTCATTCTTCTGTATCTATAAAAATAATACAAATCTTCACAAATGCATATATAACCGCAGTTCAGGCTCTTATCAATATTATGTTTTTCAAGACCTCTACTCCTACAGAAATCGTTCGTTAAATCGTTTTTCGTCTTCCCATCAACAAACGTATCTTCACAAATCAGTCAAAATTCTCCTTCAATGGATCTTTTAAAATAGCTCAGTTAAATCTGCAGAAGATTCGATCAGCGTCTGATTCGCTCTTTACTACTCTTTTTCAATAACAATATTCCATAGGCTGTCTACAGGACTGCGCGTTAACCAACAACAGACCACATGGACTATCATCCTCGACTCCTTATTACTCATCAATATCTAAGAACTGCTTCATAATAATATTAGACCCAAATATCCAAAATATAAGAGTGCAAACGCATAACCATTCAGTATTCGTCAATATCCTAACTTCAGATGGACAAATAGCAATAGGTACGCAATACACATACACACCTCCTTCCGCAATACACACCTCCGACTTACAGGATAATCTTATCGCCTAGGCTAACAGAAGAGTTATGTCCACGAAATTCCTGTTATTGGTTGACCTAAATGACCACAGTCCATTGTGGGGCCATCCCACTGACGAAGATAGATGTCAGCATTTAATAAATCATATGAGCGCACAACATCTTATAATTGTAAATGACCCATACTGTTCGCCAACTTTTGAAACAACACATCTAAAGGGTTGGCCGGAGGTATCTATATCATCTCTAAAACTATTTCCTTTAACTTCAACAAGGGCAGTTGACGATGACTTAGACTATGGAGATCACCGTCTAATAACAATGCTTTCGACATCCATTCCTAAAATACCACAAAGAAGATACAGAACGAAGAACATGTCTTTTCAGACGTTTAATGTAGAATTGTTCAAGAAAATAGAAGAATATGATTTTCACTTTAAACAGGTAAACACCACAGAAGACTTTCATAATCGCTATGATCTATTTTTGAAAATAATCCAAGACCTCTGCAAAAAATACTTCAAAAAACGGAAAAGTACTTATACGCCAAAACTCACATGGTGGTCCAATGATCTCCGTAAACAACATAACTATGTTCGAGCTCTGGGACACAGGTCTAAGATCGAAGACCCAAGACTACCATAATAAATATAAAAGCGAAAGAGCTATTTACAGGAAAAAAATTCAAGCCGTCAAAAGGTAAGCATGGTTAAAATTCTGCAGTAGAGCAAGAGAACCAGATGGAAAGCTGAAGAAAATTGCATTCGGAGAATACTCTCAAACTTCTTTTCAACAACTCAAACAAAACAAATTTTTTATCAGGAATTAACAGAACAATCAAATAACTATCAAATTGGTTCCTCGAATAAACCAGATTCTCAACATTTCACTGCAGTCCCAATAGTTCCTAAATTTACACTCCAGTAATTGAGCTTAGAGAAAACTCCTTTCAGAAAGACAAGGCGCCGGGAAATACGATATAGACCATTACTTCCTAAGGAACCTATTCAAGAAAATAAGCAACCACTTACTTAATATGTATAATTCATTATTGAAGCTGAACTACTTTCCAGACCCATGGAAAATATGTGAAATAGTCTATTTTTTAACGAATAATAAACCTCCAACAGAATATTCCACATACAGACGAAAAATGCTACTCTCCTCCCAATCGTCGGAAAAGTTTACGAAAATCTACTTATAAAACGTATTAATCATTCTCTAAACACCTCACTAGAACAATTCAAGTCACAACATGGATTTATAGAGGAAAAATCACCAAGACAGCATTTCAAGAAGTATTCTCGCACATAGGCATCCTAACCGAAGAAAATAAATATATTTCTCTGATATCATTGGATTTCAGCAACGCTTTTGATAATCTTTCTTGGACAACTACCCAACAAGAGTTGCAAAATTTGTCCATAGACCAATCATACCAAATATTATACTTTCATTTTTAACGAGTCGTGGTGCTTACCCCATCTGGCAATCCGAAAAAAAGACACTGGTTTTCTCGTGGAATCTCACAGGGTTCGTGCCTTGGCCCTTTCTTATGGAGAATATTTATGAATGGTTTGATGAAGATTTTCCGAAGACTCGGTATAATAGCAATTCCATATGCGGATGACCTACTACTCATTTAGGGTGGTGTACTCGCCTATGGATTTTTTTTCTCCAAATCAAAATGGTGCGGTGTGGGAAAGTTGCTCTATCATATACTCATTCTGTATATAAAATATCTTTGAAAAATATTAATATTAAAAACTGCCCCAAGGTCATTGAATATTGAGAAAAAACGTAAAAGTTGTGTATTTTTCATTTTTTTCCTCAAATATACAAACTATTAATATTAATTTAATTTAAAAGGATGATCATCGAATAATTATTATTATTATTATAAAAATTATGTAATATTTATATCAAATTCGCTTTTATTATACTAACTCAACGACTATACTTTTTTTAAATATATAAAATTTGGGTAATTGTAATTGTTTTATATTTTTTACTTAACCTATGTAAGAAAATACAATTTCAAATTATTTTTAAAGAACTATAGTAATAAGGTAAAAATAATTTACTATTACAATTTACAAGCAATGGAGTTACCATTTTATAGTAGTCCATACTGTTTTTTGGTTTCAGAAAGTAGCATTTTTTTCCGAGACTCCAAACACGTTTTATTGAATCCATCGCGTCTCAAAGGACTACAAACAGCAGAAGAAGCCTCCGTAACAAGTTTCACACATATTTCAGTGGCTTGACTGTGAAAAGGGAATAGTTTGATCTTAGGTCAGATGTTTTCATCTATTGCCTTTGGATTTTGGATACACTTTGTAAGAATGTCATGATATAAGAACTTAGTTAATAGTGGTCCTGTTACGGTCACTTCATCTCAATTTATAAAATCGATATCGTCTTTGGCTTCAAAATTGATGTCAGGTAACTTGAACGACGTAAAGAAATTTCTTGACTCGTGAGATTTTATTATTCTGCGTAGTGCCAGCACTCTTACATAGTCCCAATCGTCAGCCAACATGGCAATCAAAATATTTTCCAGTTGACAAAAATAACCATTTCGTTGAAATACAGGATCTATTATTGTTTGTAATTCTTTTGGTAAATATCTTAATAACATAATTGTTTGATGCAAATGCTTAGCTCCGTAAATGCATGAAGGATTAGTTTTAATTTGAAAACATAAAGTTGAATTAACAAATTTTCTGACGGTTCACTTGAAGAAAAGTATAGCCTAAGAATTCTATTTGCCACTGTAAGCCACCTAGAATACACAATTTTACCGGGATTTCTTTTATACAATTTTTCGGGATACAATCCCGAAGAAATTGCTTCACATATCTCAAGCAAATAGAGTTGTTCCGTGCTTAAATCCTTTTTATTAGTAATTTCTGGCAAAGTACAGCTTATTCTCTTATAATGTACAAGAGGAAGAAGTTCACAATCTTTTAGAGATTTGCCAATAGATCCTGCAAAACTTTGAGGCCCATTTGTTGTACCGTCAAGATGTTCGAAAAAATGGCGCAAGATAAGCTCATTGGCATGTATTTGGCAAAGAAGCCATTGAAGTGGCTTTCCTTCTTTTTCTTCTAGAAATCGTATGACAGCTCCTTTGTAACCCGTGTTAACTGTAGTTCCATCACAGCCAATTGCAACAAGCTTACTGGTATCAATATTTTTTGTAGTTAAAAATTTTTTGATTTCTTCACTTAAAATTAAAGCCTTTCCAGATTGTAACGAAAGGTGCCCCAAATACTCAGAACCTGGTTCATTTGTTAAACTTATATGTTCCTCTAATATAACTTTTCGACGTGTGTCTTCCATGATAAGAGTTTTGTCCTGACGGCCATCAAAATATAAACCAAACTGATCGGTTTCTAAATATACGGACATATTGTTTAAAATGGATCTATCTTTTTGTCATGCTCGTCTAATTTTACTTCTGTCCACAACATTTGATAAGTTACTCCCGGATATCAAACCAATGTCTTGGAGAGTAGCAGAAACACTCGCTGCTCCAGCTCTGTCGGAAATACCATATCTGTCCAAAGTTTTAGCGATCACGAGAAATTCTTTATCCTGAACGAGAACAGTATCATTCTTTGACGATATACTAGTACATGGCTCATTTTTTTGCATAGTTTAGATAGACAACATTTTGTAGTCATTTGTCTTTTACTAGTACCGGCTATGGCTAATGGAATAATTTCAGCTTTTGTTTTATCTTCAAAAACATTCCTTTTTCTCTTTTTGTTATGACAGCAAGGTTTTGTTTGTCGTCTTCATATCGATGCCGCCAGTAGCCATATTTCGGTTGGTACGTTGATCAAGCAGAAAATTTCTTTCTCTTGCTGGTATTTTTTTCATTTTCTCGCAGTTACAAGACCCACCCAAAACATTTACACTTGCCGACGCAATATCAAAAGGGGACTTTGCTTCTTCTTTGAATATTTTAATTCTCTCACGATACTTGCAATCATCTTTTCTAGACGCATAAGGTTTTAATAAGTTTCGAAACTTATCAAGAAATGGTATTATTTTTTGAAATACAGTACGATGGTCTATAATTGGAATCGAAGACAATTCCAACAGTTTCACGACTTTCTCGGCAACTTCCAAGCACGTGTCACTAACAAGATTTCTGTATAGTTTTTGATGTTATTTGCCACGATACGTCCATAAAAAACACAACATTCCATCTTCATATGTCAGCAAAACATTAGGCGATAAATCACGTCCTAAACCGAATACTGGGCACGTTGTATCAGTCCTCAACATTAACAATGACATCACTTAACTTTTTAGAATAAAATAATTTCAACTTTTATCAGTCAACAGCAACACACGTCTCTTTGAACTCATAGTTCTTACGATAATAAAGTTATGCTGCGGATAGCGGATTGCAGATAACAGATTAGAAAAAAAGCGCGAAAGTTTTACAGACATTGCGGCGCCCAAATGATAGTAATCGCCACAGAAGGCGTCGACTTCTGTTTCGCTGGAGAAAATGGGGCAACCTTCCGGAATCCGGACGTCACAGAAATTGAATAGTGGCTGTAAGAGTTTCTTTTTTTTCGTTTTAACGAAAAATATGTTTTTAGGTAATCTTGCATATTGCATATTTGCGTAATACCTTGACAATAAATATAAAATAACGATAATTTAAAGACCATACCTTAGATTAAATTATTTTTATAATACAGTTTTAAAACAGTTTTTAAAAACAAAAAAAAACAGTAAAATCATCTTAAAAAAAATTAGTAATTTTAATGCTTGTAAATTGTAATAATAAATTATTTTTTCTTGTTATTCTTCATCTTCAAGTATAATTTAAAAAATATATATTCTTACAAAGTATAAAATATAACACAATTTTGTTGTTTTGATTATGCTTTACTATTACCCAATTTTTATATATTTTTGCCGAAACGTCAGTGAAGGCTCACTGTGGAGACGCGAAAAGTTTTTGGCTTCCGTCTGTCTGTTTGTCTGTCTGTCTGTCTGTTCCGCGATAACTGCCGTAAAATCGTCCGATTAAGTTGATTTTTGGTGGGTATATTGGTGAGGTACCCGGAGTGAGCTGTATAGTTTTTAGTTACATTTGGTTCATTCGTTCGAAAAATATACAACATTTATTTTTAGGTCATAATGCTTTCCTATGGGATTGCAGACGATTTTCAAATTTCATTTTTAACTGAAATGAAAATCGCATATTTGAATAATGGATTTCAACGTAAAATGGCAGATACTAAATTTTCGATATGGAGGTTTTACATATATGCAATAGGTTTGAAAATTTGCGTATACTTCTACTAGAATTTAGAAATTGATTGTTTAAACTATTGGAAAAATTTTTGCAACTGTTCGGAAAATATAAAACATTTCATTTTCCTATTTTTTACAAATTTGAAAATGCATTTATTTTTCTTTCGTCTTTATTTTATTAGTTGCTTACCAACCCTATTTCAAAGAATATTAAAATGAGAAATGCATTTTTTTATCTAAAAAACTGCAAGAATAAGCAGTTCATAAGAATTTCAGAATATAATTGCATAAATCGTGTTTAATTTAACGCTTTTAATTTCTGAAACCTCTGAAGTATATTATATGCCTATAAATATGTATGTAACATTAAAAAAATTAAATTGCGAATTGTAAGATGTTAAATAATAATATGAAAAGTGAGATTAAGAAACAATGACTTTCAGAGCTGACGTTGAAGCTCCTGATCTGAAGATTTACTATTTCAAAATTTTGAAGTCATTGGAGCAGTATAAGACACCTAGATTTGATATAAATATTACATAGTTTTACTATAAGCGTATAATAATAATTATTTAAGAAGTATACTTAATAATATTAATTAATTAATATTAATAATATTTGGGAATTTTATATTTTTGACAAGAAAATGGGAAAATGCACAACTTTTACGTTTTTTCTCAATATTCAGTAACCTTGGGGCAGTATTTAATATCAATATTTTTCAAAGCTATTTTATATTCAGAATCAGGATATGACAGAGCAACTTTCCAACACCGCCCCAATTGGATTTGGAGAAAAAAAATTCCATAGGCGAGCGCTTTTACGTCTTTTGTCAATATTCAAAGACCTTGGGGCAGTATTTAATATTAATATTTTTCAAAGATATTTTATATTCAGAATGAGGATCTGATAGAGCAACTTTCCCACCCAGCACAATTTGCATTTGAAGAAAAAAAATTCGCTACAACATATTATACATGGTGTCACAAGAAAACTTTTGGATATGATGGGCAAGTTGGCCTTGGATCTCATCAGTGACTGGGCAAAGGAAAGCAAATTAATTATCTCATATGGAAAGTGTAAAGTTCTAAATCTTCCAAGACACAGATATTTAAACCGTGCACCTATTTATAAATTGGATAATTATTCTCTGTCAAAAAGCAGTACTTTGCCATATTTAAGTAACACCCTAGATGCAACACTCTCCTTTCTCCGCCATCTCCGCAACAAAAGATTAGAAATAACACAAGTAACACACATCCTTTTAAAATTTTCATCATCATCAGGTGGTATTTCTAGAGAGATTCTCAAAGTATGGTATAATAATATTTCGGAGGGAAAAAAATCACATCTGATGCATCGATATGGTTTGCTCGAATTTAAAAGTCACATGGTATAATGTTTATTTCCTCAATTCAGGCTTAATGCCTACTCATAGTCACGGGTGCCTATAAAAAATCTCTAACTGCAGCTCTTTGCGTACTGTCGGGAATTCCCCCTCTTTCATTGCAGCTGAAGAAAATATCCATCCTCCGAAGGGTACTTCATCTTGGAGTCAAGGTGGATGAACATAACCCGATGAATTACCAACAGAAATCAACTAAATGCATATTACCTAAATACATTGAATATTTTAAGTGGCAAACAGAAAATGAGAAGAGAATCGATATTGATATATTCACCGATGGATCAAAAACATCAGATGGCACTGCATACGCTTTCTGTGCATATAAAGGTTCAGTTTTACAGGAAATAAGACAAATTTGCTTACACCAAGAAAATAGTGTCTACCAAGCAAAGCTACTAGCAATACACGATGCAATAGACTGAGCTAATTCTAATAATTTTCAAAACTACACAATCAATTCTGATAGTCTCTCTAGCCTGAAGGCATTAACAGATATATTCACCGCCAACTTACTCGTAAGTGACATAATCACAGCCTTGCCAAAAACATCGAAATCCATTTTCTTTAAATGGGTGCGTGGTCATTCTGGCATAGCTGGAAACGAACATGCTGATGATATGGCGAGCGATGAAACGAAACCGTCACAGGACATCTTACATAAATTCTAACCACTTCCACCATCAAATTTAAAGAAGATAACTACATCAGAATTCATAAGATCATGGCAAATGGATTGGAATCTGGCAAAAACGAGTCGCTGTACTCCCGCCTTAATCCCATCAGTATCAACAGATCTTCAGCTTCAAAATATCCACCACTACATCTTTGCTACAAACCATGGCCCGTTTCCTCACTATGTCAATAAATTCGGCAAAGCATCGTCACCTAGATGCACCTGTGGGAAAAGAGGTACCTCCTTATATTATATCTTAGATTGTACCCTGACTGCCCACCATCACATTAGAAAGCCATCACAAATGAATCAGTCGGCCTGGTTTGCCTACGTGTTGAAATAGCCAAAACTGATTCAAAAAATCACAGATTGTATGTTTCTACTAGAACGCAATCAATACTTATTCATGCTGCCTCCATTGGAAATAGTGGTGGTTGAGGATAAAGTGTACTTCTAATATGCATAAGGACTTTTACACACTACATAAACTCTAACCTTAACAATTTAGTTATTCTTAATGGCATCATGAAGTGTTATTTAGTATTTTTAGCATGATTTATCATTGTTTACTCTAGTGTTATTATTCATTCATTATTGTTCATTTAGTACTTATATACATTATTATTATTTACTTCAGCATCTTACAGTATTATTACATAGTAGAGTACGATTGGTAAATTGTATTTTCAGAATTTGTGTTTTTGAAATCTTGTTCTTTCAGAATTTGTATTTCAGAATTACATAGTATAATTATTGCACAACATCACAAAGTATAATTTAGAAATGCTCAGTATAATTAGGTAAACAAATCTGCTGGGCGGGGCTAGTTGAGTTTAAGCCGAAAGGTAGTCCACCCCGCAAGGTTTGACCTTGACTTTGTTTATGTAGACATGATCCTTCACCTTATTAAACTATGAAGTATTGTTACAGTATTCTGAATGTATTGGATTTTTTTAATAATCTATGCTTCACACCCCCCCCCAAGGGGATACCTTCTTTAGGTATTCACGGGCTTCGCAACCCCGGCCACCTGAGCGATCTTTATCTTTTCTTTTTTCCGCTCCTTTCTCTTGTCTAATCTTTCTACTTTGTTTCACTCTCATTGCGGTTTCCTCTTCTGAGGTGAGGGCGATTCTGCATATCATCCTGTTTATATCGACTTATGGAGAATTATAAACCACCCACACGTTTGCCGTGCGTGGTGACCCATGTCCCTGGAAAGGGGGATTCTGGCAGTTGAGGGAAACCAACACACTGCTTTGACCTCTGCTTCAGGTAGACGGGAGGTGAATATTGGTCCCGTATGCATAAATCGGCTGGTCAGCTGATTTGTCACTAGCTGGGGATGAAGTGATCGGGCACATACTATTCATCTCATTAAGGGTGGAGACTGAAATAGGTGTGTCTTGTGAGCGTATGGGGCCTGGTTAGCACTGGTGCACGATTGTGCATACCCTTGTTGGATTCGGTAGTGGGTGGTGCGGCCGGGGTCTGAATTATATTTTTCTCTCTAATATGGATCGAAGCACTTAATTTTCTTCTATTTCTCTCCTATGTGGAGAGCAACAAACTGTACAGATGACTTCATTTACTCGATTTTTTGTTATTAAACATACAGACAGTCTTTCTGATATTTATTTTAAGAGAACTTCACCATTTCTTATCGGGAAAACATTTCAATCTGTTTTCGGAGACGGCTATTCACTTAAAAATCTACAGTATGGGGAGTTACTTGTTGAGGTTTCCTCAGCCAAACATTCACAATTTCTCTCAACTTGCAAAGAAATAGGCTCGTTTCTGTTTCTGTTCAGGATCATCAAACCAGAGCTTTTACTCTCTACAAAAGACGAACTTCTACAAAATTTAAAAGATGAAAATGTGATAGATGCACGCCGTATTACTATCTGTCGGAATGGGCAAGTGCTTTCCACAAAGCACATCATTCTGAGTTTCAATAGCCCTACTTTGCCAACTAGAATTAAAGCTGCGTACCTGAGCTGTCCTGACCGACCTTATATTCCTAATCCACTCCGCTGTTTTAAATGTCAGCATATGGTCAAAGCCTGAACGCTGTACAAACTGTAAAGGTGACCATACAGAATACCCCCGCTCTTGCCCAAACTGGATTCATGAGAAAGAAATTCTTGCAGTCAAAATCACTCAAAAACTTTTTATCCTGAAGCTCGAAAACTTGTTGAATCCAGAACACCATCTGTAGGAGTTTCTTATTCTAGTTTACTCAAACAACAATCAAAATCCATAAGACATATAAGCACCCAAACTGATTTCGCATTACCACCAAATGATTCTTCTATTACACTAACCAGCACTATAAAGAAAAAACCCGTAGTATGTATTATTCAGCTAGAATAAGACCCTTGCCTGCACTGCAATTTTTGCCTCCATCATCAGAACCTGTGAAAATAGAATATTCTAAGTATCCATCTAAACAGGCAACCGAACATGAGTCAGGTCAAACTTCAGTTTCATCTCCAGACAAATTCGGAAAACTTGTTTCTCCTACACAAAAACTAAAACCAAAATCATGTGCACAGATAGAGAGAAAGAAAACCTCAACCCAAGCCCCTTCACAGTGGAAAACTGTGTCACCTTCATATGACACCATTAGAGAACTAAAATAATTAATCTGACATCATATTGGAAGTTTAACGGAATTTTCAAATGTTTGAGAATAATACAAAGAGAGTATCATTATGAGAAATAGAGAATAGTAAATATATGAGTTTAAGGAATGTATAGCATGATAAAATGGAAATATTGGCATATTTTAACATTTTGAAGGTCTCTATACAACATGTTTAATTTTGAAATTGATTTTTTTTTAATATTGCAATTAGTCCACATGACAGATATTATTATGACAGAGTATAATAGCGGGCATCGCCGGCTATCTTGCCGGTTCAGATATTCGAAAAAACGAGAAAAAAATAGACCAATAAATTTTTATTTTATAAAAAACGACTTTTTTTCTTTGGAAAATGAAATGTATTTGGATTCATTAAAGAAAGGATAAATTGTTTTGAAAGAAATATTAAACGAAACTCTTTGTGCGATCTTCGATCACATTTACCCACTTTTTTTTTAATGTTACTTGAATTTAAAATTAGAAAATATGGATTATAATCGGTACATAGTCAAGTACGATTGAAAATAACTGTTTTACAAAAATTTCATACCAAATTTGGGGGGCTCCAAAACCAACGGTCCCAGGGCCACCATCCAGTTAACCAAGCATTAACCCTTTATGCACTGAGTTTACTTTAAAATACCATTAAAAAGAAACTTATTATAAAGTTCACTCAAGACATCGATTGGCAGTAATGCAAATTAGCATGAGTTTTAGATACTTTACTTTATCATAATCGAATAGCATTAGTCATTACACAAAGCAAAAGTGTTTTTAAATGGATATTCTCTTTTTACAATTGTAACAGTTCAGCTTTCTAGTTGTTGAAAGACATTGAGTGGAATGTTTCAGTTCTGATTTATTTTATGTTTAGATGCAAGTCCATTAAATTTCTACATTTCGTAATTCTATAAAATACTAAAAACAATATCCATAAAATTTTTTGGGTAGAGCTGTATATAGCCCACAAACCTCTGTAAATACCAATTTAGCTAATTAAATTTTAATACGTGAAAACTTTCTAAATTTTATTTATTGTGATTGCGGAAATCTACAAACATATTTCTAAAAAATGAGAAGTGCTTCGGAAGGCGAAATGTTCATTAAAACATAATTTGGTACATAAAGGGTTAACCAGGCACTGCTTATCATGTTCATACTTGTCAAGTTCATACTTTCCTGATTTTTAACGGAAAAATCATACATCAACCAGAAATTTTAATTAATGAATGAAATTAAATAAGCGCACACAGAAACAAGGCACGTGGCTAAATAAATGTATTATATTAATTTTCTGGTATCACGTATATATTTTCTACGGTTAAAGAGAGTACAACTGGCAAGTATGCATGTTACATTCTATTGTTCAATAGTCAAAATTCCTATATGATATTGTTCTAATCTTAATTTTTTCTAATAATTTAAGCAATTGGCATGTTGGATTTTATGTAATTTTTTCTCAGAAAATATCATTTATTTTCTTTTTCTTTCAAAGAAATGTGAATGACTAGAAATACAACCAATAACAGAAAAGCACTTTTAGATTTTTAAACTAGAAATCTTATTAAATAAAATTTATTTATTTTTTATTTTGAAATTATTTTGCTCCGGAAAATGAGTTTTGGTAAAAACAGTCTTTTTGGAAATGGACAAGCAAGGCAAATGGTTAATAAGCGGCTGCCACGTACAACTATTATTAAATTACATTGTGTACCATTATTTAAAAACAGTAATATTCGTGGAGATGTGTACGAGGTACATTATTATTTTTAACAAATAGTGTTAGGAAAAAGTAATAGTAGCTAGTGGCAGTCCTGTTAATATGATAGAAAGAAGAAGAATTAATCAAGCGGTTAATCAGAATCAAGAAATTGCTTTATTGGTAAATTTTCTACATGGAAAAAGAATACATATCTTCAACAGTAATCAAACATGCTGAACGCATTACTTAGAGTTTATAAAATAATTTTAATATCTTGCTTATATTAATGATTTTTGTCGATAAAAATGTACATTTAGTATATATATATTTATTTATTTATTTATTTCGTGGTCAGAGACACACGTTGCTATAACTGCTTGATTTAAAAATTAAAAACTGCACATTATTATTCATTTATACGAAAAATTTTAAACTAACATTAAATAACTATTAGAATTCCCTATTCTTATTTGTTCTTATATAAAAAATGCATCAAAATGTCTTTTATATTAAACCTATATATATATATATATATATATATATACAGGGTGATTATAAAAAAATCCCGATATATGAGTCCATAACTATCGCACCGTTCACAGAAACTGACTGAAATTTTTGTTTTAAGTATTTTGAGGTATGCGCTCATGAATCGTATGAAAAACAACAGTTAAACTCTAACAGTTACGGTTAAAGTGACAAAATTTTCAAATTTTCAAATGGCAACACCTATTTTTTTTTATTGGAATATGATCTTCATAGTGAAAAACCATAAAAAGCGTTGAAACGGTATCTGTAACACGAAAATTGCCGCTGCTAGTGAGACTAAGAAGAAAAGTGAAAACAACCAATAAAGGACAGAGAAGCAACAGAAAGTAAAACATTTTATTATTCAGTGCTATCCACAATCTGCCGCATGCAACGTGTCTTCGTGTGTGACGTGGAAAATTTGTGAAACACAATAAAGTGTTTTGTTTTCTGTTGATTGTCTGTCCTTATTCGTTGTTTTCACTTTTCTTCTTAGTCTGTCTAGCGCCGGCAATTTTTGTGCTACAGGTACCGTTCCAACGCTTTTTATGGGTTTTCACTATGAAGACCACATTCCAATAAAAAAAAAAAGGTGTTGCCATTTGAAATTTTCAAATTTTGGTTGCTGTAGCCGTAACTGTTAGAGTTTAACTGTTGTTTTTCATACGATTCTTGAGCGCATACCTCAAAATACTTAAAACCAAAGTTTCAGTCAGTTTCTATGAACGGTGTGATAGTTAAGGACTCATATATCGGGATAGTTTTTTTATAATCACCCTGTATATAATGAAATACATAGTTAAATTTAGTTTCTGTTTATTCGAAATCAAAATAATAGTTATTTTTTAAATGAGAGATACATTAGCTTAAAAAAAAAGGAATTAATCTTTATTATTCCTTATCACAAATTTTCAGTTGGAAATTTTGTTGAATAAAAATATTTTCCTTACATTATATAAATAACTAAATGTTAAAAAAATATATAAAAATTTTAGCATTTTTTAAACTTTACAAGACATTTTGACAGCAACTTTTGTTTTCAGAACGGATTAAGACTAAAAACAATTTGTCTGCTGTATATATTATACTGATAGAAAAACTAAAAAATACAATTTAAGGAAAAACAACAGGTGCCAACAACACTTTCCCTAATAAACATAAAAAACAGGCAAAATACCATTTCCAGACAGCTTTACTCCGATTTATCACTTCAAGTTGCTACTGTAAAATTTAAAGCTACAATCACTTCTGGAGATTTCAAAAGTACATTTTTTGGAAAAAAATGATTTTCTTTCATACTTGTTGAACTTAAGTAAGGATAGTTTAATGCCCGAATGAATAAAGATATTGCAAAAGAATTTAAACTTAAGGAAGTTGAATCGCTTGTAAAGGCTTCGAAAATGACATTTCAGTGAAAATATTCAAGCAAGCTTTGTACAGCTGAAAAAAATGCGCGGGGTATTTAATCATGGAAATAAATAACACTGTCTGTTTAACTGTCAAATTAGAAAGATTCCAAAGATCACATACTTCAGTAATTACAGTTAAGAGATTAAGTTTTAAATTTCAAAAAGTTTTTTTCCAGTCATTTCTAAGATTTTAATTTGAATTTGAATTCAATGAAGCACATAACTTTTAATGCGATCTTTTAATATATGACTTTTCTGATAAGGTAAGATTTTTCAGAACTTATAAAGCTGCCAATGTTTCGTTTTCTGTGTTCTTTGAGGATTAGAAATCGGAATGAAGCACATCGCTGACTAATCAAAATAAATCTACCTGTTACTCTGTATTGGATTGTTTTTTCACTTATACGTAACTGCCTATCTTCCGATATTATTCAGTTCAAAAACATGCATTGTACCATAAAATTTATTTAATTAAATTCTTTATTAATGTAATCTGTTTCTTTGTAGTACTCCTTTAATATAATTTCTGGTTCAAAAAAAGGAAGGTATATCAGTGGTAATAACTGGGCTGTCCTTGAGTTCATTTCATGTTGAGCACATAATTTGTTGATCAGTGATTTAGCATGAATTCAAAAAGTAGAAGCTCCGTCCTGTTCTGAAAGTCTTCAATTAAATGGTTTTAGAGACATTTTTTTTTAAACTTTGTATCATACAATGTACGGATTCAATAGAAAACGTCTTAAACTATTCAAAAATCTGGCCAACGTAACAGAAATGCATTTTAGAAATAATTTATGCATTAATAGAAATGCATAGAAAGCCACGCCCTTAGTCTATGATGCTAGATGAAACAAACACGAGTTAACTAGTGACCGGTTAAAAATGTGTTAATAAAAGAAGTATTTTGTAGCCATCACAACCTTTTTTCTACCTAAATTAAATATATTAAATGATTTAAATAGTACAAGAAAATTCATCGATTTTCCAAGTTTTTTAAATAATCCATTCCCATATTCAGGATGCTAAGCGTGGAGTTTCGTTGAAATCTATACATTTGAACTTGTGATATAAGCATCGCCTATTTCAAACTAACCATCGAATTTCTGAACCCTCTCTTAGATGACCACAACCACAATTTAATGACAATCTATTTAAAGTCATGAAGATTCTAAATTTGATATTTCGTTGAATTCTGTCTACATAAACTGGGGATATAACCATGCCTTGTACTATAGCCAACAAGTTTTACACTTTTACCCAACGAATAATGTTAGACAGATTTTTTTTATCACAATAATTTAGTATATAATTTAGTCACAATAATTTAGTATGAGGCAATGTTTTCGGTTCAAAAATAATGATAGGAAAAGAGCGAAAAATTTTGCACTCACGTTTATACCTTATTATGCCTGTTTTTGTATTTCAATATTTTTTAAGAGCAGAACATAAACATTACTTATTCTTATTCCAAATAATTATTGATATAAGAAAGTCTTTCGATTCATCAGAAGATAAGATGAGTGATTCAATACAACTAGAATGCATTGCAATATAAACAATAGTACAATGAAAGGTCATCGAAAAAGGTGCCCCTAATTTCGAGTTAATATAATTAAGTCCTTAATAAAAATAAACCATTTATTTTTGTATTGTTAGATTGGAAAAATGTGTGAGTTTTTTTTTTACATTACTTAGAAAATTTCAATATGAGCTCTCCCTGTTGCTCGGCAAACATCTAAGCGGTAGTCGATCTCCTTCCAGGTGCACTCAATCATGTCAGGGGTATAGTCGCTATTGCTGCTTAAATTATCTCCCTTAATTGCTGCAGATCCCGTTTTTTTCAGAATAAACAATGTTTTTCAGATGTTTTGACTGTGATTGCTGTGAATTGATTGATGAGTGAAATGGCATCGTTTCACGAAGTGGCATCAGAGCATGCGCGCAGTCACGTCAAGGTCAACGCAATCACCACTACGAAAACTTCTTCAGATGTTCTACAATTTAACGTTGGTTTTGTACCGATTGATTGCATATTTCTCGTGCAATTTATTTTTTTAATCAGGGACACCTTTTTCGATGACCCTGTATTTTGAACTACCATATAAATATACATAGCTGCTATCTTTACGAACTTTTTCATACGAAACAAACAAATTTTAAACCAGAAAATTTATTTTTAAATTTATTTGTTATTTCTATGTTGTATGTATAAGATTTAATTTATTAAATAAAATTTCTAGTTTCAAATACGTTTATTCTTTTGAAAAAAACGGATTGTTATAAATACAATATACGTTTTGACAGAAAATGCTTAAATCTGTACCAGTATTCTCTAAAATTTATTCCTGTATTTAAAGGAGAAGCAGAACTCTTTTCTGCTAATGATTTCTGAATTCTGTGAGATTTCTGAACTTAGAGTTTTAAATATTTTAATGTTTGCATCGTGGTTACAGTTGGATTATTTTGAAAACATAAGCTATTGCTTAAATTATAAGAAAAAAAGTATAAAACATTTTAATTTCTTAGTGTTCATGATCTTTAAAGAATTTTTACCATTAGTTTTCTGAAAAAATATTTTGTTACAAATTTTTTATAAAAACAAAACACCCGGCAATGATTAATCAAAGTATAATACCTCTTTAGTGCATATTTTCTCTAAACTGTAGAAAGTCAGGAATGTAAAACTGTCATTTATGTAAATTAAAAAGTGCTGGAATAGCAAGTTTCCTCATTGTTTTATGATGAAATTCTATTTAAATATTTTTAAATGCATATAAACGTCACACTATGTAATTTTACTATTCTGAAAATTTTATACAGAGAATAATATGATCGCTACATGAGAAAGTGTCTGAATTTTTGTTTTGAAAGTTATTTTATCAATAGATCCTTCTAACAAAAAGGAAGAGAAATCATTTCAGAAAAGCTTCAAATATCAGTAATCTGTAAGATATTTGGTACAGTATCAACGATAAAGATGAAATGTCAAATCTAGAGGAAGATAAAGGATGGGGTGGTCAGATGTGACTGATTGATTGTCTCTTGACTCGCATTGACTTCTAAGTGCTAAAGAGTCAAATTGCGAATGACATAATGCCCAACACTGGGGTTAAAAGGAGAGGAGTTTCTAGCTTGGTTGTGTAATTTACAAAATATTTACATTACTTTAATGGAACGCAAGAATTCTTAGTAATTATTGATGGGTTGCAGAAACTTCTAACTAATTTGACGAATTGACAGTTTGGATAATGCTATTTTTGTTACGTTGTGCATTTTTGCACCCTTTTACGGTATATCATGTCTGACATTTGTTTTGGAAGTTATCAATTGCTAGGAATATTTTACCAAAAATATCAATATCAGATAAAATGAAAATGTATGAAAATCATTCCACGAGAACCTAGAAATATGAGTATATTGTAAGATATTTGCTACATTATTTTTAGAATCTGAAAGATAAAGATGAAAATATTAGATGACAAATTTAGTGGAAGATAAGGGCGCGGTGGTTTAACGTGACTGATTGACTTGCATTGATTGCTAAGCGCAAAAGAATCAAATTGCGAATGACATGATGATTAGCTTAGGGTTTAGAAGGAGAGGAGATTCTAGCTTGCCTGTGTAATCTAGAAAATAGAACTTTAATTATTTACATTACTTTAATGGAACACAAGAATTATTCGCAATTATTTATGAATTGCAGAAAGAAGTGTAAACTTCTTACAGAAAGTTATAACTAATTTAATTAATTGGCAGTTTGGATAAATCAATTTTTTTTCGTTGTGTATTTTTGCACCCTTATGTGTTTATCCTGTCTGTGGAAGTCATCAATATCTATATTTTTTTTTACCAATAAAATGCATATCAGAAAAAATCATTTTACAAAAAGCTTAAAATATCAGTGATCTTTAAGATATTTGCTACAGCCTCTTTATAATTTCAATGATAAAAATGAAAATATCAGATATAAAATATATAATAGTATAAAAATAAGGGCGGGGTTATAAGGCAAGGCTTTGGGGTCAAAAGAAGTAAAATTTATCGCTTGGTTGAATAATTAGAAAATAGAACTTCGAAATTTTTACATTACTTTAGTGACAATGAAGAATTATTAGGAATTATTGGTGGATTGCAGAAAGAAGTGAATAGTTTTCACAGAAAGTTATAAATGATGTGATGCATTGGCAGTTTGGACAAAGCTACATTTTTCCTCATCGTTTGTTTGTGCACTGTGTTATGAAATATCTAGAAATTAATATCTAGAAATCTTTTATCAATAAAATCATTTTCAGAAAAAAGAAAAAGTATGAAAATCTTTCCAGGAAAACCTTAAAATATCAGTGATCTGTAAGATATTTGCTACAGCCTCTTTATAATTTCAAAGATAAAAATATTAGATATTGAATATAGGGGGGTATAAGGGTGGAGTGGTCTGACGTGACTGATTGATTGTCTTTTAACTGGCATTGACTTCTAAGTTCAGAAGAATGAATTTGGAATGACATGTTGCCGCCGATCTTTGGGATTTTATAAGAGAGGAGTCTCTTCTTTGTTTGTGTAATTTAGAAAATAGAACTTCGAAATATTTACGTTAGTTTATTGGAACACAAGAAATATTAGCAATTATCAGTCGATTGCAATAAGTAGTCAAAATTTCTCAGAGAAACTTTTAAGTAATTTGATGCATTGGCAATATGGACATTTGTTCACACTCTTTGTTTGTGTCCACTTTTAGGAAATATCCTAACAAAAAGTTTTAGTTAAGTGTCAGGAAAATGTATCAGGAAATGCTTTGAAATATCCCATCTGACGTAAGTTCAATATCTGTTTTTTTTCAACTCGAAAGAACATAGTTTGAAAGAAAAAAATATTTAATAAACTGTGTCTAATTTCTATGTTATGTTTATTTCATTTCATTTATTGAATAAAATATTTGATTCAAAATATATTTATTTGAGTTGAAAAACCCTAACGTTGGCAGCTATGTATAATTGATCACATAACTTAACAATAATAATTTACAAGATATTCGAGAAAATAGAACTTTGAAATATTTACATTAGTTTAATGGTACACAAAAATTTATTAGCAATTCTTGGTGGATTTAAGAAAGACATGAAAAGTTGTCATGAATATTTATTTATATGTAACTAGATGGAACCCGTCAAAACTCGACGCAAAAAAATATACTATAACTGTATCAGTAAAATAAGCTTCTTTATTATTTGTGAAGGGTTGCGTATAAAACAGTCTTTCAAATATTTTTTTTCCCCAGTCAAATACAGTACTATTTCCGAGGCAAACTCCAAACAAAAAATCCATAAATAACTGTGTAATGCAAATCAGTTTGACATTAACACCATATTCCCCACGGCAAGAAAAAAAATTCATGGACCTATGAAGTATATACAAATAGTATATTCCTACGTTCATATCATATTCAGTAAATAACAGAACATAATAAATAAAGCACACATCTCCCCCCCCCCCCCTGTGATAATTCAACCGAATGAGCTCCTATGCGCATGTGCATTGCATCTGCCCAAAAGCACCGTCTAAATTCGACGTTAAAAACGTTTTAAAATGATTAAATTAAAAGTTTTAAATGTCTCTTTAATCATTGTTCGTTTCAAATCCATATCTTCTAAAACGCATCCATTGTTTTAAGCTAATCAATTTTTATGCAAAGATTAAGAAGTTTTTTACAGTAATAAATCTATCTGTAGATGGAGATTTTTAATGTTTTCAAGTGTAATTTATTTGTATGGTTTCTTCGGTTCCTTGACATAATCAGGATGATTATCCCTTTTCCATCACTGTCGGGGATATTTTTCCTCTTATACAGTTGGCAAATGTAAAAAAATAAAAAAATACAATTCCTAGCATATCCTGATATCTGATGGAACATATTCATCAACGAATTCAACATATCATTTTTTGTTCAACATAAACTAAAAATAGTCTTTTTAACACTTTCCAACCTAGTTGAAAAGTGTTTATGACTTCGGTTGTCTGGCCGTATGGCCGTCTGCCGTCTGGCCGTATGGCCGTCTGCCGTCTGGCCGTCTGCCGTCTGCCGTCTGTCCGTGCTCTAACTCCCGTAAATATGCTCGGATTGCTCTGCAATTTTTATATGTTATAGTCGTTATCTATAGCATGTTCCCTATTTCAACGGAAGTGTGTAGCACTTATACTTTTTTTACAGGGACACTCAAAAGCATTCCATTACATTGCGGTCTATGGGGAAAAATCATTTGCGGTTTATTTAAATAATGTTTCACTATTTTAAACGCATTGAAATTTATATATATCACTAAGGTGCATTAGAAGAAGCTTAATATGGAATAAGGTGTGCATAGCACTGATAGTTACTTTACAGAGACAGTCAAAAGAATTCCGTTACATTACGTCTATGGAGAAAAATCGTCTGCGGTTTATTTAAATAATGTTTCCCTATTTTAAACGCATTGGAATTTATATAAGGTGCATTACAAGAGGCTTACTACAGAATAGTGTGTGTATAGCAGTCATCGTTCATTTACAGGGACACACAAAAGAATTATCTACTGTATGTTAACAATAATTCCTGGACGTGCGTGTGCGTTTTAAGTTACTGAACGCGATTTTAATTTTAACTCGCTTTTTGTCTATTACGTGGTATGTATAAATTCTATAGATCCTATACAGGGTAACACAAAAGTTCGCGAACACATTTCGGTATTATTTAACTCCAGACGGAGAATTTTAAACTGTGCTACGCGTTTCCAAACTGAAATAAATTTTAGCATCCTATGTAGTATATATACAAATCTATAGATACTATACAGGGCGGAATAAAAGTATTCGGATTACTTAGATGTTTTCTTTTAGCTTATTAAACGGTATGATTTGTAAAATTATTTTGGAAGCGTTGGAAAGTGTTACATAATCTATGCTTGACGCATGATTTTTCGTTCTTGTTTTCTTTTTTTTTGCCTGACAGATTTTTGTTTAGCGCCAAAATGTTCAATCTTATGGATAATCTGATGTTATGATGTATCACTTTTTTTAAAAAATTATTATTCACTTTTTATGATGGTTAGGGAAATCTATTTTCAATTGTGGCAACTTTCCCAGGGGCTATTTTACATTATTGAAGTAAACTGGTGGTCATTGATCAGATAGAATTGAAAAAATTTCCATGCTTGAAAAATATTTAAAAAGTCGTTAAATTAAGCGGCAGTTTTTTTTCTAATTGATGATGTAAGAATTAAAATTGTAAAATGTAGTAAACAATAGAAATTTGTAGTATTTCTATTTGATGTAAGCGCGATGAAAACTAAAGCGATAGCGCCTTTGTTGTGACAACTGTTGTACATTTCTAAAAATTGCTACTGTATTTTGGCTGGCGTCCAACAGTAGAAAAACATTTTTTGACATCGAAAGAGAAATTCACAGTGAAAGAAATAGGACTTTGCGCTAATAAGGAACTGTTAAATGAACTTATAACAAACCTACCAAAATAATCATATATATATTATTTCTCCTGTCAACATCCCTTTTTCGCAGAAAATACGAAACGCAGAACGACGAATGAGATACCATATGAAAGGATTTTGAACAGGCTTCTGACATAGCACACTTAACGTTTCGTTAAAACATGTTTTTGATTAAAATTTGCTGAAAATTAAAAATTAAATCGGCATTGTTTTCTTAAAAGAAATGAAAGGTTTTCCTCAAATTATTGTTGCCAAAAAAATAAAATACCACATTATATGATGCTCAGCAATTATTATAAAAAACACCGCACGGGTTTATTTTATATTTATGATTAAAAAGCGACATTGAAATTAAAATGTTAGATTTATATTTCTATGTCCCATGTTTTTCCCGAAGCGGGTGACGTCATCCTCTAATGCAGTCAAAATATGACTGTTAATTTATTTTCTCTAGCGTGCCTTTTGCAATCTTGGATCAGTTTTTACTCTAACTTTGATGGAATAAATTAGATAATATTTTAGATTGACTAAAAACTAAATGTTGTTTGCAGATATTTTTATCCTTACTTTTTCTTTAGAAGTTTAAACCTGCAACTAATAAATATTACATAAAAAATGGTACTTCTCTATTATCCCGTCGAGCACTTTTCATGACAAAAAACTATCGCCAAATAAACGGGAGAACGTTGCCATTGGAATATCAAAATAAATAAATAAATAAAATATAAGAATTTAAGGACACAATTCTTATTTTAATTAATAAAGTAACTAATAAATCAGTAAAACATAATAAAAAATACACGAAATGTCGAATTAAAAACCACTTGACGTAACAAACACGTATAATGCTTCTGACATCAAGTAAATGAGACTGCATTTTTGGCGTTTAATCTTACAGTTTGGTAATAGTTTTTTTGTTATGAAAAGTGGTCGACGGGATAATAGAGAAGTACCTAAAAAATATTAGATTTCAGTGCGAAATCCTCGCACGGGCCCTCTGGTTCCTATGAAATATTAGTCTTACATTGTTTATTCTAGCTAAAAATACAATCATTATTTCAAGATTTTTTTCTACCATAACTCTATTTTTAATAACTTTAAATTTCCCGAAATCCTTTATTTTTGTGATTTATTTTATTAAAAAAGGAAATCTTCTATCCTATAATTAAAAAAAAGCAATTGGTAACATGTAATGAAGGTATGCAAGCAAGATGAAGAAATCAATGACGGCTCCAATTCTAATCTTTATAATTATGAATCCAAAAATCAGTAAAATTATGTCATGTTAACACAATCATATACATTTTTATCTTTAGTTTTATCAATGTTAAAATGCACTTCAAGCTAAGCATAACGTCATTTTCACCGGTGCAAACTTTTCACACGTACTTCATATACCTTACATTAATGCTTAAACACCATGCACACAAATAAATATATTTTGTATTTAATTTTAATGAAAAAATGGCATCAACAAAGTTATAATGCATAATGATAAAATAAACCCAATGGACAATATTCCCGTGACGTCACAATAAATATGAATTTTTATTCGCTTATAAAACACGCGGATAAGTATTTTTACCGAAATTTAACTTGCAAATTAACAAATTCGGCTTTAAAACCGCGTGCTTTTAATATTTATTATTTCTCTTTTATTCAACCACAGAGTTTAGAGAATAAACTCTGTGCTTCGCAACAGTAGGCGTTATCCGATTATGACGTCATTAGCAGAAGTAAAAGTTTAATTGAAAATTATGGTTAATTAATTAAATTTTCGAACAAACGAATGCATGATAACAAATCTGTGTCCAAATATCTTTCATTTAAAAAAGAATGATGTAATTTGATGCAGTAGTTTGTTCTCACGGATTGTCGAAAGAAATCGCTTAGCGTTTTAAATATATAGATGTGATGAATTGGTAGTTTGGACACAGCTACATCTTTTTCACGCTGCGTCTTTGTGCACACTTTTTTGAAATATCCTGACAGAATGTATGAGTAAAATGATGTATATAGCCGAGATATTTATAGGAAAATGCTTTTAAATATCTGACCATTTGGCGTAAATATATAATTGATCAAATGATAATAACAATTATATTTAATAAGATAACATTAATTTTAAATTTTTCGCTATACGTATTTTCTATTTTCAACCGTAATTAAAAATTTTTCATAGAAGTATCTTATTGAGTTAAAATATGTGGGAATCTAGATATTTTTTCATAAATTTTGTACTTTTCATGAAAAGGTGTAATCTTGTTTAAAGCTTCTTTTTTTTATTATTTAACAATAAAGACATAAAAAGTGTCGAAATGACTGAATTTATAAAAGTTTAACAGGCCATTAAGACCGAAATTTCAGTTCTAAATTTAATGATTTCAGAAAAAACAAAATATTTTCCCTTTTAATATTAAATAACAAACAAATTGAAAGTGTGGAGACTGCGTTCAAGTAAAAGAAGATGATACGGGATGTGTGACGAGAGCCTGAAAAAAACCCACAACACAATTTTAACGAACAGTTTATTTAACAAAATGTAAAACTGGGTAAGCAGTGGAATGAATGAACTTGCTAAATTTCAATAAACATAACGGAATATCAGTACACAGTACATAAAACAACCAAATTTTACTTAATCAGAATTCAGGTTATGAGTGGAGTCCGTGAGTCAACGTACAAAAGTCAATTCTTCCCTCTGAGAAAAAGCAGGCTTTGCTGACACGTATTGACGCTGCGAAATTTCTATAAATGTGAGATCCGCTGAAAATCCAAGTTTTCTTGCTAAGTCTACACCATATACTTGGCTCTACTTGATACGTTTTTCAAATATCACTTACTTTTAAACAATTTTCTTCGTTGAAACTTACCCGGAAATTTAATTCTATTCAAATGTTGTATAAAAGTAGTACGAAAATCATTCTTTAGAAATACTTGTATTAAAAAAATGCACTAGTGGGAACCCTTAATGTAGAATTATTGGATAGCTATAGGCATCCAATTAACAGAACTTCACAAAGTATCAATCCCAACGAAATTTCGAATTTCTTTTCACACTTTGTGAAATGGAAATAAAGCTAGTTTCAGCTACAAATGTTAGCAACGTGAAAGAAAAAAAAAACTTTGAGAACTGCATACATAAAATGCAAACACCTTTAAAAACAGACAAACGTGGCTATTGGATGCCTGGGAATGAAATGAAGCTTTAAATATCTCGTCCAGGGATCAATACACAAAACAGTTGAATATGGGTTGATATCAATTACGTGCAATACAAACTATATTCTCTCTCTAGGTTCTACTAGATTCTCAGAAATGGTCTCCACTGTCATTTCATTTTAAGAGTGTCTCAAATGTAGAGAAGACTAGGGAGAAATGGAAAAATTTTTACTATCTGCAGAGAGGCCTCAACGGCAGCTCTATAAATCATTGTTTATTAATATCAAAATTTTTAATATAATCTGCATAATATTTAATATTTACAATCTGATTTTTAGGTAGATTTCGTAAGAAATACTAAATAATACATTCTTCCCTATGTTGGAATTTCTGGAAAATTTTCGCTGATCTACACCGACCATGACTCCCAGAACCCAAAACCACCCCCAGTTCAAAAATTTATATAACTAAATATCTATCTATCTACCTATCTATCTATCTATGTCACTTTTTTATGGACACGATAACTTCAAAAACTCTGCACAAATATCTTCCAAACTGATACATAAAATCAAGGGAAATAAAATCTCGGTCAAGATCGTTAATGGGCAAAATCGATCCAGAGGGGGGAGGGGAATGGGGGGATTTTTTGTGAAAACAGAAAAATCCCCATAACTTCTTAATTATGATACGTATCGAATCCGTTTAAACTTATTATTACTTCTAGGAAAAGCGACGAAAATTTATGTATGACAGATTTTTGAAATAGTTAAAAATCGCCTCAAGGAAGCGGGGGAATAGGGATTTCAGAAGAAAAAAATGTATAACTTTCTCAATTCACAAGCTATCAAACCCGCTTAAATTTATTATTAATCCTCTTAATATTATCTACAACTTTTATATTGACAAGTTTTTTATAGGACCAACCCTTACAGCAAAAAATAAAATAAATTAAAACAAACAAATTTTGCCGGCTCCGCCTACTTGACACAGGTAGATTTCGAGGTGGGAGGTTCCAACTGCCGCATCATGGCAAAAAGGCATTTCTTCTGCAATTCCCAATAAACAGGCGCCACACGGTCTGCACCTTCGAAATCTACCTGTGTCTGTAGGCCGAGTCGTTAGTGATTTTTTAAGTTATATGTACATTTATAAGCATATAAGATTTGTCGAAGCTTCCGGAAATTTTAGAAGTATCACATTAAACAAAATTTTATTCCATGTTGTGATGAAGTGCTTATTCTTGCATTTTTTTTTCTTCTTCTGGGAGCCTCTGTCCCTTAAACCCTCCTTTGTCACTTTAATTTTATGGTCTCCTTTTCCAGTAATTGTGCTATTTCATTATTTGGGTATATGTCTGAATGCATTGACTATTGTAATTTTATTAGATCAACCATTTCCTTGTACAGGAGATTTTATCTTATCCTTAAAAGAATACTTAGTTTCACTAAACACCATCATATGTAGCTGAAATTGAATAAAATTTCGTGTAATAAATATATGACTTTTACAAAGGTAAATTCCTCTTACGACACTTATCTTCAATTTACACATTCAATATCTTAATAATTTTTGTTTGGAAAACCGATTCCTTTATTCAAACATAGAATAAAATTATTTTATTAAATTTTGATTCTAATTTTACGTAATCGGGTCCATGTCACGGAAGAGTTACACATAAATGATGTTGTCAAGAATAGGGTTTAAGGGTAATAACAATCTATATTATAACACATGTTTGATTATTGCTGAAGTCGTTTTTATGGTAGCAATGAACTGACTAATAAATTTCGCTTTCACTGCATCTTTTTAAACGTTTAAACATCGCATGATTTCAATTTCTACACCGTCAAATAGAAAAAAAATGCAATTTCTTTGGAAACTGTATTTGAATTTACTGATTTATAATTTTTAGAATAATTTCCAAGCATGAATTAATTTTAAATCTATCTCTATCACGTGCAGCTCGATTGTGAAAGATTAATACGTTTGCATTTAAAACAATATAAATAGTTCCGCATTTATTCCCGGCTAATATTACAGAACGAATTTAAAACTTCCTCAAAATATAAATATAAATAATAATATAATATAAATAAAATGCAAATTTGACAGACATGTTCTCGAACTTAAGCAGTTGAAATTTTCAGAATGAAAAATCTACAGTAAGCAGCGAAATCTTGGACGATTCCTTTGGCCGTTGACTCTTGACATGCGGCTAATACAAAAGTATCGCTTTATTCAATTTCAAAATTTTATTTGAATATATTATTGATATTTTTCTTATAAAAAATCCTTTTTACGTTGTTAATGAATCAGTTTAAGAATATATATATTAAATATGAAACATGTATCAGAATTAGAAAAAAAAATCGCCTATGTTCTGTAACCCGGAAAGCCCGGGTTCGATTCCCTAGTGTTTATAAAACTTGTTTAGCTGCATTTCATCCGTGTCGTCAAAATAGGGGCAGTTTTTAAAACTAACCAATCGTATTCTCATGTCCCGTTTCATTTAGATAAAATGATTTTTACGATACCTTGCCAAAAATATACTGAGTCATACGGAAAGTTCTGCGGTTTTTCAAAAAGCGAAGCGCAGTTTCGTCTAGTTACATTGCTACTGCTGATAAGGAGTGACTTAAATGACCCAGATATTTGCATTTGATATTTTCTGCTTGCACTGCATAATTCTCTCTTGTGTTGTGGCATAATGTTTGTTTCAGTGCACTGCTAAGAATGGAGAACCAAAAAGTTCATTTTTGTCCTGTTATGCTCTTTTATTTCAAGAAAAATAAATAACTAGTCAGACTGCTAGTAAAATTTGTGTTGTATATGGGCAAAGTGCTTATTCAGATGACACAGTTTAGAGTTGGTTTGAGAAATTGAAGCCTCGAAAATGATGCCCGCTCTGAACGACTATTGTCTGTAAAGGAGGACCTCTTATAAAAGAAGCGATAAAATGATCATGCACTGTTATTTTTGGAATATTTTGTCTGTGTGATAGCTACTGAACTGTGTATTTCAGTAAATTCATTTAATAGGTCCTCCTTTACAGATGATGGCTGTCCAGAGCTGTCATCATCTTCGAGGTTGAAATTACCTTCTCAAACTACCTTCGAACTGTGTCACCTGAAAGAGCACTTTGTCCACATACAGCAGAAATTTTACGAGCAGCCTGACTAGCATTTTTACCTTTCTTGAAATAAAAGAGCATAATATGACAAAAATGAACTTTTTGGTTCTCCATTCTTTCTACTGCACTGTAAAAACATTTCGACACAACACAAACGAGAATAATGCAGCGCAAGCAAAAAAGACCGAATTTACATATCTGGGTCATTCAAGGTCACTCCTTATCAGCTGTAGAAAAATAACTATATGAAACCGCGATACCGTTTCAAAAACCGCAGAAATTGCCTGATGTTCCAATATATGCTAGACTCAGAAGAGTGTGACTTATTTAATTGCAAACGGGTATTTACAACTAAATGGGATCCTAACGTTGGATTTTATAAATTTTGACAACTTCATTATCCATGGATGCATTTAATAAAAGTACAAAATCTCAAACTGAAAACTGTTGTTTTACTGATCAATAGATAACTTTTATTTTATAAAAAAGGACATAATTTGTCTGTTTTCTAAGTAAAAATAAATATTATTTTTACTTAAATGCCCCTAAAGAACAGTTCTTAAAAATGAAATGCGTTTTTAATGCACTTTAACTACATTTTAACACATTCTCTTTAATAAAAAAAGTGCACATAGAATAATAAAAAATAAACAGCTAAAAATTTGTTAAATGCAGTACAATATTCCATTCGGCAACGTAAAATGCATCTTCATTTTCAGAGAAGTTTTATTTTGCAGTCTTTATAATTCATCAAATATTCGTTCCAAAAACATTCAAATGTTGTGATAGATTTCTCAAACTGGTTAACTTGTAGGAAATACTTCTCTGTTTACCTCATTATAAAATTATGGTAACACGAATCATAAACTGTTTAACATGAATTTATAACGCGAAATTCAAGATCAATCAATGCAATTTGAAAGAATGCAGAGCAACTGAAACTCTCCCTCTGTGTAATAAAATCACTTTTACAAACGTAATTTGCATTCATAATTCATCATAATTAAAGGAAATATGAGTTTGACAAGCGACTTTTAACAAATTTAATTTATCAGGATTTAAAGTCTTAGGTTTATACAGAATTTCATATTACTAACAAACGAGGAAATGACAGAATTAATTATTTCTTAATACAGCGGCATTTTAAGCCATAATAAATTACTTTATGTATATAACAATTCATTCTTTTCGATTTGAAGAAATGATATTCCTATTCATTCTAGAAAAGTTACCTCATTATTTATAGAATTTAAAATCCTCGAGAAAACTGAACAAATTGTTTAAAACTTATTAATAATTCATACGCCTAGTTGAACTTGTGACAACTTTAGACAATTTGATTTGGCTGGAATTTAGTCACACAAGAGAGTCAGTCCTTCTTAATAAAGATGCTATCGCTGAGATATATCTTTCATGGATTAACGTGCATCTGAATTAAACATTAACAACATTTCATTTTATTTTTGATAGAGCATTAATATTTAAACAGATTTACTTCACTTCTGTAATTATAAATCAAGATATCCTCTGAGAATGGGTACAAATAAATGTGATAAACATCCAAATTCCAATTAAAGTTTTGTATTCTTGCAATTTTCATTATTGAGAAACTTTATATTACCTTAATTCGAGCATTTTAGTAAATATTTAATATTTATTTCCCTTTTGAACGAACCATGTTCACTATATTTTAAGCATAGCCTAACCATGGAAATTTAGAGTAAATTGTTTTAAAGATCCTTTTAGATTTCGGTAAAGTAATTAAAATTTTTTTGACTTTTCCCACAATAAAAAATAACTGAATAAGGGATATTTTATGAAAATAAATAGCTTTGAAATTGATGACGAAAAATGTGTAATTTTTAAAATAAACCTAGATAACTTTTTTGTAATTAATGTGCACCGAAAAATTCTACACTTGCTTTTTTTCTTGTAGTGCATTCAAATGCTTTGTTAAATAAGAAAGAAGAGGATTCGGTCTACCGATTGTTTTATTTTTTTTTTGTAGTGTGGGGGGAGGGGGGGAAGGAATTATAATCTAAAAATGTAACATTGTGTAATAAGTAAAATTAATAAGTTATTGTTGAGATTTCCATCTTTAAGTTGAAATTTTCATAATATTTAACCAGCAGATTTTTCATATTATAAGAGATTAGGTGCGTATTTCAATCTTCACAATTCTTAGTATAGTTTACTAATTAACTAGTAATACTACTAATTTACTCCAATGTAATCTTCCATGCATAAAAATAATTATTTTACGGGAAATTAAATACGTTAAAAGTTCTTAAAACGGTTGTTAATTTATTTATTTTGACAAGGCTTAATTGGTGTACCTTTTGTATAAGTAAATGATAAAGTAATTCGATGGGGGTGGTGATGTTTTACCAATAGCAAAACACCACACAGTTACGGTTTTGTTTCATAAATACATATTTCAACCAAACACATTATGTTAGGTCTTTCTATTAAGTACGAAATTGAGATTTATTTTTCAACTGTGGAAATTGCTGATCGACTACTGACAAGTGTATGCTAACTACAGGAATCTTTTGGTTTTCATAGATAATACTACGAAGCCAGTTTGTTAAGTTCTCGGACTAATACAGAAATGGAACATGTATGACCAAATGACAATGTTGTTTGTAAAGTAACATATGGGCTGATAAGTTCCCGGTCTAATAAAGAAAACACAACTTTTTAACAAAACTTTATAACGTTATAACTTTAATAAATAACATAACTTTAATAATAAATAATAATAATTTAATAATAATAATAATAATAATAATAATAATAATTTAATAATAATAATTTTATAATAATAATTTAATAAATGAATAAAAATAATAATTTTATAATAAATAATTTATAACGAAAAAGCTCCAAACAGTGCTCAGAATCATCGACTCGTTATTGTTTTTGGTCAAAAGTCAACACTTTGACAACAGCTTTTTCATAAACAAATGTTCATTCAAATCTACACGTTCCTTAGATATCTTCAGATTCTGAGCTATCTCCTGCAACTTCACTTTACGGTTCCCCAAAACGATTTTGTGGACTTTTTTTATGTTTTCCGAAGTAACCACCTCGTTTGCGTGGTGCATCACAGGTGTCCATATGACCACGTTTAAATTTAGCAAACCAGTCAAAAATGGTTGATTTACCTGGTGCATTGTCCGGATAACGCTCCGGATAATCGAGCCAAGCTTTTGTTCGAACGGGGTTTTTCCCATCAAATACCAATTCTTGAAATTCTTGTTTATCCATTTTTTTGTTTATCAACAAAGTCGTTCAATTGAAACCACTCTAATATTTTATCCACACGGCGAATCGTCATGACATTTTTTCTGCTACCTTTTAAAGGTTAGTATTTACTAAAAAACATCGGTTCGGCGATTGCAACGCCATCTGTGTGCCAGACCGGGAACTTATCAGCCCATCAGTTATGATACTTTAGATGACATGCCGCCTAGTTTCAGACGCGTGAGTTTATTGGTTATTGCTGGACGATAAAGTAAAAAAAAAACCAATTTTTGACATATTTCAAAAAATGGAAAAATTGAAGTTCGAGCTGTCATAAAATACTTTGTTAGAAAATATTTAGCCCCCACGAACGTACAAAAAGAATTACAGACTATCTTAAAATATTATTTTCCTTCATATTCGACGATAAAAAAGTGGGCTGCTGAATTTAAACATGGTAGGAAATCAATTGACATTGATGAACGCTCAGAACGCCCCAAAACTGCTACGACAGACGAAATCGTCTCAAAAATCCACAATACCTTTTTGAATGATCGCCGATTGAAGATACGCGAACTTGCTGACATTGCAAACATCTCGATAGACTGTGTCCACCACATTTTACACGATATTTTGGGCATGAAAAAGTTTTTCGCTCGATGCGTGCTGCACTTGTTTAGCGTCGACCAAAAACGCCAAATAATGAACATTTCTCTAGAGCACGGGTTCTCAAACTTTTATTCAGGCGTACCACTAAATCGAAGTTCATACTTCCGCGTACCACCAGGCAACAAACATAAAGCTAATATAAAAAACACTGCAAAAGCAGAACCTGTCTAAAACGGAATATTTTCTAGGTCTTTTATGCTTCCGTCTTAGCATGTTCAATCGTACTTCAAAATGCATGAATACAACACTAAATTGGTACTTAGATTGACTGCTTTAAATAAACATTCAAATAAAAAAAATATTATCATTGCATTTTAATAATACATAAGGTATCAAAATACAGTGTTTTGGTTGAAAAACCATCACAATACATATGACATATTGGCCTACTGATTCATACATAGTAGCTCTATTGCAGTAATTCCCTAGTATCGTTATTGAGAAGGGTAAGCTTGATCTATCAAGCACAGATTCTTCATGCCTGGTTCAATATTAGTTAGCTGTAGTCGTAAGCAAGATTCGATGTTTAGTTCTTTTTTGTATTTGTTTTTCATATGAAGAATTGAAGAAAAAGTACATTCATACAGATATGTCGTTCTAAAAGCTAGTAACAAGAAAAAAAGATAATAGCGTTTGAAAATTTCCTGGGTGATAAACTTAAGCCGTTTTTGATTTCATAATAAGGTGCTGTATTTCATTTCACATACCAGTATTAGACATTTGCGTACCAGTATCAGACATTTGCGTACCAGTAGCCCGAGCTTCGCGTACCAGTACTGGTACGCGTACCATAGTTTGAGAACCCCTGCTCTAGAGTCTTCTGAAATCAATTGTGTTGCAAGTTGAAAATTAAAATGAAATATTGTCAAAAATTTTGTATTTTCTTTTCAACTTTTTCTGCCGGGAACTTTTCGAGCCATCATTGTACTTGGCTGCACTAAAGAATTCTCACACAAGAGTGCATCTTAAATATATTGAGTTGCAAGGGACTACATTAAAAAATAATATGAAATTATGTCAAAAATTTTGCGTTTTCACTGTCAGGCCGAGAACTTATCAAACCACCCTCGTACAGTTGAAAATGTGATTCTCTTACTTATATATAGTTTCACTCTTTCGCAGTAAACTTTTGGTATTTGATGTTTACGTTTTCTAATATACAAAATCAAAACAAGCATATTTTAAGAAAAAAATAAAACAGAATACAATAGATTGTTTTATTACTTTTATGCTTTCTGACGACACTTTATTGTTATCCACATTAGTATCCTGTATGGGTAGAGTTATATGCGATCTAAACTCAAATGTTTTCTTTAACCCTTTCCGGGGCAAAGTACTTCTGTCTCTAAAATGATGAAATTATTGAATCACACCGGGATTTAACAATACATTTATTTCCAAATAAGTAAAACCGTTTCTTCACGTATATTATAAAAGCAAAAAATGATTTGAAAGTTCCGATGTCATTGTGGCGTTTGGGAATTAAAATTAAGTGGGATATATTATACCCCACTGCAATTCAAGGGGTTAAAGTGAATCCGAAACATGATCTTAAACAGAAAAAATTTTCGTCAAACCGAAACTGATCTCAAGCCCGTAATGAAACAAAATTGATCCTATTTTAAGGCAATAACACACTTGCCAACCTCCAACTAATTTTCCGTAAATCGTGAGTTAAGGGGTCAGGTACCTTTGATCGATAAAAATACAAGCAAAATGTGGGTCCGGTATTGATCGCAATATCTTAAAATGTATTAGGTGTAGAAACTTCTAATTTTAAGCACATATTTAAATAACCTTCCTATATCTCTTATAGACATCAGAATAATTTTATGTATTCAACAAAATATAATATTAAAGGAATTGTAATAGCTCTTTTTTTCTTGATCAAAAGTCATATATAGTCTTGCGTGCAGCATAACATACATACAAAACACTATAATGACCTGAAATAACTTTATGTACAGAGGAAAATAGTTTATAATTAAAATGACGAACTGTAGTCACTTTAAATTTTGTTTTAGTTAAAAAAAAAGAAAAAAAAGAAAAAGAACCAAATTTAGCACTTTTTTTAATAAATAAACAGTCATAATTACAAAAATTCTTACACAAAAGAAATAATAGTTCGTCATTTTAAGCATTTGTATGTTATGTACCAGTGGTCAATTTTTTATCAAATTCTATCCAGCCGTTTTGAAGTAATCATGCGCGCAAGTTGAAAAAATAACATTTTGAGAAAATCGCATTGAAAGATAAAATTACTTTTTAAAACATATTATATAAATTATCATTCATAATTATAAGCATTTATGTAATTATTTACTGACCTAATTACATATATATATATAAATTTAATAATTTAATATATAAATTTAATAAGTTATATTATAAATAAAAAACTGCCCAGTTAAACTGAGGGCATTGAGCTCACAGGCTATTCACACTAATTATATATTATACTCTTATTTCAAAAAATTTGAAATAAGACCCTCGAAAAATAAAGAAATCAACAATATATTAAAGGGGTCATCCCCCCGTTACTACCCTCATAGTTAACTAATGAACCCCTTAAACTAATCATGGAAGTCTCTAATTACAATGAATATATATACAAAATTTGAAGAAAATCGGATAATTCTGCATCAAAAACCCATTTATCTAAATTAAGGGGGGATTAGCCCCTCCCTTTCCCCCTTTATACTTAACCAATGAACCCACAAAACTCTTCAGAGAAGCGCATTATCACAATGAACATATATACAAAATTTGAAGAAAATCGGATAATTCTGCAGGAAAAACTCATTTATCTAAATTAGGGGGGAGGAGGTTATCCCCCCTTTCCTCCTTTATACTTAACCAATGAACCCCCAAAACTATTGACAGAAGCGCATTATCAAAATGAACCTATATACAAAATTTGAAGAAAATGGGATAATTCTGCATGAAAAACTCATTTATCTAAATTAGGGGGGGTATCCCCCCTTTCCCCCTTTATACATAACCAATGAACCCCCAAAACTATTGACAGAAGCGCATTATCAAAATGAACCTATATACAAAATTTGAAGAAAATGGGATAATTCTGCATGAAAAACCTATTTATCTAAATTATGGGGGGTTAGCCCCCCCGTTTCCCCCCTTTATGCTTAAACAATGAACCTCCAAAACTAATCAGGGAAGCGCCTTATCACAAGGAACCTATAAACAAAATTTAAAGTAAAACGGTTAGTTCTATCAAGAGTTATCGCGTTACGTACATACATACATACGTACGTACGTACATACAGAACCGGCGGGCACATAAGCTCTCAGGCTTTGATAGCCTGTGAGCTAAAAAAAGTAGTAAATACTGTACCCTAAAACATGAAAAATGCACTTTGCTACAAAAAAAAATTACTGTTACAACACTTTTGTGAATAATTATTCATAATTAAAAAAATCCTTACATAGAAGTAATAATAGTTCGTCATTTTCAACATTTGTATGTTATGTAAGAGCTGTTAATTTTTTTTTTTAATTTTATCCAACCGTTTCAGAAAAATCATGGGCGTAATACAGCTGCATATTCATCAATACAAAAATACAGTTTTCTCTTACAATATTTTTGTAAATAATTGTTCATAATTAAAAAAAATTCTTGCATAAAAGTGATAATAGTTCGTCATTACCAACATTTGTATGTTATGTAAGAGATATTAATTTTTTTTTTAATTTTAGCCAACCGTTTCAGAAAAATCATGCGCGCAATACAACCGCATGTATCGATACAAAAATACAGTTTTCTCTTACAACATGTTTGTAAATAATTGCACATAATTAAAAAATTCCTTACACAAAAGCGATAATAGTTCATCATTTTCAACATTTGTATGTTATGTAAGAGTTGTTAATCTTTTTTTTAAATTTTAGCCAACCGTTTCAGAAAAATCATGCGCGTAATACTGCTGCATGCATCGATATAAAAATTGTTTTCTCTTACAATATTTTTTGTAAATAATTGCACATAATTAAAAAAATCCTTACACAAAAGCAATAATAGTTCATCATTTTCAACATTTGTATGTTATGTAAGAGCTGTTAATCTTTTTTTTTAATTTTAGCCAACCGTTTCAGAAAAATCACGCGCGTAATACAGCCGCCTGCGTCGATACAAAAATACAGTTTTCTCTTACAATATTTTTGTAAATAATTGTTCATAATTAAAAAAATTCTTGCATAAAAGTGATAATAGTTCGTCGTTACCAACATTTGTATGTTATGTAAGAGATATTAATTTTTTTTTTTTAATTTTATCCAACCGTTTCAGAAAAATCATGGGCGTAATACAGCTGCATATTCATCAATACAAAAATACAGTTTTCTCTTACAATATTTTTGTAAATAATTGTTCATAATTAAAAAAAATTCTTGCATAAAAGTGATAATAGTTCGTCATTACCAACATTTGTATGTTATGTAAGAGATATTAATTTTTTTTTTAATTTTAGCCAACCGTTTCAGAAAAATCATGGGCGTAATACAGCTGCATATTCATCAATACAAAAATACAGTTTTCTCTTACAATATTTTTGTAAATAATTGTTCATAATTAAAAAAAATTCTTGCATAAAAGTGATAATAGTTCGTCATTACCAACATTTGTATGTTATGTAAGAGATATTAATTTTTTTTTTAATTTTAGCCAACCGTTTCAGAAAAATCATGCGCGCAATACAACCGCATGTATCGATACAAAAATACAGTTTTCTCTTACAACATGTTTGTAAATAATTGCACATAATTAAAAAATTCCTTACACAAAAGCGATAATAGTTCATCATTTTCAACATTTGTATGTTATGTAAGAGTTGTTAATCTTTTTTTTAAATTTTAGCCAACCGTTTCAGAAAAATCATGCGCGTAATACTGTTGCATGCATCGATATAAAAATAGTTTTCTCTTACAATATTTTTTGTAAATAATTGCACATAATTAAAAAAATCCTTACACAAAAGCAATAATAGCTCATCATTTTCAACATTTGTATGTTATGTAAGAGCTGTTAATCTTTTTTTTTTAATTTTAGCCAACCGTTTCAGAAAAATCACGCGCGTAATACAGCCGCCTGCGTCGATACAAAAATACAGTTTTCTCTTACAATATTTTTGTAAATAATTGTTCATAATTAAAAAAATTCTTGCATAAAAGTGATAATAGTTCGTTGTTACCAACATTTGTATGTTATGTAAGATATATATATATATATTTTTAATTTTTGCCAACCGTTTCAGAAAAATCACGCGCGCAATACAACCGCATGCATCGATACAAAAATACAGTTTTCTCTTACAACATGATTGTAAATAATTGCACATAATTAAAAAAAATTCTTACACAAAAGCGATAACAGTTCATCATTTTCAACATTTGTATGTTATGTAAGAGCTGTTAATCTGTTTTTTTAATTTTAGCCAACCGTTCCAGAAAAATCATGCGCGTAATACAGACACATTCATCGATACAAAAATACAGTTTTCTCTTACAACATGTTTGCAAATAATTGCACATAATTAAAAAAATTCTTACACAAAAGCGATAATAATTGATCATTTTCAACATTTGTATGTTATGTAAGAGCTGTTAATTTTTTTTTAATGTTAGCCAACCGTTTTGAAGAAGTCTCACACACAATTTGAAAAAGTGACTTTTTCTGAAAATCCAATTGAAAAATAAAATTACTTTTTTAAAACATATTTTGCAAAGTATTTTTAAATATTATAAGCATTTATATAATTATTTACTACATATAAACACAAATTTAATAAATAATATAAAAATAATAATAAATATGATGTTTCAAAGTATGCATAGAAATAAAAATAAAATTTACCGTTACAACTGGTAGCAGTATACCTACATCTAAAATGCACCGGCACTATAAACTTCACCTTCCTCCATGAGAAAATTTTCGGTTTCAGTTTTTTCTTTTCTTCTTTTCTTTTTTCGTGCTTCTTTTGTGTTTTCGAGAAAGCCTAAGTTAGATGTATTAATTCTTTGCTGGTCCAACTCATTCAAACATGCTCGTGCATGTACACCTGCTGTCACACCAAATTCTTCCATTACGTTGACTTTCCCTTGATTTCCATCATTAAACAAAATAACTGCTTCATTTGCTGCAATTTCAACTATTCTCCTGCCAGATCCTTTTGTTTTGCGACATAATTTCCATATGAGAGAGTTTATGGACTCGTTGTTGTTTTGGGTCTTACCTCCCAGGCATCTAGACAGAAGTTTCGGATGCGATAAATCATTAAAAATAGGTTTAATGACATCCATAACACTTGTGGGTAGTGTATTCTTGTGTACAAACTGATTGATAGTGCCAGAAGCAACCGCTCTATTATAGCGACACCAGGACTCGTTTCCAGTAGGGCAAAAAGAATGTAGAGGCTCGGAGTCTGTGGAACGGGTATGGAAATATATTGCCCACACTGCTTTGCGCATTTTAGAGAGGTCGTTTTTATGCTCTCGAATAGCATTTCCATAATAAACTGTTAGTTTATCAATGGTTTCGTTTGTAAGTCGTCCTCTCCATCCAACAGGCTTACCATCGCTGCATTTTACTTTGTTTTGTTTCAGTTTCCGCAACCGTGTCCCCATTCTCTTTTGAATGTGGCGCACACATTCAATTTTGGATACTTCTGCATCCAAGCCATATGGATTAGCCTCTGTTATGGCGTGAATAGTTTTGGCATCACCATCGCCTATATACCCAGTGTATTTTACATTTCTTGTAGTTTGCGAGCGTTGAAATATGCGAACCATGCCGGTTAGTTCCATTTTTCCCGCAGAGCCATGGTGATTGATAAGGCATTCTTTCTCATGATTTTTTTTCCACATATTGTATTTATGTGTCCCTTTTCTGCTTTTCCATGAATCACAGGACTTGCAGTATGAGGAAAGAACTTCCATGTCAATGACTTTTCCTGATTTTTCGCCAATGACTGTGCACACACCTATGTGTGATGTATGACCCCGTGTTTTCCACGTGCCATCCACACTGATATTGATAGCCGGGGAACTGGTCAATGCAACTTCTTCAGCCGCTGCAGAATTCATCGATTTTTCTGAGACTGTAATGGCACATTTCTGTTACTGCTTTACTGCTTCATTATATGATGTTTTGGAAACAGGTTCAGGCAGATCCATGATGCCACAAAAGAGTTTCATTGCAGCATATCCCATTCCTATTGATCTGATGGCACAAAGATATCTGTAGTTAATTTCTGATATCTTATTTGATGGTCCTATCTTCTTCGAGTTTTTAAATGAGATCAATTCTTTACACTTTACACATAAGATGGAAATTTTTGATGATAATCCACGTTCAATTTCTTCTTTTAGTTGAACTTCACCATGGCAAGATTTACAGCATAAAAAGTTTTTTAGCATGGAAAACATGTGATTAATATCTATTATTCTGTATCCTTGAAACTCAGAATTGATTTCATCAACTTTACTCATAGAAAGTTTTCTAAAAGAAGCACTTTTAATGCTTGAATTAGTTTCACTTTTATCCTGGTCTCTGGTGTGCACATTGTCGGTAAACTTTCTTTTCTTAGGGCGGGTTCCAGACGCTCTTTTAAGTTTTCTTTTATCTCCTACTTCACTCATTATATTATTTGAAAATTAAAAATGACAAAAAAAATAATTTACAAGCTAAAGTAATTCTCATCCACCAAAATAATAGCGACGGAAAAGGGTCTTCTTTCAGAATAAGCTCACGAAAAAAACGTGCATGCTCGATTCAAAAGATAAACAACTAGCTAAGTGAAGTAGAAGTAGAAGTTACTGTTTTCTACTCGTTTTCCTAGAGAGGAAATGAAAAATAAAAAACAACAGAGTAAATAAATCTCGCAGTAGAAATCCTGGAATCTTATGAGCTGCGGCCGGCGCCTGCTGAGTCAAAAATGTAAACAAACTGTCTGGACCTTTAAATGATAAGGTTTCATGAAAAGAGCTCTGACTATTTTCCCCATAACTTCGCTTCTAATGCGAATTTTTTTCTGGGGTTTGTTTTAAAATGATCCTAAAGGATTATATTTTCAAAAAAATTGAAAATTTGACCATTTCAAAGGTATCTGATCCCTTAATTTGATCCAGGTTAACCACATTTCGAATCAGAAAATTTATTTGATGAATCTTTTTATTTATTTAATTTCATATTTCTACGTGGAAGTTGGATTTTATTTCATAAAAAATTTCTGGTTCGACACGTGATTAATCTGGGTCAAATTAACTAACATTTTACGGAAGGTTAAAGATGGTTGGCAGGTATGAAATAATGGAAAAATAGTCTGTAATTATATCTGTAAAATCGATTTTAATTTTTTTGTAAGAAAATAAAAACCCGTATCTTCATTTATGTTCAAACGTGTAATTTTATCATCTGAAACAATTGTGGAATTTCTGTTGAAAAATCGTGTTCATAAACCCGACCGCAAGAATCAAACCCAACCCGAAACCGAGCCAAGCCCGAAAGAAATGGAATAAATCCGACCTAATACGAACCGCGGATCGGGCCGTGTTCCAGTAAAACTGGGTTGTCCATCCCAAAACAGAATTCAACTGAATCATTACAATTGTTGGCAATTTATCTCATTTTGACGTGAAGTAAACGATGATTCAGTTGTTGATAATACAGTTAGAAGTTATTGATGTTTCCCGTAAAGAATAAAAAACTGCACATGATTTGACGACTATTTTAAAAACGTAAAGAAATACAATTTACCTTAACCATTGCTGTCAATTTATACGTTTTTCTCTTACTACTAATCTTTAATATAAAATGTTCTTTATTTAATCGCCGAAGTTTGTGATTAAATAAGACAAAAACTTCTGTTAAATTTTAGTGGTAACAAAAAAGCATAAATGTCGGCAGCTGTGCCTTAATACTATATAAAATTCGTGATGATTGGTCAATTTATACAAACATTAAATTAAAATGAACCTGGGAAAACAGAGAGACAAACATATCATTTTTAGATCGTAAAGAAATTTAAAAGTAACCATCAGCGGAACGAGATCATTCTAACAAAAAATCAAACTGAAAGGGTAATAATCACATTAAGGTATTTATTATAAAACACTTTCCAACAGTAACAGAATAGTATTAAGAATTTTTTTTCATACAATGAAATGAGATAAATAATCAATTTCAAAAACACATAACTCAGCATAAATCCATTTTCAGCAATTTCTGTCCTCATGCCTTAATATGTGCGAATTGTGTTCTGCAGTCCGATAGATGATATATTGAATTTATACACGCCAGGTAATACACATAATATTAAATAAGTGTTAACATGTACACACCAGAAAATGTACTTCCAGCAATTATCGATCCTACCCAATCCTGTCACCGGATTCGTTTCTGCGTGTCTGTAAATGAACGATATATGCACTCCACAATCTATAGAAAAGAAGTTGTACACTGTAAAAAAAATATATCCATGAAAAAAACGGAATTTGTACTGGCAAGTACTATTTCCGTATTTTAACGGGAAAAAAATCCGTAAATTCCATGAAATTTTCCTTGATTTCTGAAATATCCGTTTTTAAATTTCCATTTTATAACAAATATCTTCCGTATTTTTTAGAAATTTTTATATCGTTAATTTAATTTTTATAGGACTTTAAAAAAGCAAAATCTTATTTATAAGGGTTAGGGCACACTTTTGTTTGTTTTTTCTTTTTCTTTCGTTTCTGAGCGAGTTTTCAGAAAATAATCAACACTTGCCTCGAAGAGAATCGAACCTGGGATCTTCAGTTTACTAACTTGGAGATCTCGACCACTATGCTATGACTGGACACGACGCTTTCCCAAATGTTGTTGCTTATTTTAGATGCTTTTTATGATGCAAAAACTTGAAGGTTTCATAGTTAGATGGATTTTTTTCATATATCGAATGTTTTTGAAATTTTCTTTTCATAATTTTCAACATTTTGCTTTTTTATTTGATGCTTTATAACAGATAAATTTTAACTTTTTATGTAAAACATTCAATCAAAAGTAATGATTGCTTCTTTTTGCAATAGTACATATACTTTTTAAAGTATTTGTCTAGTGATCTATTTATCAATTCCAATAAAAACAATAATTATCTTAAGCAGATGCATTTGTTACATTTGTATTAAAATATATTATTTATCTCTTTTTTAAAAAACTTATGTAAATAAACAATTTATAATAAATTAAATTATTATATTTGAGTTTTGCTGAGAGATTTTGTGAACGGTTCTGTTAAACTGAATAATTTTTAAAATATTAAAACAAAAAAATAGATTTTTAAAGTAAATTTTGAAATTAATGACCTTGGGATTGTTAAGTTTAAATTTGGACTTAGTAATTTAGTTTAATTTATAAAATTATAAACTATCGAAATAAAATATAAACTTCATAAAATTATAATATTCATTTTTTATAAAAGTAAAGAAAAAAATATTAATTATTTTTATTATTTTAAAAAAATTACAAACTTTATAAAATTATAATTTATAAAATAATAAATTTTACTTCAATTCTCAAATTTATAAGACAAATCAGTTTAGTTTAATACCAATATACATACCGATAATTTGCAAATATATTATTTTATGAAACCTTTAATAGCCTAATATTTTCCACGTTAATAAAATTAAAATAAAAATTTAAAAGGTCAATGCTAACTTTCATAATTTGAAGCACTAAAAAGAAAAAAAAGTAGATTTAAAAAAATGTTTTTCTTTAATTTATAAAAATAAAATACATTTCTAAAGATTTCATTAAAAATAAAAATATCACTATTATTTTCACACAAAATTACCGTCCAGACAGGGCCCCGGTTAGAATGAGTTCCAGGAATGGCCCTAGTCTAATGACAGAAAACAGGCCCACGGGTAGGACCGGTCCAGGCATGGATCCTAGAAGAACTCTAGTATATACAACAAACTTAATTCGCATTTCAAACAGGGCGATTTCTGTACGCAAACCTCTAAATGTCATTTACGTTTTGCACAGTTTTGGAAGAAATGCGGCCATTGTACTGTTTTGATAGAAATACAGAAAAAATCCATTAAATTTACGGAACACTTGCTGCATATTTACGGAAATGAAATCTCCTTTACGGAACTAATGACATTTATTGTACTGCTATTTTGTAAAAATGAAACTTCTCCGTAAAGTTTTACGGACAATCTCTTGTATTCTTTATAGTGTAATGCACCTCGGTGCTCATTATTAATTTCACTAGCTGGTTTTGCCCGCTAGAGGGCCCCTAATATACATCGGTGCCTCTAATCTTGTAAAACCTCGAAACAATCAAACCTCCTACCCGGTTCCCCGCTGCATACGGCACCGTATACCGGTCGTGCTACGCACCCACCGGTTAATTCATAAATTTGCACTTTGAAGATTATAAACCTCTAACCGAACGAACCTCCGACCCGGGTACCCGATGACTTCGGCACCGGATAATCCCTTAATTTGCACATTGAACAGTATAAACCTCTAACTGAACGAACCTCCGGCTCGGGTCTCCGCTGCCTGCGGTGCCGTATAGCAGTCAAGCTGCGCACGCGCTGCATAATATGATTAAGCGGTCACAGACTTTTCCAACGGTATATCACATGAGGGGTGTGTGCAAAATTTAGAAAATTACCCCCCTTGGGGGGCAAAGTGGGGGGAGGGACACCGGAGATGCATAATATGATTAAGCGGTCACAGAACTTTCCAACGATATGTCACATGAGGGGTGTGTGTAAAATTTAGAAAAAATGTGGGGGATGGACACCGGAGATGCATAATATGATTAAGCGGTCACAGACCTTTGCAACGATGTATCAGACGAGGGATGTGTTCAAAATTTAGAAAATTACTCCCTTTGGAGGACAAAGTGGGGGGATGGTCACCGGAAATGCATAATATGATTAAGCGCTCTCAGAGCTTTCCAACGATATGTCACATGAGTGTTATCGGCAAAATTAAAAAAAAAGTTTGGGGATGGACACCAGAGATGGATAATATGATTAAGCGGTCTCAGACCTTTCCAACGATATATCACATGATGGGCATCGACAAAATTTAGAAAAGTGGTGGGCAAAGTGGCCCTTGGTGGGCAAAGTGGGGGGGATGCTCACAGGAGATGCATAATATGATTAAGCGGTCACACACCTTTGCAACGATATATCACATGAGTGATGTGCTCAAAATTTAGAAAATTACTCCCCTTACAGGGCAAAGCGGGGGGATGGTCACCGGAGATACATGATATGATTAAGCGGTCTCAGAACTTTCCAACGATATGTCACATGAGGGTTATCGGCAAATTTTAGAAAAGTGCCCCCCTTGGGGGGGGGCAAACTGGGGCATGAACACCGGAGATGCATAATATGATTGAGCGGTCGCAGACCTTTCCAACGATATATCACATGAGGGATCCCTGAAATATTTAGAAAAGTATTCCTCTCGGGGGAGGGAAAGGGGGATGGTCACCGGAGAGGAATAATATGATAAAGCGGTCACAGACCTTTCCAACGATATATCACACGAGGGGTTTCGGCAAAATTTAGAAAAGTGCCCTCGCTGTCCCGATCTGATAGCGGGCGAAGCCGCTTTTCCTTATCATAATATCTGGTTGGCACTCTAAAAGAAAAACTTAAATTACCTTTAATGCAGTTTCGACATCTTAGTTGAGATCCTTTAGATTCTGAGATGGGGCCTCTGATCGGCTTTGAATTTATTATTTTATTCTGGGCATAGGTAAAATATTAATAATTATATAATGTATCAGCACGTAATTAAGATTTCAGCTCGTATTCAAGATATAAGAATAATTTTTAGATTTTCTGAAATCTGATCTTTTTTTGTGTCGCCCTGTGAAAGTTCCGAATATCTGCGGCCCTTAGATTCAGAGATAGAGAAAGTCAAGTTTTTCAATCCCTCTGAAAAATCGTAGTCAACCAAGTCACATGAATTTCCTCCTTTGTCTAGAAACATGGTTCCAGACATCTGTCAGGGCGACCAGAGACTTCGACTCCCAGCTGCCTCTCCAAAGAAAGAATAAGAATTTTTATCCATCGGTTTTTAGAGGATTTTTTAGGTTGTACTGGTACTAGAGAAATGATTTTTCGAGTTTATGAAAGCAGATGCTCCACCGAATCTGTCTGTCCAAATTGTGAATTTCTGGGCCCAGAACTTTAGGAGATGCGAGTCGGTTTCAAACGCCTTAATACAGTTTTTTGCTTAATTTCCTCTGTTGCAACCACGCGTTTTATTGACTGGCAACCAGTTGGGAGGCGAGATTTTTCGCTTTTGATAAAATGCGAATATTTTGGATCAGTAGGTTTCGATTCTAGTAATTAAAACAGTTTTGTTAATTAATAACTCTCTGGATCGGGGTCGGACCCCTTTGGCCAGCGAAACTTGGGGGTTGCGCTATTTTTACGAATTTTTCGATACCAAAAGCGCGTCGTTGCGTCACTTGGACGCGACGCCTTTGCGGGTACAGACACACAGACAGATACAGAGACGTTTACTGACATTAATAGTATAGACTAGCTGGTTTCGCCCGCTAGCGGGCCCCTAATTTACATCGGCCCCTCGAATTTTTTGTATTCTCCGGCTCGCATCCCCCTCGAACCGAACGAACCTCCGACTCGGGTCCCCGTTGCCTTCCGAACCGTATACCGATCGTGCTACGCACGCACCGGATAATCCCTTAAGTTGCACATTGAGTAGTATAAACCTCTAACCGAACGAACCTCCGACCCTGGTAGGAAAAACGAACTAAAATCAGTAAGCTCTATCGATGTCGAGTCGAATGAGCCAAACCGCGTCGCGATGGGACCCATACGACAGGAGATATTTTGAAAATAAATAGATAATTCTTTAGCTTTTATTTTTCCTACTAGGGGCGCTCGGCCCCCCTGCTCGCTACGCTCACCAACCCCCCGCTTAATCACGCCCTAGCCAACCCCAGACGTAATCGTTTCGCGTTGAGTTTGTTTTACCCTGTAAAAACGAATTTTCTTCTATTCTGAACCTAGCTAGATCTATTTCTCGTGCTCGATTTAGTATAGGGGCAAGTCTCGTGAAAATCTTCCCATTTGTTTACGATATCATTCATAATCGGGAAAATCCCTTGCTCGTTTAATATATATGAATAATCGGGAAAATCCCTTGCTCGTTTAATATATATGAATAATCGGGAAAATCCCTTGCTCGTTTAATATATATGAATAATCGGGAAAATCCCTTGCTCGTTTAATATATATGAATAATCGGGAAAATCCCTTGCTCGTTTAATATATATGAATTTGGCGACAGTAATTTGGTCGACAGGATAACTAACAATACCAATTGCATATATAGTGTTACGAATATTGTAAATAGTTAGTGTTTGTGCTTAAAAATAATGTAAATAGTTCAATTAAGCTATATTCATAAGCTAATATTAATTTTTGTTGCATTGCAATATCTCAATTTGTTGATTTTTTGCAAGCGAGTAAACGCTATCGTATTTCAATGGGAGTCTATGGAAATTTGGCGAAATACTGGAAATAGCACCAAGTTGGCGCCACTTTTGGCAGCTAATTTTGATCGCCAAATTTGGCGATATATCGCCAAGTTGGCGCCAAACCTGGCGACAGACCCCTTGGTAACCCTCCTAATAGCGCCCATCCTATCTAAATTCTCTTCTTTCATGTTAATTCCCCCTAAGAAAAGTCAGAAAGCTATGACCAATCAGATACATTTCGCAGTATCTACGCAGATTTTCATTGTTCCATTTCCAAACCATTACTTTTTTACTATATAGAAGGATACAAAAATTGGGATTTGGCTAAAATCAAAAATTATGGTCCGAAATCGAAAAATTTTTGAATCCCTGAAATGTCAGCCCACTCTGAGCAAGGATGCATATATTTCAGATTCGAAAATCCGATAATTTGAAAACTTTATATACAGCGTATTAAATTGCAATCATCTTCAAATGCATCATTTTATCTCTTTCAGAAATAAGTTATTCAGTAATAAATTATTAATAATTTTCAGTAATAAATTATTTACAGACAGTAATAAATTATTTACAGACGATTTGTCTGGATTGAGTGTTGAAAAAAAAAAGCAGATGTCTTTTTCGAATAGAAATAAATTCATTTTCCGTTTCATTAATGAGTTTTAAATGATATCTTTAAAAGTTACTGGTCGAATTTTATGAGTTTTAGCTTCCTAAGTTCGCGATTTTTTTACGTCCGTTTGTAAATTTTCGTGACGATGTGGCGATTTTTGAGGTTTTTCGGAAAGAGGCTGGAAAGCGTGTAGTACGCCAAGCCACGGGATTGCCCTCCTTCATCCTTTGAGACATATGTCGCCCCATCAGTCTGCACTCTCCCAGCTGCGTGTGGAAAGAATTAAAAAATTCTTTTTTATCGATCGATTTTTAAAGGATTTTTCCGCTTCTACTTATCTTACGGAAATGATTTTCCGAATTTATGAAAGTGGATGCTCTCCTGCTTATGTCTGTCCATCCGAGATGCGAGTCGGTTTAAAAGCACGTAGTACAGTTTTTAGCTTAATTTGCTCCGTAGCGTCGCTGCCTTTTTTGTGATTCGTCCCGACTGGCAACACGCTGAGGAGAACTTTCGTGGTTTTCGAATTCCTTTGCCAGTTAGATTTCGATTCGAGCAATTAAAACAGTTTTGTTAATTAGAAACTCTCTGGGTCTGGGTCGATTTTCCGATCCGGCTAAACTTCGGAGTCGCGCCATTTTTACGAATTTTTCGGTACCCAAGCGGTCTCTGTGCGTCGCTTGGTCGCGAAGCCTTTGCGGATACAGACACACAGACACACACAGACGTTTACGGACATTAATATATTAAGCGACGAGCTGGCTTCGCCCGCTAGCGGGCCCCTAATTTACATGGTGCTTCGAATTTTTTTAATTTTCCTTTTTTTATAAAACACCGAAACGAACGACCCTCTGGCTCGCATCCACCGCGAACCGAACGAACAACCGAACTGGGTCCCCGCTGCCTTCGGCACCGGATAATTCCTTAATTTGCACATTGAATAGTATAAACCTCTAACCGAACGGACCTCCGACCCTGGTCCCCGCTGCCTTCGGCACCGGATAATCCTTTAAATTGCACATCGAATAGTATAAACCTGTAACTGAACGAACCTCCGGCTCGGGTCCCCGCTGCCTGCGGCACCGTATAGCAGTCGTGCTGCGCACGCGCTGCAGTATACTTTAGTTCCACCTTCCACCACCAGGTGGCGCAATCTGTATATACGATCATAACTAAAATCGTTAAGTCTTTCGATGTCGAGTCGAATGAACCATACCCCGTTGTCTTCATGCCCATAGAACCGGAGATAGGAAAGCGCCCCCTGGTGGTGAAAAACGAACTAAAATCGGTAAGCTCTATCGATGTCGCGTCGAATGAGCCATACTCCGTCGTGATCCTTCCCATTGAAACAAAGATAGGAAAGCGCCCCCTGGTGGTGAAACTCGGAGCAAAAATCGATAAGCTCTAGTATCCTCTATCGACGTTGAGTCGAATGAGCAACACACCATCGTGATCCGGGCCATAGAAAGAGAGATAAGAAAATGCCCCCTGGTGGTTAAAATACGAACTAAAATTGATAAGATCTAGTACCCTCTATCGATGTCGAGTCGATTGAGCCAAACAGCGTCGTGATGTGATCCATACAACCCGAGTTGGCTGAAAAATCCTTTAATTACACCTTCCCTCACCAGGGGGCGCAATCTGTTCAATTCGAACATGACCGAAATCTGTAAAGCTATCGAAATCCAGTCGAAAGAGCCAAACCCCGTCGTAATCGGGCCCATAGAACCCGATTTCCGGAAGCGCCCCCGGGTGGTGAAAGTTGGAACTAAAATATGTAAGCGCTATCGATATCGAGTCGAATGAGCCAATCCGCGTTGCGATTGGACTCGCAGAACTCGAGATATTATGAAATGAATATATAAATCTGATATTATTATTCGAAAAGAGTGGTATAAACTCAGAAACTTTAAAAAATGTTATAGTGGGTCCTTATTACTTTAATTATGATGTTTGGAATCAGTTTGGTGGAAATCCGTAACATACTTTCTGACTTATAGAAACGGATCATAGTTAAGAGAAAAAAAAACGTGCCCCTGGTAGTGAAAAACGAACTAAAATCGGTAAGCTCTATCGATGTCGAGTCGAATGAGCCGTACCGCGTCACGATGGGACTCATACGACAGGAGATATTTTGAAAAGAAATAGATAATTCCTTAGTTTTTTTTTTCCTATACAAAAATCGGGATTTTTCTAAAATCAAAAATTATGGTCCGAAATCGAATTTTGAATCCCTGAAATGTCAGCCCACTCAAATTATCAGATTCGAAAATCCGATAATTTGAAAATTTTATACACCGTATTCAAATTTCAGATGTGTGATTTTATCTCTTTCAGAAATAAATTATTTACAGCGATTTGTCTGGATTGAGTGTTGAAAAAAAAAGCAGATGTCTTATTGGAATACAAATAAATTCATTTTCCGTTTCATTAATGAGTTTTAATTGATATCTTTAAAAGTTACTGGTCGAATTTTATGAATTTTAGCTTCCTAAATTCGTGATTTTTTGTTACGTCCGTTTATAAATTTTCGTGAAGATGTGACAATTTTTGAGATTTTTCGGAAAGAAGCTGGAAAGAGTATAGTACGCGAAGCCACGTGATTTTCCTCCTTCATCGTTAGGAACATCTCTCGCCCCATCGGTCTGCCATCTCACACCTGCGTCTCGAAAGAATTAAAAAATTATTTTTTATCGATCGATTTTTAAAGAATTTTTTCGGTTCTAATTGTCGTACGGAAATGATTTTCGAATTTATGAAAGTGGATGCTGTCCTGCTTATGTCTGTCCCACTTTCGAATTTCTGGGCCCGCAACTTCCCGAGATGCGAGTCGGTTTAAAAGCCCGCACTACAGTTTATGGCTTAATTTGCTCCGTGGCAGCGCAGCCTTTACTGCCGTGAGATTTGTTTAGACTGGCAAACATTTTGCGGTTTTGAATTCCTTTGCAAGATAGGTTTCTTTTGCAGTAATTAAAACATTTTTGTTAATTAGTAACTCCCTTAACTGCGGGCGGACTCGTTCGAAAACTATAACTCCGGAATGCCCGGATTTTTCGGAATATTTTTATATAAAAATCGCTTCTGTGCGTCGCCTCTGACCCGATTTTTATCCGTTTACAGACAGACAGAAACACACACACACACACAGAGAGAGAGAGAGAGAGAGATGTTTACCAACATTGATAATAGTGACTAGCGGGCCCCTAATTTACAACGGTGCCTCAAATCTTGTAAAACCTCGAATCATGTAAAAACCTCGAATAAGATAATCCTCGAACCGAACAAACCTCCGACCCGGGTCCCCGCTGCCTTCAGAACCGTATACCGGTCGTTGTACGCACGCACCGGATAATCCCTTAATTTGTACATCGAATAGTATAAACCTCTAACCGATCGAATCTCCGACCCAGGTCCCCGCTGCCTTTGGCACCGGATAGTCCCTTAATTTGCACATCGAATAGTATAAATCTCTAACCGAACGAACTTCCGACCAGGGTCCCCGCTGCCTTCGGCACCGTATACCGGTCGTGCTACGCACGCACCGGATAATCCCTTCATTTGTACATCGAATAGTATAAACCTCTAACCGATCGAATCTCCGACCCAGGTCCCCGCTGACTTTGGCATCGGATAGTCCCTTAATTTGCACATCGAATGGTATGAACTTCTAACTGAACGAACCTCTGACTCGGGTCCCCGCTGCCTGCGGCACCGTATAGCAGTCGTGCTGCATAATATGATTAAGCGGTCACAGTCCTTTCCAACGATATATCACATGAGGGGTGTGTTTAAAATTTAGAAAAGTACCCCCCTTGGGGAGGGCAAGGCGCTCCCTTCTCCCCATATTTTTCGACGCGGCCTCATTTTTAAAATTTATGTTATGCGTTATAAAATATCTTAAAGTTTCAAACATATTTATTATATTTCCTTTAATCTGGGGATCGAGTGGCCTTAATAGCTGACATGAATTTTAAACTGTCTGATAATTAAATATAAAATTTATTGTAAATTCCTTCCTAATTATCGGAGGAAAACCAAATTTACATATTTAGAATCCTCGTAAAAATCTAAACATGGATGCATACATTTAAAATCGATAAATCCAATAATAATAATTAAAAAAATAACAGGGCCTAAATCCTCTTAGTATAAAGAAAATGCGTTTTTTTATCGAAATGTTTCGTTCTCTGAAATATCAGATCACGTGTCAATTTTTTAGAAATGAATTTCTTTGTTAAAGGGTTTTTAATTGATATTTCCCTTCCTAATTATCGGTGAAAAACCAAAATTACATATTTAGAATCCTTGTTCAAAAATACACGTGGATGCATACATTACAAATCGAGAAATGCAATAATTAAAAAAAAATTAACGATGCCTAAAAGCCCTAATGCGTTTATCCTGTCTTTCGGAAATAAAGTATTTGCCAGACGATCTGTCACCGAGAAAAACATCCGCCGCAGTATCGAAATTAAAACTCGTCTTTTTTTCCACACAAAATTAAAACTTTTTAATTGATTCAGGAATTATTATCCGATTTTTACGAAAATTAATATTTTGGACTTGGCATGTCATTATTCGAAGGGATGCATAATTTTCAAGTCCTTAAATTCAATATTTTTAATAATTTTATATAGCCTATAATAACCCCACTTAAACTGGTTTCATATCTTTCATCCTTCTAGACAGCTAGACGTCCCAATGTCTGGCTCTGAAAGAAGCAAGTTAAAAGGAATAATTTTTATGCAATCAAATTAAAGAAATAATAATTAATATCTTTGGCTCTAATGGATGGATTTCCTTAATTTTTACAATATTTTAATGTGGAGAGAGAGATGATTCACGCGGTGTTATTTTCAAAACTGTAGGTGAATTAGATATTATAATTTGCATGCCCATTTTAAAACCCTACTTCCGTATTTTTAGCCGCAGACACTTTGTCTCTTTCTTGCTTGAAAATAATTTTTATCAAACGCAGCTGTAGATTGGATAAAAATTGTTCTTTTCGCGCAATTTTTAATGAGTTTTTAATGTTTTTCATCAATATCTTTTCTAATTACCGGCGGATTTTTTCGAAACCTGAAAGAATGGCGTTCTCGAATTTTCCTGCGTATTTTGATACCTTTAGTGCCTCTCTACTCCGTCTGTGAGAAAAGTTTATAGAGTTACAGCCAGAAACAATAGGCAGACAGAGAGGCGTCGTTTTCGAACATTAATAATATAGTAGATTATGTTTGATGTATCATAACATCATTAAAATGCACCGCAACTGATTTTTCCTCCTGAATCATAATGAAATGGAATTCTTTTGTTCGTCCCTGTAAACGAACTATAACTGCTATTCGTTCTATACTCCTGAAAAAGCAAGTTGTAGTCCACGATGTATATCAGTTTTATTATTTTTAAAGTATCGTAACACCAATAAAATGCACCTTAACCCTTTTATCCCCCGCAGAACATAATGTAACGGAATTGTTTTGTGTGCCCCTGTAAACGAACTATAATTGTTTATACTCTTCATTTTCAATACTAAAAATTCTGTACTAAATCTCAATAACATAATTACTTGGCAATAGCAGTCTATTTACCAGAGTTGGAGTACGGATAGTCGGTCAAACAGACAAACCGTATTCATAAGCACTTCTCAATCTTCTTGAAATGTGTCAAAAAGGCACAAACGAATTGTATGTTCTCATTTGTTGGAAATTGTCTAATAAATTCAAATAGATATTTTACTTTTAGAATATCGCCATTTTAGGCAAAAATTTTCGGACATAAATCATTAGTTGTTGAATCTTTCTTTGACAAAGATAAAGTCAATTATAAAAATTTAAAAATGAGTAAGTCAAATGTCGTCTTACGTAAGTTAAACTAAATAAATAAATCTAAATAGCCGCAATATACCAGGTGTCCTATAGGTCCCACAGGTTTAAAGTTCAACATTTTTAACAAATTATCATATCTGATTACGGTTTGCACCACAAGTTTTGTCAAAGGGTCGGATTCTGTTCTCGGAAAGGAAAAAATAGTTCAAATTTTAACCGATAGTTGGTGCTATTAAGATATCGTTAAATAGATAAACATATTGAGATTATACATATACTATAGCCTCAAGTACAAATAAATACTGTGTCACCTATCGGTTATTGAATTTTTTTTTTCTTTTGCAACAAACAATCCGATTCTTTGGCAAGCCTTATGATGCAAACCACATTCTGACATAGAAATATGTTAATTTTTAATCAACTTTTGAATCGTGAACGGCCTTAATTGACACCAGAGATTTAAAACATAAAATTTTAATATAAAAACTAATTTTAATTTAAAACCTTTCAAGAACAAGTAATTATGTCGCTCTAATATTGAAAATAAGTAAATGTAATTTTACGTACTGTCACATATAGTATTATAAAACCAAAATTTTAATCCAAACTATTGGTAAAAATTTTGATTAAAATTATATGGTTTAAATAAAAACCACCGGCATTCAAAGGGTTAAATGGAAAAACATAAAACATCCCCCATTTAATACTTCTAAAGAACAGAAATAATAAAGCCATAACACTCCCCCTAACATTTATTTCCCGCTATCAATTCAACTAAACATTAAATTTTCCCGTTGTCATTTATAGTAGGTATAAGATTCATGCTTTGATCTCCTTTAATAATCCACTTTCATCTCTAGTTCTATGAGACAAATTTATATTTATAATCCTTTGCTTACCGGTATGTCAAAGCCACCGGATATCCGCGTCATTAAACTAGATGGTTGTATTCACCAATAGTTTAATAACGGGATAAGATATCATCTGAATCATCCCAAATGCATTTGTATGTGTGAAAAATTTTCAGAATTGGAGAATTTCCTCGGAGCTGCGCAATTTCTAAATGGCTCATTTGAAATAAATATATCAATGAGAAATATAATGAAGGTTCGAGGAAGTACAGAGGGACATCATGAAAATTCATTAAATAGTGAATGGAAGGCCATTAGCTGCTATTTATTTATTTATAATACAGATAGTAGCCTATGGTTCATTTATTATATTGGCACATGTAGTTAATAACGTCTGATGTAAATTGTATATATTACGTTAAATGAATAATCCTGTTGTATCCATTCACCTTGTTCGGATATTCAATGATATATTTAACTTAGAAAGCCTGATGTAGAGGTGAATTTAAAAGGCTCTTTATATTTTCCAAATGACACTGCAATCTGCGAAATGTATCAAAATATGTATTTGAATTTTAAAATAATCTGAAGAGAACAACTGTAGAGAGACGGTTAAAAGGTAGTTCAAACTTCATTACAAACTTGCATATCCAGAATTTTTAATATATTATATTGACACATAAATATATATATATATATCATTTAAAATATTAGTAAATCATAATAATATATTTGATGTCCAATAATATATTGCCTTTTCTGCAACTCATATTCATTTTTTAATAATAGAACGACAGAGGCGGGTCGTCTATGACCCAATACGTCATATTTCGATCGTATCACTGTTCTTTTTCAGAATAAAAATTTGAAATTGCTTGACTTTATTAAATATACTATATAATACTTCAACACGAATTTAGTTGAAATCCAACGAATACTTTTTTATCGACAGATCTGTATACCTAGAATTACCATGCGTAAAATTTAAGTAAAAATTCATGGAATTAATGGAAATCGCGAATCAACCAATCTCTCTCTCTATATATCAAGCAGGGCGGTCGCTCTGCCAAGCCAAGCTTAAAAAAAAACGCCACACAAACAACGCCAAGAACTGGACTAAAGACCGTACTGCTTAATTACAGAAAACAACTTCGCAATGTTAAATCGACAAAACATGCCAGATTAAAATATCAGATATCAAATAAACCAAGCATCGCAGAAAAAAAACGGAAACTAGAAGAATCTAATGAAGAATTTCTTCAATTTAAGACCAAACTCATCTTCATAAGTGATTTATAAACAGAGATATAGATTTTTTAAAAAAACGTCGAGTTACTTAAAATGATCACTTTTTTCTTCGTCAAACTTTTTTTTTCAAACAACCTACAGACCTTAATATTCAACAGAATAAAAAAAGGATTGCATTTTTGGACAAGTAATTACGTAATCTATGTGCTTTTATAAAATCCTGCGTAAAAAAAAAATTATTTTCTATCCTTAATTAGCAAAAAACTGTTAATTAACTTGGCGATTAAAAAATTATGCCAAAACAGAGATAAAACCCGCCAACGACCATGTACCTTTTATGTATTATAATAGCACAAATCAGTTACAGGTTATAACCACAACAAATTTCATCTGCAAGTCAGCCATTTTCTTCTGAAGATATTTAAAAAATATATATAACTTCATAATTATAAGAATACACACATTTTATCAGACAATTAAATATGACTGCAAACTGTGGCAGATAAATGTTTCCAACATGAATAAGTATGAGAAATTGGTGGTCAAGGATATCGATCTAGGTGGCTTAGTCGCAGCGCGTCAGCATCGCATGCACAAGATCCCAGGTTCGAGTCCTGCCCCAAGTCAACTTTTCACTCATGTTTGTTTAGTATATTTAATTGTCTGATAAAATGCGTGCTCTTATAATATTGTAAAATAAAGTAATCAGACGTAGTGTTTATGCTTTAAAAAATATTTTAAATATATAATTTACGTTTTTAGAAAGATCTTTAAAAATAAATTAGTTTTTGAGGGAAGATGTACCTTCTAAAATGTATACATTAAGAGTTATCAGCATTTAAAATTTCTTTCCAAACGTAAACAAAATTTTTGAAATGAATTAAATGTGATTCATTTATTAAAAAAAAAAAAAAAAAAAAAAAAAAAAAAAACACGGTAATGGACAGGCATTTCGTTCGCAGGAATACCTTTCACGTCATTTTCCTATAAATTAATGAAATACAGTTGTTAAATTATTTTTGTTTTAGAAGTGAAGTTTCCATTTAAATGTATTGTAACAGTAAAATGTTTAATTGAATAAAATAATGTAAATCTACCAAGGAGAGTGCCAAGCTTGGTAACCACAGATTTTGATTATTTTTATATATGTTGTAGGGTAGAAGCCCCTTAGTGTCAGGTTCAATGGATTTTATACAACACTCCTTAGTTCTGGAGAAATAGGGGGTCTAATATTATAAACCAATGTAAATATTTACTTTGTAACGCATTAACTTCGTTGGTCGTAGCTCAATTGGTATGGCGTCTGCTCGTTGTTCCGAGGGCCCGGGTTCGATGCCGGGGCACGCTACGTTTGTTTTTCTCTTTTTTTTTTTAATATACTTGTAATTATAATTTAATAATCTGAATAAAAAAATTTTTAACATAATTAAATTTTAATTGAGCATTTTTGATTTTTAAGCCATTATTAAACATTTCTCATCATTTAAAGAGCTTTAAAAAAATTGGATCTATTATTGACTAGTAAAAATTCATAAATCGTTACAAAATCAGCATATTTACTATCGAATTAAATTATTATTCTCCCATCGCAATAGAAAACGAAGATATTTCAGATGCTGGATTATTTGTTAAAAATCCATTGTTTTGCAATAAAATTTTAAAGTACTTCAACGAATTTGTGATATCACTTTTCTGATTTTCATCGAATCCCGACACTTCAGATTGATCTTCTTGTGAACTACAGCTTGCTTTTTCCATTTTTATACGATTAAAAACTGTTGTAGAATAATACGCACTTGTGCGATAAAGATTGAAAACAAAAACCACTTAACTGCGCCAAACTAAAAAAAAATTAAGTAAAATAACCAAAGTCTGTCGTGGCGCCGTCTAGTTACAATAAAATAAAACATAAAAATGTTGTCATTTTAATTATTATGCTAGTTTTTAATATAATTATGTTTCTTACTTTAAAAACAGAGCAGTATTATCATCGCATTGACTTCCTTTGTTAAGGCAATTTATAAATGATGTTTCTTTATAATAACGAATTGACACAATTGTTCAATATCGTTGCATTGATAAAGCATATATGGAATACATTTTAAAAGTGATTTTTAAAAAAAAAATCAAAAATGCTAAATTAAAATTTAATTATGTTAAAAATTTTTTATTGAAATTATTAAATTATAATTACAAGTATATTTATAAAAAAAATGAGAACAACAAACGTAGCACGTTCCGGTTTCGAGCCCGTGGCCTTCGGAACAACGAGCGGACGCCATACCAACTGAGCTACTACCAACACAATTATTTCGTTACAAAGTAAGTATTTAAGCTGTGTTATAATATTTGACATCCCCCCCCATTTCTCGAAAACTAAGGAACGTTGTATAAAATCCATTGAACCTGAGACTAAGGGGCTTCTACCCTACAACTTATATAAAAATAATCAAAATCTGTGATTACCAAGCGTGGCACTCTCCTTGTAAGAAATTGCTAAGAAATTCCAAACATGCACAGGGCAACGCAAAAAATAAATAAATAAATAAACAAAAAATAAATAAATAGATAAATAAATAAATAAATAAATAAAAATCAGCTTTCAGAAATTCTAAAAATTGTTCATGTATCTTAATTACAAGCTAAAGGAGGGTTTATATCTATATTATTTTATATATAATAGTAATTTCAGCAAATATATTAAATTCCATTTGCGATCTGTTTTAAACTTTAAGATAATCTATAACACATGATAAAAAATTTATAAAAAAGAATGGCGCGTCACATTTGGGTGTGGGGATGGGGAGGGGCGTGAACAAAATTAGGAAGTATAATAAGGCTATTTGTTTGAAACTTTACGATATTTTATACATAAATTTTAAAAATAAAGCTGCGTCAAAAATTATAGGGAGTGGTGGAGCATGTTTTGCTTACACAAGGGGGGGGGACACTTTTCTAAATTTTAACGATATCCGTCATGTCACATATAGTTACAAAGGGCTGTGACCACTTATTCATGTTATGCACCACTGGTGTCACCCCCACATTTTGCGCCCCCCCCCAACACTACTCATGTGATATATTGTTCGAAAAGCATGTGACCGCTTATTCATATTATGTATCTTCGGGGTCCATCCTCCCACTTTCATCCCCCCGAAAAGTGCCCCAAAGGGGGCACTTTTCTAAATTTTGCCGACACCTCTCATGTGATATATCGTTGGAAACATCCACTGCAAGAGGGAACGTGACTACCTTTGTAGGTTTTCACACCCCTAGAGTTGTGGTGAAGCAAAGGCCGTCGTGGTAGCTCGACATATGGCCTAGTGACCGTCTCCCCCTATAGGGTTTCGCGAACGAAGTCGTCGGGGGTTGCTCGGCGGTTCATCAAGGTTCCGTCTCTGCGGAAGTTTCCTCCGAGATGTGGGGTTACTGTCGCGGCGACCTATGTCATCGACCTTGGTAAATTGTCTTGGGTGTCCGCAGTGGGGCGCGGCCCCAGGCCGATCGCAGCGCCGGGGCCAGACAAAGCCCCTGGTGCGATATAAGCCCTTTAAAGGCTTGGGTGCGATGGTTGTATTCGTGACGCCGGCTACCCCCGTGGGCGACTGGCGGCGCTGGCTACTTTTATATCGTTGGAAACGTCTGTGAACTCTTAATCATATTATACAGGGGGGGGGAGTTATTTTCTAAATTTTGCACATACCCCTCATGTGATACATCGTTGGAAAAGTCTGTGACCCCTTAATCCTATTATGCATCTCCGGTGTCCATCCCCCCCACTTTGCCCCCCAAACGCGATTAGCTTTCACCACCAAGAGACGATTTCCTATCTTTGTTTCTATGGGTCGGATCATGACGGAGTATGGCCCATTCGACTCGACATTGATAGCCTTAACGATTTCAGTGCCCGAGGTTCATATAGAACAGATTGCGCTACCTGGTGGTGGAAGATGGAACTTGAGCGTGCGCAGCACGACTGCTATACGGTGCCGAAGGCAGCGGAGACCCGTGTCGGAGGTTCGTTTGGTTAGAGGTTTATACTATGCGAAGTGCAAAATTAAGAGATTATCCGGTTCCGAAGGCAGCGGGGAACCGGGTTGGAGGTTCGTTCGGTTCGAGGTTTTACAAGATTCGAGGCCCCGATGTAAATTAGGGGCCCGCTAGCGGGCGAAGCCAGCTAGTGCTAATAATAAAAGAGCGTGATATCACGTTTGATTTCAAATGCAGCGCTGACACGCTATGTACGTATTCCATTTTTATTCATTTCATGGATAAGTCAGTGATATTTTTTAACGGAGGATAACAAGTATTATAACAAGCCACATTTAGTATGTTGTTTTTAAGAGTGTAATTAGTTTTGAAAAATCTACTGGTATTTCTAGTTACCCCTTTAAACAATGACTGAAAGTAAAATGTAATTTTTAATTATTTCTCATGTTTAGATTATTTAAATTATGTTTAATCTATTTAAAAAAAGAACTGATATCTACAAAAACAACTTTTCAAAAGTAAAAAAAGCCAAGCATAAAAAAAAAAAAAGTTGTGGCTAAAAAATGGTGTGATATCAAATTTCCAAGCTATTATATTGCTTATTTAACTTTTTCCATTAAATAAGTTATCATATATATAAGTCGAGTGCCTACGTATATGTTAATAGAAATCGTTTTCTCCTGTACTAAATACATCCTAACGAGTTTCTGAAAATTCAATTTTTTTCAAATTATGCATGATGGGCTTGGCGGCCATCTTTCCATATTTCTTAGCACCCAAATTTCTAAAGTAAAAGGGAATGTTTGCAATGTAATATGTTTATAACAATTTCGAACTTCAGATTTTAACTACGGACAGATAAATTAGATAAGACTGATATTTTGAGAAATTGATTTTTACTAGTTTGAAATTATTAATTACTCTAAAAAGTAAATCATAAGATGAATCTTTAAGATAAGTCATCATTATCTTAAGACACAATTTTCAGAGCATACAAGTCTATAAATGAAACGTTTAAAATATTTGCTTAAATAACAATGTTGAACTTCGGATTTTAACTACGGATTTGGGTGCTTAGAATTTCGTGAATAATATGCAAAGATGGCCGCCAAGCCCATCATGCATAATTTGAAAAAAATTGAATTTTCAGAAACTCGTTAGGATGTATTTAGTACAGGAGAAAACGATTTCTATTAACATATACGTAGGCACTCGACTTATATATATGATAACTTATTTAATGGAAAAAGTTAAATAAGCAATATAATAGCTTGGAAATTTGATATCACACCATTTTTTAGCCACAACTTTTTTTTTTTTTTATGCTTGGCTTTTTTTACTTTTGAAAAGTTGTTTTTGTAGATATATATATACAGGGTGTCCACGAATAACCTGACAAACCTTTATTTTCGCAACCGTTGGTCCTAGATGCATACTTCCAATTACAAAAATGGTTTAAATAAGGTAAAGAATTCTTTTTAACGTGATTTGGGTCAAGAAAAACATTTATTAAAAAATTACGAAAGTTAAATTTTTATACGGTCCCTCGGTCCTATAAGTGATATTTAGTAAAAATTTACTGTGACACTAACAAGTAAGATAAAAAAAAAGTCCCACTCATCTAACATTAAAATTGACCGAATTATGAAACTTTGAAAACCACTTTTATGCATCTTAAAACAGATGAATTCGGCCGTGCTTTCAGGGGTCGTATATGAAGTACTTAAACATATTTCAAGGTATCTGCACTTTTAAAGAAATCGTACAACTATTACGATTGACTTAAATTTTATTAGTTAAGTTTCAGATTAGTTAAAATAATTGTATTTTAACATATGTTTTATTTTGTAAGGATTTGAGGCTATGATTTATTTTAACAAAAATTATATTATTTTCGTAAGGTTTTATTTAATTTGCAACGATCGTCTTTCCAGTTTAAAATTTGTACTCGAACTTTAACTTACTTTCAAATGTCCGATCGAAGTTAAATTTTACAGACTGACTTAAATCCGATGATAATGTAATATTATTATGATTTTCGACGCTTACCATCTTAATAATACTCATATTAGAGGATAACACAAATAATTCGGATAGATTACCGTCAACAAGTTTAAGAAAAAGTTTTAGATTAGATAACATAAACCTGCGATGGTTGTGTTTTTTACCTTTTATAATTACGTTTGATGTATTTTTAACGCTGAATAAAAAAAGTACCTTCACTTTTAACCATCATATCAAGATTTTTCGCAAATCGTAAATTTCAAGGTTAAAAAAAAACGAAAAATCTGATACTATAAAATAGATGTAAGACTTTTTTATTCAGTTTAATTTTATTTAATTCAATAATTTATTCAATTTTTTGGCTTATACTAGGTTTTTTACAACTAAATAGTCAGGGTTCCGATGAGGTTGGGAGGGAAGGGGGGGAGATCAATTTTAACTTTAAGCTTTTTAACTTTGAAATTTTCAAATTGATAAAAATCCTGACGTGATGGTTTAAAATGAAGGTCATTTTCGGATTTAGCGCTAAAAAGTACTTTAGAAGCAATTTTCGAAAGCTAAAAAACATGGCACAACCCAAAATTTGAAAGACAGTGTAATCTAACAGTATTTTAAAATATTAATTGAGGCTGTTGTTTTTCATCCTTTTATTTAAAAAAAAATTCTGTTATTTTTATCCTCTTATATGTTCAATACAAATTGTATATTTTGCATTAATATGTTAGAATGATTATAGATTTCACATTTATATTAGACTGCAATGTTAATTATGCTCTCAACTATTTTTTTGATATATCTGACGATTATTTATATTTCTACTACATTTGTGAATGTCCCCTATTTCGCAACAAAAAATATACTCCAACTTTAAACAGCTATTACTCGGTCAGTTTTAATCGTAGATGAATGGGACTTTTTTTTTATCTGACTTGTTAGTGTCGCAGTAAATGTTTACTAAATATCACTTATAGGACCAGGGGACCGTATAAAAATTTAACTTTCGTAATTTTTTAATAAATGTTTTTCTTGACCAAAATAGCTTTAAAAATAATTCTTTACCTTATTTAAACTATTTTTGTAATTGGAAGTATGCATCTAGGACCAACGGTTGCGAAAATAAAGGTCGGTCAGGTTATACGTGGACACCCTGTATATATATATATATATATATATATATATATATATATATATATATATATATATATATATATATATATATATAAATTTTATTGAGTTTTAATACATCATTAATCCGTAGAAACATTATTACAAAATTCAAATTGATGATTAAATGTATAAAATTTGACAGATTTTCTTCGTTTACATTTCATACGAGCACTCAAAATCTCAAAGTATCTATTCTGAAATTAGAAATGCTAATTTTCTTTGAAGGTTGTGATCATTATATTTCATATTGTGTAATATTCTAGAAACTAAATCTTATTAATCATAATTAAAATTCATTGTATTAAACACCAAACATTATTGGTTACCTGTATCTCCTTTACAAAACAAGAATAATATCCAACCATTGAATATAATTTACCTAGTTGAAAAAACCTCCCTCTGTTCATTATGACCTAATTCCATGGTATACAGGAGTTTTTGTGTTGAATCAGATTCATCATGTAAAATGCTATAGATATAGCTCGGATAAATGAAATTAGCGCACGGTGGGAGATTGACTGATTCTAGTTGGCCAAAAGTCAATTTAAAAAAAAAATTCTAGCATAATTTATTTTTTCCTGATATTGCTTAATAGTTGGGGTGTTGTACCCTGCGAATGGTTTTGATATAAATATAATTGTATGGTCCAGAGACTAATGCAAAGATGGTGTTTCTTATTTTATGAATGAATCACTTTTTTGAGTACAGTTGTTTAATCTGTTATTTCAAGTATAATAAAAAATGGTGCTATATTATGGACGCTTCCGAACTAAATATGGACTTCGTTTTCGCGGATTTATGTGCATAAATTTTCAACAGATCAATTGTTAATTCATATTTAATGTCGCAAAAAACTCTTTATTTTTATAAAAACTTTGCCATTTTTATAATAGAAAAACTTATATTAAAAAACAAGATAACAGAAACTGTGAAAATATGATATAGTAAGTAATAATTTATTGACAGCGAAATTGTAACCCCAACATACTGAATATAGATATCAAATACTTATTTAAAAGAAGAAGAAAATAAATTAAAAATTAAAAATTGAATGAATTAAATTTGTGGAATTTATACAGAATTATCAAGTCCTAAATGCATAAATACCACAAATAAAATAAGTGGTTTCATCATCATATTAGCCATAAAATTGCTAAAGAATATGATTTTGGGACGACCACTCATTAAACCAGTGAAAAAATCTTAAAGTTCAAAAAATAAATACAATATTAATACAATATTAAAAATGAGAGAAAACTTACCCATAATTATGAGAAAAAATCACAAAATTAAATCTTAATGTGCTAAGAACAATCAGATGAAGAAGGATTTTGGTGCACATCATTGACCAGATATATAAAGCTAACAGCAGAGGCAATGAATTGCAAAAAATGTGTTCTAAATGTTGCCAAAAACACTTTTAGAAGATTATAAACCATGATGCCAAAATAATTTTTAGAAAATGAATTACCATGGAATGGTTTAAAGCAACACAAACCATGGTGCTGCCATATATGATATTAATAATGAATATGCAGAAGAAAATCAATATCAAAAATTGAAACCATATACTGTCTAAAGTGATAATAATTAGTTAAATAATATATAAATTAAATTAAATAATAAATAAAATATCCAATTACATTAAAGTAAAAATGGATGTATTAATGATTAATTCTATGTTAAAAGATAAGATGTAAAGTGGTAAAATTAATGATTAATGATTAATGCTACATAAAAATATGTACCAAGAAATGACATAGTCACTATTAAATAGCTTTGCCAAAAAAGCAACATCATAAAAATTAAATTAAAATCAAATTAAAATACTAAATTTTTTGAATTAAGATGCTATGGATTTAAAATTAATATTAAGTAAAAATTGAAATTAATAGTTACAAATTATGTTTTTGCATACAAAGTTAAAAAATTAAATACACATTATATATATACATATAGAATGCCCTTCTGTCCGTTTTGGACATAAATCATAAGAAACTGCTGAGGTAACGAATAAACATTTCTGTGCCTGTAGACTTAATTATGCAAGAAAGTTCTTGAGTAAATCATCTAACCAGGAAATTCTTTTATATAATATTGTTGACTTCAAATACTTTCCAAACTAATAAAATTACAAAATAAAAATTTAAACAACTCTTTTTTTCTAAAGACAGTCATTGCGTTGTTAATTTTTCAAGATAGAAGAATAGGCTCTATATTCTGAGAGCCAGAATGAAGAACTTTCAGATGATGAAGTGTTGAATTTAATTTCTAAGCAATTTTCATTTAAGCTGTCGAATGTTTGCCTTGTATCTGAATTTCTAATAGATTATTAGAAATATATATATATATATATATATATTTAATGATTTGTAGTATTATAATAGAAAAATAATTTTATCACTTTAAGTCCCATTCTGTTAAAAAAATATCATTAAGATTATCAATACGTACCTATTAAGTAATTATATTAACTCATTTATTAACTGTTTTAAGGCTGCTCGTCAGTAAACTTCCCGATTCCCCTCGCTAATGTTATTCCTATGGGCGTAGGATGCATTCGTATTTTTAAAATATCTCCTCAGAAAATTAATATTTTTAACTTCTGTTTTCTTTGTACTGTTCTTAAAGAATGTCTCTTTTTTTCTTAGTTATCAAAATATTTCTAAATAATGTGCTTAATTTATATTTTTATGTGTTAAAATCTTAGCGAAACTGAATAAGATTTTAACGTTTCATATAAAATTAAGTATATATTTTAGAACAAAATTCACAACTAAGAAAAAAAAGAGACATTCTTTAAAAACAATACAAAGAAAACAGAAGTTAAAAATATTAATTTTTCGAGGAGATATTTTAAAAATACGAATGCATCCTACGCCCATAGGAATAACATTAGCGAGGAGAATCGGGAGGTTTACTGAAGAGCAGCCTTAACTCTTTAAACGTGTTTTACCTAATTGACTGATACATAAAATGTATCAAATACATATTTCAGTTTTAATGTCTCAAATTAATCAATTTCCGATTCAAAATAACCATCTCCGAAGAAACATTGATTTAAAACGTAATAAATTTTGTTTAAATGAGTTTAATATACCATTTATTTAAATAAAACATAGAGTTGAAGAGAAATAAATTGGAAAATAATTTTTGGCAGCTAGAATCGATAAATCTCCCACTGTGTAGCGTTGCAGTTCGCAGCCATGTCCAACAAAAAGGAGTGAATTATGCCAGCCAGGATATCGATGGAATAGCTCTGAAGGGAGAGCGTTGGCACGGCAAGCCAAAGTACCCAGGTTCGAGTTCTGGTCTCAGCATTTTTCGCTCTGTAATAAATATCAACTATGATACTCCAACCATTGAATATTTATGAAAGTGTTTTGATTAAAGGGAATTTAACTGACATTGGAAAGCAAAATAAATATTTTTTTTACGATCTCTACGACATATTTCATCATTGGGGTATTCACGCATGAACCTAGTATATTATTGTTTGTGAATGCAAACATGTGAATAAGAACACGCCTGCATGGGAGAATTCGAGCACAGGAAGAAAAGTGTACTTGTGCAATATGTTGTGTGAGTTCTTTTACTATTAAGCAAGAACGAAAAATCATGCGTCAAGCATAAATTATAAAACACTTTCCAACACATCCAGAAAACTGAAACGAAACTTTACCGTAAAATGAGGTGAAAGAATATATGCAAGTATACAGTATGGGAGACATATAACACATTTAAAAGTCCAGTTTCAGCAATTACCTTTCAAAGTCAAAATTGTAGTCGATATATTCTGTGCAGTCCTGTATATGATCTATCGATTTGGATATATACTACATAGCATGATAGAATTAGTTCATTTAGAAAATTTTTCATTAACAATATTCGCCAATCGTTGAAAATGCACTCGAAATCTTTTGTGCAACCCTGTATATTATATAATGACTATAGTACACATAAGCTAAAATTTAATTCGGGTAAAAAGCGCGTAAGTCAACTTAAAACAAACTTCCAGCAATTACCAACCATAGACGATAATGTATCTTGCTCTTTAAGTAACCCTGTATATGAATTTATTTATTTTCAACAAACTTCTATATGTCTAAGTATATTTCAACAGTAAAATGCGTAACAAAATTCAAAACTTCTCCTAAGCAATTCACTCCCAAAGTCTATAATACTTGTGCCCTTGTGTAGCTCTGTACATGATCAACCAAATTTATACACACCACGTACTATGCAAAAATTTAGTTTTAGTTAATAACGCAAATCAATATGGTTGGTTGGTTGGTTGATTGGGGTTTTATGGAACAAAGTCCCTTTAAGGACATGCTGCGCCAAAAAAAGAATTAGATTACGTACGTCAAATGGAAATATAAAAACTAAAAAAGAAACAAAGCTTAACGAGAGAATTATCTAAATGGGGTTACCCATCTAGTTATAGTCATACAGTGTATAAAACAAATAGCTCGAAAAAAAAATTAGAATAAGAACACCAAATTAAAATTGAAAAATGAATTAAAACTTTATCATAAAAACAAAATGAATGAAAATAACACATTTAAATGAAAAGAGTGATATGATGATAAATGTATAATTAAAATCATTCAATGAAAATATAACACAATGTCTAAAAGATATAAACACAAGCTTTCACAATTAAAATAGAAAATCTTTAAACTAACAGTTGGTAAAGTGTTCAAAGTTTCAAGCAGAAATATATTTAAAATTACGTAGGTTCGAATACCTCAAAAACAGTATTATTATCATCATGATCATTATTTGAGTCTGAACTGTAAGACTCTGATTCCATAGATTTCTCTCCATAGTGCAGCAGCTGTTTCGAATCTTTTGTAGCAAGGACTGATGTAACAAGACAAGGTTTCTTTTTTCTTCCATTCACAGTTTTCCATTGTGAAGAGGCTTGGGTTGAAGTTTTCTTTCTCTCTTTCAATGCACATGATTTTGGTTTTTGTGTAGAAAAAACTGGTTTTTCTAATTTGTTTGAAGATGAAGCACATTTTTGACCTGACTCATGTCCGGTTGACTGTTTAGATAGATACGTAGAATATTCTATTTTCACAGGTTCTGATGATGGTGGCAAAAGTTGCAGTGCAGGCAGGGGTCTTATTCTAGCTGAACAATACATAATACGGGATTTTTTCTTCTTTGTGCTGGTTAGTGTAACAGATGAATCATTTGGGGGTAAAGAGATTCAGTTTGGGTGCTTATATGTCTCATTGATTTTGATTGTCGCTTGAGTATATTAGAATAAGACACTCCTACAGATGATGTTCTAGATTCAACAAGTTTTCGAGCTTCGTGATAAGAAAGTTTCTGAGAGATTTTGACTGCAAGAATTTCTTTCTCACGTATCCAATTTGGACAAGAGAGAGAAAATGCTGTATGGTCACCCTTGCAGTTTATACAGCGTTCGGATTTTTCACATGAGTTACTCTCATGGCAGACTTCTGAACATCTTGCACATGTAACAGATCCACAACAGGTAGTTTTGCTGTGGCCATAGCGCTGACATTTAAAGCAACTGATAGGGTTAGGAATATAAGGCCGGACGGGGCAACTCAGGTATGCAGCTTTAATTCTAGTTGGTAGAGTAGGGCTATTGAAAGTCAGAATAATGTGCTTTGTAGGAAGCACTTTCTCATTCCGACGAATAGTGATACGGCGTACGTCTATAACATTTTGATCCCTTAAATTATGCAAGAGCTCGTATTTCGTAGAGAGTAAAAGTTCTGGTTCTGATATTACACCACGGCTTGTATTTAGAGTTTGATGGGCTTGAACAGAAACAGAAAAAGAGCCTATTTCTATGCAATTTGAGAAAAATTCTGAGTGACTCGCTGAAGGAACCTCCACCAGCAAATCCCCAGACTGCATTTTTTTAAGTGAATGACCATCTCCAAAAATTGACTGAAATGTTTTTGCAATAAGAAATGGAGAATTTATCTTAAAAGAACTATCAGAGAGACTATCAGTGCCATGAATTACAAAAAAAGTGTGAATGAAACATTATGCACAGTTTGTTGCTCTCCACATGGGGAGAAATAGAAGGAATTGAAGTATTTCCATCCATATTAGAGAGAGAAAAAATCCAGACAACGGCCGCACCACCCACTACCGAGCCCAACAAGGGGATGCACATTCGTGCACAAGTGCTAACCAGGGCCCATACGTTCACAAGACACACCTATTTCAGTTTCCACCCTTAACGAAATGACTAGTATGTGCCCGCTCACTTGACGCCAGTGACAAGTCAGCTGACCAGCCGATTGATGCATACGGGACCAATATTCACCTTCCGTCTACCTGAAGCAGAGGCCAAAGCCGTGTGTTGGTTTCCCTCAACTGCCAGGATCCCCCTTTCCAGGGACACGGGTCGCCACGCACGGCAAACGCGTGGGTGGTTTACATTTCTCCATAAGTCGATATAAACAGGATGATATCGGCTTATGCAGAATCGCCCTCACCTCGGAAGAGAAAACCACAATGAGAGTGAAACAAAGAGAAAGATTAGACAAGAGAATGGAGAGGAAAAAAGAAAAGAGAAAGATCGATCAGGTGCCCAGGGTTGCGTAGCCTGTGAATACCTAAAGAAGGTATCCCCCTGGGGGGGACAAATCAATATGGAAACGCACTTATCACACATAGACTGTAATTATTGCACGTATACTGTAACCAATATATTTTGTGTATTCTTAAATAAACGACAAATGCAATGCACGGAACATATTTTTTTTTACCATGCAAATGAATAACAAATGCTTCAGACCCCATATTCTACAAAAAGCATGTTTTAGTGCGCTTCATAATTGTATATCAATTTCATCATTTTTTAAATGGCGTAGCATCATCAAAATGCACGTGAAACGATTATTTTCCATTCACTGTAATGCAAAGTTATACATTGACTGCACCTGTAAAAAAATATAAGTTCTACACACTTCATTTTCAAAATGGATCATGGTATAGTAAACAACAACAACATACAAAAATTGCATGGCAATCCTAGTATATTTACGCGAAGTAGAGCGCGCACTGACGTCAGAAGTCAGACGGACAGTCGGCAGACGGACAGACAGCAGGCGGACAGATGGCAGACGGACAGATGGTAGACTGCCAGACAAACCTAAGTCATAAACACTTTTCAACTAGGTATTTAAGTGGTAAAAAATAGTAATCTATGCGTTAATCGTCCGTGTTCGCATTATCAGGAGTGAAAGTTAATGTGTTCGTATGAACTGTAAAATACAGACAAACGTTTCTTAATCTACGAAAATATTTTATAACCACGAACGGAAATATATAATAACTTCTATCGAGATACCCATGATTCCGAAACGCGTTCTTTGTCATTTGAAACCTCGGAAAGCATTATATTTTCGAGATTTATATAGACTCATTTATCAGAATAAAGTTCTTTTGCTGCCAATGATTTTCGTAAACGATTCCGAGTAGTCTTTCCAGTGTATTAATCGGCATTCTCAAACCTGAATATCGGTTTTTAGGATGCTCATTTAATTATTTTCAGAGGCGTAACTGTATACATACATGAAGAGTATGATATTATTTTAAAGTTAATTCTAATGATATTAATTTATCATGTCTGTCTATAAAACATGTTTGTTGAAGATGAAAATGCTTACATGAGAATTCACGTCATTTAAAAAACCTGTTTTACAGGCTGTAAAAACTTAATAAATACACTAAAACAACTACTCGGAATCATTTCCGAAAATCAGTTGGCTCAAAAACTAAATTTTATTTTATAAATGCTTATTTAAATCTCAAAATATATTAGTTTCTGAGGTTTCAAAAGATAAAGAACGACTTTTGGAATCGTGGGGAACTCAAAACAGGTTATTGTATATTTTCGTTTGTGGATATATATTTTTTTTTCCTAGAAAAACAAACAATTGTCTCATTTACAGAGCGAAATTATTTATATAAAAATACAAATGTGCATTACTTTGCAGAAGTATTTTTGTGTGTGTTTATGTGTGCACGCGTGCACGCGTTCATCTACGTATGTGTGAAAATACTTCTGTGAACAATGTTAGTGCTTGCAGGATCTCATGTGAGAGTGCGAAAATAGTGATGTTCACAAGAAGGAACGTCATGTTTAATCTACTGTTTATTAATATACATACATAAAATATTTTAATATTTAAGCACATTTTTTTTCTGAGAGAACTAAACTTATTTCACATAATTGCATTAAACTTGTACAGTGATGATTGGCATTCTAAAATGGATGCAATTAATGTATAATGGTACTTTCACCTTCTTTTCACGCATTTATGAAGCGTTTATTCAAATTATCATAGAAAAAGAAATAACAGTCCTAATTATATATTTTCATATATCGCTATCATCCCATTATGGGCTTTTAAGAATATTTTTTTCTTGTGTGACTGAAAATTATAATACTGACATGCCTACAGTTAAACTTAAATAAATTAAGGTGTTATACAAGATATAAAGGAAGATTAAGCGATCTTGCAATCTTCAACTAAGAATAAAAAATTAATCATAATTCTGCCTGAATTTAATTATTTTTTTTTCATAAAAACCCAGTAAAATACATTGGCTTCCAAATGTTAATATACAACCAGTTTTTCGACACGCACTACTAAAAGAATGATAATAAATATAAAAAATATGGTTTATATGAATGATAATAAGGTACTTCAATAAAATCTTGTGAAAGATTTATACGCGTCTCTTTCTTACTTAAGAATTGGGCATTTATATAACAGTAAAAAAAAACTGCAACTATACCAATTTTGTAATTTGTGTGGATATTTTTATACTTATTTATATTGCTTATTTATTTTTTATGCTTATTTTTATTGCTTATTTATTTTTTATGCTTATTTACCTGACAAATTGTTGGTTCTAAAATATTGTTGTCCATATCTAGGAGAAGTCGTTTATCTGATTTGTTAAGATGGCGGGCATCGGATAGATAGAAATGGGGTTATTAAAATCTGCTGCTGCTAGACATCTTCATGTGTCCAAAGACTTTGGAATCTATTTGAATCCAAAAATTCAGTATCAGGAAGACTTGTTCTAGAACACTCATGAATGATAATGCCCGATCGTATTGAGCTAGAGTCGTTGATGAATATATTGAGGATGAAGGTTTGGAGCGAATGGAATAGCCAACTCAATCATCGAGCCTTAATCTGACAGAACATCTCTAGGGCTGCGGTAATACTTCCTCCGAATTCGTTAAATGAGCTGGAAAAAACGTTACTCCATGTATGGTCGTTGTTTCCCATTTCATTGCCCGACAACTCAATTGACAATATGGAAAATCAATGCCACAAATGAACTAAAAGTAGGACCGGACACATACCTTATTAATATCCGTTTATTTATTTATTTTTTAAACTGCCGTTTATTTTTACTTTTTATCTAAAAGACTTTTGCAAAAAATGAAATTATTTCCCGTAAGGCATGGTGACGTCACGGCGACGTCATTGTGAAGTCACACTGTAACTTTGTGACCGTCGTCGTGACGTCACGTGACGTCGATGTGAAGTCACTGTGACCTAAATGTGAAGTCGTTATGGCCGTTTTCAAGGCTTTCTGTGACCTCACAATGTGACTACTTTGTGAAGTCACCGTGCGAATTCAATGTGAAACAAGAACGAAAAATCATGCATCAAGCATAGATTATGTAACACTTTCCAACGCTTCCAAAATAATTTTTCAAATCATACCGTTTAATAAGCTGAAATATAACATCTAAGTAAACAATTTGGAAAACGCATAACATATTTAAAAACATAATTTCAAGAATTTCCAACGTATACAATATTCGGAAAAATATCCGAATACTTTTATTCAGCCCTGTATATGATCTATAGATTTGTATATATACTACATAGGATGCTAAATTTTAGTCCAGTTAAGAAACGCGTAGCACAGTTTAAAATTCTCCTTCTGGAGTTTCTGTCAATAAACGGAAATGTGTTCGCGAACTTTTGTGCTTCCCTGTATATGATCTACAGAATTAATACACACCACGTAATAAACAAAAAGTGAGTTAAATTTAAAATCGCGTTCAATAACTTAAAACGCACTTCCAGGAATTATTGTTAACAGACAGTAGAGAATTCTTTTGTGTGCCCCTGTAAATGAACGATGACTGCTATACACACAATATTCTGCAGTAAGCCTCTTGTAATGCACCTTAGTGATCTTACTTAGAATAAAATCCAAAGCCGAGAAAGTGTCTGTAACGGTACCGGGCTGTACCACTCTGGTCTGAGAGTCGACCGTAGTTAAACGCCATGTTAGGCTTACTGAAAAAGATATGCTAACACAGGACCACTAAACGATAATTTCTTCAAAACGTGAAATCATGTCTGCTCTGCATATTTTCACATAAAACATGTATATCTTATCCAATTATAATGTATTAAGTTACAAATTAAAAATAAGCTTTTATAAACATCAAATTACTAAATATAAACAAACAAAAACTGTTGCCATTCAGAATTTCTAAATCTTGAAACAAATGAATGACTCTTTGAACGCTTCATTTAAAAAAAAAAAAAAAAAAAAAAAAAAAAAAAAAAAAAAAAGGTTAATTATTTGATTCTGTTCTTAAAATATTTGTAAAAGCATATTAAAGTCTTTAAATATTTTAATTTTGTTTAAAACCTTCAAAAACTATTTTTGCAGCCATCTTTCGTCAATTAATATAAACAATCGAACTTTGATAAAAATACAAGTTAATATTTGCATATAATTAGCATATTAAAATTTAATGTGAAAATTTTAGAAATTACATTTCACTTTGCTAATCATTATTATTATTATTGTTGCAAAAAAAAAAAAAAAAAAAAAGAAAAATATTGTGAGTCATTCACTTTTGAGAATCATTCATCAAAATTATTTGTGCTGTACTGATTGCTATTTGGCAACGTGAGTTTTACTGCTTTAACATCTTTGTTGATCTTTCTAAATGCTGTTTTGAACGCACGGTGGATTTGAATACGTTCAATCAAATCAGTTTTTATTGTTGTTTTATATTATTTAAGGATTGTTTTAGCGATGCCTGATTAAAATGATGAAACGCCAATTGAACGTAGACGGCGATTAATTACAGAAAGACAGTCGAGGTGGCTTGCTTGGAAATCACAAGCAACATTGGACCGTATAAGGGAAGATGGTGCCATCTACCGGTAGATAATACAAACAAATTTTTAAATTTTGTTTCCATCGTAAATAAAATTATTTTTTTCTTATGAAACGTAATTAAAATATAAGGAATAAATAGTACCGAGTAATTTCCATTTAATTTTGCTTATATAATCAAAAAATGAGCTATGTGGTGAGTCAAGCTCTTTACAAACACATTGATAACACCTTTTTTTCAGAAAATTTCACACATGGATTATTTTTTTTAAATATTTAATTTGAATGTTTTGTCCATTCGTTGAACTATTTCAAAAATTGAATATTGAGTCAATATCCTGTCATTTTTGACAGGGGGTATATACTAGTATATATATAAATTTCAACGCGTTTAAAATAGTGAAACATTATTTAAATAAACCGCAGACGATTTTTCTCCATAGACGTAATGCAACGGAATTCTTTTGACTGTCCCTGTAAATTAACTATAAGTGCTATTCACACCCTATTCCATATTAAGCTTCTTGTAATACACGTTAGTGATATATTATATAAATTACAATGTGTTTGCAATTGTGTAACATCATTAAAATAAACCGCAAATGATTTTTCCCCGTAGACCGTAATGTAACGTAATTCTTTTGAGTGTCCCTGTAAAAAAACTATAAGTGCTACACACTTCATTTGAAATAGGGAACGTGCTATTGATAACGACAATAACATATAAAAATTGCAAGGCAATCCGAGCATATTTACGGGAGTTAGAGCACGGACAGACGGCCAGACGGCAGACGACCAGACAGCCAGACGGCAGACGGCCAGACGGCCAGACAAACCGAAGTCATAAACACTTTTCAACTAGGTTGGAAAGTGTTAAAAAGTGACGAATGTGCATCGGATAGGGTGACCAGATTTTACCCGAATCCTATCCGGATTGTTCGGATCGACATTTTTTATGCTACATATTTGTGACGTTTGTGACGACACTGCACCGGGTCGGGTGACCAAATTTTACCGGAATCCAATCCAGAAAGTTCGGATCGATCTTTTTGGATTTGTTTGGCTACAGAATAGATTTGGATTAGTGGTCGGGTGACCTGATTTTCGTGAACCCGAACTAACCCGAGTCGGGTATAATGCTTTTACTGTAAGTCTTGTTCGGAATAGAATCTTGCATACGACAGAGTAACCAGATTTTATCAGAAATTGGTGTTACGACACAATTTCTGATGTCGGCTCGGATCTAGAGTCATGCACGAATCCGGTTATATACTTTTTGAACATGGTTGAATGTCTACTTGAGCATGAATGATGATTGACTGAAATTATATTTTGATTCAACCCATATTCTTACCCTAACCCAACAACAACAACAAAATCTGTAGGCCCACAACCCGACCGAACCTGATAAATGATTTCGTATAGATTCGGATAACAAGATTTTACCAAATCCGGATCAGATCGACGATAAGGATTGGATCGGAAATAATTTTTATTGATGCAACTCGCATTCAAATTAAAACTTCGCATCTGATTGGGAAACCGGCTAATGTAGCCGTTAAGCAAGACAATTATAAATGTAAAAAACGCATACTAATATAAAAATACCGTAATTTCGCGCGTATGCGCCGCACCCTAGTTAAGTCTTTTTCAAACCGGAAATTTTATTGAAAATAAGAAGTCAAATAAGTTCTAAGCAGAAGTAAGTCACATTTTATTTAAAATAAATTCTGGTAGGAAATAGAATTGTCTGAGGTACGGCGTATACGCGCGAAATTACGGTAATAGATGAATCCATCAAAAATTATAATAAAAGTAAATATTTCAATAATATGAAATTCTATTGTGCAAATAACAGCTTTTTAAATTAACTCCTACTTCTATTTGTTTTGTGTAACCACGAAAAATATTGACAATAATTAAAACTATGCTATTTTGCTGTTAAGTATTGAAGTCTTTAAATGTGCCATATTTCCCTTCTCTCAGTAACACGAAACTTTCTAACACATTTATGAACAAATTTTTAAACGTGTGGCACTTGCATGCCTGATTATTAAAGTGATTTGGAATGAATAGCGTTTTCCATTTTTTAGATGTTATTCCATTTTTAGTCCTCCTATAAGTACCAAAATATGGCATGTATATATTTAATCCTACCCTAGCTTTTATCGACACATTACCAAATAAAATGGAATCTGTCTGACACTCCAAACATTCATATGCATTGACTACATTCAAAAAAAAGAAAAATCATTATCATCAACCTAACCAAATTTTACTGCTTTTTTCTGATTATTTGGCTATAATGTTTGATAAATTAATTAGAATTAAACAAACTGTATTGCCTGATATTTTTGATTAAATTATCTTTCCAGCGGTATAAAGCTTTTATGGTATAACTAAGAAATATTGGGTGTTATGAGCCATCAAACTTTAAAAAAAAAACATTGTTCCCAAAAGGTTTCCACAATTTTGGCCTTTACTGTATATACAGCTAGATACGAGATTCATTGGCGATTACAGCTGTTATGTGACATGTTTTGTTATTCTAAAATCATCACATTTCTGGAGGATTCAGAATGGAAATTGAAAAAAAACTATGAATTTTTTGAAGGGTCCTATGTTTTAAGGTGAAAAAATTATAAAGGATTTTTTAAAGGACTCAAGTTCTTCTTGAACTGCTTACATATCATATTTTCTATGTTAACATTTTAATGGTAGTCACTGAACATGAAAATATATAAAGAAAAAAGTATCAGAATGCAGCCATTACATTTTGAATACATTATTTTATAAATTAAATTTCAATTTTTCCAATTTGAAAAAATTGAAAAATATCCCTTCAGAAAAAAACGGAAAAAACCCAGTTTTTCCCCCCAAAGCTTCCGTTTTTTTCCCGAGTATTCCCATCTCTAATCTTATATATTTAATTAATAAAAATATCAACACAATGTATTCTATCATATTCTGGGGTCCAGATTTTAGATGATATTTAAAAAAAAATAACGATACGTTTAATTTATTAAGGATGATTTTGGAAAAATATTTGATTAAAGTTGCCCTTTTTGAAAGAGAAAAACAAAAATTCAACCTAAAGATCAAAATAGACTATTATTTATAATTATATTTTAACCCTTTGGGGCTCAACAACATCGATTTGAAAAATATATACTCACATGATAGAATACATCATTTTAAGAAAGTAAAAAGTAATTAAAAAAATTAAATCATAAAAATAAAAATTATTGGCTAAAAGAGTATTTTTCATATTTGTAATAAACAGAAAATTACATAGCTACTTCTCACAAATATTGTCATTTTTTAATACAAAATTCTAAAGTGTACGAACTTACCTTTGTAAAAAATCTATTTTTGAACATCTCTGGACTTTTAAATGCAACAAAATTTAGTTTACAATAACGGGGTGAAACTGTTCAAATGATAAATAAGACTTTTATATGAAAAATTAATTTAGCATTGTCGTATGTTGAGAATTCTGTGAACAATTTATATTAACTTCTGTGTTGAAATATAACAGTAATAAATAAAATCGCCTTTTTAAGCTCACTGTAAAAAAATTTGACTTTTGGGTATGTGTACAGATATGCAACACGGTGATACAAAGGGTTAATTCATTTTGCAACAGGGTTTGAATGCAGTAAAATATATTACTTAAAAACAATATTTTGGTTATTAAAAATATAATTTTATTAATTGATTGTCAAATTTATAATTTTATTTAGGAAATTATATATTTATATAAGTAATAGATCTTACTAGGGATTATTTTTTGAAAACACAGATCATAATTGTTTATAATGACACAGCACCACACCTACTCTGTTTGGCGTCTAATGTGAGTCATTTTTTAACGTTTTACTGCAGATTTTAGATGCATCGATAGTGATACATATATGTATCATATGACGCCGATGAAGGATCTATCTGGTTTGATATTTGTTGACGGGACAATAACCACAATAACCTTCTGTAATTCTGATATCACCATCAATAGAACAAGTAGATTTAATAGAATCTGAATAGACAGAATATGACAGAATATGATAATTAAAAATAACATGCCCCTGTTAATAATAAATGTTTAATAATAGTGCCTACATATTTTGAAATTTATAACTATAAAATGATTCAGGAAATGAAACAGTAACATTAATCATCTGATTAAAATCGTTGACATACTGCTATTTATTTTAAAAAAATAAACATTCTAAATTTAATAAACTTTATTTTTATAAAAATTAAATTAATGAAATATATAGCTTTTGTAAAAAACTCATATGGAATTAATTGAAAACTTTATAATTTAATAAAAATATAACAAGTAAAATAATATTTCTTCATACCAATTTTCCTTTGTCATCATCTTCAATATTCTGTTTTGATATAATCCAAATAACAAAAGCTTCGCTTCTTTCGGCGAAAATAATTCGTCCAAATCTGGTACAGTATCATTGACCGGACTCAAATTTCACTGCGCCAATAAAAACTGTACCTTTCTCGAACGTAATTTTCAATCAAATATGTATATGCGAAGTTCTGTGCAGGTTTTTGTTAAATTTTAATTCCACATTCATTATACACGTCTATTGTCCAAGTACTTCATTCACATCCCACTTCCATCCCTACACTGTTATTTTTTACTTATTAAGAATTTCGTACTCTGACGTCGATCTGCAGACGATATTTTCAAAACATCTGCCCTGCCTACTTAGAAGGGCAGATGATTTTTTTTTTCTTTTTATATAGTTTAGGTTAGAGTAGAAAGTTAAATACGGAATATTTTTTTGAGACTCTCTCCAATTAAAATTTATTATTTGAAGTAGTATTTTTTATGCATTTGATCTTATTTTTTTCGATTAGTTTCACAATAATTTCAATGATTTGTAAGTTCCTTTTTTGTAAACTAAAACAATGATATTATAATATTTATGGCATATCAAATAAAACATTGTTTAAATTTTGGAGTATATAATAAATATTTTAATGGGCAATAATGCAAGATCGGTTAACAAAAACAGTAACATTTGTATCATGCGTAATAAATGCAAAATATGATCATTAAAAATAGAAAAGGTTTATCGCGGGAGATGGGAGGAGGCATTTTTCCTTTTTCAACCTTTCTTTTTTTATTTATTAATATCCTGTAGAATAAAACAGCTTGTAAAATAGCAATATTTTTTAAAAATAAATTTCTGATAAATGAAAAGGGAAAAGATAAATAATTATTTATGTCATGCGTTTTGCATACGTTTCGTATATTTCATTTTATTTTCGGAAAATGTTAAATTTATTTAAGAAGTATGAAACAAGTACCAAAATATATATTGGCAGAGGTACTTAATCAACTTAAACACTAACAGAAAAACAATTATTATTGGAAATATACAAGGGTTTTTATTATAATAAATGTTTGTTTATCACAACCTACCACCCTTCACAAAAACAAATCTTTAATTACCCCATCTTTATATTATTTTCTGCCGTAATTTACAATTGAAACAAATAGGGGATCCAACCCGGGTCCCTCGGGTTATAGAATACAGCATATATATAGATAGATATATTCTGAAATTGAAAATTCTAATTTTACATTTAATACAAAATTATATATATATATATATATATATATATATATATATATAATTTTGTTTGTTTGTTTGTTCTATTAGTTTTAGTGGTTTAAGCGAATAGTTTGATTTTATGTCTAATAAATTTGTGTTTTAAAAGAATATGAAATCCTATTTTTTATGAAATTTTTAATTTCTATGTTGAATATTAGTCGGAAATAAACGCTGAATTATGGGAAATTAATTATTGTAACATTTTGTATTTAAATATAAACGTTTTAATCCGTTTTGATTGGAATGCCCTCAATAGAGAGATTTAAAAATAAAAACATGCTTGAAAATTATTTTTTAAAACCATAAAGAATAGTAAATTGCAGTACAGTTTCAAGCATATTGCATTTGAAAGAACATTTTTTTTCCTGACGATTAAATATCGAAATTGTGCAATGTTTGGAAATTAAAAAAATCACAGTAAAAGTGTTATTTAATGTTCACTTGTTGCCACCGTCAACATACCATCATTGTTACTCTCATATATGATTTCGCTCTATAATATAGATTGCTGTTCTAATTTTTAAAAAGTTGTTAGTTTTTCACATAATATGAAAAGCAAATGAAAATGTGTCTTAATTTAAAAAAATTGTTCATGGAGTACATGCAGAATTATGTTTGTATTATAATTTATAATTTCATATTGATTGAAATTTATCTATTTACGAAGTATTTTCCTGTAGGTCGATAAATAAATAAATAAATAAAATTATTTTTAGGGGTCATAAAAATCACTCAGAATGAGACCTTTTAAGTGCATATTCATTCCTGATAAATATATTTCTCCTCTTTTTCATATATATATTTCAAATTCCCATTTTGGTCAAACTGTGACTTAAAAACATAGTGGTCTTTTGACCACACAGGTGACGTAACGTTTGTGACTTGCAGTAACGTCACAGTGACGTCACAAAATTAAAAAATAAATATCAGAAACATGTTTTTTACATTGAATATTTATTTTGTAGTGTTTTTGCAATTTTTTTAAGGTTTCTAAGCAATTCACATTTTAGTCACAGTGTGACTTCACTGAATGGTGGTAATTCGGTCACATATGTGACGTGACGTACGTGACTCACAGTGACGTCACTGTGACGTCCCTGTGAACATACATGCTATACGGGTTATTTGTAGATTTAAAATTAACTCATTGAAGCCTAGCGTTACATTGAAGCAACACCATAGCTAAATATACATTTGTTGTTTGCGCACCAATAATTCTGAAAATAAATTTTCGCTTTCTTTGACGACCAAAGTCCTCGATAAAATAAGACAAAATTTTTATTATAAAAAAAGCGGTGTGAAATGCAATATTTCCATTTCTTAAGAGAAAAATAATTATGACGCAAATCGGTTAGACAAAATTCGTTAAATAACTGTTTAAAGCACAATTTTTCTATATTTCATGTTTTCATCTTCATTTGTTTTAAATTAGACACAAAAGACTGGTTGTACCTAAACTTTTGGAGGCCAGTGTAAATTTTAGGGTTTAGTATCGACTAGTCAAAAATCTCTTCTGCTTGATAAACAAAATATGTATGGAAAATGTTACTGCTAGTTTATAAACACTTTGAAAGAAAAGAAGAAACTTGCTTAACATGATGTTAACCCCATCGCGACGAGAGTCCATTACAGAATTTTTAATGTTAATCATTTTAATTTATTATGTTTGTCTTTGAAACATGTTTGTTGAAAATTAAAGTGTTTACATCAGAATGAGTAGCATCGGAAAAACTGTAATTCGGTTTTAGAAAATGGATTAATACACTGTAAAACTACTCGAAAGCATTTCAGAAAATGACTAACAGCGAAACAAACCTCGTTTTCATGAATGATTCTTTAAATATCAAAAAAATATATTGGGGTCTGAGGTTTCTAAAGAAATCTCTTCGGAGTTGTTAGTAATTTGGAAGAGGATTTTGTATATTTTAGTTTGTAGTTATATTCTATTTTCGCAGATTAAAAACATTTGTCTCAGATTTATAAAAGAAGATTCCTAAAAGTATTTAGGAAAACAAAGTTTCTTTTGCTTCTACAGATTTTTGGAAACGTTTCCGGGTAGTTTTTGTAGGTTTATTATTGTAGTGTATTATTCGGCATTCTCAAACCAGAACATTGGTTTTAGGATGGTTTCAATTCTGAATTATATATTTTCAGCGGCGTAACTGTATTCATACATGCAGGAGTAACAAAATATATCGCTTTTAGAGTTAATGTTATTGATGTTAATTTATCATGTTTGTCTATAAAACATGTTTGTTGAAGATAAAAATGGTTACACGAGAATTCATAGCATCTGAAAAGTATGTTTTACAGGTTGTGAAAACTTATTAATATATTACAGAAACTTCTCGAAATCGTTTCTGAAAATCAGCTGCCGCAAAAGTAATTTTTTTTTATAAATACTTATTTAAATCTATAAATATATCAGTTTCTGTGATTTCTAAAATTAAAGACCGCTTTTTGGAGGTAAATCAGCAGAAGTTATTGTATATTTTTGTTTGAGGTTATATTATACACTGCTCAAAACAATTAAAGGATATTTGAAGTTTTATATAAAATAAAGATATAAACGAAATTTTTTTTGCCGAAAATAGAAGAAGAGAATCACAAATGCAAATTTTTCTGGTTTTCAAACTGTGGAGTATGCAAATTTTGAGTTCGACGTCAAAAACGTCGCTTCAGCGGCAGCGAATGAAATTTGACTTTCAACTGGATAAAAGAGAATGAAGACAAAGATGATCGGCATTCAGTGATTGCTTTGTTTCGATGAGTACGATGTCTCAGCGAAGTCATTTGACAGATTCAGAAGCTTGGAGAATTGTTGGTAGGTTAGAAGGGGGCCAAACTCAAGCCGAAGTAGCGCAAGCCATTGGAGTGTCACAAAGTGTCATTTCCAGGATCTGGAACCGTTTTTTGGAGAGTGGATGTGCAGGCCGAAGACCAGGGCAAGGTCGTAGACGGGCAACAACGCCCAATGAAGATCGGTATTTAGCATTAACAGCTCGGAGACACCGAAACATGAACGCTACTCTTCTCCAACAACACCTTCGCTCGGCTACAGGCACCACGATTTCAACTCAGACTGTCAGAAACCGGCTCCATGCTGTAGGTCTGTATGCTCGCCGACCGATGGTATGTGTTAGATTAACATCAAGGCATCGTCGCGACCGCAGGAAGTGGGCAACCGAGCATGTCAACTGGAGGAGAAATGAATGGAGCAATATTCTGTTTTCTGACGAGTCCCGTTTTTCTGTGCATCCGGATAATAGGCGTATTTTCATCTGGAGGGACCGTGGCAGTAGGAATAATCCTGCGTTCGTGCACGAAAGTGTCAGATTTGGTGGTGGAGGAGTGTTGGTGTATGGTGGCATCTCCATTGACGGGCGCACTGACCTCTACATCATTCGAGATGGAGCTCTGACTGGTCGCCGATATAGGGATGAGATCCTCAGACCTATTGTAGTCCCTTACGCTGCAGCAATCGGAGATAACTTCATTTTAATGGATGATAACTGCAGGCCGCATCGTGCAAACCTGGTGGAGGATTTCCTTTTCGAGGAAGGAATCATTCGAATGGAATGGCCAGCGTGTTCTCCAGACATGAATCCAATCGAGCACGTTTGGGACGATCTAGGAAGACGAGTTTCTGGCCGCCAACAACCCCCACAAACTCTCGAAGAACTGGAAAGAGTTCTTCTGGAAGAGTGGGGCAGAATACCCCAACTCGTCATTAATAGCCTCATTGAGTCCACGCCTCAAAGGTGTTCAACGTTGCTGGCCGCCCGTGGAAACCATACCCCCTACTGAAAATGATTTTCTTTGAAGAAAACACCTTTTCTTATTCTTTTTTTCTCATATGCACAAATTGTGTTTTTTTCCTTTTGTACACAAATGTGCAATAAAATGCATTTTTTTCTGCCAAACATGTGTAATTTATTCTCATATAACCTACTATGTCTGTCGACCATGTATCAATCAGCTAAAAAGTTTCCCAGATACAAAATCCACCTAAAACTGCAATATCCTTTAATTGTTTTGAGCAGTGTATTTTCCTAGAAAAACAAACATTTGTCTTTTTTTACAGAGTGAAATTATTTATATAAACATATAAATGTGCATTACTTTGCGGACGTGTTCTTGTGTGTGTGTGTGCTTGCGTGCACGCGTTCTTCTACGCATGTGTGAACATCCTTCAGTGAACAATGTTCATACATGCGTGCGTGCAAAAATGGAGAGGTTCACAAGCGGGTAAGTCATGTATAATCTACTGTTTATTAATATACATGTGGGGTTATGATAACTAATATGTCGTTTAATCACAACAGAAGATTCTTTAAATATAATATAAAAAAAAGGTTTAATAAAATAACAACATGCACAACTGAAGATTAAAATACAAATATATAACTGGATTAATCTTTATGAACGATACCAGCTTGCGTATTGCAAATAAAACATAATTTGCAATCTTCCCTGAGCATTGCGTGAAAAATCAACGAACTACTATGGCTAAAATCTATAGAACCCTTGCTCATGCTTGCGTGCTTTCCTTTTGGCATTGCTTAAACTCAGCTTCGGGCTTGCCTTTATCGCGGCACGTAAATATTATTATTCCATTGATTTAGTATCATTGATACTGCTACTTCTCACTATTCCCACATTTTCTGCTTTCCTAACGTTACTGGTGACCTCGTCAGTTATTAATTCTTATCATAAAATTTGAATACTACAATATGAACTTGGCAGGACACTATAAAACAAAACAATAACTATATTAGAAGTCAGCATATTTCTCCATACTCGCAAAGGAGTTTCTGTTTTTTTCATGACACGAACAATAGTAATTCTTATAATTGGTTCCTCTTTGCTTATAATAATGGAAAATACAGGTGATACATAGTTATATTTGACGTCACTCTCAATACATAGATCATTTCTTCCATCGGATGTGGTTCCATATCTTCTACAATCAAATTTATCTGTAAAATAGGTTCGCATTTCCTATCACGCCAAAAACAAAGGCTGTTACGACACTCATGAATATCTATATTATTCCTTTCTGTATCTCCACGATGACCGTACTGCTTGCGGTATCTGTGATATCTATCAACAAACTATTCTTCACAACTTTAAGGTAACCTACTTGAAAATTGTTGCACTTGCGAACGATTTTAATCCCATCTTCGTTTATCGCGTAATTTATATTGGTAATCACATCATATCCTAATATAATATCATATGCTAGAGATTTCAAAACATAGAATTTTGCTGGTATAAGAAACCATTAAATATATTTCATACAAAAAATATCCAATTAGGTTTACAGTTTGTCCACCGATGTCAGTTAACACGATATCATCTGGAGACAAATTTGGAGACCTAATATTCTCATAACATTCATAACTGCATAAAAAAAAATATCGCTGCCTGTATGAAACAAAAGATTTGCTTCTTTGCCATTCATATTAATTTTTTTTTCCCATCCTATTAGAATTAGACTTATTTCTGATTCGAAGTGTAGAAATGTTAACTTTTTCCGTACATCAGAATTATAATTGTGATTTTGGCGATTATAATTTCGATAGTTTTGAGGTGAATGCTGGCCTAAATCATTAGTTTCATAGTTACTTCTTTTATTTTGGCATTGAGGATGAAAGAAATATTGTGAATTTTCATGTTTACTTATTTCACGTTTTCTATATTGAAAATTATAGTATGGTTTATTATTTATTGTTTTGATATTACGTTTTGCCGTTTCATAAACGTCCAGCTTGTTTACTAACACATCAACATTCTTAAATTTTGGAAGATCATCAATAAAATGTTCTTTCATTTCTAATCAGTAACCTTCGCTTGATTTGATCTACAACTATTAAGGTCTGTCTCAAAAGTTTAAGCACAAGCATAAAATGTCGATTTTCAAAGAATAATAAAAAGTTAGAATGAATAACATTTTTTTATTTGCAGATTTCGCAACATTATTTAAAGAAATAATATCAAAAGTAGAAAAAAAATAAATTACATAATTGTTAAAAATATTATAAAAAAATTTAAAAAAAACTGTCTCAAAAGTTTATGCACAATGTCAAAAACAACCAGATTTATAATTTTTACAGAACTTTTACTTAAAAATTATTTTTCCGTGATTCCGGATTAGTTCAAATAAACGTGCGTACATCGAAATTATTAGTTTTTGTAGGGTTTCTGGTGGCAAAGAGTACCATGCTTTCTCAATAGCATCTTGGAGTTCTTCAATAGAGTCATATTGCTTTCGATTGCCGTAAACCTGGCGGGTTAAAATACCCCAGACATTCTCAATCAGGTTTAAATCTGGACTTAAAGCTGACCAGTCAAGAACTTTAACATTTTTCTGAGAAAGCCAAAATTTTGCAGAATCTGATACGTGGATTGAGGCATTGTGTTGTTGAAAAGTCCATTCAGGACCCCCCAAAATGTCACCGAATGGAAGAAAAAGTTGATTTAGAGTCTCTTGATACTTTTTTGAATCTTGTCTTCCTTTTAGAAAAGCAAGAGAGGTCTGGCCATTGAATCCAAATGCCCCCCAAACCATAACAGATTTACCGCCTTGCTGCCTGCTGAAAAATGCCCTTGGTTCCTTTCGTAAATCATGCCAATACGCATTCCAACCATCAGGGCCATCTAAGTTCCACTTTTTCTCATCACTGAATAAAACAGTAAGCCATTTGTCCCCGTAGGACATGTGTTTGTTAGCCCAGTTCATTCTTGCCTATTTGTGATGTAATTTGAGAGACGGTTTGCCAGCCATTTTCTTTAGTATGATGTAATCACACTCTTTAATACGTCTATGTACAGTGTCTTTGGACACCTGTACACTGAGATTATTTTTAATTTGCCGTATGGACATATTTTGTCTAGATACTAATCTCCGTATTCTCCGATCAGTCTGAACAGTCGTCATACGTGGTCGTACACATCTTGGTTTCCGCTTAAAGTTATCATTTCTAGAGAGTACTTGATATATACCTCGCTTTGATCGATTTAAAACTTTTGTAATTTCAGAAACAGTTTTATTTTGCGATTTCAATTAAAAAACTTTCAAAATCTCACATTTTGTGAATTCTTTACCCTTCGGCATTTTTAAAACGAGAGGAAATAATTTCTCCACCTTTTATATTTTTATAAAAGTGCAATATGACGTCATACAACGTCATTACACACGGCCAATCCGTGTTTCTAAAAAAATTGCATAAAGTGCTTAAACTTTTGAGACAGCGTTTCTTCAAGAAAAAAGAAAAATTAAATAAAAATAAATATATTTTTTATTTTAACCACCCAAAATGGCTTATTTTATTTTATTTTGATTAAATGTCGAGTATTTATTGTAAATTAGCATAAAATATTTTATTCTTCAATTATTTTAAACCAAATTTGCAGAGTGCTTAAACTTTTGAGACAGACTATAGTTCTTTTAAAGATTCAAACTCAAATACATCAAGACCGTTAATCTATCCTTCAAAATAATTACTTAATTCAAATGCTATATCGTGCCAAATGGCTGAAAATTCTTTCTTATATGACATAATTTTTATCTAAATTCTTCTGGTGTCATTTTGAAACGTTTAAGAAGTAACTTTTTTAGATAACCGTAGTCATTTGCTAATGTTTCTGATTATCCAGCAATATTAGCAATTTCCAACGGAATTAAACTTAATAAATGCATTACCCAATTTTCGTTTACTATATTCATCCGAGATATTTGTCTTTCAAATAAAGCCAAACATATACTAATATCATTCATCCCGTCAAAATGAAACATTAATTTAAACAAATCTGGTCGCTTACATGAACCAGCAATAGTAAAATCCTCACTTTCATTTTCCATATTGCTTTAAAGCTCTATTTTTTTAAATTCATAGTCCATCTCTACATTCTTTTCCTCTAATCTTCTTTCTGGTGCTCTTTCCTGCCTGGCTGCCTCTTTTTTCTGCCTTTCAGAGTCCATCTGTAATTTATTTTCCTGTAATCTTCTTTCAGTTTCTTTTTTCTGTCTTCTTTCTTCCTTTTCTAATTATAGGCGTCTTTCTTCCTTTTCTGCTTCTACCTTTCTTTCTTTTTTTTCTACTTCTAGTCTTCTTTCTTTCTTATCTGCTTCAAGCCGTTTTCTTTCTTCTGTCTCAGCGGTAAAGACTTCGAGTCGAACTTTAACGAAATATTATTCATAAACTTTTGATTCGGTTATAAACTTTATTAAATCAATAATTTTTGGACTCTGAGGTACAACAAGACCTAGTTCATCACATAATGTTAACAAGTCTGCTTTTCTAGCTTTATTAAAAGCTGATATTATTTAATTTGTTGAAACTTCAATGTAACAAAGTTTTATAATGTCTCGTAGATATGATTACGGATCTATTATCATTATATTTCAGAGAAATAGCTCATTTTTTAGTATCCATTTCAGTTAAAAAAATATGCTTCTTACACAGAAATCAAGGTACGAAATAGCATTTTTATTCAAATCCCGGCCGAGGCCCAAAGTTGTTGTGGGATTATGATAACTAATATGTAGTTGCAACACAACAGAAAATTCTTAAAATATAATATAAACAAAAATTTTAATAAAATAACAACATGTACAACTGAAGATTCAAATACAAATATACAACTGGATTAATATTTATGAATGATATCAACTTCCGTATTTCAATATAAACATAATTTGCAATCTTCCCTGAGCATTGCGTCAAAAATCAAACAACAACTATGGCTAATATCTATAGAACCCTTGCTCATGCTTCCGTTCTTTCCTTCTGGCATTACGTGAACTAATCTTCGTACTCGCCTTTATCGCGGTTTGTGAATATTATTATTTCATTGAGTTCCTATCGTTGATGCTGTTATTTCTCATTATTCCCACATACATACACAAAGGATTTTTAAAAAATCCCATTTTTCCTGAGAGAACTAAACAAATTTTACATAATTGCATTAAACTTGTACAGTGATGAATGTCATAAGAACACGGATGCAATTAATGAATATTGGAACCTTCACCTTCTTTGCACGCATTTATGAAGCGTGTATTCATATTATTATAGAAAGAGAAATAACAGTCCCAATATATTTTCATATCTCGTTATCATCTTATTACGTGCTTTTAAAAAGATTTTTTTTCGCTGCGTGAATAAAATGTATAAAGCTCACATGCCTACAGTTAACCTTAAATAAGTTAACACATTGACGGACAGTAGGAACAAGTGAAGTTCAAAAATTGATACTATATGTTTTTGTAATTTTTAGAATATTAGAAGTATAGTTTTACTCTTTCTGCTTAAATAAACTTAATTTTGATTAATTCAGCACCTTTATTTATGTTGCACTACTCCCTTCACAACCACGTCAGGGTGGTTAGTGGTCAGGGAAAAATACAGTCAAAAAAAGTCATAAACACCAGTATATTCTTGTAGAACAATTTATGTTGATTATTCGATCAAATAATCAATTTGAGTTTTCTATAAGAATATACTGACAATTATCATTTTTTTACTGTATTTTTCCCTGACCACTATCCACCCTGTACGTGCATACTGAAGCTGCAACTCGTATAACAGGTGGAAAACGAACTTCAACCTAAAAAATTGTTTTCCAAAACATGACACTGGGCTTCTACTTGAACTCCGGTAAATGCACATTTGTGCTGCTATAGCCGTAGTGTCTAAAAACGACCGTTTCGTTTTGGGCGGCTATAGCCGTCATGCAACATTGTGAACTTCACTTTGGCGGCTATAGCCGCAAGTGTCCGTCAACGTGTTAATATGTTATAAAGATATAACGGAAGTTTAAGCTATCTTGTGATCTTCAAGTAAGAATGAAAAAATTAATAATAATTCTGAATGAATTTAAATTTATTAATGTATTTTTCATAACAACCCAGTAAAATACACTGGCCTCCAAAAGTTAAGGTACAACCAGTTTTTTGATTCTCAATATTAAAAGAATGATAATAATTGTAAAAAAATATGTTTCATATAAGAGATGATAAAGAAAGTCAAAAATATCTTGTATAATATTTATACCCATCTCTATTTTTTTTTAAGAATTGGGCATTTATATGGCAGTCAAGGGAAAACTGCAAATATTCCACTTTTGTAATTCAATTTATTATGCTTTTTTATCTTGAGTTTTTGGTGCTAAAATATTGTTGTCCGTATCTAGGAGAAGTAATTTATCGGATTCGTTATTATTGCGGGAAATCGGATATATAGAAATGGGGTTATTACAAGCTGGTGCTGCTAGATGTCATAATGTGTCTCGTAGTGTTGTCCAAAGACTCTGAGATCAATTTGAATCCAAAAATTCAGTATCAAGAAGACTTGTTCCAGACCGCTCCGTGGTTATACCCCTGCAAAAGATCGCTTCTTAGATCTTTTCGCCCGAAAGAGGAGCCACCTACTGTGGTTCAGCTCATTTTTGTTCGTCTTAACGCAAGAGGGATTACAATATTTGTTACTACGGTGCACAGACGTCTTCGCAATTAAGAACTCTGTTCAAGACACCTCGTTGTATGTTTCCTTCTGAATCGACAACACAGAAAGGCCAGTTTATCTTGGCCAATAGAGCACTTACCTGGCACTGACAACAATGGGCTTCCGTACTGTTCACAGACGTGTCCAAGTTTCTTTGGAGTTCTTGAGTTCATGTTCTAATCTGGAGAGAACAAGGCATCAGATTGAACCTATGTAACAATGTTAAAAAACACAGTTATAGAGGAGGTGGAATCATGGTTTGTTCTGGAATCTCTATTGTGGTCGCAGTAACCTCCATGTGTGCCATGGAAGAACTCTGACTGCCGTAAAATATTGGGACGAAAGCCTTCCTCTGTTTGTCACCACCGAATAGTGGTGATATTGGGAAGAATTGCCCGGAATGGATGATAATGTCCGATCGAATTGAGCTAGAGTCGTTGATGACTATATCGAAGATGAAGGTTTGGAGCGAATGGAATAGCCAGCTCAATCTTCGGTCCTTAATCTGACAGAGCAATTTTGAGACTATCTCAGAGGACAGGTGACTTCCATAAAACCTCCTCCGAAGTCGTTAAATGAGCTGGAAAAAGCGTTACTCCATGTATGGTCGTTGCTTCCATATCATTGCCCGACAACTTAATTGAAAGTATGGAAAGTCGATGCCACAATTTCATTAAATGTAGGGCCGGGCACATACCCAGCGAACACATATCTATCGGTAAGCAATCGGCCGATTGCCGGTTTGCCGTTTCGACGGTATCGGTACGATACCGGCTGCCGTACCGGTTCCGTAACTTTTTCGACACGTCGCACGACTGACGCTCGACAGGTTCGCATAGGCGAACAGTAGGCCTGGCAACGACGGTAGAATCGACGGCACTCTACTGTGCCGATTGTATACCAACAGTTATCTGCACACCTACCGAATGTGGCTCGGTACCGGCAACGCCAACAACGGTGAGAAGCTGTGCCGACCGTAAACTGATAACAAATCCGTAGTATTGTCGAATGTGGTCCGATATTGGCAAGCATTAAACTGACGAAAGCACCCTTTTTATTAGAAACTAGCATCAGAGGGGGGGGGGTCACTCCACTTAATGGTACTTATTATTTTTCAACTTTGATTATTTTGGTAAAAATGCTGAAATTTATTTTTGAGCAACCCACCTCCACTTCACGGATATCGTTCTGTCATTAATAACCCCTGTCATTAAATAAGAAACAAAACTGCTTCAAGCTTTATTTTTTCACATTATATTAACCCCTTAACTGTGGGAGGTATTTTGACACCATAAAGTAAAAATAGGCACAATACACCACTTTTTCTGTACTAAAATATTTGCTTTGTGTAATCGAAAATGGTCTGCCGTTTAATAAAGCGAAGGTTGCGTTAAATAATTACTTGTGTGCAAAAGCTTTTAGTAACAAAACAAGCAAACTGTTCTTGCCCGAACTGAATTCGGGCTACACAGTTAAGGGGTTAACTAAATAAGCATAGATACACGATATATTTAGCAGGGTTAAATTTATTATTTTGCCTCATACAAAACAATTCGTTTTTGTACGAGAGTCTGGTATTGTATTACGCAAGTGTTATTTTCCCGTTTTATATTATTTTGAATCATTATCTTGATTTGATTTAACACTATCTGAATCCTGTGTTTCTAAACTCAAAAATTATAAAGTAAATAATAATTTTCTTTAAAAAATTCATTCTTACAAAATGCGATAAGTTTTACAAATACATTTGATTTTTGTTCTATAAAGCTACATAAAAGAAATTTATCATATTATAAGTAAAATTTAGATACATTTCCAAACATTTTTCTTTTTAAATGTAAAACTTGATTTAAAAAAATAAAATATTTTCTATGAAACTATAAAACAATACATCTATTTTTTCAGATTTTTTTATTATTATTTTTTAAGTCAAATAAACAAAATTTCGTTCCAGTAATTTATTATTTATTAATAAATTAAAAAAATTCGAACTATTTATTTTACACAGAAAATAAAAATTCATTTTAAATAACTTAGTTAAAAATTTATTCTGAACCCTGTTTATTATTATTTTATTTTATGAACGCTTTAAATAAATGTTTGTGAATTTCTAAATCCTTTTTTATGTCTCTTAAAATGATAAGTCTGCTATAAATTATGCTCAATTGTTTCAGCCTTATTAAATCCATCAACATCTAAACTAAGTTAAATATTTCTGCACAATTTAATTTAGTAAACAATATTCTCTTTTTGAAAAATATATAAAATAAAATTGAGAGTTTATGTAATTTCTGGGCAAGATTAGAAAAATACATTTTTGTAACTTTATTTAAAAAAAAAATATATGAACGACATGTTGCATATTTACTTATTTTTAGTTTTTACTAAACTCTTTATATATTTTTTTCATTTATACAGAAGGACAATTGTTTTTCAAAATCATCTATATCTTGTATTGTATTACATCTAATTTGATGCTCCATAGTTACATTTAAAAAAAATAAAGTAACATTATTTACAATATTGTTTTTCCTTTTTCTCTTAATTTGTTTCTAAATCTTTCTTTTTCAAATATAAATATACACTTTCAAAATCGCTCATGTATATTATGTACATTGGAAATGTCAAATATTTAAATACATTGATTTAAGTAAAAATCATTCATTTGAAATTTGATACAAATGAATGTATTAAACAAGTTTAATAATAATAATTTAAACTTCAAACATCTTGCATAACAAAAATTTAATAAATTTATATTGCACATATGAAATTATCTGCCGTTGAATAGTAGTATTAAAGGAATTTTTATACAGCAGCGTAAAAGTTTCAGGATACGTGAAAAAGAAATCGCTTTGAGTAATTTAAAACATGAATGAATTAGTAACTTTGAATAAATTAAAGTTGAAATGAAATGCAAATTATCATTATTAGGCAATCAAAAATTTTGACTATTTTTTTAAATACATGAACTACAAGAGTATTGTAAAATTGGGAAGTATCAAATGGATAAGAATGTAAATAGATAACCAAATGTCATTCTGTATTTATTATAATAAAGAAACGTTTAAAGAATTCGTTAATTATTATTAATTAATAGGGGAGAATGACAAAGCAAACAATATCCTTCCATATGTGTGTTTGTTATCACGTCTAATATGTTTATTTAAAATTTGTGTAAAATATTGAATACATTTTACATTTCATTAAAAAAAATTTTAATTATTATATTTCCACAATTTTTATTAAAAAAAAGGGAATATAATAGTTTTTTTTTTCGATATTGTTACACTAATTCCTCAAAAGACGAGTAAAAAATTATAATATACATTATTTAAAAAAAAAACATGCATTTAGTAACAAAACTCAGACTTAATCACAATCGAAAAAAAATGCTGGCTAATCACAATTGAAAAAAAAAATTGACGGCTAAGACTAAACATTCCAAATTCGGACCCATGCTGGCAAATGTAATCGGACCATTAACGGACACCAGATATCGGTTCAGCGTCATTTGCCGATTTAACTCGCTTGCCGATATCTTACAATAAGGGGAGCGATAACAGTAACTGGCATTTGAAAATGAACGGTTATATAGTATCAGTTGCCGACATGCGACCGGCACCTGACCGATAACACTGTGCCGATGCCGACACAAAACAGATACTGCCGGCTGCGATCCGATCGTGTGCCGAAAGGTATGTGTTTGCTGGGTACCTTATTAAGATCCGTTTATTTAATTTAAAAAAACTGTCGTTTATTTTTATTTTTCATCAAAAAGACTTTTGCAAAAGTCTTTTTGATGAAAAATAAAAATAAACGGCAGTTTTTTTAAAATCATGCTTCATGTTAAAATTAGTAACATTCGATGAAAAACTGTTTAAAGCGCAATTCTTCTAAATTTCATGTTTTTATCTTTATTTGTTTTTAAATTAAACAAAAAAGACTAGTTGTATCTTAATTTTGGAGGCTAGTGTAAATTTTAGGTAAGGTGTAGTATCGACCAGTCAAAAATAAATTTCTTCTTTTTGACAAACAATGTATTTATGGAACATATATTTGCTAGTATATAAACACTTTGAAAGAAAAGAAGAAACTTGCTTAAAATTGTGTCACCCCTTCACGATGAGCATCCATTACTGATTATTTAATTTTAATAATGTTATTTTATCATGTTTGTCTTTGAAATATGTTTGTTGAAAATTAAAATGTTTATTTCAGAATGGATAGCAGCGGAAAAATTTATAATTTGGGTTCAGAAAATGGATTAATACACTATAAAATCCATTCAGAAACATTTTCGATAATTTGTGGCAGCCAAAGAAACTTCATTTTTATAAATGCTTCTTTAAATCTGAAAAACTATATTGGTGTGTGTGGTTTCTAAAGATAAAGAAATCTTTTCGGAATTGTTAGCAATTCGGAAAAGGTTATTGTATAGTTTCATTCGTAGTTGTGTTCTATTTTCGTAGATTAAAAAACATTTGTCTTTTTTATAGTGCAGTAAATTTATTGAATTACAATAAAGTTAGATAGTCAATAAACTAATTTATTTTCAGTTTGGTTTAATAAAGCTGTTATCACACGGACGACCATACGATATGAAGTATATGCTATTGCCTCTCGCTTGCTTGGAGCTGCACTTTCACGCTGCAACTAGAGTTATTTTCCCTACTGAAAGTTATCTGCTAATGTAAGGAGAGGGCGTAACATTTGGCGAGTAATTGCAGCAGGTGTTTTAATATTTAGTGTAGAGTTCGATTGATACACAGGAAGCATTATCGCGTACTAATATTTTATATATTGCAGTTTCTTTTCGTGTCTGTTCTATATATATCATATTATGATCATTTTACGAAAAATTCCAAGATTATAAAAACAATACTCTAACTAAATTCTGAAATAGAGAGTCCAAATCTTCACTTTACATCTTTCATTACCTGTAAATATTAAGAATTCTCAACTACTAGTGTTAAGTGATTTAGAATAAAATAATATATTAAAACTAGTTTCTTGTCACATGTATTGGAACAGCACTTTATCGCTAAACCGAAATCTGTAACGCAAAGATTTTAAATTAAGTTTTAGTTATTTTGCCAAAATCACTATTATGACATTTTTAGTTAATATATTTTACATATTTTAAATGTAATTCATGTTACATATTGAATAAAATATAAAAATGAAATACGTAATAGAATTTAGATATAGTTCCCACACTTTTGCAGTTTTTTCTTTCTTTGTTTTGATGATTTTAATCATTTTTCGAAAGTTTAAATGACCTTTAGATATTTTTCGTTTCAAAAACACAATCCTTATTTTTATATATATATTGTGTACAGTCCTGGAGGGGGGGGGGTTATACCCTCTACTAACTCTGCCGCAAATCACCGTATAAAAATGTCATAAGTAACAACAGATTAGTATGAACATCTAATAATAATGCTGTACATAAATTTTGCTGGGGGGAGGATGAAGTTACGCATAGCAATTGTAACATATTCTAAAACTTTTAGTACTAAACCCTAATTTCGACATCATATTTTTCGGTAAATTTTACCTTCGTGTATCAAATTGAAAGTCACTCGTTAAAGTAATTTAGAAATTACGCAGGTCTTATGTTTGTACCCCCTAATGTTAAATAAATGTTCGATCATCGCAAAACAGATTACAAGACAAGTGCTTTTTAAGCATAACTCAAAAACTATTTGGCGGAATGAACTTTAATTTTGGGTTTGCATATTTGAAAATTCTAGAAATCTATTTCTGTTAGGAAATTTTTACGTTACAATTCATTTTTGTTTTCAAAAATATATAATATTTTTTTTTGAAGGGAAGCAAAATGTTTTAACTGGAGGGGGGGGGGGGGTTAAGTACATTATTAATACAAAGTAAAAGAAGGACACAATTTGCTTAACAAATTGAAAAACATATAAAGGTTTATAATTTGTACACCGCTAGGATGGGGAATGTATGGGGAATGATGGGGAATGCTAGGATGTAGGGGGGTTGAAATTCAATAATTAAAAAGGAAAAATAGACTGAAAAGGACATTCCCACCCACATACATTAAATACAATAATCCAACATGAAGGGAAAAATTCGCCAGAGCCGGGAATCGAACCTGGGTCCACAGCGTTCCGGGCTATCGCTATAACCACTGAGCCACTCCGGCTGAGAGAGAGAGACAGAGATATTCTGAACCTGCAATTTCTCACTAATAAACCATGTTGGAGAGAAAGTCGCCAACCATCTAACAGACAGCCTTGGATGACCGAACAACTGTGATTAGATTTTTACTATTCCACTGATTTACGAATAAATATGTATGTCTGTATAATAGTTGTATATCTTTAAAAAAAGATTATCAGGATTGTTTTAAAAGAAAATTATTAAAAGGTAAAATATAATTAACTATAAATAGCTGCTAGATTAAATTTTCATTTATTAAATTTTATTTTTCTAAAAGTATAGGAAAATTTTCTTCCCCCCCCCCCCTCCACTACAAAATTTAGATTCTGAACACTCCATGCTAAAAGGAAGCAATAATTTGTATTGCAATAAAATACCTTGATGCGTGTTTGCTTGCATTTTTACTTTCTTCTATCTTGACAAGAAGAAAGTATTGGATTCATGAAAATTTTCGACTTCCGGTTTTCGACTGATTTATACGTTTTAGAAGGTCCTGAACACGATTTGACTATTTTTAGAAAATGTCTGTCTGTGACTCTGTCTGTCTGTCTGTATGTGACAAACATTTTGTGGGCGCTCTATCTCAAGAACTAATGCTCGGAATTTAATAAAACTTTAGATTCAGTTAGTCCCTAATACAAATTGGCGCTGATTAGTTTTTGGTAAAAATCGCCCGGCAGGTGGCGCTGCTAAGCAGCATTTTTCGCGATTTCCGCAATAGCTCTATCTCAAGAACTAATGTTAGGAATTTAATAAAACTTTAGATTCAGTTAGTCCCTGATATAAATTGGTGCTGATTAATTTTTGGTAAAAATCGCCCGGCAGGTGGCGCTGCTATGCAGCATTTTTCGCGATTTCCGCAATAGCTCTATCTCAAGAACTAATGCTCGGAATTAAATAAAACTTTAGATTCAGTTAGTCTCTGATATAAATTGGTGCTGATTAGTTTTTGGTAAAAATCACTCAGCAGGTGGCGCTGCTATGCAGCATTTTGAAGGATTTACACGATTTTAGCGATATTCAAATCTCAAGAAATAATGCACGGAATTTAATAAAACTTGAGCTTCAGTTAGATATTGATATAAATTGGTGCTGATTCATTTTTAGTATATGCGAAACCTGTGTGAGATAGAAGAAAGTTTTGGGATTGACACATCCGACTAGTTATCTTTGGCGACATAATTTGGCAACAAGTACGAAATAACGCCAAATACAGCTGCAGAAAGTAGTTAAACTAGTACAGTTTGAGAAGTAAATAAGTGACTACGACTGTACAATTATAATATATAGCAAATAATATAAGGAATTGAAATAAAATAATCGCAATAAATGACTTTAAATTAGTAAATAAAGTTCTAATCGGGAATGTAAATAACGAACTCCGAAGAGACAATCGACGCATATGTAATTCTTTAATTTCAAAATAACTGCCCATTTTTAAATTTCTTTTCGTGTATAATTGGTCCCTGTGTTACTAAAGATTTGCTTTTTTCTTAATTCTTCTGTATTTTTGGTTTCAATATTTGCGACCACGCTAAACATAAGATGTTGACTTACTGACGGTGGTCATCTTGGAATATTTAGAGAGCTCTGATTGGTGGAATTCGAGTTGATACCTATCGTAGAGGATACAAACTACTGTAAGTTAGATCTTTAAGAAATTACGAGAGGCAATCTATCAAACGGGACGATTTCGAGCGTTATCCTCTTGAAAAACGTATTTCGTATGAAATATCTGATATTGACTATGATATGAGAGTACGTGTGATAGAACCATAAATTATACAGAATGATTATTTTTTTGCATTTATTTAGAAAATAATAAATCCAAGTGCCTAAATTTATCTATATGTATCGCTTAATGGGTAAAAGAAATAACACACCTAATTTATTTTAAAAATATAGATTTCCATTCCCTAGGACAGCTTTCTTAACAACCTGGGTCGTCTGAGGTTAAGTGACCTGCGTCATGAATTCCGTTCTAGGCGGCTGTCCTAACAAACAAGATCATTCTCGACCGTTACTGAAGTTGGCCATGTCAAAGTAGATGATTTTTAATCTTTTTAATTTTTACTACTTACTGTTCCGCGATATTTCGTTAGACGTTATCTATAGAATTCAGATTTAACCTATATCGTTCGATATTTTCCAATATGAAAAATGTTTGGAAAACCATCAAAGGCGAAGTAAAATCTAGAAACGATTTGTTTTTCTTTAAATGCTTTGTGTGCTTTGTCTGCTCCATTTACTATGTGTTTTCTAAATTTTCATGGATAGCTAGGATTTTTCTAGCTATCATAGTTTGAATAATTTTGGAAAGCATTAGAATTCAAGGATCGCATGTGCCTTAAATTGATGTTTCAAATTAAAATGTTTATACTGAGTTTATATTTCTAATTCATCTTTTGCTTTGAGCTCAAACCGCACCATTACCATTTTCCATCAGTAAATAAATGTTCATCAACTTGTCCTTCCTCTATGTACAATTCGAAGTCCACTGCATATTTCATCAATTATGATATGACAATTTTCTGAATATATTTTTGCAAATATATACTTTAATGTTGAATTAAATTGACATTTCAAAATGTGGAATAATTAAGTTACAGAATTATTTGGTCTCATTTCATTTATAAAAATTTTATATGTCAATCCTTAAATTTTAGTTCCATCTTCCCTCATTAATAAACATTTATCATAATGTCTTTCCACTGCATAATATAATTTTGAGCCCACTGCAAATTTCATTAATTATAATATGACAATTTTCTGACTATATTATTGCAAAAATATACTTTAATATTCAATTACATTTACATTTTAAAATGCGCTATAATTTAGATACAGAATTAGTTGTTCTCATTTAATTTTACAAAAATTTAATATGTCATTTCTAAAACATATCAAAATGAAATAACTTTCTCCTACATTACCATAATTTGTTAGTTAAATACTTCTCATTTGTAATCGTACATAACATGCTTCATAAGCAACAGTATTAATAATATTTCTAACGATATAAGATTCATATCTTAAGTAAAATATAGAAGAATTTTTAAATGAAAATTTATGTAATAAGATTTTTTAAAACATAATTATTCTTGGAGGATATATTTTTAATAATAAAGAAATTCTTCTGTATTCATTTATGAAGTTTTTAAGACATGTGTCTTTTCGTAAAATTTCTTAATACATTTTTATAATATGTATTAATAAGAAATATCAAACCTAGATACTAGATAAAAGTAAATTTATTAAGCATCAGAAACAGTAAGTATTTTTATACTTTCATAAATGTCTAAAAACATTCGGCGAAAAATTTCTTTTACTCGTGATTTATAATTTCCAAAATAAACATATAAGTTAGACAGATACATTAAATTGGCAATAGCGAAAAAGCGGAAATATTTTTGTAAATAAAGAATACAAGCTGTCGTTTTACATATTTTTCAATGAAAGCCATTCTAAAAAAAACGATTCTGGAAAATATGAAAGAGGAAAAAATGATTTCTCGTAAAAAAATTCAATTTTTGTATCTGAGGCAGGGAAATCAGTTTTATTTAGGTAGAATGAAATGTTCTTTGATCTTTGCCTCCCACTCTTCTTCTGCTGCAACTGGAGCTGTACAGAAAGTCATAGCTTATTGCGTTAGCGACACAGTTCCTAACCTTGTAAAAATCTTTTACTCTACACTCTTACATTTTTTAGATATACTTTTTATATTTATTTATTTCGTTGGCGCAGTTGGGGATAAGTGCAGTTATATTTTGGATGCAGAAGTTGCGCTCGAAGGAACACAAGTCACATGTTGGATGAAAGTTCAAGTCTACAGCAAACTAACTTGCATGTTATGTAGGTTTTTATTATTATGAAAAGAGAAAAACTTTTATTAGAAAAGTTTGTTTATTTATTCGATGTGTAGAGCTGTTATATATTTTCTTTCTTCTTTAGCGTTTTGCAATTTTCGGAGAGTAATAAAAAAATACTTTCTCGATACATAGCTTGTTTGAATCGGAATAAATTATCATTTACTTGAAAAAAAAATTATAAAATATGTTTTCCGCAAATTTAGCATTTAAATATTTGAAAAATGCAATAATGCTATTTCCCTAAACATTAAAATACCATTTATTTACAAATGTGTTCAACAAAAGTTTTTATAATGTCAAAACTCTCACATTTGAAGAAAAATCTATATAATTGTACTTTTTTTTTGCTTATCTCAAACAGTTATCTTAACACTTTCAACACCGTTTAAACAATATGGAGAGTAGATAAAAACATTTCCAATCATAAATATTTTTGCTCTTTTTAGACTATTTTGCCATTTCGAAAGATAGAAAGTGCGCTCATAAAATACATTGCCAGTGTATGCGACCAAGTATCCGTACCGTTCAGAGGAAAAAAAAATATGCAATGCCGATATGACATTAACAGCATTTCTGGTATTTTATGCCAAAATATCGAGAGTGGGAAACAGAAAAACAATCGGGCTCTCATAATTGCGGTTACAGTGACAAAATTTCGAAAATTTTTAAAGAAACAATTTGTTTAATTGCAAAAGTACCTTCAAAGTGAAAATCCTTATATGGAATTTAAAAATTAATTTTAGAAGAGAAGTGGCAATCTAAAATAAGAGCAGTTACTGTGACAAAATTTTGAAGATTTCAAATAGCAACACACAATTTGTTTCACCGCAAAATGACCTTTACTATAAAAAAAATATATGTCGTTTAAAAATTAATTTTAGAAGAGAAATGGCGAACTAAAATAAGCACAGTTACTGTGACAAAATTTGGAAATGTCAAATAGCAACACACAATTAAGTTCTTAGTAAAAATACCTTCAAAGAAAGAACCTTATATGGGTTCAAAAATTAATTTTTGAAGAGAAATAGAGACCTAAAATCAGTGTTGGGCACGCTCACAAAAAAACACGAACTAGTTCAGAATTAAGTTCAATTTCTCAAAAATGACTCAAGTTCACGTTCAAATTAAAAATTTTTCAAACGAACTCGCTCAACTCAAACTCATTTATGAAAGTGAACAAAGTTTACTAAAAAATCGTTTTTTTTCTTTTTTTTATATATTAGAACTTTATCGTCTAAATCTACAAAATGTTGTGAACTTATCTTTTGGTTACGGTTATTCAACGTAAGGTTCTTCATGGGCCCGGCCCAATTTTCCTCCCGACACTCGGTCCGAGCTTTGTTTGGGGATTACTTTTTTCTAGAGGTTCGGTCCCAGATGGGACGGACTAGATTTATTGCCGTCGGGGCTGGACTGCATTCTTCTTGAGGTCTGAACAGGCAGAAATTTTCAGTCTCAGCTCATATGAAAATCGCTCTGGCCTGTCCAATAAAAATATCAGTAAAATTTGGGCCTGGCCCAATTTTTTTTCAAAAAATGCACGTATATTTAAATCGCTGTTATTTCACAATAAAACTTGATTTATATATAAAAGATGGGTAGATGCATTTCTAGGCAATAAAATTAAAATACGGTATAACCTGAGAAAAAGAACCTGCCTAGGACGGAATCCCGTGTTTAACTAAACAAGACAAAACAAAACATTGATCTATGTAAAATGAGGATAACAGTACTTGTGAAAAGAATGTAATTTATTTACAACAGAACTTGCTCATAGGGGAACCAAACCATGACGGCTTTTTCTTCTTTCCTATGCAATTCCGCCTTAGAAGATTTTATTGTATAGAATTTTTAAATTTTTTAAATATCCAAGCCATAGAAAGTGGATTAACGATATTAATGGTAACTGCGATATTTACATATAATCAGATGCATTTAAAAAATAAATACCACATCTCAGAACCGTTTTTTTAAATGAAGAATATAAACATGATATAGAAAGGCAAAATAAGTATTTTTAGTTAGGACTTCTCGTACTAGTTTGAATATATTCTCATTCATACCCCAAAACATATTTATTTTCATCTGAAACATAGTTGTGCTCAAACTTTTTGTGAAAATGCAAACAACCCGATCGCAAGAATTATTCTAGGCTATCAAACCTACAAAAGGAATTTTAGAATCATTAAAACCTGAAAAAAGAAATTTGTGCAACCTGACCCGATGCAAGACTCTATTCAATGATCCCGATGTCTCTACTATTCAGAGGTTTTACTATATTTGAATATTAAAAAATGAATTTTATGAATATTTGATATTAAACACTTGTCTTTTTTTTCTATAAAAACATAAAATTGGTAGTAGAGATATAAATGTAGGTTACTTTTCACAATTGCGTTAAAACAGAATTTACTTTACTTTCATTTCGGGTTCGGGTCGGTTTGCTGGTCGCCGAAAATTAGTTTGGTGCGTTCGGTCGGGTTGCGGATCGAACTTATTATTTTTGTCGGGTTCGGGTTGGATTGCGGTCTGATTTCAAATAGAATTTTCGGGTTCGGGTAGAGCTCTTGACTTGCGCAGGGCTCTATGTCGGATTCTTTGAAAGACCCCCACGGAGGACACTCCCCCCTAGAGCCTATATCCCTCGTGTTGATAATTGGCCATTATAAATCAACCCAGCCCAACTCTATGTCAGGTAATCTGAAAAAAAGTAAAAGTTACTCGTAGTAAGCAGCGTAAAGAAAAAAAAAACCTAAACATTACGAAAACAAAGAATGAGAAATTCCTATGCTATTCTTTTCTTTATTTAAGACAGACATTTCATGATTACATAAAGAAAAAATTCTTTGAAAATTTCCGGTATGAAATAAAAATTTTTGAATTAAAAAAAACTTTATTCCTATTTCTTTTCATGTATTACCCATGTTTGACAGATTTGCCAGTTTTGCGGGGTTTTTTAATTCAAAGATTTTGATTTAATACCGGAAATTTTCAAAGAAGAATTTTTTCTTTATGTAATCAGTAATAGTATAGGACTTTTATGTAATAAAATAGGAATTTTCTGGTATAAATGAGAAATTTTTAATTAAAAAAAAGGACCAAATTGGCCCCTGGTGTTAGTACCTCAACGCGTCATTTGCGCCCATACATTCCTATACAATAAATGATGGTTACAGTGTCCGGTACCAACCCTTAAAGTTTGTACCATGAATTTAGAATCACCCTATATTTTCAATTTACAGCTTGAGAAATAAAATGTATATAAGAATTGCAATCATAGATTATTCTTTATTTACGGTACAGTTAAGAACCATTTTTTCTTCTCTCGTAATATGGAAAATATTATCTACAATTCGTTTCTGACACACACAAAACACATATAGTGTTTGTGATAGTTTATTGCACAGGTAGACATATTACGCGTGTATAGATTGTAAGATGTCCAGTATTCAGTGGTAAAAGCAACATAGGCGTAGTCTTGTATAGGCCTATGGGGCTCGAGCCCCCCCCCCAATAGTTTTTCAAGATGGGCTATATTTTTTGCGCCAACTGATATAGAAACAAATCAGAAAATTTTGAATTTATAATCTATTATAGATTTTTTAGTGTATAATATTTTCCATAGATAATTATACTTTCTCTAAAATCGTTGTTTACTTTCATTCTTTGTAAACGGCTTAAAACAACCTAAAAACCTTTTAGGAAGACCTTAGCATGGCGTATGATAAAAAAAGACGCACTCTCCACTTACAGTAGCAGGGTGGAGGATTCTTTCTTCTTTTGAGCAGTGGGCAAAGTTTCCGGAAATTTTTCTCTTCCTGATTCTAGCCTAGACAGAGGGCAATAAATTAACGTTTTGACACAGACGTCCAATAGTGTCCGATACTCAGAGAAAGGTCTATGGTCCGATACGATCACTTAGATAAGATGGGTTGCTTTTTGCGGAATATACAAAGAAGAGGCCTTCCGGCCTCTGATACAAAAAGGTTCCAATTAAGATTCAGAGAACTCGAGAGGTGGGGGTAGGGAAAGGGGTTTTAAAACTTTGTTGGAGATGACCAAACACGAAAAACCAAAAGTATCTACGAAGCAAAATGTATAAAGAAAAGTAGTACTTTATCCATGAATGTTGCATAAAAAATAAAATTTCCATATAAATACAGAAAAGCAGTACAATACAAATATATAATTGTGTTAAAAACTGAAAAGTGTTTTCTAAATAGAAATATTCACTTTCCGTGTGTGTCCGCTATGGAGTGGCATATAGATGTGGCATATAGATTATCTTATGGCATATAGATTTTTAACCTTTTTACTTTCGACACATTCTTTTGAAAAATCGGGTCTGCCCAAACCCGACCCGCAAGAGTCAAAACCTAATCCGAAACCTACCCGAATTCGAAACAAAAGTCAACCTCTAAGGCCAATTCAGAGTCTTTTTACCACTATACATACCACAAACAGTATTGCTAAATCTGGCGGATTGTTTACTCAGAAATTTCGAGAAAAAAATTTTCAATACTAATTTCCCTTTACTTTATTCACGAAATATTTATACTTATAATAATCAAAAATAATTATTTCAAATTTCTGTGAAGAATTTGGAATTTCTTAATGATAGTTTTTATAAATTACAGATAAAATGCATCAGCAGCCTGTATAGTGTTAATTGTTCTCTACAGATATTTATTTTTACGTCCATGTGTTTAAAATTTTGTCTTGTGCGAGGAGTTCTGACAAACAAAAATATAATTATTACTCTTTTTTCATGTTTATATTGTTCATTTTAAATAAAAGTGCCACAGACCGGAGATCTGCACGGGCAGGGCTTGGGACTGTTTTCATTCCGGACGGCAATCGGACCGGGCCAGGTCTGCATTCTTTTCAGGGTCGGGACCGGGCCATACTTTTTTCTGAAGGTTCGGGCCGAGCCTAACTTACTTTTTCCGTACCGTACCGGGACTAGTATTCTTCCAGCTCTTCAAGGGCCTAAATTTTCCGTCCTAGTTTTGGGCCAGCCCGTATGAAAATCATTGTCTCGGCGTGGCCTGGTCCATTCAAAATTCAGTCAAATTTGCCGTGGCCCAAACATTTTTGCAAAAAATGCATACATTTTTAAATCTCCATTATTCTACAATTAAACATTAAATTTTATTCTTTATTAAGAATAGTACATTTCTAGGCCTATTAAAATATAGTAAAACGCGGTAAAAAGAACCAGTCTATGACGGAATCCTGTCTTAACCTGAAAAATATATTGATCCATGCAAAATGAATGTACTAATACGTAAGAAAATAATATATAATACATTTACACCTGCTGAAAAGGGAGCTTTTATATAACGCATTTTTTTTTTTATCCTTCCTATGCAATTCCGTCTTGGAAGATTTTACTGTATAGCATTTTTCAGATTTTTAAGTCTCCAATACATGGAATATGGATTAACTATATTAATGATAACTGAAACATTTACGTACAACAAATAGCGATTCATTTAAAAAAAAAATATTGCGATAACTTCTATAAAAATGAAAACTATAAACATGACAATAAAAAGCAATGATAAGTATTTTTGGTCAGAACCAGAACTCCTCGTACGAGACAAAATTTTAACCAAATCGACGTAAAAATAAATGTTTTGTAGAAATTCATTCGGGCCGCGCCGGGCTCGGGCCGAGATTTTAACTTTTTTCCGGGCCGGGCAATAATTTTTTCTCTACGGGCCGGGTCGGGCTGGAGCCGAAGTTTTAACTTTTATACCGGGCCGGTCCCAGGCCTTGAAATTCCGGCCCGCGCAGACCTCTACCATAGACTGACTGCATAGTACAGGGACCTTCGTTCCAAAATACTGTTTGTACTACATTTCTTTCTATATATCCTATTGTAAACTATATTGATTTTTTAATGGATCTCTATCTGTATGTAAATATCTGAATTATTATTAATACCATTAATCCATTTACACGGCTTGGAGACTTAAAAATCTGAAAAATTCTATATAGAAAAACCTTCTAAGACGAAATCACATAGGACAGGAAAAAATCGTTATAATTTAGTTCCATTTTTACCAGGTCTGTCATCTCTTGCAAAGTATTATTTATTTTCAAATGGATTATTATATCCATTTTGCAATTGATCAAAAAAAATTTCCGTTTAAAACAGGATTTCGTTATACACAGATTCTTATTATAGGTTTTACAGTACTATATATCCCCCCCCCCCAGAAATGTATATGTATTATTCTTTAAAGACAATTTTAATTGTAGAATAATGGTAATTGTGCAGACTTCTAGGAAGGATTAAGCACGGGTTCAGAAATAAGTCCAGTTCGGCCCGGCCTGCTCCTCCAGAAAAAGCAAGACCCGGGCACGACCCAGAAAAACTGATGATAAGGCTTGACCCGTCCCGAGTCCGTGAAGGCCTCTAAATGGCATTTGAATGGGAGAAACATGTTCTTAACGGCTAGAAAATTTTTAAATAAATTATGAAAAAAATGGAGTTTGAGTTGTAAATTTCGTTCAAACTCACAGATTTTTTGAGCTTTCGTTCAGTTCACGTTCGTTTATCAAAAAGTGAGTCAAGTTCAATTCACGTTCACAGAAAGTGAACTAAGTTCGCGAGTTTTCGTTCAATGAACGCGCTCATGCCCAACACTGCCTAAAATAAGCGAAGTTACTGTGAAATTTTTCACAAATTTCAAACAGCAACACCCAATTTTTTTTATCGCAAAATGTCATTCAAATTAAACCTTATATGGCGTTTAAAAGTTAATTTTAGAAGAAAAATTGCGAACTAAAATAAGCGCAGTTACCTTAACAAAATTTCGAAAATGTCAAATAGCAGCACAATTTGTTTTATGGAAAAATGACCTTCAAAGTGAAAAAACTTATATGGAGTTTAAAAATTATTTTTAGAAGAGAAATGGCGACCTTAAATAAGTGCAGTTACTGTGACAGAATTTTGCTAAATACAAATAGCAGAACAGAAATTCTTTCATCGTAAAATGAACTTTAAAACTTATATAAGTTTTAAAAATAAATTTAAGAAGAGAAATGATGACCTAAAATAAGCGCAGTTACTGTGGAAAATTTTAGAAAATTTGAAATAGCAACACTCAGTTTGTTTCATCGCAAATTCAACTTCAAAGCGAAAAACAATATATGAAATGCCACCATTTATAATTTAATTACAGGGACGTACAAAATAATTCCTTTAAATTGTGATCTATGAGGTAAAATAATTTTCGGTTCATTTTGAACACTTTATGATACTTGAAACGTAATGAAATTTAAAAGGTTCAATACAACTTATTTTCTATAGATTATGGAGTGTGTAGGTTTTATCGTTCATGTACAGAGTCGCACTTGAGAATACAGTTGAAAGACTGACTACGATCGTAATTTGCTAGAAGTGCTCTGTCCGCTGTGGTATGCAATTTTATGACATTTTTAATGTATTACGTGTTGTCCACAAATCCTGTTGATCATATACAGGGCTTCACGAAAACCTTCGAATATGGACAGTAATTGCTGAAAATGTATTTTTACCGAATTATGTATTTATTAAACTGTTTATTTATATATCTCACTTCATCGTATGAAAAAATTAAATTTCTCAATAAAATGCTGTTAGTGTTGGAAAGTGTTTCATAATATATGCCGGATGCATGATTTTTAACACTTTCCAACATAGTTTTTTTTTAAAAAATTATTAATTCGGTTTGTCTGTCTGCCTGTCTGCCCGTGCTCTAACTCGCGTAAATATACTCGGATCCTCATGAAATTGATATATGTTATTGAGGCTTACTATGGTATGTTCGGTATTGAAAATGAAGGTGTAGCACTCATAGTTTTTTTTACAGGGACACTCAAAAGAATTACTTTACATTGCGGTCTATGGGGAAAAATCATTTGCGGGTTATTTTAATGATATTACCCAATTTCAAACATATTGAAATTAAAGTATGTCACTGAGATGCACTACAACAGACTAATTATGGAATGTGGTGTGTATAGCACTTATAGTTCCTTTACAGGGATACTCAAAATAATTCCATTACATTGCGGTCTATGAAGAAAAATGTTTTACAGTTTATTTTAATAATGTTTCACTATTTCAAGCATATTGAAATTGATATATATCACAAAAGTGGATTACAAGAGGCTTCCTATAGAATATTGTGGGTATAGCTTTCATCGTTCATTTACAGGGACACGCAAAATAATTCGGTTAAATTACTGCTTATTAATGATAATTACTGGGAATGCTTTTTTAGTTGATGAACACGTTTTTAACTCATTTTTTGTGTGTTACTTGATGCGTATAAATTGTATAGATTGTATACAGGGTAAAACAAAAGTTCTCGAGTACATTTCCGTTTATTGTCGGAAATTTCAGAAGGGAAATTTTAAACTGTGCTACGCGTTTCCTAACTGAACTAAAATTTAGCATTCTATTTAGTATATATACAAATCTATAGATCATATACAGGGCTGCACAAAAGAAATCGGATATTTTTCCGAATATTGTTGGTAATTCCTAATATTGGATTTTTAAATATGTTATGCGTTTTCAAAATTTTTTTGTTAGATATTATCTTACACTTTACGGTAAAGATTTGCAAAATTATTTTGAAAGTGTTACATAATCTATGCTTGACGCATGATTATTCTTCTTGTTAATTCTTGTTTTCAATGGTATGAATTAAGATTACAATGGCGCGTTTTTCGAAATGGTGTAATTTCGAATCATTCAAGTAATCATGTTTTTTAATTTCATTAAAAAAAGAAATTTTTTGAAAGAAAGAGTTTTTTGAACGATATAATGTAAAATTTATTACAATAAATGTTTTCCTAACAAAGTTGTGTTTATTTATATGTTTGCCAATTTCCTTCTAAAAATAATTTTTAAACTCAATATAATGTTTTCACCATGAAAGTCATTTTTCGATTAAAGCAATTTTATCTTGCTATTTGAAATTTTCGAGTTACAGTTACTGTGCTTCTTTTATGTCGCATTTCACTTCTAAAATTAATTTTTATACGCCATATAAAGTTCTTCAATTTGGATTGCGATGACATGAATTGTGCGTTGCTATTTGACATTTTTGAAATTTTGTCACAGTCACTGCGCTTATTTCAGCTGTTTAAAGTTTTTGACTTTGAAGGTTATTTTGCGATGAAACAAATTGGATATTGCTGTTTGAAATTTACGAATCACAGTAACTGCACTTATTTTAGTTCGCAGAAAAGCATTCGTGCGCTAAATGTTTTAGATTACAATAGAAATAACTTTTCCTATGCTTTAATTTTAAACATTATTCTACAAAAATTATATAGGGAAACACGCAAAAATAATGAGATGAGCATAAGCTCAAATGAGGTTCCCAAGTTAGATGACTTAATTTTGTTTTTGGAAAAACGTTCTCAAATTTTGGAAAATATCAGTAAAACAATTTCTGTAAAACCCAAAACAATTCAAAAACGCAATTTTAAACCAAAATCTTATTTCGTTAAGTCTAATAATATGATTAATACTTGTGTACTATGGAAACAGAATCATGCAATCTATAAATGTGATTTATTTTTTAAATTAAATACTTCACAGAGAAAGGAAGTAGCTATGAAAAATAAGCTTTGTTTCAATTGTTTGAGTTGGTAACACTCAATCGCGAACTGTAAATCAAAAAACTTATGCAACACGTGCCAGGGAAGGCATAACTCATTACTTCACAGAAGTATAAACAATTCTTTTCCGAGTCTGGATAATGAGGTTAATCATGTGCAAGCTCATAAATTGAATCCGAATGCAGAAGAGTTCTATAAACAATCTGAAACTGCTCCATATGTCTCACCTTCATTATCTTGCGTTAGCAATGGAAATAAATCTGTTATTCTTTCCACGGCTTTAATTTGGGTTTTTAATCCACTCTCTGGAAGTTATTTAAAAGCTCGGGTAATTTTAGATTCTGGTATCATGTGCAATATCGCAACGTCGGAATTCGCTAATCGATTGGGAATTCCCCAAAGAAGATTGAAAATCGCAATCTCGAGTTTAGGTGGAAAGGAAATTGATGTTAAGTATAAAATAACTGCAAAAATTGTTAACGGAAATGGATCATTTGAAACTACATTGGATTTTCTTGTTGTTTAAAAAATAACCGACAATCTCCCATTCACACATCTAGACATTGATCAATTAAAAATTCCTCAATTGTTAGCAGATCCTAAATTTAGCACTCCGGGGATAATAGACATACTACTCGGCGCTGAATCCTTTTTTCAGATAGTAAAAGACAGAGAGATTCGCATTCCAAACAGTAATTTAGTATTCCGTAATACAGTTTTCGGATACCTCGCAACAGGAACTATAGATTCCACCAGCCAAACTCAATATTGTGGGATTATCGCGCAGTCGCAAAACATGGATGAATGTTTAGAAAGGTTTTGGAAGTTAGAAACCATTGATGAGCCTTCTAAAATTCTGAGTAAAGATGAAGAATATTGTGAGGAACACTACAAACTCACACACAAACGAAATAACGCAGGTAGATACATTGTTCAGATGCCAACCAAGGATCTTGACAATTTAGGTCATTCCAAAGAGTTCGCGACCAAACGTCTTAATCAATGATGGAGAAGATTAACAAGGGATAAGACTATGAAATTATTATATCAGCAGTTCAGGCGATAATATTTAGAGTTAGGCCACATGGAAAAGGTTACAGAACCCCCATCCGAAAACCCACCTAATCAATTATGTTATTACCTGCCGCATCACGGAGTCCTGCGACCATACAATACTACGACTAAATTACGCGTCGTTTTCAACGCATCCGTTGCCACTACATCAGGCTACAGTCTCAACGATTCCCTACTGAAGGGAGAAGTGAAAGAAGACATATTTGAAATTATGACGAGATTTCGAATTTACATGTATACCTTCACGACGGATGTTCAGAAAATGTTCCGGCAAATCTTAATAGATCAATCACAACGCGACCAGAATTATGTGGAAGACAGAAGAGGATGAGGAACCTGCTGTTTAGAGATTAAATACAGTCACATACGGTACATCCAGCGCACCATTTCTTGCTATAAGTACTTTGAAACTGTTAGCCATAGATGAGGCATCACAATTCCCTTTAGCTGCTGAAGTCATAAGAGAAGATGTATACATGGATGACATAGTTACAGGCGCACATGATATCGATACAGCGATAGTGCTTCAACAGCAGTTAAGTAACATGTTGGCGACATGTGGAATGACGCTTCATAAATGGAGTTCAAATTCAAATGAATTAATGAACAGTAGACCCTTAGAAGTGAGGAACATAACTTTTCCGTTAATGACGAGTCAATTGTTAAAACACTAGGAGTCATCTGGAAACCAGTTGAAGATAAATTTATGTTCAAAATTTCAATAACCGAGAAACTATCATACACCAAACGAGATGTGCTAAGCATAATCGCAAGGTTGTATGACCCTCTGGGTCTGCTTGGACCGATTATCACACGAGCAATGATTTTTCTTCAGAAATTGGGGCTCGTGAAATTAAATTGGGAAGATGAAATCCTAAATCCAGTTGCAAGCGAGTGGACAAATTTTGTGTCTCTAAAACTAATCGAATACTTCAGAATTGACAGATACATTCTAACCGATTCATTCCAGAATTTAGTATTGGTAGGATTTGCAGATGCTTCGGAATCAGCTTACGAAGTTGTAGTATACATGCAGTGCACCAGCCAATCAAGTATCGCAACTACTAAGCTTATTGCCAGCAAATCCCGTGTTGCCCCTCTAAAGACAATTTCAATCCCTCGTTTAGAACTCTCAGATTGCCTTCTTCTCTCTCAATTGATAGACAAAATTCGTCTGTAACTAAAATTGATAGTGAATGCTATAATCTTCACACTGATTCAACAATAGCAATTGCTTGGATCAATACACCGGCCAATAAATTAAAAACATATTGTCAACAGAGTCTCCAAAATACAAACATTGACTGAGAACTATCAATGGAGTCATGTTCCATCGCATTAAACCCAGCTGATGTTATATCATGCGGTTTGGGTCCTCAAGAACTTTTAAAATTGACTCTATGGTGGGATGGTCCACCTAATTTGCAAGGACTTTCTAGTGACTCTAGTGACAATATAGACATTTCGTCAGATGAACAATATTTACTACAACTAAAAAAGATCAGTTTAATTTCAGTTTCTGAAAATTCATTTCTTAATGATTTTCTTAAAATTAGTAATAATTACTTAAAATTAATACGAATCTTAAGTTTTAATTTCAGATTTCTTTATAATTTAAGAAATCCCGTTCAACGCCGTGGCCCTCGCATATCCGAAGAACTTCAAGAGGCAAAAACATGCCTAGTTAGACTCGTGCAGGTAACTGTATTTAATTCTGAGATAAAAACCTTACAAAGGGGAGAAACTCCCAAAAGAGGGCAGGTGAGTTGTTTACATCCCTTTCTTGATAAAAATAACTTTTTAAGGGTAGGCGGTAGATTAAATAACGCTGATTTATCGTTTGATAGGAAATTCCCAATATTGCTTCCTAAAGAATATAAATTAACTTTATCATAACTAGCAAGCTACGCCCGCTACGCTGGTCAATTTCTTTTAACGAACCTTTAATCAAACAAAATACTGACATTTCATAAATAACTTTTATATTTTAACAGAGTAATAAGGCTACTATAATTTGTGACTCGTGCTATAGCCAATATACACGTCAGGACACGTCGCCATTATCATTATCTGTTTACGCATGAAGGTTTCGCTATGGTACACCATTGGAAAATTTGTAATTTTTTAAATTCAATATTTGAAAAACGACATAATCATTAGATTTCAAATTTATATCAAGAAAAATACAATTTTTTACCTTTCAAACGCAGTTTGTCTAACAATTTTCTGAAAAATACTTTTTGAGCTATTATTTTTTTCAGTAACTTCAAATGTTTCATTTTCCGAGATTAATCTGTTGCAACAATTAGCAAAAAACCCAGTCGTCAGCAACGCATAGTTTTTTATTAAAGAGGCTGTTGGAGCAGGGATTGTCACCACCAATTTGCCACCATCACTTTTGAAATTGGTTCCGTGGTTCCAGAGATTCCATAGAAATTGTAATTTAGAATGACTTTAGAACGCTTTTCGCTCATTTCAGCCCTTTAAATTTCGATTTTTTTTAAAATTTATTCTTAGAGAGCATTTACATCTTATAAGTAACTACAATGCTAAATTTCAAATTTCTTGCCCCTTCAGTATAAAAAAGTCGCAATTTTCGAACATTTTTCGATCCTGCACCCCATTGATGTTAGTGGCACCGACATAAAATATAGCCTATGTTGGAGTAGGGATTGTCCCCATCAATTTGCCACCATTACTTTTGAAATCGGTTCTGTAGTTTCAGAGATTTCATAGCATTGTAATTTAGACTGTTTTTAGAACGCTTTTCGTTCATTTCACCCTTTTAAATTTCAATTTCTTTTTTATTTTGTTCTTAGAGAGCATTCACATCTTATAAGTAACTACAATGACAAATTTCAAATTTCTAGCTCCTACAGTATAAAAAATAAAAAGAAAACTGCCCAGTTAAACTGAGGGCATTGAGTTCACAGGCTATTCACACTAATTGTATATTATACTCTTATTTCAAAGAATTTGGAATAAGCCCATTGAAAAATAAAGAAATCAACAATATATTATTGGAGGGGGGGTCATCCCCCCGTTACCCCCCCCTCATAGTTAACTAATGAACCCCTTAAACTAATCAGGTAAATCTCTAATTACAATGAATATATATACAAAATTTGAAGAAAATCGGATAATTCTGCATGAAAAACCCATTTATATAAATTAAGGCGGGGTTAGCCCCCCCCCCGTTAACCCCTTTATACTTAACCAATCAATCCCGAAAACTAATCAGTGAAGCGTCTTAACCCAATGAACCTATAAGCAAATTTTGAAGCAAATGGGATAATTCTGCATGAAAAACCCATTTATATAAATTAGGGGGGAGGATTAGCCCCCCCCGTTCCCCCCCCCCTTTATACTTAACCAATCAAACCCGAAAACTAATCAGGGAAGCACCTTAACACAGTGAACTTATAAACAAAATTTGAAGGAAAACGGAACAATTCTGCATGAAAAACCCTTTTATATAAAATAAGGAGGGATTAGCCCTCTCTCCCCCCTTTACACTTAACCAATCAATCCTGAAAACTAATCAGGGAACCGCCTTAACACAGTGAACCTATAAACAAAATTTGAAGGAAATGGGATAATTCTGCATGAAAAGCCCATTTATATAAATTAAGGGGGGATTATCCCCCCGTTCCCCCCTTTATAATTAACCAATCAATCCCGAAAACTAATCAGGGAAGCGCCTTAACACAGTGAACCTATAAACAAAATTTGAAGGAAAACGGAATAATTCTGCATGAAAAACCCATTTATATAAAATAAGGGGGGATTAGCCCCCCCGTTCCCCCCTTTATACTTAACCAATCAATCCCGAAAACTAATTAGGGAAGCGTCTTAACACAGTGAAGCTTTAACCAAAATTTGAAGGAAATGGGATAATTCTGCATGAAAAACCCATTTATATAAATTAAGGGGGGGATTATCCCCCCCGTTCCCCCCTTTATACTTAACCAATCAATCCCGAAAACTAATCAGAGAAGCGCATTATCACAGTGAACCTATAAACAAAATTTGAAGGAAAACGGATATTTCTATGAAGAGTTATCGCGTTACGTACGTACATACATACATACAGAACCGGCGGGCACATAAGCTCTCACGCTTTGATAGCCTGTGAGCTAAAAAATCGCAATTTTAGAACGTTTTTCGCTCCTGCACCCCCTGGGGTTAGTGGCACCGACATAAAATATAGCCTATGTTGGAGCAGGTGTTGTCACCATCAATTTGCCACCATCACTTTTGAAATCGGTTCGGTAGTTCCAGAGATTACCCCCTACAAACAAACAAACAAACAAACAATCTTTACTCCTTTATAATATTAGTATAGATGACGCATTTTCATCTTAAGTATTTGCAAATTGGAGCCCAAACTTTACTCTTTCTTGTAAGGCACGAATATTGACCACTTAGTGGTAGAAATACAGCCAGAAAATTAATTCACGATTGTGTAATTTGTTTCAAACACAAACCAAAATATGTTGAGCAAATTATGGGAAATCTTCCTTCAAAAAGAATTGTTCCCAGTCCCCCCTTCACTAATGTAGGAATAGATTTTTGTGGCCCGTTTTATATAAAACTAGCTGACCCGCCCGGCGTTGTCCGAGCACGTGTAATAAACTCAAATCTTTTTAAAAACGAAACTCTGGCCAAGATCTCCGATGTCTTCGAAACCGTATAACGGGCTCGCTCGCACGCTGCGGAAAATCTTTTATTTCCTACTTCCACCACCAGGGGAGCAACCTCTTTCGGAAAAAACCTCTGAGACAGGTCAACGTTGCTTACGATACTGTATAGTACGCGTGCGACAAAATTGAGCTGGTTTCGAGAAGATGGGAACATTATAAGCCCAGTTATTGAAATAAGACACAGAGAAAATAAAAATGAGCGAGGTGCCGGGTGAAGGGGATGTTCAACTGTCCCTCAGAAAATGACTAATTAGGAGGACTACGATGCATCTTTAAAAATTCGTTCGTTTGCTTAAGCTAGGAACTTAATTACAAACTTGCCTTAAACTATTATTTGGAAATAGTGGTAACCGCTACTCATAATTTTACTATAATGTTATATTTGGTGACTATTAAGTTAATTATAATGTTTGGAATCAGTTGCATTGAAATTGGAAAGATAGTTGCGGATATGCGGAAACGGGGCATAGTTAGAGAAAAAACTTTGAAGGATGGGCCGGGGGGGGGAGGGGATGTTCAAGGGCCCTTCAGCAAATGACTAATTAGGACAATCACTATGCAACTTTAAAAATTCGTTCGTTTGGTTAAGCTAGGAACTTAATTAGAAATTTGGCTTAAACTATTAAACAGAAATAGTGGTAACCGCTACTCATAAATTTAGTTTAATATTATAAAGGGTGACTTTTAAGTTAATTATAATATTTGGAATCACTTGCTTTGAAATCGGAAAGATAGTTGCTGAGATGTGGAAACGGGGAATAGTTAGAGAAAACTTTGAAGGAGGGCCCCGGAAGGGGGGGGGGCGGAAGTTCAAGTGACCTTCAGCACATAACTAATTAGGAGGATCACTATACATCTTTAAAGATTGATTCATTTGTTTCAGCTAGGAACTTAATTTGAAAGTTGGCTTAGGCTATTATTCGAAAATACTGGTAATTGCTTTTTAGAAATACACCTTGAAGCAATGGATGCTGATTTTTACGATAATTTAGTAAATATGCAACTAAATGGAGAAGTTCGGAACATTATTACTGAGAAATTACTCAGAAACTGAGACACACGAGGACACACACGGACACACAAACAGACACACACAGAGAGCGAAACTTTATTTTATTAGTATAGATATAAGGGTCAAAGAAAAGGCATTTATCATAAATGTTATGTGGCTATTTTCAGTTGCTTTGTAACCAAAGCGGTTCATTTAAAAGTGGTCACTGACTTAACTTCAGAAGCAATGATAGCTACCCTGAAGAGATTCTTCAGTCGGAGAGGTAAAAGTTCAGCTATCTGTACTGACAACGCCTAAAATTTTGTTGGAGCCAGTGCAGAGTTAAAGCGTTTGGGGAACTTAATTAGAAATCCTCCCGATGTTTTGGCTCATTATCTAACAAGTGATGAAGTCGCCTGGAATTTCATTCCACACAGGTCACCCAATTATGGTGGTTTAGTATTTTAAATAGTCGACCTCTCACACCCATGTCTTCTGACCCCAATGATTTTGAAGTTCTAACACCAGGCCATTTTCTCATAGGGAGACCTCTTAGCAGTGTGTCAGAACCTGACCTTAGTAGCGAACGCGATAATTATTTGTCACAATGGCAATGGCTAAGCAAATGGTCCAATTTATATGGCGCAAATGGAAACGGGATTATCTCAACAACTTACAAGCCAGGCATAAATGGCAATTTGAAAAGGACAATGTTATTCCCAATTCAATGGTTCTCTTAAAGGAAGACAATCTTCCGCCTTGCCGATGGACAATGGGGAAATTGCACGTTTTTCAATTTAACTTGCATCTGATAGAGTGTAAAAATACGAACATTTTGATACCATTTTTATATATATTTGAAACTTGTATAATTCATTAAATCAACTTTTAAAACGCAGTTTTTGCCGTGGCGGGAAAAACTCACGTCACGTGTCGACAGCTGTTCGGACGTCACTACACATGTAAACAAACCCTCGCTGTATTTCTCCCTGTTATTTCCTATGTGGACGGCTTGCTTTACGCTGGATGATTTCTTTCTTTTCTTAAAAGTGATTAGTATAACAAATTAAAAGTATTGTAAATTGCTGTAATGAATAAATAATACTGTGAATTCCAGGTGATATTTTTATTCCATCGCGTTTCTAGGAATTTTCATTTCCAAATCTCGATGTAGAAATAAAGTATTGGTACAAGTTAATACTCGTACTACAATATTGTATTTTATAGAATAAGGTATACTTATATATATATATATATATATATATATATATATATATATATACATATATATAGCGCAATATAAAATAAACTGGTAGAAATCGGATTTATTTTATTAGGTAGGGTGGAGTCAACTTATAAAAGGGTTTTTGTATTTATATTTTATACTTAAATTATGAATTTTGCTTGGTTCCACTATATGTTTTAGCTCTTTAATTGTTAAATAAACTGTTTTGAATCTTTGAAAAACAGCTAAAGTTATTAGAAAGAGCGAAATGTGCTAAGATAGCTTTAAGACAGGCTTACAGAATTTTTATATAAATATACACGAGAAAAGTTTAATAATTTTTCAAAAAATGTTTCCAGGGACCTATCCAGACTTTTCTCACAGGGTTCTTTTTTTGTGAAATTGTGAAAAGTATTTCATATTTGTGAAAAAAACTAATTATAATTTTGTGAATTTGAAATAACTGTTACATTCAGTTTCTTGTTTATTAATTTTTGACAAGATTCTTTATATATGTAAAAGCTACATAAATAGATTCTTTGACGGCTTCAATTGTTTTGTATTAGGCCAGATTTTTCTTTTAAATAATTAAATTTGTAAAAGGTTTAGTTTGGAGATAGGCAGAAAAATTTGTGAAGGGTCTTGTTTTAATGTGGAATATATTGTGAAGGTTCCTGTTTTAATATGAAAAATTTTGTGAAGGGTCCGTTAAAGGGCTCAATTTCTTCGTAAACAGATCTCTGGACACAGGCTACACACAGGCAAAACAATCAAGTAATTATTTTAAATACTGTCAGTTTTGTGAAATTTTCAGGATGTGAGATTGAAGGTTTTATGCTTTATAGAACTTTGCAGATTAGAGATGATGTTTAGTTTAAAAATTATCTGTTTTATTTTTGTTATAAATTAACAATATTTCTACGGAAATTAAAAAGACCAAAAGAGAAATATTATGCAGAAATATAATAATTCTAAATGTATTTGAAGTAATGTTATTCATATTTAAATTTTACTGTTGTTATTAACATTTTAAACATTAAAAGAATGGTAGTATGTTTGAATTTTCGTTCATGATCTATAAATGTTTTCTTTATTCTTTGGTTCTATGTTAAATTTTTGTTGCTAAATTAATATATAATCCATACCTTCCAAATAATTAAAAAAAATAATCATGCAAATTCATGCCTTACCTGTGAATTGAATTTAAAAACCATTGTGATATTATAGCATAATATCTCTCAACATAATGCCCTGCCCTTATGATACTAATGCATTGTTCAAACAAAGAATAAATCTTGAATGACAATATATCTTGATTTCTTTATATGTTACTATAAAAAGTTTACGCGTAATGAGATGGCTGTTTTCAAAAGTGAAAAGAGTGGGCTCTACTTCAACAACATATTCAAATTCTCAGCACATCTCGCCCTGTTTTAAAAAAGCTTTGTGCAATATAATACTTATTTTCAAAATTAAGATACTGCTTTCTTTAACAAGATTTTCAAATATTTTCATTATTTTTTATTTTTTACGAAATTTAGAACATTGAGGAAAATAAAGATAAATTTTTAGAACCCGATAAATCTAAAAATAGGACATTCTGAGAAACTATATTTCAAACAAACAAAAAGTACTGCATCCATTCAAAAATTATACGTAAGCAAATAATAATAAAACAAAATTAAATTATTTTTACACTTTTCTATATTAATTGAATTATGATTATACGTTGAGAAATCAATTTAGCAATCCTAAAAAGATAGTTTAAATAATGCTTTTTTTTCTTTCCTCTTTCCATACCTTAAAACAGAAAAAAAGCAAAGATTATACATTTATTTTAATAAATTTATTAGCTCTCATTTTCTACCAAGCGTAAAAAAAAAACGGTGAATTTTCCCATTAAGCTTCGGTGGCCACGCCAAATTATAGTATTGTAAAAGGAGGCGTGATTATCAAAATAAACATTGGATGCTTATAAAAGATGTGTATTTAAAAAATATATTTAATTTAATACTTATTTTTAAGTAAGTACATAAAAAGAGAAAATAAAAGACAATAGTGATAAATTTACTCACGTACGTTGCAGTAATTTTTTTCTGAAGAGTGAATACACAATTATTATTCTCAGTATTTAATTAAAATTTTTATTCAATAAATCAGTATTAAATAAAGCATTTTTTTTTCTGCATTGTTGCTCAAAATTTCGTTTTCTCATAATTAATTTGAGTACATTTTTTATCCGTAATATAACCTGCATAACACGAAATTATATTCATATTAAAACGAATTATTAAGCATTAAAATGAATTAAGAAAATAATGCATTTCAAGAACTAAATAAATGCGATTTTACTTACGTTTTCTTTTGTAATAAAAGTATCATTCTTATTTCGTTTAAATAAATCAGAGTAAGTGAACAATATACGTGCCTTTTAGCTTTAGCTTCCTGTATTTTTATCCACATGAAATGCAGTTTTTCTGTCCTAAAAGCAAATTTGAATTTAAAAAATAAAAAACTATTTCCGAAAGACATAATTTTGTATTTTCCGAATCCGACCAACTTCAACACTTTTCTAAATGAAAATTAATGCAAATGTATAAATTAATAGTGCATTATATTTAGATATGATAAAGTAATCTTTTGACTTTAATTTTTGTTTTTGTTTTTGTGTAAACGAGTCTTTAAAAGATGTTTATAATACAAAGAAAGCAATATAAAACAGCTTGCACGCACTCGACTCTAGGGAGAATTCCGCGTTTCATGTGTAGTGACGTCAAACCAATCCCGTCGCGTTTTCCGATCACGTGGTTTTGTTTTGCTTTTAGCGGAGTTTAAAACTCCTATAACTACTTAGTTTAAATTACTTTTTCGATTCCGAGTTCAGTTTTGAGGTATGTAAAGTTGTCTTCATCAATTAAACATAAAATAATGCATAATCTAAAGTGTGTGCAACTTCCCCATTGGTAGGGTTGAAAGGGTAGTTTATGGACCAGATGGTAAGGTTAGAGTGGTTTTTATAAAAACTCCCCAAGGAATTTGCAAGAGAAGTGTAGCCAAGTTGTGCTTACTGCCATGTTAGTAAATCTGATAAATTATAGCCCTGTATAAACATTCAATTGTAAATTTATTATTGTGTAACCAAGTATTTAAAGCATATTAGTTTCATTATTATTCTGTTATGTGTGTTATATTTGTATTGTATGTTATTCATTGTATATTTAGTTATGGTATATTGAAATGTTATTTCAACGTGGGGCGGTATGTTCGCGTGTCACTGTTTGACGTCACGTACCACGTCATTTTATCTGCCCACTCCTAATTGTTTCATTTGTTTCATCGTGAGTCAGATGTAGATGTAATCTTGCCGTCAAGGCATTAAGTAAATCGTAGCTCTCTGAGCACCGCATAAATAAAGTGATACAGTTCATTAACCAAAAATTGTTATTGACTAAAGTTTTTTAAGCGCATTTATCAAAACGCAAACACAAAACAGTTAATTTTTGTGTAAAAGTGTCAGACATGCCTACAACCATACGCATGGATTGAGCGTAATATATCATCGGAGAAATAAAGTTAAAATTAATATTCGAAAAAAGTATGAGTTGTAACCTATAATTTTTTTTAACTGAATTGAATTTCAAGAAGCATTGAATTTGCAATTTTTTATTTCCGCCAAGTATTTTTGACTTGTGTTTAAAAACTACTCGAATTTCAGTTTCGTTTGCTACTGTTAATTCTTTGATTATGGGGTTGGGACATACGTAGTTTCAGCGACTCTTTCCTTATTCTATTCGCATCACTTTTTAAAAGATAATCTCTATCATACAATACTAGGATACTTTCAACAGAAATCTACCACAAATAATTTGTTCAAATACTTTTTTTATGTATGAAATCTGAGTTTTACAACAGTAGAAGATCCGCCCTCTTCTGAGAGTTTTTCGTTAATTGGTGTCCTAGATAGTTTTCTTAAGTTTATGCAATAGTAAATATCTTTCAAAGTACAGATATATTACAATTTGTCTTAGAAAATAACAAAATATGGACAACGTGATATAAATGAATTTTCTATAAGGTAACAAACCACGTTAGATGCAATTAAAGTTTAGTTAAATAAACACGAAAATGTTCGTTCCCGGTCGCCAATATTTAATAAAGTAACTCAGCATAAGAACGTTTAAATTTACGTCTGCATAATTCCTAAATGACATCGTGAATTACCTACCTTTCTATTATCAAATGTAATATTTACTAACGAATCTAAATATGATGTTCAAATCAGCAGTTTGTATTGAAAATTAAATAGATCAATTCCAATATGGAGATTTCTTCTAAGATTACATATTTTAACATAAATTGATAGAAGATATTATTTTGAATCAACTCGACAGCGGGCCGTAGAACTACCACCTTAGTCACCTTGCAAATTAGTCACAAAGCAAAAGTTTTGGAAAATTATTTTCATAAATTTATCATGGTTGTATAAAAGCCCGCATAGCATGCATGGGCACAGGAACGTCACAGTGACGTCACTGTGAGTCACGTACGTCACGTCACATCTGTGACCGAAATACCACCACTCAGTGACGTCACACTGTGACTAAAATGTGAATTGCTTAGAAAACCGTTACAAAATTGTAAAAACAATACAAAATATGTTATTCAATGTAAAAAATATGTTTCTGACAAATTTTTAAATTTTTGTGACGTCACTGTGACGTTACTGCAAGTCACAAACGTTACGTGACCTGTGTGATCAAAAGACCACTATGTTGTGAAGTTACAATTTGACCAAAATGTGAATTTTAAATATATATTTGAAAATGAGGAAAGCGATTAATCAGGAATGCTTCAATGCACTTAAAAGGTCTGATTCTGACTGATTTTTATGATGAATATTATGAATAATTTTATAAATGATAATTCATATGAAATTATGATAATATTTATAAGAAAATTATTTTTGGTGTTGTTAGTGGACAATATAAAATAATGTATTAAATGTAAAAAATCTACTAGCATTTTCAATTTAAGTAAATATATGTATATATATATATATATATATATATATATATATTTCTATATTCTATAACCAGAGGAACTCCAGTTGGATCTCCTAGTTATACCATTTGTAAATGACACTTAACACCGGAAACGGCAGAAAATAATATGCAGATGGGGTAAATAAAGATTTGTTTCTGTGAGGGGTGGTGGGTTGTGATAAACAGACTCTCTATTATAATAAAAAATACGTGTATACTTTCAATAATAATTGTTTTATCTTTTAGTGTTTAAGTAGCTCTGCCAATACATATTTTTCTACTTTTAAATAAATTTATCATTTTACGAATATAAAATGAAATATGCAAAAGTATACAAAACGCATGACACAAATAATTATTCATCTTTTCATTTTTCCTTTACCAGAAATTTCTTAAAAAAAAAATTTTTTTTTTTTAATTACAAGCTGTTTCGTTCTACAGGAAAATAATAAAGAAAAAGGAAATATTGAAAACGAAAAATGCCCACTCCCCCGTGATAACCTTTTATCATTTTTAGGATCATATTTTGCATTTATTATTACGCGTCATACAAATTTTACTTTTTATTTTTCAAACGATCTTGTTTATTGCCCATTAAATTATTTTTTATATACTCTAAAATTTAAACAACGTTTTATTTGATATGCCATAAATATTAATAATATTATTGTTACAGTTTACAAAAAAGGATCTGTACAATTTAATTTAAATTATTGTGAAACTAATCAAAAACTAGTCGGATGTGTCAATCCCAAAACTTTCTTCTATCTCACACAGGTTTCGCATACACTAAAAAGAATCAGCACCAATATATATCAAGGTCAGGGGTGCAAAAATCTAGGCGCCAATGGGCCGATTCCCACCACTAATTTTTTAGTATTCTTCACCTAATAAGAATACTGATAAAATTTAGGGGAAGTATAGTAATAAAATTTGACGAAAAATACTAATAAAATTTAGTGGTGGGAATCAGCCCATTGGCGCCTAGATTTTTGCACCCCTAATCAAGGTCTAACTGAAACTCAAGTTTTATTAAATTCCGTGCATTATTTCTTGAGATATGACTATCGCTAAAATCTTGTAAATCCTGCAAAATGCTGCATGGCAGCGCCACCTGCTGGGCTAATTTTACCAAAAACTAATCAGCACCAATTTATATCAGAGACTAACTGAATCTAAAGTTTTATTAAATTCCGAGCATTAGTTCTTGAGATAGAGCTATTGCGGAAATCGCGAAAAATGCTGCTTAGCAGCGCCACCTGCCGGGCGATTTTTACCAAAAACTAATCAGCACCAACTTATATCAGGGACTAACTGAATCTCAAGTTTTATTAAATTCCGAGCATTAGTTCTTGAGATAGAGCTATTGCGGAAATCGCGAAAAATGCTACATAGCAGCGCCACCTGCAGGGCGATATTTACCAAAAACTAATCAGCACCAATTTATATCAGGGACTAACTGAATCTAAAGTTTTATTAAATTCCGAGCATTAATTCTTGAGATAGAGCGCCCACAAAATTTGTGTCACATACATGCAGACAGACAGACAGACAGACTCACAGACTCACAGACAGACATTTTCTAAAAACAGTCAAATCGTGTTCAGGACCTTCTAAAACGTATAAATCCGTCGAAAACTGGAAGTCGAAAATTTTCATGAATCCAATACTTTCTTCTTGTAAAGATAGAAGAAAGTTAAAAGTTGAAATGCATAAAAAAATATTCCGTATTTAACTTTCTAGTCTAACATCAACTATGTAAGAAGAAGAAAAAATCATCTGCCCTGCTATTAAAGAACCTAGATTTTTAAAGATTTGTAAAAATATCATCTGCCAATCGGCGCGACGTCAGAATAAAAGACACACAACAGCGTATTTAATAATTGGATACGAACTGCTTGGACAATACACGTTTAATGAGCATGTATAATTTCTATGGGATTAAAGTTTACAAAAACCTGCACATGATTACACAAATTTTCGCCCGAGAACAGTACAATTGCTATTGGCGTGGTTAAATTTGATTCCCTAATGTTAATGTACTTTATTTGGACGATTTTTTTCGTCCAAAGAAGCTTTCGCTGTTTCGATTAAATCCGAATTGTAGAATATTAAAGATGATGGCAAAGGAAAATAAGTATGAAACAAGAGCGAAAAATCATGCTTCAAGCATAGATTATATAGCACTTTCCAACGCTTCCAAAATAATTTTACAAATCATACCGTTTAATAAGCTAAAAGCTAACATCTAAGTAAACATTTTAGAAAACGCATAACATATTTAAAAACATAATTTCAGGAATTTCCAACATATACAATATTCGGAAAAAAAACCGAATACTTTTATTCAGCCCTGTATAGGATCTATAGATTTGTATATATACTACATAGGATGATAATTTTAGTTCAGTTAGGAAACGCGTAGCACAGTTTAAAATTCTCCGTCTGGAGTTTGTCAATAAACAGAAATGTGTTCGCGAACTTTTGTGCTGCCCTGTATAGGATCTACAGAATTTATACACACCACGTAATAGACAAAAAGCAAGTTAAAATTAAAATCGCGTTCAATAACTTAAAACGCACTTCCAGGAATTATTGTTAACAGACAGTAGATAATTCTTTTGCGTGTCCCTGTAAATGAACGATGACTGCTATACACACAATATTCCGTAGTAAGTCTCTTGTAATGCACCTTAGTGATCTATATAAATTTCAATGCGTTTAAAATAGTGAAACATTATTTAAATAAACCGCAGACGATTTTTCTCCATAGACGTAATGTAACGGAATTATTTTTACTGTCCCTGTAAAGTAACTATAAGTGCTATGCACACCCTGTTCCATATTAAGCTTCTTCTAATGCACCTTAGTGATATATATAAATTTCAATGCGTTTAAAATAGTGAAACATTATTTAAATAAACCGCAAATGATTTTTCCCCGTAGACCGCAATGTAACGGAATTCTTTTGAGTGTCCCTGTAAAAAAACTATAAGTGCTACACACTTCCGTTGAAATAGGGAACATCCTATAGATAACGACAATAACATATAAAAATTGCAGAGCAATCCGAGCATATTTACGGGAGTTAGAGCACGGACAGACGGCAGACGGCCAGACGGCAGACGGCCAGACGGCCAGACGGCCAGACGGCAGACGGCCAGACAAACCGAAGTCATAAGCACTTTTCAACTAGGTTGGAAAGTGCTAAAAATATTACTTTCTCTGTTATCTCTTATTAAATTATAACGTTTTCAGTTAATTGCGTATGAGTATTTTACAAAAGCTATATATTTCATTAATTTAAATTTTAAAAAATAAAGTTTGTGAAATTTAATGTTTATTTTGTTGAAATAAATAACAGTATGTCAACGATTTTAATCAGATGATTACTGTTACTATTTCATTTCCTGAAGCATTTTATAGTTAAAAATTTCAAAATATCTATACACTATTATTAAACAGTTATTATTAACAGGGACATGTTATTTTTAATTGTACTCTAATATTGTAAAAATTATATTATTAATAATAATGAACCAATGTGTATATCCTTTTTGTGTTGTGGTTGAATTTTTATAATTTATTCACATTAAAAACTGGTTAAATATTTGATACTATGTTCATCTTTTTATAATTTTATTGGGTCATGTAACTACGATTATCTGCATTTCAAATAGACTTTATACCTAAAATTTTCTCCACAATATAAATTTTTCTCAACATTCCACAATAGTGAGTTAATTTTTCATATCAAAATTTTATTTATCATTTAGACAGTTTCATATCGTTATTGATAAAATAAACTATGTTGAATTCAAAATTCCGGAGATGTCCAAAAATAGATTTTTTACAAAGGTAAGTTCGCACACATTACAATTTTGTTTTAAAAAATGGACAATATTTATGAGAAGTAGCTATGTAATTTTCTGTTCAATTCAAATATGAAAAAGACTCTTTTAGTCACTAGTTTTTATTTTTATGATTTATTTTTTTTAATTATTTTTTACTTTCTTAAAACAAGTGAGTAAATATTTTTCGAATCGTTGTTGTTGAGCCACAAAGGGTTAAAATATGGTTATAAAATAAAGGTTCCATGCACATTAGCTAATTTTGATCTGTAGGTAAATATTTGCTTTTTTCTTTCAAAACTGGCAACTTTTATCAAATATTTTTTAAAAATCTTTCTTAATAAATTAAACGTTCCGTTATCATTTTTTAATCTCATCCATAACCTGGACCCTAGAATATGAATAATATGGGAGAATACATCGTGCTGATACTTTTATTAATTAAATATATAAGATACTGTTTAAAAGCTATTGAAATAGTTAATAAAAACTACCCTTTAAAATTTCAATGATTAACGAGAAGACAGTACCCCAGTAAAAATATCGATTTTTTTTTTATTATTATCGCAAATTATAGATCTAAACTTTTTATACATGTGGTTAAAATCTCAAAACTGTACCTTTAGTATTTCTCTATGTGTAATATGTACATGATTGCCGTTCAAGGGCTTTCACACATAAAAACTATAAATGACTTTTTCTTAATAATTACTTTTTGTTCGTTCTTATGTGTTTTAAGTTCTTTTCTTCCTTTAGAATTTAAGTTAAAAATATTTGTAGATATTCTTTTTTATGCATATGATAAAACCGTGCAGGGAATTAGCATTATGGATTTTATTTTTGTTTTATACATATAAAATTATATGAAGAAGAGTTAATTTTGATTGTTCCTCACGATGTATAACAGTAATAAAGTTATATAAAATCTAATGGTAATTGCATATAAAAAACCATGTGTTGTGTAACATATTTTAATAAAGGTAAAAATAAAAGAAAAGAAAAAAAGAAAATCATTTAAAAATATCATCAATACTTGAAAAAATAACTGGAATTTAAAAACATTATTTTATTTTAATGTTGTAAACATTTTAAATAAATGGGCAGTTTAATTTTGTTTTCAAAATGTGCTTTTAATTGAATACTAAAATGTAATGCAATAGCAATTTTTATCAAAATTCTTAAAATTAAAAGTAATATTGAAATGCAGCGTTTCCTATTAACAGTAAAATCACATAGTGCTTATTTGTTTTACTCAGAAACATTTCTCTAAAAATTTAAAACACCGAGCTGAAAATACAAAAAATGTTGCATGTATATTATAAAACATCAGAGTTTTAATACATTTTATTATTTTTATATAATAAACTAGGGGGCCTACCCCCTGCAAGCTACGCTCGCCAACCCCCGCTCAGACTTCGAAGCATCTAAAAACATGACAGCGTGCTTTGTTTTAAAAATATTGGTAAATCTGTAATTGGGTTGCCATGCTTTTAACGTTTTAATGGGTCATTTTTTGATTACCATGGCCTCATACACAGCTGTTGCGACAACTGACGACTGTTTTCGGGATTGATAAGTAAAATCAATTACAACTTGAAAACCAGCTTGTATAAAATGGTTAGGTTTAAATTGTGGCTACCTCTCGGACTTTTATAACAACGATCTGTATTCTATTCTTCCTTTGTGTTTAAGGATGAGAAAAATTCCATCTGCTTGTGAATAACATTAAGAACTACGGTATTGAAAAGTACTGTTAAAGACATTTTCAGTAACAGGTTTTAATTTTTTCTCTATTTTAGTGCACCATCATGCACATTTTCATGTTATTTTAAATATGTAAATTATTTATTTTAATTAATATGTATATACAAATTTTCTAATAATTATTTATCATACAAAATTACCTAAATATTTTGTGCATGCATGCATGCATTTATTCGGCATCAATTGAAGACATATTTAAACAAATTTGCTATCCGCGATAATTTTACACCTTGTTATGTCACTTGAATATTTATTGTCCATAAGAAAATCGGGTACTTTTCCAGTATAGGATCCTTTGCTTTTAGGTTTGGCGTAATTTGAGCTTCGAAAAGGGATAGATTCGTTAATATACATAGATTTGTTGCCAAAAGTTATGAAAACAAACCCAATGAGCTTTTAGTGCTTTTCTATTATAGGGGTCTTGACGCTTTTTTAAAAAGCTTGGCGCAATTCGGGTATCAGAAAGTGAGATTTGGTGCCAAATGACATAAACAGCCATGGAAACAAATTCGACGATTTTTTTGTTTATATGCGTATTTTAATTATACGTATATTATTATTGTTTTTCTATACAAATTACTTCTGATTATATATAAAATAGGATAAATGACATTTTACGCTAAACAAATCGTATAAATATTTTTTTGCTCCTTTCTTTTGCGTTTACATAAATGACGTCATTTGGACGAATTTATTCAAAATATTTTCAGTTTATAAATTAAATTAAATGCTGACAGACGATTGAATCCTAACGATAGAAATGTGATTTTTTTTTTCAAATTTTCCTGAAAATCATAATTTAATCACAATCTTGTCTTCATTATCGACTAAATTAAAGATAAATTCAATTTCAATTTGAAAATAACAAATAAAAAGAAATCAATAATCCCTATCGGGATCCTTTTCATTTTTTTCCCTTTTTTGTCCCAAAAACAGAGTAATTAGTTGCCATCATTACAGTAATATCATTAAAATTAGAAAAAAATTAATATCTCGAAAACTAAATCCAATTTCAAAATTCTATTATCAGTTTTGACATTCGCGGATTTTTATGGACAATTGTTATTAATTTCACCATCAAGCGTTTAATATTTTATTAAAAATAGCCCTGAAACATAATCAGTCGTTTAATCAGTCGTTTCATAAAATCGTTTCATAAATTCGTTTCATAAAATCGTTTCACAAATTTGTTTCATTAGGATTTTATATATATAGGGTAGATTTGAATATATGCATATCCACATTTGTCTATTTAATGTGTAACCAAGGGTAATGATTTGAGTTCTTTTGAAATTTGATTACCTCACTCGATTGTAGGATTTTAATAAAATCGTCTCAAAATCGCGTTACCCGACCTGATAGAGTATTCAGATCAGAATTGGTGCTCAAGTTAAAACTAATCTAAACAAACCAAATTATATAAAATAAATAATTTAAAACCGCGACTAAATTCCTGCACCGGGTTGGATAATAGGGTGGAGCGCTCGTCTATGGTAAAATATTTTTTTCTCCAAATCAAAATGGGACGGTTTGGGAAAGTTGCTCTATCATATCCTCATTCTGAATATAAGATATCTTTGAAAAATATTAATATTAAATACTGCCCCAAGGTCATTGAATATTGAGAAAAAAAACGTAAAAGCGCTCGCCTATGAAAAAAAAAATCACCAAATCAAAATGGGGTGGTGTGGGAAAGTTGCTCTATCAGATCCTCATTCTAAATATAAAATATATTTGAAAAATATTAATATTAAATTCTGCCCCAAGGTCATTGAATATTGAGAAAAAACATAAAAGTTGTGCATTTTTCCATTTTTTTCCTCAAATATCCAAACTAGTAATAATAATTTAATTTAAGAGGATGATGATCGAATTATTATTATTATTATTATATATTTATAGTAAAATTATGTAATATTTATATCAAATTCACTTTTATTATATTAACTCAACGACTATACTTTTTTTAAATATATGAAATTTGGGTTTTGGGTAATTGTTTTATATTTTTTACTTAACCTATGTAAGAAAATATAATTTCTAATTATTTTTAAAGAATTATTGTTATAAGGTAAAAATAATTTACCATTACAATTTACAAGCAATGAAGTTACCATTTTATAGTAGTCCATACTGTTTTTTGCTTTCAAAAACTGGCATTTTTTTCCGAGATTCCAGACAAGTTTTAATGAACCCATCGCGTCTCAAAGGACCACAAACAGGTGAAGTAGAGCTCTTATAATACAGGCTGACGCATCCTCGCAGATTTGGGGCTCAAATTGAAGTTCAGTCGAAAAACCAAGCTAATCAGAACCGGTTCAGCCAATCAGAACCGAGTCTTAGGCAACCCCAACTCCGGCTGCGGTAGATTGATGCTGAACTGAGCACGAATAATCCGAAACAAAATGGATATGCGTCAGCTACTATTATAGGAGTCTTAAGGTGAAGAAACCTACGTAACGACGTAAAGAAATTTCTTGACTCTTGAGATTTTATTATTCTGCGTAGTGCCAGCACTCTTACATAGTCCCAATCGTCAGCCAACATGGCAATGAAAATATTTTTCGGATGACCAAAATAACCATTTCGTTGAATTACGGGATCTATTATTGTTTGTAATTCCTTTGGTAAATATCATGATAACATAACTGTTTAATACAAATGCTTAGCTCCAAAAATGCATGAAGGCTTAGTTTTAATTTGAAACCATATAGTTGAATAAACTCTTAATATAAAATTTGTCTGACTTAACAAATTTTCAGACGGTTCACTTGAAGAAACGAATAGCCTAAGAATTTTATTTGCCACTGTAAGCCCCGTAGAATGCACAATTTTACCAGGATTTCTTTTATACAATTTTTCAGGACACAATCTTGAAAAAATTGCTTCACATATCTCAAGAAAATAGAGTTGATCCGTGCTTAAATCCTTTTTATTAGTAATTTCTAGCAAAGCACAGCTTATTCTCTTATAATATACAAGAGAAAGAAGTTCACAATATTTTAGAGGTTTGCCAATAGATCCTGTGAAACTTTGAGGCCCATTTGTTGTACCGTCAAGATGCTAGAGCAAATGGCTCAAGATATCAACATTGGCATGTATTTGGCAAATAAGCCATTGAAGTGGTTTTCCTTCTTTTTCTTCTAGAAATCGCATGACACCTTCTTTGTAACCCATGTTAACTGTAGTTCCGTCACAGCCAATTGCAACAAGCTTACTGGTATCAATATTTTTTGTTGTTAATTTTTTGTTCTTCATTTAAAACCACTTAAAAGCCTTTCCAGGTTGTAACGAAAGGTGCCCCAGATACTCAGAACTTGGTTCCTTTATTAAGATTATAATGCTTGTAAATTGTAATAATAAATTATTTTTTCTTGTTATTCTTCATCTTCAAGTATAATTTTAAAAAATATATTCTTACGAAGTATAAAATATAACAATTTTGTTATTTTGATTATGCTTTACAATTACCCAATTTTTATACATTTTTCAAAATTTTGAAGTCATTGGAGCAGTATAAGACACCTAGATTTGATATAAATATTACATAGTTTCACTATAAGCGTATAATAATAATAATTTAAGAAGAATAGTTTAATATTAATTTAATATTAATAATATTTGTGAATTTTATATGTTTGACAAAAAAATGGGAAAATGCACAACTTTTACAATTTTTTTCAATTTTCAATGACCTTGGGGCAGTATTTAATATTCATATTTTTCAAAGATATTTTATATTCAGAATGAGGATCTGATAGAGCAATTTTCCCACCCCGTCGAATTTTGATTTGAAGAAAAAAAAATTTTGCTCGACCCTATTGGATAATCCGATTTTACCCGCAGGCGTTATGGCATTCAGTCTGACCGAGTAAGATTAGATATGATTATTTTTATTATTATTATTATTCTTTTTATTATTGTTGTTGTTGTTTGAAGGGTGCATTCGTATATTTAAAATATCTCCCCAGGAAATTAATATTTATAACTTCTGTTTTCTGTGTACTCTTCTTAAAAGAAGTCTCTTTTTCCCCCTAGATATCAAAATATTTCTAAAATATATACTTAATTTTATGTGAAGTGTTAAATTCTTATTCAGTTTCGCTAAGATTTTATCACATATAATTACAAATTAAGCACATATTTTAGAAATATTTTGATAAATAAGAAAAAAAGAGACATCCTTTAAGAAGTGTGCGCAGAAAACAAAAGTTAAAAATATTTATTTTCTGGAGAGATATTTTAAATATACGAATGGATCCTATACCCATATGTTTAACATTAGCGAGGGGAATCGGAAAGTTCATTAACGAACAACCTTAAGAGTTAAATTTCCAGAAACTATTTGATTTTGTAGTAATTAGCATAATAAAAATGATGCAAATAAAATTGCGGGTTGAATGTTTTAAATTCCTATATAAAATGATTTCGATATAAAACTATGGAAGTGACGTTTGAAACTCCTGATCTGCGGAATTGCTAGCTTCACTGACATTATAAATGTAATTACTATTTACAGCATTTTGTATATGTAGTTATTTTGTCCGAAATGAAAAGTCAAACACTGAAGACAGAAAATAATAATGCTCAACCAAAATTTCAAGATTTCAGAAAACTGTTATTAAAATCATATATATAAAATAAGTTATGAAAAAAATATATATATAATCATATGCGTAATTTAAATATTATTTGCATGAAATAAATACAAATAAAAAAAATACAATGTATCCTAAAATAGAGATATTTTTATCTGATATAAAATATAGGACTTTCTTAACAGATAGTGCCAGGTACGCCCAAATCCGACCGATTTGAAACAAAACACAACCCAAACTAAACGCTCACAAAAAAAAATCTGCCAACCTGACACAAACTTTACCGAAATAAAAAAAATTGCAGACAATTCAATTAGCGAGTTGGATCGAGGTACAGCCAATCCTAATCCACATAGAAACAAAAGACAACCTGAACTAGACGTACACAAAAATCTGTAATGCCTAGCAGAAAGTGATTTGCTGCAAATCACGGCTTGAGTTAAGTATGACGAGTACCAATGACCAATCCATGAGTACGAAATAATAGCTCGAACATCTCTTAAAAAAGAGAGAATCAATCAATCCAACTCGAAAGAAAATAAACTCCAGCGAATTCAACCCACCGTGTGATTTGGGGACATGCAGCCTTAACACGAAGATCTGCAATATACTGTATGTTATAAGGATATCACAGTCTTTATCTTTTTTTTAATTACTTTCTATTTCAGATCAACGTCTTTGTGTATTTAATAACCTTTCCAGTTTAAATTTGCCGTTCGTTTAAAACTATTTTATTGGCAGTCGCGAGCGCTCCGGGAAAACTTTCGTTTTTGGATTAGCGCTGCGCCAATGTTTTTTTTTTTCACTGCAGAGCTTCCCTCCACTGTGCTCTGCGTCGTTTTGAATTTGCGCTGGCCTTGTGCTGTGACGTCATCGTCTTTCCTGTTCCTCCTTGCTCGTGTGTTGTGCGCATGCGTCGCCCGGCGCTCTTGTTTACTGCCGCTGCAATCTCGGGAGGTATTTCATATTTTGGCCGCTAGGCGAAAGGGGCGTGTTTTTCAAATACAAATTAGAATGCTTCTCTTAATTGTCAAATATTAATGAGTTTTCCATTTGTTCTTTTAATTTTCACGTAATCCCCCGCATAGCATGCATGGTCACAGGGACGTCACTATGAGTCACGTACGTCACGTCACATCTGTGACCGAAATACCACCACTCAGTGACGTCACATTGTCACTATAATGTGAATTGCTTAGAAACCATAAAAAAATTTCAAGAACACTACAAAATATGTAATTCAATGTAAAAAATATGTTTCTGACAAATTTTTAATTTTTTGTGACGTCACTGTGACGTTACTGCAAGTCACAAACGTTACGTCACCTATGTGATCAAAATAACACTATGTTGTGAAGTCACAGTTTGACCGAAATCTGAATTTTAAATATATACTTGAAAATGAGGAGAAATATATTAACCCTCTCACTGACAAGGCCGTGTTAACACGTTCAGAAAACTGTCATCCGAAAAAGGCGAGACCTTCTTAAGTCGGTCTCCTAGAACGGCTTCTATACCGGCGAAGCCGTGATAAGTCGTTTGGAGAAAATACCTCCAATACTGGCGTGCCCGTGTGTAAGAAATATGCCTACCCCATTTCATTAGGCGCCGTATCTTCTCAACAATAGATAATTGCTACAATCCCCGACCCTACCTCAGGGGGGCGAGGGGCAGTTTCCTGTTCCTTTCAAATTGTCCCTTCCTTTCGTTTCCGGAGATAGATGACCAAATGGATCAAGAATTTCGACTAGATTTGTAAAAAAGAAAAATCTTATCATTGGGAAGAAATTGGTTTTTATTTCTGAGTATTGAGTTATATAATAATATTATTCTATTTTTCTATACATAATTACAAGTTTTATTTGTATGAATTCATTGCAATAATGAAATCCCAAGTATTAAAAAATCGTTTAAAGATGTGATGTGAATGAAATTTTAAAGTTTAAAATTTGCACAATTTTGCGAAAATGGGGACAAATAGAACCTTTATTCCGGAGCTCGGAAAATGAGTGGATGCCAAATTTTTACTACTAACCACGGTTTTAATAATTTATTTATTCATTTTTTGACCGGCGATCATTTACCCGGGGAATTTCTTTTTCTGTTTTCGTCATTTTTTTTTTTTTTTTACAGCCGCAAGACATCATGATTTCTCTAACAAATAAGAGCAATTATCTGTAAAGTTATTTATTAGTTGTTTAAGATTTCTGAATTAAAATTAAACCTTTTAAAGTTGCAAAATAAACGCCAAATATTTATTAAATAGAATTTAATTATGTTTCTGTACTTTATCAGTTTTGTGACACAATTTTATTACAAAGAGAAGTGGAGGGGGGGGGGGGGATTGAAACTTGCGCTCAGTTTTCTCTTCGCACGGTCCTGCCGAAATATACCAGAATTTCTAGCTACTTCATGCCTTGTCGAAAAATTATCAAGTATCAGTCATTAAAATAATTTGTAATCTTTGCATAAAAAGAAAACAGAAAAAGTTCTGTGCCCCGCATCGATCACTATACAGTTACCAACTTAAATTATGCATCTTCCGTTAAAAATATACTTCAAATGGCAGAAAAATTACTTTGCATTCCACAAATGTTAATTTCATGTTAAATATTAAATTTTACTTAATACTTCAATTTTAAATAGTTCGTATACTATAGTCTTTCTAAGGTGGTTTCTAAGGTAAGTCACGTTACATCTAATGAAAACCTCCCAAAATTCAGGACAAAGAGATCGACCGTACAAGAGTACACAAACCTGCCTTACACCATCACATCGGTCAACCAAATTTTCAATTCTTGTAGCAACCCCTGAGCTTCATAAAACTTTGAACAAATTGTAACACATTTCGTAGCTGTCAACAGTACTGGAAAAGTTTTCGTTTCTCTGCACTTGCTCGAATTTTGCAATTTGAAACCGTTAATCAAATAAAGAGAATAACAAAATCAAATAAAGCAGGTCCATAACAAGAAGGGTCAGGAGGTGATTTGCCCTCCCTCCACACTTCCTTACACTCTCCCAGAATTTTAGAACACTAAAGTAAAATAAAATAAAATTTTGAACACCCCCCCCCCCCCATATTTTCAACTAGAAGCGCCAAACGTAGGTAATTAATTTTTTTGTTAAATTATGTTTTGAAAGTATGTTATGTTTTATGGTGCTAATGCATCCTAAATACCATATTTATCAAGTAATAAACCTAACATGGCACCACATTCCTTCAAAATATTTTTCGTTATGAATTGCTTTCCACGTTTTTGCTACAATTTTTATGTGCAGTTTAACTCAGTTTCTTCTATTTCTAACTTAAATATATATATTATTTGTAAAGGCGCATTTCTGTGCATACTGGTGAAAAAGGGTAAAAATGGGGGGGGGGACAATTTTAGGTCTCCGTGACTTTCATTCCCAAGATATTTTTTTACAGGGTAAAACTTTAGTGTGTATTAAATTTAAACTGTTATTTTTTTGTAATGGAATCAAAGTAGATCGATTCAGCTCTCCCATGTGTTGGAAGAAAGAATCATCAAGAATTAATCAATCGCATTCCCAGAAGTTAGTGGAGAGGGGACAAAACACATTTCCTAACTATTAGGAAGAAGGAAGTCCCGTGTTGTTCATATCACCTACCAAGAAAAAATAATCAATGTCCCCGTCGGCACTTGATCGTAAAAGCCAGGCCCCACAAGGCACAAAGGTATATTTTCATTGGAAACCAATATGACTTCAGGCCATTGTTTTTGTTCAAAAATTTAACATTTCTTTCAGGACTTGTTTTTTCAGATCTTATCTTCTAATGATTTTTAAGAATTCGAGCTTGACTACATGTAAATTCCTTTTGACAATGTGTGTGCCATGTGCCGTTTGGACAATTTACACCCAAACCTAATAAGCATCTATTTATGTCAAGGTCTAACACAATATCAAGTTTCAGGAAATTTCATGCAGTAGTTTTTGGAATATAGCTATTGCTGAAATCGTGAAAAATGCAGCATACAAGCACCCCTGTTAAGCGACTTACACAAAACCTAATCAGCGCCAATTTATGTCAAGGTACAGCTGAATATGAAAATGGATTACTCTCCATGCATTATTTTCTCTGGTTTACCACCCAAAAATTTGTCTCACATACAGACAAATAGACAGACTTGCGGACAGACATTTTCTAAAAACAATAAAATCGTGTTCAGTATCTCCGAAAATGTATAAAACTTTAAAAACCGGAAGTCGGAAATTTTCACAAATCCAATACTTTCTTCTTGTGTAGATAGAAGAAAACTTGTCGAATGTGCCACTCCGAAAACTTTAGTTTATATCATACATGTTTCACATACACCAAAATACAAAAATCCCATACACCAAAGTCGAACTGAATCTAAAGTTTTATTAAATTCCATGGTTTAGTTCATGAGATATGACTATCGCAAAAATCGTGTAAATCCTGAAAAATTCAGCATAGCAGAGCAACGTTTTGGGAAATTTACATCAAAACCTAATAAGCAACAATTTATGTCAACATCTAACTGAATATGAAGTTTGATGAAATTCTGTGCATTAGTTTTTCAGATATAGCTATCGTGAAAATAGAGAATAATGTAGCATAGTCTACAACTTAGCCTACTACATTTTAACGACTACAGCATAGCCACCTGTTGAACGATTTGCACAAAAAACTAATCAGCACTAATATATATGCAGGTCTAACATAATATAAAGTTTTAACAAATTCCGTGCATTAGTTATTGAGATATAGCTATCTTGAAGATCATGAATAACCAGCATACAGTGCCACCTGTTGGGCGGTATACACCTAAACATAATCATCAACTACTTATGTCCACGTCTAATTGAATTTGAAGATTGATCAAAATTTTTGCATTTGTTCAGGAGAAAGTTTTTTGCGAAAATCCTGAAAATCCTGGCGATTTTCACCAAAATCTAGCAAGTAAAACTTTTGTCAACGTCTAACTGAATCTGAAATGTAATGAAAATCCCTGCATGAGTCCTTGAGATATTGCTATATTCAAAATCGGGAATAATGCAGCATAGCACCACCACCCAGTGGGCGGTATGCACCAAAACATAATCAGCAACAACCTATGCCAATGTCTAACTGAATCTGAAATTTGTTGGTAATCCCTGCATTAGTTCTTGAGAAAGAGCTATTGAGGAAATCGAGAAAAATACAGCATAGCAAAGCCACCTGTTGTGCTATTTACATCAAAAACGGATCAGCACCAATTTATATCAAAGTCTATCTGGATAGTTTTATTAAATTCCATCCATTAGTAAGACTATCGCTAAAATCGTGTGAATCCTGAAAAATGCTGCATAAGCTGCGCCACCTGTTGGGAAATTTATACAAAACCCTAATAGACAACAACTTATGCCAACGTCTAACTCAATCTGTAATGTAATGAAAAACCGTGCATTAGTTCTTCAGATAGAGTTAACTTGAAAATCGTGAATGACGCAGCATAGCAGCGCTACCGGTTGAGCGGTATACACCAATACTTAATCAGAAACTACATATGCCCACTTCTACATGAATCTGAAGTTTGACAAAATTCTGTGCATTAGTTTTTTAGATTTAGCTATCGTGAAAATCATAAAAAAGTAGCATAGCAACGTCATCTTTGGGGCTATTTACACCAAAGCGTAATCATCGTCTATTTATGTCACGGTCAAACAGAATCTGAAATTTTATGAAATTCTGTGCATTAGTTCTTGAGATATAGCAATCGTGAAAATCGTGAAAAATGTAGCATAGCAGCGCCACCAGTTGAGAGATTTAAACCAAAAACTAATCAGCACAGATTTATATGAAGATCATAACTGATTACAAATATTTATTAAATTTCGTGCATTATTTCTTGAGACGGAGCTATCTTGAAAATCGTGAATAACGCATCATACAGCGCCACCTGTTGCGAGGTACACAACAAAGCATAATAAGCAACAACTTATATCCACGTTTACCAGAATCTGAAGTTTGATGAAAATCTGTGCATTAGTTCTTGAGATAGACCTATCTTGAAAATCATGAATAATGTAGCTTAGAAGTGCCACCTGTCGGGCGGTATACACCAAAATCTAATCAACAACTTATGTCCACTTCCAACTAAATCTGACGTTTGATGAAAATCTGTGTATTAGTTCTTGAGATAGAGCTAGTGTGCAAATCCTGAAAAATGCAGTATAGCTTCGCCACCTGTTTGGCGATTTACATCAAAAAATAATCAGCACACATGTATCAAAGTCTAACTGAATCTAAAATTTTATTAAATTCCGTGCATTAGTTATTGAGATATGACTATCACTAAAATCGTGTAAAATCCGGAAACATGCATTATGGAAACGCCACTTGCTGGACGATTTACACCAAAACCTAATAAGCAACAACTTATGTCAATGTTTAACTAAACCTGTACTGTAATGAATATCCTTGCATTAGTCCTTAAGATAGAGTTATTCCTTAAGATAGAGTTATCTTGAAATTCGTGAATACTGCAGCTTAGCAGCGCTACCTGTTGGGCGGTATACACCAAAACCTAATCAACAACTTACGTCCACTTCTAACTAAATCTGATGCTTGATGAAAATCTGTGAATTAGTTCTTGAGATAGAGCTAGCTAGTGCGCAAATCCTGAAAAATGCAGCATAGCTGCGCCACCTGTTTTGCGATTTACATCAAAAAATAATCAGTACACGTTTATCAAAGTCTAACTGAATCTAAAATTTTATTAAATTCCGTGCATTAGTTCTTGGGATATGACTATCGCTAAAATCGTGTAAATCCTGAAAAATGCAACTTAGCAGCGTCACCTGCTCGTCAGTATACACAAAAACTTAATAAGCAAAAACTTATGTCCACATCTAACGGAATCTGAAGTTTGATGAAAATCTGTACATTAGTACTTGAGATAGAGCTATATGGAGCAAATTCTGAAAAAGTGCAGCATAGCAGCGCCACTTGTTGGGCGATTTACACCAAAACCTAAAAAGCAACAACTTATGTCAACGTCTAACGGAATCTGTAATTTAATGAAAATCCGTGCATTATTTCTTCAGATATAGCTATATAATATCATGAATAATGCAGCGTATATTTTGGGCGGTATACATTAAAACCTAATCAGCAATAACCTATTTCAATGTCTAACTGAATCTGAAATTTGTTAAAACTCCCTGCGTTACTTCTTGAAATGGAGCTATTACGGAAATCGAGAAAAATACAGTATACGTCTAACTGAATCTGAAGGTAGATGAAAATCTGTGCATTAGTTCTTGATATACAGCTGTTGCAGAAATCCTGAAAAATGCAGCATACCAACGCCAACTGTTGGGCGATTTATACCAAAACCTAATAAGTGACATCTTATGCCAACGTCTAACTGAATCTTAAATTTAATGAAAATCTGTGCTTTAGCTCTTGAGATATAGCTATCTTGAAAATCGTGAATAACGCAGCAGAGCTGCACCACCTTTTGGGCGGTATGCACCGAAACCTTATCAGCAACAACTTATGTGAATGTCAAACTGAATCTGAAATTTCTTGTAAATCCATGCATTAGTTCTTGTGATAAAGCTATTGTGGAGATCCTGAAAAATGCAGCATATAAGCGCAACCTGTTGGGCGGTATACAGCAAAACCGAATCAGCAACATCTTATGTCGACGTTTATCTGAATTTGAAGGTATATGAAAGTATGTGCATTAGTTCTTGAGGTACAGCTATTGCGGGAATCCTGAAAAATGCAGCATAGCAGCACCATGTTTTGGGCAATTTACACCAAATCATACTAAGCAACAACTTATGTCAACGTCTTACTGAATGTAAAATTTGAAAAAAATTCGTGCATTAGTCCTTGAGATATAGCTTTCTTGAAAATCCTGAGTAATGCAGCTTCGCAGCTCCACCTGTTGGGCGGTTAACAGCTAAACCTAATCAGAAACTTCTTATGTCCTCATCTAACTGAATCTGAAGGTAGATGAAAATCTGTGCATTAGTCCTTGCAATACAGCTAATGCGGAAATCGTGAAAAATGCAGCATAGCAGCGCCACCTTTTGGGCGATATTCACCAAAAATTAATCAGCACCCATTTATATTAAGGCCTAACTGAATCTAAAGTTTTATTAAATTCCATGTATTAGTTCTTGAGATGTGACTATTACTAAAATCGTATAAATCCTGATAAATGCAGCATAGCACTGCCACTTGTTGGGCAATTTACACCAAAACCTAACAAGCAACACCTTATGTCAACGTCTTACTGAATCTAAAATTTGATGAAAATTCATGCATTAGTCCTTGAGATATAGCTTTCTTGAAAATCCTGAATAATGCAGCTTCGCAGCGCCACCTGTTGGGCGGTATAGAGCTAAACCTAATCAGAAATTTCTTATGTCCAGTCCATTCTAACTGAATCTGAAGGTAAATGAAAATTTGTGCATTAGTCCTTGAAATACAGCTAATGCGGAAATCGTGAAAAATGCAGCATAGCAGCGCCACATTTTGGGCGATATTCACCAAAAACTAATCAGCACAAATTTATATTAAGGCCTAACTGAATCTAACGTTTTATTAAATTCTATGCATTAGATCTCGAGATATTACTATCACTAAAATCGTGTAAATCCTGAAAAATGGTGCAGAGCAGCGCCACCTGTTGGGCAGTTTACGCCAAAATCAAATAAGCAACAACTTATGTCAACGTCTTACTGAATCTAAAATTTCATGAAAATTCGTGCATTAGTCTTTGAGATATAGCTTTCTAGAAAATCCTGAATAATGAGCTTCGCAGCACCATCTGTTGGGCGGTATACATCTAAACCTAATCGGAAACTACTTATATCCACGATTAACTGAATCTGAAGGTAGATGAACATTTGTTTACTAGTTCTTGAGATAGAACTATTGCGGAAATTGTGAAAAATTAAACATAGCTGCGGCACCTGTTGTGTGATTTACATCAAAAACTAATCAGCACAAATATATATCAATACCTAACTGAATCTAAAGTTTTATTAAATTCCATGCATTAGTTTCTCGAGATATGACTATCACTAAAATCGTGTAAATCCTGAAAAATGGAGCATAGCAGCGCCACCTGTTGGGTTGTTAACACCAAAACCAAATAAGCAACAACTTATGTCAACGTCTAACTGAATGTGAAATTTAATGAAAATTCATGCATTAGTTCTTGAGATATGAAAATCGCGAACAATGCAGCATAGCAGCTCCACCTCTTGGGCAGTTTACACCACAACCTAATCAGCAACAACTTATATCCACGCCTAGCTGAATCGGAAGGTAGGTTAACATCTGTGTATTATTTCTTGAGAGAGAGCTATTGCGGAAATCGTGAAAAAAGCAGCATAGCCCCGCGGGAAGGAATCTTTGGGTGGTTCACACTAAAAACTAATCAGCACCAATTTATATCAAGGTCTAAATGAATCTAAAATTTTATTAAATTCTGTGTATTAGTTCTTGAGATAGATCGCCCATATAATTTTTGTCATATACATACAGACAGACATTTTCTAAAAACAGTAATAGCGTCTTCAGGTCTTCTAAAACGTATAAATCCGTTTAAAATCAGAAGTCGCAATTTTTTACGAATCAAATACTTTCTTCTTGTAAAGGTAGAAGCTCCGCAGCCCAGTGCAATAACGCTTCCGAAAAACGAATCCTAAATTACCCTTACCTTTTCCTCCCATCTCCAATATTTTGCCTTCTTTTGTAAACACTAATAAATGACGTAATGTGTCGCTCACGTAAGAGTTGGAGATGAAACGGGCTCGGTTTTTATATCAGTCTTCGGGTTTCGGCAAACTCGAGCTCAATGTGTTTTTAAATTTCAAATTTTAATTTTTTTCCATTTCAAATCATTTTAATGCTATTTGGATCAGAATAAAGAGTAAAGTATTTTTCTATTCTGCATAGCTGTGAACTATTCAATTTTTGTTTTAACACAATTTCCGAATCATAATTCTGAGCTTATTTAATCGCATAATTCTGCGATTAATTAACATTAAGATTCGGCAAAGATTTATATTTGGAAGTAATAATGAATAAAAAGTAGAATAGTTGATAGCTAAGTGTACGCAGAGACATGTATTTAAATTTTTTATTTTGTAAAATAATAATAATAATATAAAAATACTTTAAATTTTGAAAATAATGTATGAAATATAAATATGCAGAGTGAAATGACGGCGGATGGGAACGGTACGCTACGGGTGTTAGTACTACGGAATGTTAGGGCTCCGGTAATTTTTTTTTTAATTAAGCCCTGGGTGGGGGCGAATTTCTAAAAAATTCTAATTTTCTAAACTCTACATTTTCTAAATCTATAAATTTTCTAAAAAATGGGGATCGCCCCATCGCCCTCACTTAGATATCATTACCCCCTTTCCCCTAGTACAAAACACACAATGTTTTAAATCTGTATATCTGTTTAACATTTTTTAGCTCACAGGCTATCAAAGCCTGAGAGCTTATGTGCCCGCCGGTTCTGTATGTACGTACGTACGTATCTATGTATGTATGTATGTACGTACGTAACGCGATAACTCTTGAGAGAACTAACCGTTTTACTTTAAATTTTGTTTATAGGTCCCTTGTGATAAGGCGCTTCCTTGATTAGTTTTGGAGGTTCATTGGTTAAGCATAAAGGGGGGAAACGGGGGGCTAACCCCCCATAATTTAGATAGATGGGTTTTTCATGCAGAATTATACCATTTTCTTCAAATTTTGTATATATATTCATTTTTTTTTATAATGCGCTTCTGTCAATAGTTTTGGGGGGTCATTGGTTAAGAACAAAGGGGGAAAGGGGGGAGAGCCCCCCCCCCATAAATTAGATAAATGAGTTTTTCATGCAGAATTATCCAATTTTCTTCAAATTTTGTATATAGGTTCATTGTGATAATACGCTTCTCTGAATAGTTTTGGGGGTTCATTGGTTAAGTATAAAGGTGGAAAGGGGGGCTAATCCCCCCTTAATTTAGATAAATGGGTTTTTCATGCAGAATTATCCCATTTTCTTCAAATTTTGTATATAGGTTCATTTTTTTTTTGATAATGCGCTTCTGTCAATAGTTTTGGGGGGGTCATGGTTAAGTATAAAGGGGGAAAGGGGGGATAACCCCCCTAATTTAGATAAATGAGTTTTTCATGCAGAATTATCCGATTATCTTCATATTTTGTATATAGGTTCATTGTGATAAAGCGCTTTTCTGAATAGTTTTGGGGGTTCATTGGCTAAGTATAAAGGTGGGAAAGGGTGGACTAATCCCCTTTAATTTAGATAAATGGGTTTTTCATGCAGAATTATCCGATTTTCTTCAAATTTTGTATATAGGTTCATTTTGATAATGCGCTTCTGTCAATAGTTTTGGGGGTTCATTGGTTAAGTATAATGGGGGACAGGGGGGGATAACCATCTAATTTAGATAAATGAGTTTTTCATGCAAAATTATCCGATTTTCTTCAAATTTTGTATGTAGGTTCATTGTGATAATGCGCTTCTCTGAATAGTTTTGGGGGTTCATTGGTTAAGTATAAAGGGTGAAAGGGGGGCTAATCCCCCCTTAATTTAGATAAATAGGTTTTTCATGCAGAATTATCCGATTTTCTTCAAATTTTGTATATATATTCATTGTAATTAGAGACTTCCCTGATTAGTTTAAGGGGTTCATTATTTAACTATGAGGGGGGTAACGGGGGGATGACCCCCCCTTAATATATTGTTGATTTCTTTATTTTTCGAGGGGCATATTACAAATTCTTTGAAATAAGAGTATAATAGACAATTAGTGTGAATAGCCTGTGAGCTCAATGCCCTCAGTTTAACTGGGAAGTTTTCTTTTTTTAGCTCACAGGCTATCAAAGCCTGAGAGCTTATGTGCCCGCCGGTTCTGTATGTACGTACGTAGGTATGTATGTATATATGTACGCAACGCGATAACTCTTGATAGAACTAACCGTTTTACTTTAAATTTTGTTTATTGGTTCCTGGTGATAAGGGACTTCCCTGATTAGTTTTGGAGGTTCATTGGTTAAGCATAAAGGGGGGAAACGGGGGGTTAACCCCCATAATTTAGATAAATGGGTTTTTCATGCAGAATTATCCCATTTTCTTCAAATTTCGTATATAGGTTCATTTTGACAATGTGCTTCTGTTAATAGTTTTGGGGGTTCATTGGTTAAGTATAAAGGGGGGAAAGGGGTGATAACCCCCCTAATTTAGATAAATGAGTTTTTCATGCAGAATTATCCGATTTTCTTCAAATTTTGTATATAGGATTATTTTGATAATGTGCTTCTGTCAATAGTTTTGGGGGTTCATTGGTTAAGTATAATGGGGGAAAGGGGGGATAACCCCCCCTAATTTAGATAAATGAGTTTTTCATGCAGAATTATCCGATTTTCTTCAAATTTTGTATATAGGTTCATTGTGATAATGCGCTTCTCTGAATAGATTTGGGGGTTCAATGGTTAAGTATAAAAGGGGAAAGGGGGGCCAATCCCCCCTTAATTTAGATAAATGGGTTTTTCATGCAGAATTATCCCATTTTCTTCAAATTTTGTATATAGGTTCATTTTGATAATGCGCTTCTGTCAATAGTTTTGGGGTTCATTGGTTAAGTATAAAGGGGGAAAGGGGGGCTAATCCCCCCTTAATTTAGTTAAATGGGTTTTTCATGCAGAATTATCCCATTTTCTCCAAATTTTGTATATAGGTTCATTTTTTTTTATAATGCGCTTCTGTCAATAATTTTGGGGGGTCATGGTTAAGTATAAAGGGGGAAAGGGGGGATACCCCCCTAATTTAGATAAATGAGTTTTTCATGCAGAATTATCCGATTATCTTCAAATTTTGTATATAGGTTCATTGTGATAAAGCGCTTTTCTGAATAGCTTTGGGGGTTCATTGGTTAAGTATAAAGGTGGGAAAGGGTGGACTAATCCCCTTTAATTTAGATAAATGGGTTTTTCATGCAGAATTATCCGATTTTCTTCAAATTTTGTATATAGGTTCATTTTGATAATTCGCTTCTGTCAATAGTTTTGGGGGTTCATTGGTTAAGTATAATGGGGGACAGGGGGGGATAACCATCTAATTTAGATAAATGAGTTTTTCATGCAGAATTATCCGATTTTCTTCAAATTTTGTATGTAGGTTCATTGTGATAATGCGCTTCTCTGAATAGTTTTGGGGGTTCATTGGTTAAGTATAAAGGGTGAAAGGGGGGCTAATCCCCCCTTAATTTAGATAAATAGGTTTTTCATGCAGAATTATCCGATTTTCTTCAAATTTTGTATATATATTCATTGTATTTAGAGACTTCCCTGATTAGTTTAAGGGGTTCATTTTTTAACTATGAGGGGGGTAACGGGGGGATGACCCCCCCTTAATATATTGTTGATTTCTTTATTTTTCGAGGGGCATATTACAAATTCTTTGAAATAAGAGTATAATAGACAATTAGTGTGAATAGCCTGTGAGCTCAATGCCCTCAGTTTAACTGGGAAGTTTTCTTTTTTTAGCTCACAGGCTATCAAAGCCTGAGAGCTTATGTTCCCGCCGGTTCTGTATGTACGTACGTAGGTATGTATGTATATATGTACGCAACGCGATAACTCTTGATAGAACTAACCGTTTTACTTTAAATTTTGTTTATAGGTTCCTGGTGATAAGGGACTTCCCTGATTAGTTTTGGAGGTTCATTGGTTAAGCATAAAGGGGGGAAACGGGGGGCTAACCCCCATAATTTAGATAAATGGGTTTTTCATGCAGAATTATCCCATTTTCTTCAAATTTCGTATATAGGTTCATTTTGACAATGTGCTTCTGTTAATAGTTTTGGGGGTTCATTGGTTAAGTATAAAGGGGGGAAAGGGGTGATAACCCCCCTAATTTAGATAAATGAGTTTTTCATGCAGAATTATCCGATTTTCTTCAAATTTTGTATATAGGATTATTTTGATAATGTGCTTCTGTCAATAGTTTTGGGGGTTCATTGGTTAAGTATAATGGGGGAAAGGGGGGATAACCCCCCCTAATTTAGATAAATGAGTTTTTCATGCAGAATTATCCGATTTTCTTCAAATTTTGTATATAGGTTCATTGTGATAATGCGCTTCTCTGAATAGATTTGGGGGTTCAATGGTTAAGTATAAAAGGGGAAAGGGGGGCCAATCCCCCCTTAATTTAGATAAATGGGTTTTTCATGCAGAATTATCCCATTTTCTTCAAATTTTGTATATAGGTTCATTTTGATAATGCGCTTCTGTCAATAGTTTTGGGGTTCATTGGTTAAGTATAAAGGGGGAAAGGGGGGCTAATCCCCCCTTAATTTAGTTAAATGGGTTTTTCATGCTGAATTATCCCATTTTCTTCAAATTTTGTATATAGGTTCATTTTTTTTGATAATGCGCTTCTGTCAATAATTTTGGGGGGTCATGGTTAAGTATAAAGGGGGAAAGGGGGGATACCCCCCCTAATTTAGATAAATGAGTTTTTCATGCAGAATTATCCGATTATCTTCAAATTTTGTATATAGGTTCATTGTGATAAAGCGCTTTTCTGAATAGTTTTGGGGGTTCATTGGTTAAGTATAAAGGTGGGAAAGGGTGGACTAATCCCCTTTAATTTAGATAAATGGGTTTTTCATGCAGAATTATCCGATTTTCTTCAAATTTTATATATAGGTTCATTTTGATAATGCGCTTCTGTCAATAGTTTTGGGGGTTCATTGGTTAAGTATAATGGGGGACAGGGGGGGATAACCATCTAATTTAGATAAATGAGTTTTTCATGCAGAATTATCCGATTTTCTTCAAATTTTGTATGTAGGTTCATTGTGATAATGCGCTTCTCTGAATAGTTTTGGGGGTTCATTGGTTAAGTATAAAGGGTGAAAGGGGGGCTAATCCCCCCTTAATTTAGATAAATAGGTTTTTCATGCAGAATTATCCGATTTTCTTCAAATTTTGTATATATATTCATGGTAATTAGAGACTTCCCTGATTAGTTTAAGGGGTTCATTATTTAACTATGAGGGGGGTAACGGGGGGATGACCCCCCCTTAATATATTGTTGATTTCTTTGTTTTTCAAGGGGCATATTACAAATTCTTTGAAATAAGAGTATAATAGACAATTAGTGTGAATAGCCTGTGAGCTCAATGCCCTCAGTTTAACTTTGCAGTTTTCTTTTTTTAGCTCACAGGCTATCAAAGCCTGAGAGCTTATGTGCCCGCCGGTTCTGTATGTACGTACGTACGTATGTATGTATATATGTACGCAACGCGATAACTCTTGATAGAACTAACCGTTTTACTTTAAATTTTGTTTATAGGTTCCTGTTGATAAGGGACTTCCCTGATTAGTTTTGGAAGTTCATTGGTTAAGCATAAAGGGGGGAAACGGGGGGCTAACCCCCATAATTTAGATAAATGGGTTTTTCATGCAGAATTATCCCATTTTCTTCAAATTTCGTATATAGGTTCATTTTGACAATGTGCTTCTGTTAATAGTTTTGGGGGTTCATTGGTTAAGTATAAAGGGGGGAAAGGGGGTGATAACCCCCCTAATTTAGATAAATGAGTTTTTCATGCAGAATTATCCGATTTTCTTCAAATTTTGTATATAGGATTATTTTGATAATGTTTTTCTGTCAATAGTTTTGGGGGTTCATTGGTTAAGTATAAAGGGGGAAAGGGGGGATAACCCCCCCTAATTTAGATAAATGAGTTTTTCATGCAGAATTATCCGATTTTCTTCAAATTTTGTATATAGGTTCATTGTGATAATGCGCTTCTCTGAATAGATTTGGGGGTTCAATGGTTAAGTATAAAAGGGGAAAGGGGGGCCAATCCCCCCTTAATTTAGATAAATGGGTTTTTCATGCAGAATTATCCCATTTTCTTCAAATTTTGTATATAGGTTCATTTTGATAATGCGCTTCTGTCAATAGTTTTGGGGTTCATTGGTTAAGTATAAAGGGGGAAAGGGGGGCTAATCCCCCCTTAATTTAGTTAAATGGGTTTTTCATGCAGAATTATCCCATTTTCTCCAAATTTTGTATATAGGTTCATTTTTTTTTATAATGCGCTTCTGTCAATAATTTTGGGGGGTCATGGTTAAGTATAAAGGGGGAAAGGGGGGATACCCCCCTAATTTAGATAAATGAGTTTTTCATGCAGAATTATCCGATTATCTTCAAATTTTGTATATAGGTTCATTGTGATAAAGCGCTTTTCTGAATAGCTTTGGGGGTTCATTGGTTAAGTATAAAGGTGGGAAAGGGTGGACTAATCCCCTTTAATTTAGATAAATGGGTTTTTCATGCAGAATTATCCGATTTTCTTCAAATTTTGTATATAGGTTCATTTTGATAATTCGCTTCTGTCAATAGTTTTGGGGGTTCATTGGTTAAGTATAATGGGGGACAGGGGGGGATAACCATCTAATTTAGATAAATGAGTTTTTCATGCAGAATTATCCGATTTTCTTCAAATTTTGTATGTAGGTTCATTGTGATAATGCGCTTCTCTGAATAGTTTTGGGGGTTCATTGGTTAAGTATAAAGGGTGAAAGGGGGGCTAATCCCCCCTTAATTTAGATAAATAGGTTTTTCATGCAGAATTATCCGATTTTCTTCAAATTTTGTATATATATTCATTGTATTTAGAGACTTCCCTGATTAGTTTAAGGGGTTCATTTTTTAACTATGAGGGGGGTAACGGGGGGATGACCCCCCCTTAATATATTGTTGATTTCTTTATTTTTCGAGGGGCATATTACAAATTCTTTGAAATAAGAGTATAATAGACAATTAGTGTGAATAGCCTGTGAGCTCAATGCCCTCAGTTTAACTGGGAAGTTTTCTTTTTTTAGCTCACAGGCTATCAAAGCCTGAGAGCTTATGTGCCCGCCGGTTCTGTATGTACGTACGTAGGTATGTATGTATATATGTACGCAACGCGATAACTCTTGATAGAACTAACCGTTTTACTTTAAATTTTGTTTATAGGTTCCTGGTGATAAGGGACTTCCCTGATTAGTTTTGGAGGTTCATTGGTTAAGCATAAAGGGGGGAAACGGGGGGCTAACCCCCATAATTTAGATAAATGGGTTTTTCATGCAGAATTATCCCATTTTCTTCAAATTTCGTATATAGGTTCATTTTGACAATGTGCTTCTGTTAATAGTTTTGGGGGTTCATTGGTTAAGTATAAAGGGGGGAAAGGGGTGATAACCCCCCTAATTTAGATAAATGAGTTTTTCATGCAGAATTATCCGATTTTCTTCAAATTTTGTATATAGGATTATTTTGATAATGTGCTTCTGTCAATAGTTTTGGGGGTTCATTGGTTAAGTATAATGGGGGAAAGGGGGGATAACCCCCCCTAATTTAGATAAATGAGTTTTTTATGCAGAATTATCCGATTTTCTTCAAATTTTGTATATAGGTTCATTGTGATAATGCGCTTCTCTGAATAGATTTGGGGGTTCAATGGTTAAGTATAAAAGGGGAAAGGGGGGCCAATCCCCCCTTAATTTAGATAAATGGGTTTTTCATGCAGAATTATCCCATTTTCTTCAAATTTTGTATATAGGTTCATTTTGATAATGCGCTTCTGTCAATAGTTTTGGGGTTCATTGGTTAAGTATAAAGGGGGAAAGGGGGGCTAATCCCCCCTTAATTTAGTTAAATGGGTTTTTCATGCTGAATTATCCCATTTTCTTCAAATTTTGTATATAGGTTCATTTTTTTTGATAATGCGCTTCTGTCAATAATTTTGGGGGGTCATGGTTAAGTATAAAGGGGGAAAGGGGGGATACCCCCCCTAATTTAGATAAATGAGTTTTTCATGCAGAATTATCCGATTATCTTCAAATTTTGTATATAGGTTCATTGTGATAAAGCGCTTTTCTGAATAGTTTTGGGGGTTCATTGGTTAAGTATAAAGGTGGGAAAGGGTGGACTAATCCCCTTTAATTTAGATAAATGGGTTTTTCATGCAGAATTATCCGATTTTCTTCAAATTTTATATATAGGTTCATTTTGATAATGCGCTTCTGTCAATAGTTTTGGGGGTTCATTGGTTAAGTATAATGGGGGACAGGGGGGGATAACCATCTAATTTAGATAAATGAGTTTTTCATGCAGAATTATCCGATTTTCTTCAAATTTTGTATGTAGGTTCATTGTGATAATGCGCTTCTCTGAATAGTTTTGGGGGTTCATTGGTTAAGTATAAAGGGTGAAAGGGGGGCTAATCCCCCCTTAATTTAGATAAATAGGTTTTTCATGCAGAATTATCCGATTTTCTTCAAATTTTGTATATATATTCATGGTAATTAGAGACTTCCCTGATTAGTTTAAGGGGTTCATTATTTAACTATGAGGGGGGTAACGGGGGGATGACCCCCCCTTAATATATTGTTGATTTCTTTGTTTTTCAAGGGGCATATTACAAATTCTTTGAAATAAGAGTATAATAGACAATTAGTGTGAATAGCCTGTGAGCTCAATGCCCTCAGTTTAACTTTGCAGTTTTCTTTTTTTAGCTCACAGGCTATCAAAGCCTGAGAGCTTATGTGCCCGCCGGTTCTGTATGTACGTACGTACGTATGTATGTATATATGTACGCAACGCGATAACTCTTGATAGAACTAACCGTTTTACTTTAAATTTTGTTTATAGGTTCCTGTTGATAAGGGACTTCCCTGATTAGTTTTGGAAGTTCATTGGTTAAGCATAAAGGGGGGAAACGGGGGGCTAACCCCCATAATTTAGATAAATGGGTTTTTCATGCAGAATTATCCCATTTTCTTCAAATTTCGTATATAGGTTCATTTTGACAATGTGCTTCTGTTAATAGTTTTGGGGGTTCATTGGTTAAGTATAAAGGGGGGAAAGGGGGTGATAACCCCCCTAATTTAGATAAATGAGTTTTTCATGCAGAATTATCCGATTTTCTTCAAATTTTGTATATAGGATTATTTTGATAATGTTTTTCTGTCAATAGTTTTGGGGGTTCATTGGTTAAGTATAAAGGGGGAAAGGGGGGATAACCCCCCCTAATTTAGATAAATGAGTTTTTCATGCAGAATTATCCGATTTTCTTCAAATTTTGTATATAGGTTCATTGTGATAATGCGCTTCCCTGAATAGATTTGGGGGTTCAATGGTTAAGTATAAAAGGGGAAAGGGGGGCCAATCCCCCCTTAATTTAGATAAATGGGTTTTTCATGCAGAATTATCCCATTTTCTTCAAATTTTGTATATAGGTTCATTTTGATAATGCGCTTCTGTCAATAGTTTTGGGGTTCATTGGTTAAGTATAAAGGGGGAAAGGGGGGCTAATCCCCCCTTAATTTAGTTAAATGGGTTTTTCATGCAGAATTATCCCATTTTCTTCAAATTTTGTATATAGGTTCATTTATTTTGATAATGCGCTTTTGTCAATAATTTTGGGGGGTCATGGTTAAGTATAAAGGGGGAAAGGGGGGATACCCCCCCTAATTTAGATAAATGAGTTTTTCATGCAGAATTATCCGATTATCTTCAAATTTTGTATATAGGTTCATTGTGATAAAACGCTTTTCTGAATAGTTTTGGGGGTTCATTGGTTAAGTATAAAGGTGGGAAAGGGTGGACTAATCCCCTTTAATTTAGATAAATGGGTTTTTCATGCAGAATTATCCGATTTTCTTCAAATTTTGTATATAGGTTCATTTTGATAATGCGCTTCTGTCAATAGTTTTGGGGGTTCATTGGTTAAGTATAATGGGGGACAGGGGGGGATAACCATCTAATTTAGATAAATGAGTTTTTCATGCAGAATTATCCGATTTTCTTCAAATTTTGTATGTAGGTTCATTGTGATAATGCGCTTCTCTGAATAGTTTTGGGGGTTCATTGGTTAAGTATAAAGGGTGAAAGGGGGGTTAATCCCCCCTTAATTTAGATAAATAGGTTTTTCATGCAGAATTATCCGATTTTCTTCAAATTTTGTATATATATTCATTGTAATTAGAGACTTCCCTGATTAGTTTAAGGGGTTCATTATTTAACTATGAGAGGGGTAACGGGGGGATGACCCCCCCTTAATATATTGTTGATTTCTTTGTTTTTCAAGGGGCATATTTCAAATTCTTTGAAATAAGAGTATAATAGACAATTAGTGTGAATAGCCTGTGAGCTCAATGCCCTCAGTTTAACTTTGCAGTTTTCTTTTTTTAGCTCACAGGCTATCAAAGCCTGAGAGCTTATGTGCCCGCCGGTTCTGTATGTACGTACGTACGTATGTATGTATATATGTACGCAACGCGATAACTCTTGATAGAACTAACCGTTTTACTTTAAATTTTGTTTATAGGTTCCTGTTGATAAGGGACTTCCCTGATTAGTTTTGGAAGTTCATTGGTTAAGCATAAAGGGGGGAAACGGGGGGCTAACCCCCATAATTTAGATAAATGGGTTTTTCATGCAGAATTATCCCATTTTCTTCAAATTTCGTATATAGGTTCATTTTGACAATGTGCTTCTGTTAATAGTTTTGGGGGTTCATTGGTTAAGTATAAAGGGGGGAAAGGGGGTGATAACCCCCCTAATTTAGATAAATGAGTTTTTCATGCAGAATTATCCGATTTTCTTCAAATTTTGTATATAGGATTATTTTGATAATGTTTTTCTGTCAATAGTTTTGGGGGTTCATTGGTTAAGTATAAAGGGGGAAAGGGGGGATAACCCCCCCTAATTTAGATAAATGAGTTTTTCATGCAGAATTATCCGATTTTCTTCAAATTTTGTATATAGGTTCATTGTGATAATGCGCTTCTCTGAATAGATTTGGGGGTTCAATGGTTAAGTATAAAAGGGGAAAGGGGGGCCAATCCCCCCTTAATTTAGATAAATGGGTTTTTCATGCAGAATTATCCCATTTTCTTCAAATTTTGTATATAGGTTCATTTTGATAATGCGCTTCTGTCAATAGTTTTGGGGTTCATTGGTTAAGTATAAAGGGGGAAAGGGGGGCTAATCCCCCCTTAATTTAGTTAAATGGGTTTTTCATGCAGAATTATCCCATTTTCTTCAAATTTTGTATATAGGTTCATTTTTTTTGATAATGCGCTTTTGTCAATAATTTTGGGGGGTCATGGTTAAGTATAAAGGGGGAAAGGGGGGATACCCCCCCTAATTTAGATAAATGAGTTTTTCATGCAGAATTATCCGATTATCTTCAAATTTTGTATATAGGTTCATTGTGATAAAACGCTTTTCTGAATAGTTTTGGGGGTTCATTGGTTAAGTATAAAGGTGGGAAAGGGTGGACTAATCCCCTTTAATTTAGATAAATGGGTTTTTCATGCAGAATTATCCGATTTTCTTCAAATTTTGTATATAGGTTCATTTTGATAATGCGCTTCTGTCAATAGTTTTGGGGGTTCATTGGTTAAGTATAATGGGGGACAGGGGGGGATAACCATCTAATTTAGATAAATGAGTTTTTCATGCAGAATTATCCGATTTTCTTCAAATTTTGTATGTAGGTTCATTGTGATAATGCGCTTCTCTGAATAGTTTTGGGGGTTCATTGGTTAAGTATAAAGGGTGAAAGGGGGGTTAATCCCCCCTTAATTTAGATAAATAGGTTTTTCATGCAGAATTATCCGATTTTCTTCAAATTTTGTATATATATTCATTGTAATTAGAGACTTCCCTGATTAGTTTAAGGGGTTCATTATTTAACTATGAGGGGGGTAACGGGGGGATGACCCCCCCTTAATATATTGTTGATTTCTTTGTTTTTCAAGGGGCATATTTCAAATTCTTTGAAATAAGAGTATAATAGACAATTAGTGTGAATAGCCTGTGAGCTCAATGCCCTCAGTTTAACTTTGCAGTTTTCTTTTTTTAGCTCACAGGCTATCAAAGCCTGAGAGCTTATGTGCCCGCCGGTTCTGTATGTACGTACGTACGTATGTATGTATATATGTACGCAACGCGATAACTCTTGATAGAACTAACCGTTTTACTTTAAATTTTGTTTATAGGTTCCTTGTGATAAGGGGCTTCCCTGATTAGTTTTGGAGGTTCATTGGTTAAGCATAAAGGGGGGAAACGGGGGGCTAACCCCCCATAATTTAGATAAATGGGTTTTTCATGCAGAATTATCCCATTTTCTTCAAATTTTGTATATAGGTTCATTTTGTGAATGTGCTTCTGTTAATAGTTTTGGGGGTTCATTGGTTAAGTATAAAGGGGGGAAAGGGGTGATAACCCCCCTAATTTAGATAAATGAGTTTTTCATGCAGAATTATCCTATTTTCTTCAAATTTTGTATATAGGATCATTTTGATAATGTGCTTCTGTCAATAGTTTTGGGGGTTCATTGGTTAAGTATAAAGGGGGAAAGGGGGGATAACCCCCTAATTTAGATAAATGAGTTTTTCATGCAGAATTATCCGATTTTCTTCAAATTTTGTATATAGGTTCATTGTGATAATGCGCTTCTCTGAATATATTTGGGGGTTCAATGGTTAAGTATAAAAGGGGGAAGGGTGGCCAATCCCCCCTTAATTTAGATAAATGGGTTTTTCATGCAGAATTATCCCATTTTCTTCAAATTTTGTATATAGGTTCATTTTGATAATGCGCTTCTGTCAATAGTTTTGGGGTTTATTGGTTAAGTATAAAGGGGGAAACAGGGGGAAAGAGGGGGATAACCCCCCCTAATTTAGATAAATGGGTTTTTCATGCAGAATTATCCGATTTTCTTCAAATTTTGTATATAGGTTCATTGTGATAATGCGCTTCTATCAATAGTTTTGGGTGATCATTGGTTAAGTATAAAGGGGGAAAGGGGGAAAAACACCCCCTAATTTAGATAAATGCGTTTTTCATGCAGAATTATCCGATTTTCTTCAAATTTTTTATATAGGTTCATTGTGATAATGCGCTTCTCTGAATAGTTTTGGGGGTTCATTGGTTAAGTATAAAGGGGGGAAAGGGGGGCTAATCCCCCCTTAATTTAGATAAATGGGTTTTTCATGCAGAATTATCCGATTTTCTTCAAATTTTGTATATGTATTCATTGTAATTAGAGACTTCCCTGATTAGTGTAAGGGGTTCATTAGTTAACTATGAGGGGGGTAACGGGGGGATGACCCCCCCCTTAATATATTGTTGATTTCTTTATTTTTCGAGGGGCATATTTCAAATTCTTTGAAATAAGAGTATAATATACAATTAGTGTGAATAGCCTGTGAGCTCAATGCCCTCAGTTTAACTGGGCAGTTTTCTTTTTATTTTCTAATTCCATGGAAAGATAAGATGCAAAATCCTTTCTTTTTGTGGACTTAAAATCTTGGCAACTACCCAAGAGCGAAGAAAATGTCAGTTATCTTTTGTTGAATTCATTCTTTTTCTCAATTGGAGGAGTTGTCTTTTCAATCATTTGAAGTTAGACCATTCTCTTGTTTGTTCTTAGAGGCCGGCGGCCATCTTGAACCGATACATTTTGTTACTAGCGTAGGCTCTTGAGAGCCTACTCTAGTCACGCTAAGAAACGCTTCAGCTAATGTTAAGTCTATAGGAAGGTTATCGCGCGATTCCTCGCTCGCCTTTTAATATTTTTAAATGATTCTTTTTGTATAGGATAGCTGAGATCGATCTCTAACGTTGTTAGTTTTTACTTTTTTGATTTTGGTTACGGTTTTTTTTATAAGCGGACATTTTCTATGTTGGAACCGGTTGGAACCGGTTCTGAAAGTGAAATTACCCTTACATAGAAAACTGGAACCAAAATCGAAAATGTAAAAACTAACAACGTTAGAGATCGACCTCAGTTATCCTATGCAAAAAGAATCATTTAAAAATATTAAAATGCGAGCGAGGAATCACGCGATACCCTTCCCATAGACTTAACATTAGCTGAAGCATTTCTTCGCGTGACTAGCGTAGGCTCTTAAAGCACGCAGATTTTTTTAAAGACTTTCAAAAATATCGTCTGCTGATCGACGCGACGTCAGAATAAGAGACACACAACAGTGTATTTAATCATTGGATGCGAACTGCTTGGACAATAGACGTGTTAGGAGCGTGTATAATTTTGTATGGGATTAAAATTTAACAAAAACCTGCACAGGATTCCGCCAATACATGTTTTATAGAAATTCCCGTCCGAGAAGAGTACAACTTCTATTGGCGTGGTTAAATTGTAGTCCGATCAATGATTTTGTACTCGATTTGGGGGAATTTTTTCTGTGAAAGAATGGCTATTTGGATTAAATAGAATTGATAGAATATTATGATGCCAAAGGAAAATAGGTATGAAAAAATATTATTTTCTCTGCTATCTTTTTATTAAATTATAACGTCTTCAGTTAATTTCGTATGACATGAGTATTTTACAAAAGCTATACATTTCCTTAATTTAACTTTTAAAAAGTAAAGTTTATTAAATTTAATTTTTATTTTGTTGAAATAAATAACAGTATGTCAACGATTTTAATCAGATGATTACTGTTACTATTTCATTTCCTGAACCATTTTATAGTTAAAAATTTCAAAATATCTATACTCTTTTCTAAAATAATTATTATTAAAGGGGACATGTTCTTTATAATTATCCTCTAATCCTGTAAAATAATAATAATAATAAGGAACCAATGTGTGGTTCCATTTTATGTTGCGATCTGAATTTCTATATTTTATTCATATTAAAAACCGGTTAAATATTTGAAACTATGTTCATAATTTTTTTTAATTGGGGTATGTAACTATAATTATCTACACTTCAAATAGACTTTATACCAAACATTTTCACCACAATTTATTCTAAAACTTGTACGGTAGATTCTCTTAAATCTGTTTGTTCTATTTATGATGAATAACAGGTTATTGTGATTATTGCCTAGTCACGAAACACCGAACCAGATAGATCTTTCTTCGGCGTCATATGATACATTATATGCGTCACTATCGATGCATCTATTACAATTTCCTAATTAAAATAAAGTTTGACAATCAATTAGTAAAATTATATTTTTAATAACCAAAATAATGTTTTTAAGTATGTTTTTTACTGCAGGCAAACCCTGATGCAAAATGAATTAACGCTTTGTATCACCGTGTTGCATAACGCTGAACAAACTAAAAGTCAAAGTTATTTAAAGCGGTGTTAAAAAGACGATTTTCTTTATTACTGCTATCTTTCAACGCAGTAGTTAATATAAATTGTTCAAAGAATCCTCAACATACGATGATACTGAGTTAATTTTTCATATCAAAGTTTTATTTATCATTTAAACAGTTTCATACATTCATTAATAAAATGAACTTTGTTGAATTTAAAAGTCTGGAGATGTCCAAAAATAGATTTTTTTACAAAGGTAAGTTCGTACACTTTATAATTTTGTATTAAAAAATTTACAATATCTGTGAGAAGTAACTATATAATTTTCTGTTTATTGTAAATATGAAAAAGTATCTTTTAGTAAATAATTTTTTTTTATGATTTAATTTTTTTAATTATTTTTTACTTGCTTAAAATGATGTATTCTAACATCAGAATAAATATTTTTCAAAGCGATGTTGTTGAGTCACAAAGGGTTAAAATATAGTTATAAAATAAAGGTTTCATGTATAATAACTATTTTGATCTGTAAGTTAAATTTTTGGATTTCTCTTTCAAAAATGGAAACTTTTATGAAATATTTTTCAAAACTCCTTCTTAATAAATTAATACGTACCGTTATTTTTCTTTTAAATATGATTTAAAACCTGGACCCCGATATGAAAATTATGGGAGAATACATTATTCTAATATTTTCATTAATTAAATATATAAGATACTGTTTAAAAACTATTGAAATAGTTAATAAAACCTGCCTTTTAAAATTTCAAAGTCAAAATATCGATTATTTTATTATTATCTCAAATTATAATTCTAAACTTTTTATACATGTGGTTAAAATGTCAAAACTGCATCTTTAATATTGCTATATATGTAATATGTACACGATTGCCATTCAAGGGTTTTCACACATAAAAACTATATAAATGACTTTTTCCCAATATTTATTTTTTGTTCGTTCTTATGTTTTTTAAGTATTACGGATTTTTTTGTTTTATATATATATATATATATATATAATCACATGAAGAAGCGTTAAATTCATAGTTCCTCACTATATAGAATAATAATAAATTTATATAAAATCTGATATTAATTGAATATAAAAGTCCATGCACAGTGTTCTATAACATATTTTAGTAATTGTAAATAATAATAATAATAATAATAATAATAATAATAATAAATAAAAAATAAATAAAAATGCCAATACTTGTAAAGATAGCAGGAATTAAAGCATTAATTTATTTTAATTTTGTAAACATTTTAAATAAATGTATAATTTTTTTTTCAAAATGAGCTTTTAACTGAATATTAAAATGTACTGCAATAGCAATTTTTATCAAAAGTCGTATAATTAAAAATAATATTGAAAAGTACCGTTTCCCATTAACAGCAAAATCACATAGTACTTATTTGCTTTATTTAAAAACATTTCTCTAAAAATTTAAAATACCGAGCTATAAATACTAAAACATGTTGCATTTATATTATAGAACAACAAAATCTTAATACATTTCACCATTTTTATATAATAAATATGAAAATCTGCATATCCACATTTTTCTATTTAATGTGTAACCAATGGTAATGATTTAGGTTCCTTTGAAATGAATATGAATAATAGAATAAATAATAGATTAATCCCAGAATATGAATAATATTAGAGAATACATCGTGCTGATGTTTTATTAATTGAATATATAAGGTACTGTTTAAAATTATTGAAATAGTTAATAAAAACTACCCTTTAAAATTTCAACGATTAACGAAAAGACAGTATCCCAGTCAAAATATCGATTTTTTTAAATTATTATCGGAAATTTTAAATATATAACTTTTTATACATGGGGTTAAAATGTCAAAACTGTATCTTTAATATTGCTATATGTGAAATATGTACATGATTTCCATTCAACGGCTTTTTACACATGAAAACTATAAATGCCTCTTTCTTAGTATTTTTTTTTTGTTCGTTCTTACGTTTTGTAAGTTCTTTTCTCCCCTTAGAATTTAAGCTTATATTTTTATAGATATTCTTTATTATGTATATGATAAAATCGTGCACGGAATTAGCATTATGGTTATTAATTTTGTTTTATACATATAAAATTGTATGAAGAAGAGTTACTTTTAATTGTTCCTCACTTTGTTTAACAGTAATAAAGTCATATAAAATCTAATATTAATTTAATTTAAAAAACCATGTGTTGTGTAACATTTTTCAATAAATGTAAACAAAAAAAATAAAAGAAGATAACAATTTTTATCAAAATACATAAAATTGTAAGTAACATTGAAAAGTACCTTTAAAAAGTCCCATTAACAGCAAAATCACGTAGTACTTATTTATTTTACTCAAAAACCTTTCTCTAAAAATATAAAACACCGAGCTGAAAATACAAAAAATGTTGCAGAAACATCAGAATTTTAATACATTTCATTATTATTACATAATAAAATTGAATATATGCATATCCACATTTTTTTATTTTATGTGTAACCAAGGGTAATAATTTAGGTTCGTTTGAAATCGGGTTACCTCACACGATTGTGCAGGATTTTAATAAAATCGTCGCAAAATCGCGTTATCCGACCTGATATGGTATTCATGTAAGAATCGGAGCCCAAGCAAAAACTAAACTAAATAGACAGAATAACATAAAATAAATAATTTAAAATCCCGACTGAAGTCCTGCATCGGGTTGGATAATCCGATTTTACCCGCACCTGACATGATGTTGAGCTAGAGCGAGTAAGAATAGCGATAATTGTTTTGTTGTTGTTATTCTGGTTTGGGATAAATTGAATGTAATGTTTTTGATTTCAGGTTGATTTCGGGTTGAGATTTTATTTTTGCAGCTCGGGATTGGATAAACTAAAAGCAAAAAAAAAAAACTTGATTTAAAGAAAAAATCGAATATTCTTTCAAACCTGTAGTAAAAAAAAAAAAAAAAATACCGATCCTTAATTTTCGGAATCGAATATGGGTAAAATCTGGTCAACCGACCCGATGAAGAATCGTCACAATTATCACAAACCTGCAGCCAAAAAATATATATATCCGAACTTTCCGGGTCGGATTCGGCTAAAATCTGGTCACCCAGTCCGATGCAAAATCATCACAAATGTCACAAACCTGTAGCAAAAAAAAAAAGTCGATCCGAACAATCCGGATCGGATTCGGGTAAAATCTGGTCACCCAAGAGCTCCTATAATAGAGGCTGACGCATCCTCGCAGATTTGGTGCTCAAATTGAAATTCAGTCGAAAAACCAAGCTAATCAGAACCGGTTCAGCCAATCAGAACCGAGTCTTAGGCAACCCCAACTCCGGCTGCGGTAGATTGATACTGAACTGAGCACCAATCATCCGAAACAAAATGGATATGCGTCAGCTCCTATTATAGGAGTCTTAGGTCACCCTATCCGATGCAGATTCACCACACTTTTCACATTGAAGTCGCACGGTGACTTCACAAAGTAGTCACATTGTGAAGTCACAGAAAGCCTTGAAAACGGCCATAACGACTTCACATTTAGGTTACAGTGACTTCACATCGACGTCACTTGACGTCACGACGACGGTCACAAAGTCTCAGTGTGACGTCATTGTGAAATCACCGTGACGTCACAATGCCTTACGGGCCATAATCAACAAATTAGTTTAAATTAATCTTACTTTCACAGTTGTATTCCCCAGTCACTGGTATAAATACCAATGACACATATTTTTCTAACAGAATTTTAACGAAAACGATGCTGTAAAAATAAGTTGGATCGCGCACCTTTTATCTGAGCTTCGGCTCGTGTCCGAGATCGGCATATGCCGATTCTTATGGAGATCAATTTCGCGTTTACAAAGTTTTTATTGTTCTTTATAATGCTGTTGTAAATTTAAATTTAATATTTTAAAAAGTTTAAATTAAGTGGTAATTCAATTAATTCTATAACTCTTCATGGATTCTGCCAGAAGGAATATTTAAAGCAATCATTATCATTTACTCGGGATGTTCGAGCCAGAACTTTAAAAAATAAAAGGATGTGCAGCCACCGTCACCGTCATTGACTATTCCTTCCTCTTATTGCAAGAAAGTAAAATAAAGATTTTGGACTGATCTTTATCACACTCTAAAAATCCGATCCAGAGTAAAATAAATACAGTAAACACAACTAACTGCTTGGGTTGGGTTTGAATAAATTCAAATCATCCAGTACAGGGCAGAACCCAAATGGCCTCCCAAAATTATCACTGTCGTCACAGTTTCGTCATAAAATTAATGGCAAAATCGTCACAAACGACACAATTTTTATAAATTGGTCACAGGGTGACTTCACAACATTGTCACTGGGGTCACATCTTCGTCACAAAGTTAATGACAAAATCGTCACAAATCACACACTTTTCACAAAATTGTCACATTGTGACTTCATTGTGAGATCTGACATCATTTTCAGATACAGTGTCGCTAAAAGCACATTTTTCAATTATATCGGTTTTTGTTCCGATAATTATTCTACAATTTGTAGACTAGTGATTCATTAACGCTTTGTCTGATGAATAAATTCTTATAGAAATAGCAGTCATTTCGGCTGTTTACTTTTTGTTATTCAAACTTTGTTCTGCTTATATAGATCAATTCCCTCTTCTACCTGTAAGTATGTGTATTAAGCTTCTCTTGATGAAGAGAGCCATTAATAATTACTTCCGAAACTACAGTCGGGTTGACTGCTTTTCGTTAAGGTCAAATGCATTTTTCTCAATACAGGTTGTATCCTCTAGTTTAAATTCGTTATCCATATTATTGAAATTTTAATGCCCGATACAAATAATCTCGTAAACAAAATTCGATAGAAATTTTAAAAACAACCCTTTATTAGTAGTAATTAAAAAAAAGTTACGCTTTCATAAAAACAATAGCAAAAGTAACAATGGTAGCAGTGCCCAGAGTAAAAAGTTAAAGTTTACACCTGGACAAAGTAGGAATGCAAAACCGAAAATTACTTTTGGTGGGAATTTAGAGAAAATTAATTTGAATAAAAGTATTTTAAATGGTTAGATATCACTTTCAATATTACGAAAAATAAAAATAAATTAATTTATCAATGGATCATTTGCTTTATGAAATAATGTAGAAGGAATCTCTGAATATATATATATATATGAAATAAAAAATAGAAAAAAAGATTTTATTCTTTAATGTCTGAAGCGATATGAAATAAAACCTCCAAACATTAAAGAGTACTTCTCCACAAGTGTTTTAGGACTTGCTGATGAAGATTTAAAATGATGAAAAAAATCTTTTCAATAATCAGATTTATTTCTGGAGATATGAATTTTGTAGAATCATCTTAATCTAATCTTTTTCAAGGTTTTCTGACGCCTTACATTTGCTAAATCAACAATTGCTAAATTGTATAAAAGAGCTTATTAATCTAGAAGAAATTTTCATTGATAAGCGTAATTTACTTGATTGTGTCGGGATTTTTTAAAAAATCTTATAAGACAGAAAATGCTAAATGATCAAAATTGATTTTAAGATACTAAGTAGTAAAAATACATCGTATACATCTGTTTCAAAATCGTGAATAGAAATTCAAGGCATTTAATCTTATAAAATTATAGGTATAGGGATTATATATAAAAAAATAAAGTATTTTCTGAATTTAATTATCATAGTACTTTTCGTAGTTCGCAGCATTTTTTTTAGTTAGCAACCATAAACATGTTTAGGAATTTCTTCTAATACTTTAAAATTAATAACATATTCAAAATGATAAATTTAAAGATGAATATATTAATACATGCACGTAATTCTAATTAGGTTCTAAAATATATGCGATTCTTTAAAATGAGAATTATTTTTTTTCAAGTTTGATGTAAAATGGGGCCCTACTGTTTTTAATATCTGCATAGCATGCACAGTCACAATGACGTCACTGTGAGTCCCGTACGTCACATCACATCTGTGACCAAAATGCCACCACTTTGTAACGTCACACTGTGACCAAAATGTGAACGTCTTGAAGATCTAAAGAAAACTTAAAATAAACTTTAGAACATCTTATGGCATCAAGAAAATTACTTTTTGACAGTTTAAAAAAATTGTGACGTTGCAATGACGTCACTGAAAGTCACACGAAAAATTAAAATAAATTAATTTATCAATGGATCATTTGCTTTATGAAATAACGTAAAATGAATCTCTGAATATATATATATATATATATATATATATGAAATAAAAAATATAAAAAAAGATTTTCTTCTTTAATGTCTGAAACGATATGAAATAAAACCTCGAAACATTAAAGAGTACTTCTCCACAAGTGTTTTAGGACTTGCTGATGAAGATTTAAAATGATGAAAAAAATCTTTTCAATAATCAGATTTATTTCTGGAGATATGAATTTTGTAGAATCATCTTAATCTAATCTTTTTCAAGGTTTTCTGACGCCTTACATTTGCTAAATCAACAATTGCTAAATTGTATAAAAGAGCTTATTAATCTAGAAGAAATTTTCATTGATAAGCGTAATTTACTTGATGTGTCGGGATTTTTAAAAAAATCTTATAAGACAGAAAATGCTAAATGATCAAAATTGATTTTAACATATTAAGTAGTAAAAATACATCGTATACATCTGTTTCAAAATCGTGAATAGAAATTCAAGGCATTTAAGCTTATAAAATTATAGGTATAGGGATTATATAAAAAAAATAAAGTATTTTCTGAATTTAATTATCATAGTACTTTTCATAGTTCGCAGCATTTTTTTTAGTTAACAAACATAAACATGTTTAGGAATTTCTTCTAATACTTTAAAATTAATAACATATTCAAAATGATAAATTTAAAGATGAATATATTAATACATGCACGTAATTCTAATTAGGTTCTAAAATATATGCGATTCTTTAAAATGAAAATTATTTTTTTTCAAGTTTGATGTAAAATGGGGCCCTACTGTTCTTAATATCCACATAGCATGCACAGTCACAATGACGTCACTGTGAGTCCCGTACGTCACGTCACATCTGTGACCAAAATGCCACCACTTTGTAACGTCACACTGTGACCAAAATGTGAACGTCTTGAAGATCTAAATAAAACTTAAAATAAACTTTAGAACATCTTATAGCATCAAGAAAATTACTTTTTGACAGTTTAAAAAATTTGTGACGTTGCAATGACGTCACTGAAAGTCACATAAGTCACGTCACACCTATGACCAAAAAAGTGTTGGTATTTTGGTCATAGGTGTGACTTCACGGTGTGATCGGAGAGTGAATTTGGAAAAAAAGTTATAAAATATAGAATCGAATTATGTCATGTACCTAAATCATTAATAAAAAAAGTTTCACACACTATTAAAATAAATTGAGTATTTCCAAAATAAAATAATAAATAAATATCTGTCTACATATATGAGGCAGATAAATTTTTTACAATTTACATTACTATTTTCAAGAAATTTAACAAAATATACTATATAATACACAGGTAAAAATCCTCAAACAGAAATTTAGGAACGTATGAAAGTAATTCAGAAATAGATCTCCCATTCTAATAAAATTTAGAGGTTTGTTAGCATTTTAAATACAAACATTTAAATTTTTTTTCTGCTACCGCATGGAACTCATTTGCTAATTTTGTAATACTAAAAATATTTCTTTAAAAATATCCAATCTTTAATTATTTTGAGGGGCCACTCAACCCAATCATCAGCTTTCTGGTCAAAAAATGAGGGCACCATTTTGGCGAGATCGATACCAACACGGTCAGTTCGGAGTGACCGTCCAACGCATTCGGGATTTTCCTTGTCCGGTATAATTAAGGTGGTTCTCAACTGTCCTGATCAACAACGCGAAACTTTCTGACATAATTTCTGACTCCTTTTTAAACGCAAAGGCATAAAAGGGGCAGGACTGACTATGGAAGCAAATTGGAATCGAAATGAGTTTTCCATTTTTTATATATAAATTACTTACCAAGTTATAAGCAATTCGTGTCATGCGACGACCAGTTTTTCTCCTTTCTTTCACTGTCCCGTCGGGTATTCGTTTCAAAACGCCGACTTTGACATTCTTATCTAAAAGATGTTCTGCTTTTACCAAAAAATGGAAAACGTCTTTCAATTGCCTAGTTTCTGAATGAAAACATCTGCCAATTTCATGCGTTTCCGAACAAAAAAGAATTGAAAATAGGTCATAAAGTATATGCCATAAAGTATATGACATTCCTATAGCAATTTATCTAAAACTGGTCAGTGCGTAATAAGATATCCCCTCTATTAAATATATTGTTTTTTCAATAGAGTGTAAAAAATGAAAAATTTATATTTAGGAAATTTGATTGTAGAATTTATATTTATATCGGAATTACTTTATAAAGCCTACTAAATCAATTTTTATTTAAAATTTATGTTTACTTTGGACGTCCAAAGCGAATGCAATTGATTAAAAATATATAAAAATATAAATTTTCACAGCTTATTTCTAAGAATACAAAACTCTCTCATATAAAATAGAATGTTATAGCATCATTGGAAGTTAATTTATCAGCCATATAAATTATAAAGCATTTGAAATGTCCTTATTTAAATTATTTTCTTTCTATTCTTCTTCTGGAAACACCTTCTCTAGATGTTACTTTCTAGTTAAACAATACTGCGCAGATTATGCGCATATTGAAAGCGGACGATTTTTGTCATTCCAAATTCAGATTAGAGGGTGTTGCGGTCTTTTTAAGTTTATGGATTTATTTTGTGTAAGTAAATTAACGTTTTAAAGTAAACCATCCATTTTAAACTCTCCCTGTGTCTAGCTGGGTGCGTTCATAAGGTCTGTGTTGTATTTGATATCTCAGATCTATGAACACACCTCTCCTGGAACACTTTGAAAATTAAAGTAGTGGATTTTACAATCTATTTTTCAATGAAAGGGAAGCAGACATGGACCATTAAATGTTACCCCTAGAAATAGTAGCTTTACCTGTAGATCAGCAGGTAACTTTTAATGTATTCGCAGTTTTGTTATGTTTAGTAATAGTACATTTAATAGTGCATTATTTAAAAGTTAAGATTTTTAAATCTTCTTTAAAATAGGTCACTTGTATTAAGTTTTGTCTTTAATGTTTCAAATCGTTTTAAATAGAAAGTTTGGAAAAAAACTTAAAACATTTACTAACAATATGTATTCTAAATGTAAAATGTTAATTATATTGAGGAATTTATTTATATTTTGCGTTTCGTAGTTGAATTTTCATGGTTATCATTATAATTAAACACATTTTAATTTTTAAAACTATTAATATTTGATTTACAATTTGAAAATTTCGTTGCTAGTGGAGGTTTCGAGAAATACTTTTCTGGTACATTTGAAATAAATGTGACAATTTAACGCATTAAAAATTTATTTGTCAAGATATGTCAATATTAGGTGCATAAAAATAATGAATATTGATGAAAGAATAAAATAAGTATTCAATTAAGGCAATTTTTCCAGTTGTGTTATCGAATTTTTTTACAGTAAAAATTTATATTCAAGTTCGGCAATTAGTATTCTATCAAAAACTATAAATGAAATAATTTTTAAAGAAAAAATATATGATTGTTATTTTATTTATTTATTTATTTATTTATTTTTTGAGATTATGATCTTAAGTTTTATATTTCATTTGCTTCGAAAAATGTTTTGTTTTACTGCTTGACACAATGTTTAATATTTAATAATGTCGCACAATAGGTAGATCTATTATTTAAATGGATTCCTAATATATTTATTCACAATGCTTATTTTAAAATTTATACTTATATTTTCATTAAAGTTGTTCTCAAATCCAAAATAACTAATTTCTGACATATTTCTGAATTCATTTTTATTCGGAAACACATGAAATTGGCACGTGTTCTTATTCAGAATATATGTAATAGAATGTCGTTTTCCATTTTTTGGTAACGGCAGAAGATGTTTTAGAAAACACTATCAAAGTCGGTGTTTTGAACCGAATTTCCGACGCGGCAAGTGCCAAGCGTTTAAAAATATGTTCGTAAATGTGTCAGAAAGTTTCGTGATATTCAGCGAGGGGAAATATGGTTTCACGTACACGTAGTGTACAAGTTTCAAGACTTCATTACTTAACAGCAAAATAGCATAGTTTCAATTATTTTCAATATTTTTGGTGGTTGCATAAAACAAATGGAAGTAGAAAATAATTTAAAAAGTTGTTATTTGCACAATAGAATTTCATAATATTGAAATATTTACTTTTATTATAATTTTTAATGGATTCATCTACCAATTTTATATTAGTATGCGTTTTTTACATTTATAATTCTCTTGCTTAACGCTACATTAGAAGGTTTCCCAATCAGATGCAAAGTTTTAATTTGAATAAGAGTTGCATCAATAAAAATTATTGCCGTTCCGACAGAAGTCTTATCCGGATTTGGTAAAATCTTGTTATCCGAATCTATGCGAAATTCAAATCTGTATTTGACAGTAGTAGCAAATTCACCCCCGTAGTGTGGAATTCTAGTAAAAAAAAAAAAAAAAAAAAACTCCGAATAAAGTCCCGCATCGGGTAGAATAATTGGATTTTGCACCATCCGATATTACCGCAGTTTGGGTAGGGTCAGATTCGCGATAATTGTTTTTGTTGTTGTTGGGGTTTAGGTCAAGTTGACTGTATGTTTTTCGGAATGAGATTTTTTTTCTTGCAGCTTGGGTTCGGGTTAACCGAATTTTTCAAAAGAAAGACTAAAATAATTTTTCAGATAAAAAACTTTATTTTAATATGAATGAATTATTATAAATGGCCATTTTTCTATATAAGCGATGAAATAGATATAAAAAACCTGATTATAGACTACTTTTCTATATATATATTAAATTACTGATATATTTTCTTTGATTTCGTGTTTCGGGTACAGATGAGTGGCGTTTTGAAATTTGTCGATTTGTCATAAGTTTTGGTCGGTTTATACTCCAACGGAAATCCGGAATCGAGAAGTTCACTGACGTTCAGCCTTAAGAGTTAAATTTACAGAAACTATTTGATATATTAATTGCAGTAATTAGCAATATAAAAATTATATAAACAAAATTACCGGTTGAATGTCCTAAATTCCTATATAAAATGATTTCGATATAAAACTATGGAACTGACGTTTGAGACCACTGATTTGCGGATTTACTAGCTTCACTGATATTATAAATGTTATTACTACTTATAGGATTTTGTATATGCAGTTACTTTGTCAGAAATGAAAAGTCAAACACTGAAGACAGAAATTAATAATGCTCGACAAAAATTTCAAAACTACAGAAAACTGTTATTAAAATGATATATAAAATAAGTTATGAAGAAAATATCTAAAATCATATGCATAATTTAAATATAATTTGCATGAAATAAATACAAATAAAAAAAATACAATATATTAAAAAATAGAGATTTTCATCTGAAATAAAATATGGGACTTCCTTGACAGATAGTGCCAGGTATGCCCAAATCTGACCTATTTGAAACAAAACACAACCTAAAGTGAACGGTCAAAAAAAATCTGCCAACCTGACACAAACCTTACCCTAATAAAAAGAACTGCAGACAATTCAATTAGCGGATCCGTGTACAGCCAATCCTAATCCACATAGAAACAAAAGACAACCTGAACTAGACGTACACAAAAATCTGTAATTCGTAGCAGAAACTGACTCGTTGCAAATCACGGCTTGAGTTAGGTATGACGAGTACCAATAACCAATCCCCGAGTACTAAATAATAGCTCGAACATCTCTTAAAAAAAGAGAATCAATCAATCCAACTTGAAAGAAAATAAACTCCAGCGAATTCAATCCACGGTTTGAGTTGGGTTGATGCACGAAGAGTAGCAAAATACTCTAAGAATCCGATCCAGAGTAAAATAAATACAGTGAACACAACTAACTGATTGTGTCGGGTTTGAATAAATTCAAATCATCCAGAACAGGGCAGGACCCAAATGGCCTCACAAAATTGTCACTGTCGTCACAGATTCGGGAAAAAAATAATAGCAAAATCGTCACAAACGACACACTTTTAATAAATTGGTCACAGGGTGACTTCACAACATCGTCACTGGGGTCACATCTTCGTCACAAAGTTTATGACAAAATCCTCACAAATCACACACTCTTCACAAAATTGTCACATTGTGACTTCACAATATTGTCACTGCCGTCACAGATTCATCACAATGTTAAGGTCAAAATCGTGACAAATGACAGCTATTTCACAAATTCTCATAATGTTAATGGCAAAATTGTCACAAATGGCACACTCTTCACAAATTTGTCACACCGTGACTTCTCAAAGTGGTCACATTGTTTCGTCACAAAAGAGCTCTAAAACGGCCATAACGATTTCTTATTCAGGTCACTGTGACTTCACATCGACGTCACATGATGTCACATTGACAGTCACAAAGTCACAGAGTGTCCTCACAGTGACGTCACCATGCCTTACTGGTAAAGTTCCCAATAGTAATAATTTTGCATACTTTTACCGATACCACATGTGTACGATTAGCTTTTACTTCACTGTTAAAAATTTGCAGCAAACTGTCCAGTCATTTGACCGTTTTTATAGAAAATGGTTATATAACCGTCATTTAACTACATTCTGGCCATATTATTGTCCACTTTATGGTGAAAATAGAGTTAAATGACGGTTATGTAACCGTTTTTTATAAAAACGGTCAAATGATTGGACAGTTTGCTGCAAATTTTTAACAGTGTTTGTAAACTGTTACATTTTGATTTCAGGGGACTCGGTGTACTTCATTTGGGATAAAATGACGAAAATAAATGTTTTTCGTATTTTTAATTAAAACGTAATTAGTCATCCCTAGCATATTCTGGTACAATTACGTAAAGAACCTATAATTATTTTCATATATTTTTCAATGCACTGGATATTTTTTAACGTTTCTTATTGTGTATTTTATGAAATTAAAGATTGGATTTGCATTAATATAAAAAGTTCATTTAAAAAAAATAAAACTTTTAAGTGAAATAATATTTTTTGTTTAATCTTTACACGTGTCTTAATATTAGGGTTCCTTACTTAAGAAGTAAAAACAGAACCATTATAAGATTATTCCTGTGTCTGTTTGTCCGTCTATCAGTTCCTTTTTTCTCGTAAACTATGGGACGAAAAATGTTCAAACTTGGGAAAGTTATTAAGCCTTTTTATCCATATATTTTCAGATTATTAGACATTCACAAGTATGTTTAGGGGCGTATTAAGTTACTTGGAAAAGAAAATTTCTTTTTGCATATCGTGTGCGGTATCGTGTGAAATATCTCGTAATACCGAACTTAAAAATATATTTGTTTTAATTTACATTTACATTTTCAGAGATATCGTCGAAAATGCATTGCAAAATTATGCCCCCCCCCCTTCTATTTCTAATCTACTGAAGCTAAAATATGAATAAATTGGGGATAGTAGGAATTTATTTAAACCTTGCAAGAAAACTATAGCGATTTTACTCGGTTTTATAGTTTTTGAAAAAAACGCATTTTTCCGTTACACACACACACTTTTTTAGCGGTCAGCGGGGATGTTGATAGGCGCTAGCGGTATAGATCGGGGCAGAATCATCCAAGGATTAATGATTTTCGAAAACAGTTGTCGGTAATTAGCTGAGATATTAATTAAGTTACTTGAAAAAAATATATATATCGTGTAGGATATCGTTTGAAAGGTCTCGTAACATCGAATTCAAAAATATATTTGTTTTAATTTTAGGTGTTATATTTTCAGAGATATTTGAAAGTACATTAGAAAAATATGCCCACCCCCTCCTATTTCGGAGTCTACTGAAGCTAAAATTATAAAAAATTAGGTTAAATTCTTATTAATTAATAAATAGTAATTAATATATTTAATGTACTTTGAGCGCGAGTTATACTCGCACTTGAACGATTTTTTTATTTTATTTTCTATTCAACTAATTAACTGTTTGTAAATCTGGAGTTTGGGGTTATAAAGGGTTATAAATTTTGCAATCAGAAATGTTTCGTCATATTATATTTATTTTTCGTCATATACCATTTACTATGTCAGAAAGTTAATACAAAATACTCAATATAATAAAATAATAGTTCGAAGGATACCGAGTCCTCTTAAGGCTGTTCATTTTTAACATTTTACAACATAATTTAAAAGTATTTATCAATTCGGTTTGTCTGTCTGTCTGTCCGTTAATCCGTGCACCAACTCTCGTAAATATACTCATATTGTCAAGAAATTTATAGACATTATTGAATTTTGCTATAGAATGTTCAGTATTGAAAATGAAATGTGTAGCATTATTACTTCATTTACAGGGATACACAAAAGAATTCCATTCCATTATGATGTATGGGAAAAAATCGTATTGAGAATGTTATGATACTTGAAACTTAATAATATTTCAAATGAATACTAAGGTGCAATACAACTTAGATTATGAAATGCGTACGATTTATCGTTCAAGTACACAAGAATTCGATAAAATGATTGACTAGGATCAGTCATTGTCTCTTTCCGTTGTGATATGCATTTTGGATTGTTTAAATTGTTGTTTACAAATTCTATAAATTACGTACAGGGCTACACAAAAGATTTCGAATATGGGCAGCAATTGCTGAAAATGGATTTTTACTGAGTTAGTGTATTTTTTAATTGCTTATTTAGCTTATATAAAAATTTTTTTTTAATAATGTTCTGTTATTGTTGGAAAGTGTTTCATAGTCTATGCTGGATGCAGGATTTTGCGTTCTTGTTAATTTAAATTTCAAAATAATTATCACAAAGCTCTGTTTTCAGTATATGACTATTACATATATTTGAAGGTATCTTCTTCTGTTCTTTCTTTGCCTTAGTATTGATTTTTGAAAGAAACCAACCTACAAAGAATAATTTTTATTCTGTAAACTGTAGTCTCCGAAATATGCATGAGTTTTGTATGAACAACATGAATTGTGAAACGCCCTTCTGCAACATTACACTAGAAAGAAAGAGTAAATTTACACGAAAAAGTATAGTGTAGGTTTAGAAACATAAAGTCCTTTGTTCGAAAGTAAACCTTTGATCCAACAACTTTATCTGGAACGTTAGTATCTAATAAAAAGCTGAAAAAAGCTTTTTGTGTACACGTATCTCTTCCTACATCTTTCTTTGATAGAAAAGTGCAAACAAGGTATATGTATTGTATTACTGCCGAGTAAAATGGAGGAAAAATTGTAAATATAAAGATGAATTAAAAAGATGTATACATTATAGAAACTTGTTTTAAAAGTAAACATAATGTACAACCTGAAACCATTCTAAATATTTCCTTTAATTAAACATAAATAATTAATTAAAAAATATTAATAAAGATATCTACCTTAACATTTCTTAAAATATTATAACTATGGAAATACATAAAAGAGGTATAGTTGTCGAAATAAATATTCTTTTCATTGAAATCTAGATGTTGTTTAAAATAGCAAAGTTTAGAAGTTTGTTTGAAACGCTGGAAGAATTTGGGAAAAGTAATCTTTTAATGCCGAGGAATCCGCTTTTTAACGACAATAAAGGGAGGCTGAAAATTGCTCGTTTTGCGAGTATTTCGTTTTAACATAATATTTACAATAGTTTTAATATTACAAAAAATATTTTGTTTGTTTACAGTGCGTATGCGAAATGTTTAGAATAATAAAAAGCAGCAAGGTATGGAAATTAAACTCTATATAATTTTCATATTGATATTTAAAACTTTAATTAGATTTCTTGAATTATATTTTCAGTTATATTATTTAATACTAATTACATAATTTTATCGTAACTACTGAATGCATGGTCAGATTCTTGTTAACAAAAAAGTTCCACATTTTTTACCGTACGAATCAGCAGTTTATGCACATCAAAATCGCTAGAGATTATTTAAGCAACTTTAAAATGTGCCCGTCTTTATTTTTTGAAAACTGAATTGCGATAAAATCTAAACCTCATTAGTAATAGTAAAGTAGACACCTGATGATATTTTATTATTGTAATTCCTTATGTGACACTTTCAATGAAAGGTTTGATATGATTGTTGAAGTATTTCTTTATGTAAAGTACGGGATACTCATAAGTAAAGTTTCACTTTGAAATCTTTATCAAATGCAAACTACTGCAACGAAAGTTTCCAGACTTGGAAATGGCGTAGCATCTCCTTAAAGGAACCTTGTGTAATTAAACATTATACAATAGACTAACCAACCAAGCAAACTTGGAATTATTATAAAAGACATCATGGTATCTATATGAGGAAAAAAAATCAAAATAAAGTTCAAAAAGTCCCAACAAAGGGAAAATTGAGGTTTACTCCTCATAGAGACATAATAACACATTTTCCATAGATAACAGTCATTACAGTACATATTCAGTGCACTCTCAACTTTTTCTTTCAGCCAGGTTAAAGCGCAATATCACACTTTCTACAGTAATTTGAAGCATATCAGCCATAATGTTAAGAATATATCGGACAGGATCTTTCAACAGTGACAAACTTGTATAACTGCCTGGATAAACAGTGTTTTCAGATAACCCCAAAGCAAATAAAGCAAATAGTCACATGGGTGAGTCACATTGAGTCCCCTCTCTGGAAGTGACTTTTGGAAATTATTATTATTATTATTATTTTGCTGTCTATAAAATCCTATGATCTCTTTTGTAATATTTCCAAGTTAAGTAGGCTCTAAGAGTATAGGAAAAATGTTATTATTCCAATCAATAATCTTCGGAGATTTCTTTAACATATGCAATAGAAATATATCATGAAGATAATTGTTTTGAAAAGGTTTTCGAGTTCGGTGTCTAGTAATTGTCCTTCCATTAAGTGTTTCAAAGGGGAAAATGTACAGACGATCAGAATTACATTTTCCATTGTAATAGCATTCAACATTTTTTGTTAACCTTTTGGTTGTATTATTTATACCAATTAATTTTAATTCGAAAGATGCATCCATATTTTTTTCTAATTTTGCTCTTTTAATGTACCTAAATAAAAGAATTCATTTAGTTTTAAATTCATTTGTTTGTAAATCCTAGTGGCAGTCACTTATTTAAACATAATTACTTTGCACCTGAAATTGTTAAGAAGTTAACCATTCGTTGAGAGGCACTGATATTTATTAGCAGTGTACATAGAAACTAAGAATTAATTTTATCCTGGAAATACAGATTTCACTGTTGAGAAGAAAAAGTAAAAATAACATATTCTACTCGTCCAACTCCCAAAAATAATACATTGGTATCCAAAATTAAATGCATATAATCAGAAATAACGATGTACTGTAATTTACATATTATAAAATTAATATTTGAAAACAATATGTATTGTAACCTAAAAATATTTTCGCAGACATCATTTTCTAAAAGCTTGAAATATATAAATTGGAAATTTCAGCATATTCGGCCAAGTAGACTTGAGTTACGCTTACAACGCTTTGTTTTGCAACTATTAACAATAAATTTAACATTAGTAGTTCAGAATTTTTCATCTGCATATTTCGTAAACTGCTTCTCCGAATAACTTCTAATTTGATATCTATCCCATGGTAAAATTTACCAAAACATTTAAATATGATGCCAAAAGTAGGTATTCGTATTCAAATTTACAAAGTTTGTTACAATTTCAATCTACAGACTACCCGCTAAGATTATTTTTAAACATAAATTGAAGAAGACGTAACTTTCAATCAACTGTCAATATTTGTAATGCTCGTTAACAACAAGCAATGAGTGATTAGCAAGAGATACTGAGATGAAATCGTAGTTTTATGTAGCTTCATTTTAGCAAGAGCATTGTTGACCATATTAGTAAACCCGGGAGCGCACGCCCCGGCGCAGTGTACGACTTACACAAGTTGCGTACGGTTTTTATCTTCTATAGAATACTTCCAAATGATTTTCGTCACTCTGTTTAACCTCTTCACTTCGTAGGTCCACATATGTGGATCTCCATTCTTTCCCGATTTATTAATAAAACTTGAACATATATTTGCAATATATATCTCAAAGTGATATACTTCGATGTGTAAGATTCGAAATAATGCAAATAGATTAAAACTCTTGCTCTGAAGTGAAATTGGAGAAGAAATAATCCAGTAATAATCAATAATATTACATTAATACTCAGTAGCGAAGAAGTTAATCACAGACAATTGTTACAAATCTTGAGATAAAATAACTCAAAGATTACTGTTCATAAAATAGCGGTGACAAATGTAAAAACCTTACGTATGTCATAACCTGCGCGTCTACTATAGGGTTAAAGGACTCAGCTTCATGTTATGCTTGGTCCGCAGCCAACGAAAGAGGCACGAAGCGATATTTTCACTACTTTTGTCTGCCATGCGATGCAGATAGACTGGTGACCAATTTTCAAGCTGTCATATGATAAAGGTCGGCTACAAAGAAGCAGAGTTTCGCGGCCTGCCTATTTCCTTGTCTGCGTTCTTGGATCAATCATTGCGGAACATGCAAAATGTCATCAGATTTCTCACAATAAAATCCTTTTAAAAATATGAAAATCACCTGACTTCATTTTTTATACGAGGGTAATCCAGTAAGTAAGTTACGTTTCCATTTTTTGCCCCGGAAGTGCTGTGTTCGTGATTCCACACATGCGCTTCCACTGTGCTGACTCATTGTCAAACAATTGAATCTATTTGTAGATCGCTGAATAATGCGTAATCTGCATATTGAGATTTAAAACGTTTTAAAAACTTTAACATCCCGCCGTATGCGAGTTACGGTCTATCATCCGCTTGCTGTATGCTAGGAACACTAAACCAATTGAAATTCACAGACTCATTTGTGAAGTTTACGCGATGGCAAGGTGTTGGGTGTGAAGTTTCAATGAAGAAAGTGAAAACTTTCACGATGAAGGACGAAGTGGGTGGCCGTCTCTGATTTATGACGATTTGCTCGAAGACGTTTAATAGAAGATAAAGGTGCAAGCAGTGCTGGCAAAAAATTCACGGTAAACGACGAAGTTGGTATCGTAGGCGGCATCTTTTTATTACGAGGGTATACAAACGCTCGTGCCCGGCTATGATAAATGCTTCAACAATGGTGGAAACTATGTTGGAAAAAATAGAAGAATTGTACTTCAATACGCAAAATCAGTGTTTACTAATAATCGATTCCTTTTTTTTACCAGAACTTACTTTCTGAATTGCCCTCTTACACTGATTTCTCATAAGATCTCCTTCACAATGTGCACTATATACGGATGTCTCCGATGTCTTTTAAAGGTATACCTTCAATTGCAAAAACCTTTCAAATGTTGTTCTCTTTCGTATTAAAATTCATTTATCTCGATAAAATTAATTTGTATAGCAACTTAGTTAACATTTTTATACGGTATCTAGGTCCTATAAATTATATTTGTAAAAACATTATCCTTGCTTCAACAAGTGAGACAATATTAAAAAAATGCATGACTAAATTTTCCGAGATATAATATTTTGCATTTTACGAATTTTCAGCTTATTTCGGCACTAAAAATGGAAAGATGTGTTTTTAGTGGGGAAGAACGCTGAAAGTTCATAAAATTCAACGTGTCATAATTCAGCAAGTTTTCTCGTAAAGTATGAGATTTTATTTTGTTTTACGGTTTAGAGCATGGAGTATAAATTTTTATATACCTTATAGCACCCAGAAACCGTAAAAAAATTAAATTTTGTAGATTTTGCAAAAATAACCATTTTTAATTAAACTTCTTTTAATATAATACAGGGCTCTCACAGGTCCGTTTCCTTTAATAGAAGTATTTCTCTTGAAATTTTTTCGTGCTATGTTTTTACAACATTGGCAACAATTACGTTCTGGGTAAGTGTCTGCTAAATTTGTAAGACAAATCTAAAAAGAAGATTTTTCTTAGAAAATAGTGGTAATAAAAAAAACGTTCGAGTAGGAATATGTTTAATTATGTTGGAATGGCAACATTCTAAACCTTTTTGTAAATAGAAGTATACCTTAAAAGTTAATGGTTTTGTAATTAGCTATTGGTCTGTAATATGAAGTGACACCTAGTATTTTAAGAACTAAATTAATATTTAACAAGAAATAAAAATGTTGCATCAGTCATAGATTATGAAACACTTTTCAGTGCTAATAGAACATTATTATTATTTTTTTCATAAATAAAATCGATCATAGTCCTTACTGTAACAGAATCATTTTATGCCTCTCTGAAAATTAACGGTAACTGCTACGCACTCCTTATTCTACAGAAAATATGTTGTAGTGAACCTCAGTAATCCTTTTTTATTTTATCATGTTTGAAGTATCATAACATCATTAAAATGCATCGCAAACAATTTTTCACTATAGATGGTATGGTAGTGGAAATCTTTTGTGCGTCCCTGTAAACAAACTATCAATGCTACTTATTCTATACTCATGAGAAATGATATTTCCGCCCACTTCAATGATGCATATCAATTTCATCTTTTACGAAATATTGTAACATCATTAAAATGCATCGGAAACTATTTTTCTCCATAAACCACAATGTAACAAAATTACTTTGCGTACGCCTGTAAATGAGCTATAAAAGAGAAATGCTGTATGTTGAAAACCGAACATTTGATTCCAACTAATATCAATCCCTGTAAAAAAAATAAAAAATAATAAAAAAAATAAGTACTACACACTTTATTTTCAATACCGAACATGCTATAGTAAACTTCAATAACATATATCAATTTCATGACAGTCCGAGTATATTGACGATAGTTAGAGCACGGACAGACAGACAAACTAAATTCATAAACACGTTTCAACTATGCTGTAAAGTGTTACGAACTATGTTGAATGTTTTAAAAAATTCAAGAATCCAAAATTAATATATCTGGAAATTCTTTGTGTTTAATTGTGTACATGTACATTTCTAACCCTCTTTATGCTTTAAAATCATACATCTCATCCGCTTAAAAATGTATTTATAGGAAAACAGCATGGAAAAGTCTGTCAAACACAAATACATTCTCTGGTTACATGAAAAATAGTAAGATTATATGAGATAAAATTTTCTCGGGCATTGTCAAAATAGAAGGTTAGGAAGCTAAATGAAATTATGAAATATTTAATCCAACATTGCAGGAGTTTTTTCTTTTGGAAGTATTTTTTATACTTCTATTTGGGGTTAGATACCACAAATTTTAAAGAGTAATTATTTTCCTTATTTGTCAGCAGACTTCTGTGTTTATATAAGGTAAACATTTTTATTTCAATATATTGATATCTTTGAACTGATTTATTTAATAAAAGTTAAATTTTAATTGATTCATATATGCAATACTGTGCAATACCGCCGCAGAATTTGCGGTTTGCATGATGGTCCTTACTACGTCCCTTATGCCGGAATCTAAAAATTGGAAGCAGACAAATTGAAAAGGTAAAATGAACAAATGAAACACCTCGAAATGCGGGAAGGATGGGGCTCGGGATTCTGAAGCCACAGAACGAAAATTGCGGCTTTGTGCTTAATGTCGCCATCATGATAATGCAGAGAATTGAACCAAATTTTTTGTATATATTTTTGACAATAGCCTGCAGGTCCCAGTTGAATTCGGAGATATTTCGCCTGTAGGGAGCGCTGTGATAGCCATTTAAAGATTTCAATTTCAAAAATATGTACACAAAATTTAGAAATCCTTAAAAAATTTTGCGTTAAATGTTCGGCCTTGATCCAAAGATTCCAGGACATTTTTTGTTTTGCCTCTATCTTAAAAAATGGCTGAGATATAGCAGTTTGAAATAATACGGTGACTGACATTTTGAAACAATACAGCAGGATTACTTCATAAATAGGTTTAATTTATGAGTTTCAGTGAACATGGTTTCGACAAATTTTCTTTCATTGTTGTAACCATCGTTTTAACACTTAGATGTTTAACACTATATATTTATATTCGCCAACGTCAAATTCTCGAACAGTTTTGGCGACAATTGACGATAAAAATACATTGTCATACAATGACGCCAACTTAGCTATGTCTGTCTAATTTGGCGATATTCTCATTCAAATTCAATATTGACGAGAACTGGGAATCACTCTTCTGTATCGTGTTTCGCGCAATTTAGCTTCGCGTATTTTCATTAGAATTAGCTAAAATCTCAAAACCAAGCAATAGGGCTTTTCCTATCGGTACAGGCCAGCAGGAAATTTCGTAGTTTAGTATAATACATCGGCTGCAGTATACTGTGCAATGCAGGATTAATAAAATTAAATACACACATACCTTTTCGAATTTTAGTAAACGCAATTTTTTTTTCTGTTTCTATTAAAAGTGAGCGACACATCTATTTTTAAAGAATAATATGGAGTGCGATTTAAAAATTATTAAATTAAATTAGGCAAATTTTATTAAATCTAATTTTAAGTAATCTTCACAGCTTTTTTCTGACATATATCTAAAAAACAAAAACAATTCTGTAACTTTTAACTGAATATTAGCTATACTAATTTCAAATCTTACAATAGTAATGAGTATAAATAAACTACCCAATATTTAAATAAGAATAAAATTAAAGAAATCTACAACTTTATTTTATTTTATAAATGACGTCCAAAAAAATTATAAACTATATTAGAACGAACACAATTTCGTTCATAAGTTTTATCCCAGAATGCATATTCGAATTTCAGTGTTTTTTAGATTTCGAGTTGAAACTTTTTATATGGTTATAGAGGAGCTTCAGAACCCACATCACGGAAAAAGAAAAGTTTTTGTTAAAAGCAAAACAACACCTTAAAATCTTTTCCGCAAAATGAACCCATTATGCCGTCCGTGACTAAATTCCAAGATAGACAAAATGACAAAGAAATAATGGAAGGGAAATCAAGGTAAAAGCAAGCCCTGTTCCTCTGGCTTTTATATGAATGTGTGGACGTTTGTAGTTTTTATTTGGGCAGAAAATTAAGAAATTTAAAGTTAAGAAATGGAATCTTAAACGAAAACACTGGAGCATGCCAAAATTATATACTTTTAATAAACATAAAAATATTTCAATGTACTAATAAAACAAAAACAAATCTTTAACATTGGACCCATGTGAGGATTTTCGCCCTGCAAACTAATCATTTTTAGCAATTTCTAATATTTTTAGGTTCAGATTTAGACTTCTAAAGAAAACTTAAATATACAAATATCTACAAACAAGTCAAGCCAGAGTATCGTCTCATTTATTCCACCAAAGTTAGAGTAAAAAAAAATTGTTCGAAGATAGAAAAATACACGCGTGAGAAAAAGATTAACAATCGTATTTTAACTGCATTAGAGCATGACGTCATTCGCTTCGGGAAACATGGGATAAAGAAAAATAAATTGTATACATTTAAAATACAATTTAATCTAATATAAGAAAGCATATCTTTTATGCTACACGTGAAATACCACTGTTTCGACCAATTTATGGTGTCATTTCTTCTAAACATTTCAATTTTAATTTTGCTTTTTAACCATAAATATAAAATAAACCCGCGCAGAGACATCATACTTTATCTTTTTTGTATTATTTATTGATTTTTTAACAATTGTTTAACATGATATAACGCGGTATTTTATTTTTGTGACAATATTTATTTCAGAGAAACCTTTCATTTTTATTTATGTAAACAATGCCAATTTAACTTTTAATTAACTGCAATTTCAATCAAAATACATTTTTTAACGAAATTTGAGTGTACTATGTCAAAAGCCGGTTCAAAAACCTTTCGAATGATACCTCATTCGCTGTTCGTAAATTCCTAGAAAAAGAGATGTTGAGAACAGAAATAATATATATGATATTTTTAAACTGCATACAGAAACAAGTATAGTTAACTAAAACGTTCCCAAAATGAAGAAAGAGGGAAAGAAAAACGCAGAAGTTTTTATCAATTAGTTTTTGACACTAATATTTTTGGAACAACGGGTTTGTAATGAATTTTATATTGAGCCAAAATTTGACTTTCTTTTTCGCTAAACAATTCTTACATAATCGAAAATATCTACCTGAAAAGAAAATTTGCTTTTTACACTTATATTGGTGGGATTCGACTGAAAACGATTTTTTCCTCAATTTTTAGCTTAGGACATCCATAATGTTCAAATTTCATATGCTATAACACGTGAGAACTCGCATTGTTGTAACGAAATATCGCTTGTTAACCATTCCACTCAGGGTCTTGTGCATAACTTACGTTTACACACACAAAGTTACATCATATACAAAACTTTCATTATTACTGGATCATTGAACTATATTTTAGGTTTCACACATCCTCTTGTCTATCCCCTCACTTCAAGATTTATTTTTGCCCTGGGGCTTTATAAATTATTTCACCGCTTATTTCTAATAGGAATATTATGTTTATTTAATGACATAAATTCTAAATAAGACAGAAATTACTATAAGAGAAAAGTTCCGCATAATTTAGGGGTTCCTAGATCAGTAAATGATGACTTTGCTTTTCGCTGAATAAACTGTGTATAGCATATTCGGTGCTAATTTGCTATTCTATTCTGAATATAAAAGTCATGTTTCGCTGAATGTTGATTACTGATTATTTCTAGTGTATCAACTGCAATTCAATTGTACCATACGTCTCAAATGCTGCAAATTTCCAAAGAAGCCAGCATGGACAATCTTGCGTACAAAACTTTATTAGGTTGATTGGTTTGTTGAGGACGCTACCGTCATATTTTGCACGCGAGGTATAAACAGACCGCAAGCTCCCTTTAAATTTGAATTTAACACACTACAAACATCCATTGCTGTTACGATTCAAACTCGGCACCTTTAGTCTAGCAGCCAGCGTATTAACCACTGAATAAGCAGATAGGCAAACTTTATTCAATAGGATTTATTAAATTGCGACTACTGGGGGTCAATTAACTGCTGGTGCATTGACCCTTCTACATCATAACGATATGAACCTTGACGTACTGCCGCTGCGAAGAGAACAAGATGGATTGATTGATTGGGTTTTATAGTAAACGTTCCTCACACGGACAAACAGCGCCAAACAAGGAATGATAAAATGACGTTAATATTTATTTTTCATTTTCGTTGGTGTACCAAGTTGTGCTTTGCCGTCCTGTATGTTTGGTCTTGTGTAGGACTGTTTTCGAGGAGTTGAGCAAAAGTCTGCTTAGCTATTATGGCTCACTCTACGTTTAAAGTGGTTCCAGACTCTCCTTTAGAACCACTATTTGTTAATGTTGAAATGCTGGAATAATGAGGAAAATGGCTTCCAGTCTATGAATGATAACCCTAATGTGATTCGGTCTTCGGTACCTGTGGATTCGCTTCTACAAATGGCGGTGGACAATAATGGTAGAGCGTTTAATATATTTTTAATAAGCACAGAGTCTAATGCGTTACCTCGAAGAAAGATAAAGTAGCTCATTTTCAGCCGATTCAGAATGTCCGGTTTACACGCTCAGGCTGTATTATAATCAGTACGTCGGATGTTATGTGCGCGATTGAAATATGTAAGATTGATACTTTTCTTGGACTAAAGGTAAAAACCAGAGTAATATGGGAAAATATTACGAATAAATTTTTACTGTTTAATGTTCCGGTGGCTATCCCGCTGGAGGAGGTGGGACAATATCTCTTAAGCAGCAATAACTTTCACATCTTAGAGTTACGACGGTTTTGAAAAAAGATAGCAGAAATGAGACCTATCCGGTCTTAATAACAATTTTGGGAACCTCCCTCCCATCGGAAGTTAAAATTTGGTTTTCCGTTCAGAAAATACAACAATTTGTTGACCGTCCTCGTCAGTGTTCGAAATGCTTCGAATTTAACCATGCTTCGCAAAGATGTAAATCTGAACAAATGTGTGTCACCTGTGGTACTGCTCATCCAGGAGCATGTGTTGAACCAGTAAAATGCAGAAACTGTGGAGAGAATCACAGGTCAGACTATAACCAATGCACAGCCCGTATCAAAGATGGTGAACTTTTAAGATTCAAATGCCGAAACTTCCTAACTTTCATTGAAGCCAGAAGACTGTTTCACCAAAAATCAGAACCTAAATCATATGCTAAGGCCGCCAGCTCTCAGAGAGCTGATGTGGAGGACATGGAGAAAATCTTGGAAAACCGCTTGAATGTCAAGTTAAAATTTATTATGGACCGCTCGGATGAACAATATGAGAAGACCCAGGCTCTTCTGTCTGGAATTCAGATAGCCATTGACAGTTTATGTAGTATCCTGACACATTGGTGTCATTGGTCAATCATATCCAACCCAGTGACCTTTTGCCTGATGTCTCAGATACAATCAACAAGGATAAAAATCATCGGGGAGATGACTCCCCTTTTCAGCCGAAGAAGATGCGCATGACTTACCCAACAGGTCCCAATGTAGCCACCACGAGTGTGGATATTACGAAAAGGAGTATTGAGAGTGATGATGGTGCCGTAGATGAAGATGATATGAGTGATGTTACGGATGATGGAGCATTAAAAAAACATGTTACTGGCTCTTAAATATTATCCACTGGAAAATAGAATACCATATCCAGGAAAAAATGCCCAGCTTCTTGTCTAGTAGTTGGAGCACTGGCTACGGGTTAAAAGGTTCCCCAAATCAGGCGTGAGTGTTTGTAGTTTGGGTCGAATTTCACTTTAAAACAGAGATCCAGGTCTGTTTAACACAACCAACCAAACCTACAAAAAATTGATATTGATTGTAATGCCAGATTCAGAAATATATTTTTAGATTTAAACGATAAATCGTGCGTGAGATAATAATTTAACAAGAACGAAAAATCATGCGTCAAGCATAGATTATGTAACACTTTCCAACGCTTCCAAAATAATTTTACAAATCCTACCGTTTAATAAGCTAAAAGATAACATCTAAGTAAACAATTTGGAAAACGCGTAACCTATTTAAAAACATAATTTCAGGAATTTCAAACATATACAATATTCGGAAAAATATCCGAATACTTTTATTCAGCCCTGTATAGGATCTATAGATTTGTATATATCCTACATAGGATGCTAAATTTTTGTTCAGTTAGGAAACACGTAGCACAGCTTAAAATTCTCCGTCTGGAGTTTCAGTCAATAAACGGAAATGTGTTCGCGAACTTTTGTGCTTCCATGTATAGGATCTACAGAATTTATACACACCACGTAATAGACAAAAAGCGAGTTAAAATTAAAATCGCGTTCAGTAACTTAAAACGCACTTCCAGGAGTTATTGTTAACAGACAGTAGAGAATTATTTTGTGTGTCCTGTAAATGAACGATGACTGCTATACACACACTATTCTGTAGTAAGCCTCTTGTCATGCACCTTAGTGATATATATAAATTTCAATGCGTTTAAAATAGTGAAACATTATTTAAATAAACCGCAGACGATTTTTCACCATAGACGTAATGTAACGGAATTCTTTTGACTGTCCCTGTAAAGTAACTATAAGTGCTATGCACACCCCAATCCATATTAAGCTTCTTCTAATGCACCTTCGTGATATATATAAATTTCAATGCGTTTAAAATAGTGAAACATTATTTAAATAAACCGCAAATGATTTTTACCCATAGACCGCAATATAACGGAATTATTTGAGTGTCCCTGTAAAAAATTATAAGTGCTGCACACTTCCGTTGAAATAGGGAACATGCTATAGATAACGACAATAATATATAAAAATTGCAGAGCAATCCGAGCATATTTACGGGAATTAGAGCACGGCCAGACGGCCAAACAAACCGAAGTCCTAAACACTTTTCAACTAGGTTGGAAAGTGTTAAAAAAATGGTCCCCAATTGAAATACAAATTAGTCAATATAAGTGTGTTGGATATGATGAAATGAAGAAATAACACAAAATGCGTTCAAAAGAAGAAGAAAACATGCAGGGAAATGGGTCAGAATTAAAACCATATTTGCAAAGTCAGAATATTTTCTTCTAAAACAGTCTAATATATTCATTTAAAAAACTACATTTGTGTTTATTTCAGACACTTAAAGGACCACTTTAAAATTTGGATTTTTGGGATTTAAATCATATTTTAATAGTTAGAAAACTATATCAAAAGTGAAAGAACATTTTGCAGCTAGAAACAAAATATCAATCACGTCACAGCGAATAAATAGTAACAAAAACTTGAATCGCATTTTTTTAGAAACGCATTTCCAAATTCGGTGGACACTCTAGCTCCGCCAATTTTCAAACAGTCAACTTGATCTTTAGAAAAAAAATTAATCTCATTTTCCTAGTACAATATGTAGGATTTTTTGGAAATATTGATTCTTCGGTTTCTTTATAACTTTAAATAGCGAAATTTTTGGTTGAAACTAACATTTTATTTGAATTTCATGTCTTATTGCTAAAAATCAATTTATTTTAAAACGGTGTACGAATTTCACTTGCTACTGGAGTAAAACTGATTTTTGTCCCATTGTTCTCTCCTAAGAGCACTTTTCCATTTTATCGAACACGACACTGATAAATCGTTCATGATTGTCGTTATCTGAAATCGATTGCTTGCAAAATGCATTTACATAAACTATGACGACAAAAATCGTTATTGAATCGTTAGTTGGAAACGCGCGTAGCGTAGATGAATGCACTTTGCTTGCTGACGGAAAACGACAATCATGTATGGTTTTTGGAAGCCATGTCTGTCAATTGAAAAGCGCTCCCAGTCTACGATGAGTTACCTTGATTACCCTCACATTTTAGGTAGCTTTAAATACAAAAAGTATAAAGCTACCTATTGCAGCCGTTCGGAGGAAAGCAATTCTGGAAAATTTTGATATATTTTCACCGATCATGACCCCCAGACCCCAAAATCACCCTCTGTTTAAATGTTGATTTATATATATACAGTGTGATTCATAAATATCGAAACAATAGGCTATCTCTTTAAATATTTCTCCTAGACACATACTTCCAATTGCAAAGTTTCATAAAAAAAGGTGCAAAATTTGATGAGATAAGTTGCAACTCCATGGGGGGGTCTATTTGAGAAAATACAAAAATAAAATTTTTATACGGCCCCCGTAGGATAAAATTTCCAATTAGGAAATTTTCCTTATCCATTCCTGAATTAAACAAAAAAAAAATCCATCTTGATATCTGCAAAACTCAGGGAGATATGTCCGTTTCAATAATTCGTGAGGTTTCAAGGGATCAGACACAAATTGAAATGCATGTAATTCAAGAAATAATGTTACTGTAAGGTGCCCGGGAAACATTTTATTTATTTATTTATAGAGTTAGAATTTTGAATTTATTGTGATGATTAGCCATATAATTTTTAAACAGAATCACATTATCATAAGACTTGTTACAAAAAAAAAAAAAACAGAGTAATTTAAAATTGTTACAACTCGAAATATTATTTGTCGAATTGAATTTTTTTCCTTTAATTAAACAGAAATATATAAGTTTTAATTTTCATTCAGCATTTTGAAAAATATTAATTAAAAAACACATTTAAAATAGCAATTTAAAAAAAAAGATGCAACTTATTTTAAACAAATCATATTTTCAAAAGTGAATATTTTTTTTTCAAATTTGCCGAATTAAAATTTAAGTAAAATATTTGTAAAAGATCTATTACAAGTTTGAACCATTTATAGAGGTTTATTGACTTATATAAATTTAAAGATGAGAAATGCTGAAAAAAACTTATGATGTCGAAAAATGCATTTAAAGTTTTAAGCAAAGATTGGGTCCTAATAGAACGTTTAAATGCTTTTTAAAAGCTTCCAGGTGAATAAGTAACTCCTTCCTGTAGCTTCAATTTCTGATTACGATAGTTTGGCTCTCGGGTACAGATATTAAATTTGTTTAACGCATATCCTAGTCTCTCATACAAATCTGGTATACAGCGAAATGTACAAAATTTAAGTTTATTACAGATATAAATTTATTTTATGCACTTTATGTTTCAGGTCGGGTTTATTGATATGATGCGAAAGAAAACCATTTTCATGGGCGTTGCACTTAATTTTATTTAGTTCATTACCTAGACAGGTGTCTGTGCATATTTTTGATTTCTGCACAAGCCGAAATTTGTACAAAATATTCCCATTTATCTTAAGATACAATTAAGATTATTTTAAAGAATACTACATACATATTTATAAGAAAATTTCACAGTATAATTTAGATTACTATGTTTTCGCATGACAAAAACATAGCTGACAAACCTCCCACTAATCCTCCGTAATATGTAGATTAATTTGAACCAGTTAACCCCTTTAAAACTAGAAATTGTTTAATGAATCTTTGACTTATTTAATTTAAATGTTTTAAGCCGAATCATTACTACATTTAATTGAATTTCTTAAAAGAGTTTCTGGTTCGAACGTATTGATCCTGGGTCAAATAAACACACTTATAACGGAAGATTAGTGAGAGCTTGGCATCTATTAATAAAATACGCAATAGCAACGTTAATGATTATTTATAACTATTAGACTGTTATATTCGGATAAAGATTTATTTAAAAAAACAATGTCGTTTGGAATAAATGAAAAATAGGTTTAAAAACATCATAACCTTTGAAACTATATAACAAAATAAAGATTTTTGAAAATATTTCTGTGTAATTTATAAAATATTATTTCCAATGATTCCGTTAACAGAAGTTTCATTATCGCTATTACTATTTTTATAAAACTTATTGCCTTCCCGACACGTCCTAAGAACAATAAAGACACTGGCCGGCACAGTCCGGCCAGCGGGCCGTGCCGATTACGACCCTGGAACCAATCTCGGCCTCATGCAGACCTCTAGCATACTTCTCAAGCAAGTTTAACGTAAAACTCTATACGCTAATATTTTATATTTAAAAGTTAAAGCATTGTCCTAGATCGACTTTTAATAATGTGTAAATGTATGGTCGATCCCTAACTTGCATTGCAAATGAACTGATATCGCGTCTCTCAGAGGTATGCTTAAGTGGTGTAAGTCACGAATTTTGGATTTTAATATCTCTGTGAATTTTGCAGATATAAAGATGGCATTTTTTTGTTTAATTCAGGACTGGATAGGGAATAAATTCCTAATTGGATTTTATCCTACGGGGGCCGTATAAAAATTTAATTTTTGTATTTTCTCAAATACACCCCCCATGGAGTTGCAAATGATCTCATCAAATTTTGCACCTTTTTTAATGAAAATTTGCAGTTGGAAGTATGGGCCTAGGAGCAATATTTAAGGAGATAACCTATTGTTTCGATATTTATGAATCACACTGTATATATATATATATATATATATATATATATATATATATATATATATATATATATATCTGATATACGTCATACAATAACACTTGTATTTATAAATCAATTTGGAAGAAATTAATTGTTTGCATTAAGCTCACCAATGTCTCGACCGAGTTCGTTGGCCATCTTGGTCCGCCATCTTGTTTCAAAATGGTGGCCACTAAAAGATTTAAAATTAAAATAAATATACAAAAAAGTTAAAAATTCAAATTTATTTTTTGATTAAGTGTTAGGCCTTGAAACACGGATTCCGGAGCATTTTTTGTTTTACCTCTATCTTAAAAAATGGCTGAGATAGAGCAGTTTGAAATTCTAGGGTGGTTGACATTTTGAAACAAGACAGAATATTACAAAAAACCAACGATTAATTTTTGAGTTTTAGTGAACGCGATTTCTCGCAAATTATTATATTCCATTGTTGTAATCATTTTCCCAATCATACGCATATATCCATATCCGTTAGCGTCAAATTCTCGCCAAACATGGCGAAATATTGCCAAATTTAATGGCCAAAATAAGTCTTTAAAAATGAAGTCAACTTGATTATAGCTCAATAATTTGGCGAATTTCTTATTCAAATTCAGTATTAACGAATCTTCTGTAACCAGTTTCTTTGCATTTTAGCTTGCTGTTTTCGAGTAACTTTAGCTAAAATTTTAAAACGAAGATATAGGAAAGCTACCTTTTCCTCCTGGTACAGGCAGGAATGACTTTTTTTCTTTCGAAGCGTTCCCGCCTATTAGCTGTCAGGTCGCCATTTCTTAATATATGTATAAAAAAGAATGCAACTTCCTAGTTTAGTATATGAATAATAATTTAGTCTAAATGGAATTTTATAAACTTTTCGCATTTTATTGAAACAAAATTTCCGAATAAGCCTTAAATTTCAGTGTGTCAATGTGGCCTAATCCCTTAAAAAATTGCCACAAAGAAAAGAGAATGAATCAGTATATACATTGCCAGTAAAAATGAATTGATAAATATGTTTTGTATAAAACAGATTTCTAGAAAATGTAAGTGTTAAATGAAGATAATAAGCAAATCATTTGGACTGAAAGAAAGTGGTTGCTTTTCTAAAGTTCAGCAATGAGGAGCAACTGAAATTTAAATACATATTTTATTGCTTAAAATTAAAACATGATTTATTTTTACACATCCAATGGGATAGTAGAAAAAACATTATGCAATTAATAACTATAAAATTAAAAATATCCTTACTGTCCGCTTCTTTATGTTTGCGGTTAAATATCCTCATTTAATTTTCCCAAATACTAGTTGCCACACAAATAAAAAAAAATGGCTTCCTCATAGTTGTGTACCATCTGAAGTGTCTCTCTTAAATATATTGTTTGTATCTAGAATAAATAGAAATACAGGGTGATTTTTTTTAAAGTTGTGAAAGTAAAACCCTATAACAAAAGAACCACGCATCCACATGACCTGAAATTTTACTAGTGTGCTCCCAAAGCAATGGGAATTTTTTTGATGTGGTTAAAAAAACTTAAAATGCCGCCAACAGATGGCGCTATATATGCAGCAAAGTCGGGAGACGAGCTTGTGCACGGCACGCATACAGTGGCGATAAAAGCGTGATGCACGTACACCTCGTGTTCATTATTCTACGGATATCCTCGCAATGACGGTGTCATTGACGGACCGTGCGTTGTTAGTGAAACTGTATTATCTATATTATAAAGGCCAAACGTGTCCGTGCGTAACGCATACGTCATTTTACGAATGGCAACAGCTGACGATGAAATTTCGGTTTTGTGATTTTTGCTACTGCAATTTTTTTAATTTCTAAACATAGCACATTTTAAATTTTTACACCGTTACAGAGGAAAAAAATTTACTTTCAAATGCAATTTGTTTGAAAACTATATGTTAATTGCCTGATATATTATGGCTTATAAAATAATTTTTAAGCATGAATTTTGAAACGCCCAATAAACAAATGGAAGAATGCTGCCATTGTAAATTTTTAAATAGTTACAGGTAGTAAAATTAATGAATTTTGAAATAAAAACGTCACAAGAATAGAGTGCCTTTATATGAGAGTAAGCGTTATATCGGATACAAAATTTGATTAGTTCAGACGATTTTGGAGAAAAGGAAGCTTTGTAATAATTTAAAAATTTAAAAGAAAATTATTTGTTTACACCATAAACAAACATCGGCTATTTTAACAGATAATTTAAACAGAAGATATTGTTTTAGATATTGCATTTTTATTAATAAAATGTAAAAAAAAATATTTCACAAATTTAATAAAAATGCATATAAAAAGTTAATATGAGCAGTAAGAAACAACGTTTTAGTTCATATTTCATCAGTATTACAAATAATGTTTACGGTCATTGCGAAGTTGGAAAAAACGAATATACATGAAATTCGTTAATATCGCGATCACTATATCGCATGCATAAGATGATGAATAATAAATTAACAAAGAAGCATCACTGGATGCAGCGAACTCCCTGTATTAATAATACCAAAAAAATCAAAAATAAACAAAACCCTTGAAATTCGTTAATGTCGCGAGCACTATATCGCATGTATGAACGCTTAGTACAAAAAAAAAAAAAAAAACTGGGTGGATACCGCATGTATGAGCGCTTCACGCACAAGAAAAACAAAGAAACCAGTACAAAAAATCACTAAATGCAGCAACTTTGACAAATAAAAATATGAAAAATCTATTATATTTAGGGAAAAAATGGTTTTCGCCTGCGTTCTGTAACCCGGGAAGCCCGGGTTCGATTCCCTAGTCAGAATAATGACAGCGCAGCAACTGCTCTTAGGAGATTTAGGACCCTTAAGAATTTAAGAAAAGGTCCAATGACGATAGAATATTTAAGGAAGATGGTTTTGAAATTTGAACAGACTGCTTCACTGAGCCTAAAACCCGGTAGAGGAAGGAAACCAGTTGATGTTAACCTACAGCGCCATCTGTCGGTGCTATTTTAAGTTTTTTTTCTAACTACGCCTAAAAAATTCCCATTGCTTTGGGAGCATACTGTTGAAATTTCAGTTCATTTGGATCAATGGTTCTTCTGTTATAGGGTTTTACTTTCACAACTTTAAAAAAAATCACCCTGTATAATAGATTCTATGCTGCAAATGCAAACACATAAATGGGAGAAATGTCATTGTTTTACGTTCAGTGTTCTATGTAACCTTCCTGGAGATTCTTTAAATTTTTAGTAAAATATCTTTGTATTTAAAATGATGGTTAAAACCAGAAATTGTGCGGTACTAGTGAAACAATATTGGTTTTTAGCCATTGTATTTCTTACACAGTCATTTTATATTCTGAAATATCTAATAGCAACAGGAGGAAATCCCATATGATCAAGGATAGGGGAGGGAGGGACTTTGTTAATCATCGGTTTGTTTTGACCATATTGCTGTTAGAGACTTTTGAAAAGAAAGGGGAGAACTTTTGAAAAGAAAGTTACCCAAATTATCATTCTTGCACAAGAGTTATCTTACACGATTACGATGAAACTTGCACAGTCAACCGCCAAGACCACGTTTGTTTCAAAGCTGTGAACGTACCCCCAAGCTATTTATTTTATGGTCAGCATGCTAAGCACTAGGCTGAGGCACAAGAATATGAGGTAAAATATTTTTAATACTAAATTACGCTTTCAAAACATTGTGCATTATATCTTCAGAACTGTTCGGATAATTCGCATTTCCTCCTCGGAAATTTTTAGTAGCAAATTGAGCCAACTCACAAATAGCGACCTTGATGAAAATAAATTGTGGCTACATATTACTTTCTAAAATCAAAGATTTGGACGTATTAAAAGTTCTGAAAATAATTTGAAGTCATTAAATAGCTTTACCTGGAATATTCTATATATTCGCTGGAGATTTTTGGTCTGGCTACCTTCCAGTTGCCCCTTTACGGCAATTATCTTCTCGAAATTTTTCGACGTGTCTTTATTGTCTACAAATTTAGAAGTTTCAGTGCCACAGATTTCCAGAAAATGTCACCATGAGTTTCATGAATTAATCTTTATAGCGCTTTGCCGTCGCAGTGCTCGTACTTAACCTTTTATAGTTATTCGGGCTGATAGTTTTTCACCACAGGTTAATTTTCTCACCATTTGCTTTCTGAAGGGTTAACGTGTCATATTGCTTCTTTTATGTACGTTTATGTATCCCAGCATTCTTACTCGTATTTCCATAACGCTGGGTATTGATATAGTGTACTTTTAATCCATTGTTAGTGCAATAAAAGCTTTCTTTTTTATCAGGTTTAAAGTAAATTATCATTTCTCCTTACAAAGTACAATGATTCATGCGCTGTACATGCTATTTGCATTACGTACTACCATTAGAGGAAAACTAAAAGAAAACTTTCTTCTGCTCTTGCACTGGTAAGACGCACTTTTGCGATTGATGAAGAAAGGTTAATTGATTCGAAACGTACTCCATTTGCTTTATTTTAATGTGTATTTAAAAGTGCCTTTCCTTAATATCACAAGACAAATATTCAGACATTCATATTTCGTTGATGTCCCCAAGATAGTTAGAAAAAAAGATCGCTTAAATTGAAAGTTTAAAATAGCTTTAACGTTAAACAGTTACTAAGACTGCATTAGTGTACCGACACCTAATATTATGCTGACCAGCTCAATGATTTCATTTTCTTATTTTAGGGGACATATGCAAAAACTTTTAAATACAGTAAGAAATATAGAACTTTGAAAAACCATTTTTTTAAGATTGTAAACTGAGTTTTAAGATATAGTAGTTATATATAGATTGTAAAATGCTATGAAATTTTATAACATTTTTAAAATTTTCGATTTATATCTGTTTTCAATATAAAAAAGAATCTCTTTAAAAATGCAAAAATCTTAAAAGTAAGAAATATATTATAACTATGTACCAATTCATTTCTTTTCCAATGTTAACCGAAAAATTCCATTTATGAATAGATTGAATTTTTAATAGAATATATAATAACATTCTAAATATAATATAATCAATGTTCAGACATAAAAATTTATTGAGAGCAATTTTATAATCGTTCTGCTCAGTATGTTTAAGTAGAAAAATATCACAAAAATCTCTAGAATAGGAAAAACTATAATTTTATCAGAATAGTTATTTACCACATGTTCAGTTAACTAAAAATATTTTCTGGAAATATTTTAATAGGAATGGAAAAATACCGGAGTAACTTTATGTTTACATTAAAAACGAGAAAAACCGCGCCTTGAGATTATATTACTAAAGCAAGTAGATGTGTGCATTTTTATTTCTCAAGCTCGTATATGTCACTACAGCAATAATTTAGTTCTACTATATCTGAACAAAATTTATAATAGTGTGAAAGTTTCTTTGACAGTTAAATATGATTGCGTTATTCGAAAGCTAGAAAAAATTTTCAGAAGTATTCACGAGATTTATAATAATGTCTCGAAGATAGATTTGGTTTGGAAGTAAGTTTCAGTAAGAAACATTAAAGTTGAATATTTTCTTCAAATTTATCTTTCGGACATTTTAACCTGATTCGATATGATTAAAGATAAACAAATTTTATCCAAATAAATTCTTTATCATTTTTGTTAAACTTGACAATTGCTAGAAAGCTTACTCATAAAAATAAGTGGATAATTAATATTATTTTCATGAATCAGGCACCTTTAAATCGAATAAAATACAGCATTTCTATTCACTCATACTAAGATTTAGTAAAATAGTAATATTTTAAACAAAACTGAATTAAAAAAAATTGTACTTGTACAACAATTATGGCATGAAAGCTCAGCTACCATCCTATAGGTTAAAATATATGCTTATGTTTAAACAAATTTTATTCAAAAGGGTTATAAATGCGCACGATTTTTCGAACATAACTAGCCATGTTAAAAGTTTTACCACAACAGCAATTTTTAAATAGAAATTTGTAAATAAGCGACTTGTTTATAATTCTTTCTCATAACAATTATCGACTGTTTGGTTTACATTTTCGTAACAAAAAATTTATAGTCAATAAAATATTAATAAAATACCAAATAAAATAAAACATTTGTGTTTCTAATTTTATAATAATTTTTAAGTAAATATCTATTGTTTAAGGACGTTTTATGGATACATTTTAGAATTTACGCTTTATGGAAGAAATAAAGTGTAATTGTTCATTATATATATATAATATAAATAGAAAAATATTTAAGAAAAAATTGCTCAAAATGTAAGCCTTTCCTTAAAATGAACTACTAATATCTTCAAAATATTATTTTTGGTATTATGCATTTAAAAACAAGAACAAAAAATCATGCGTTAAGCATAGATTATGAAACACATTCAGAATACTGTAACAAAATTTCCCATTTTACTAAGTAAATAATTTAGAAAACACATTTGAAAACCCAATTTGAACAATTATTATCAATAGTCAAATAAAATATCCTAATTCTTTTGTGCAGCCCTGTATATGAGGGGGTCGGAGCAAGAAAATGCCAAGCCACACTTTTAGTGAAATAAATCTGACACTGTAATCTGTTGCTTAATTTTTAAATGATAATATCCTCCATATTACTTTTTCTAATGTCACTAGGTGGCAGAATATGTCTCAGGTTTCATTTTTGCCCCAGATGTTTCTAGAACTTTTTTACCAGAAAGAAAGTGTACATCTTTAAAGTAATATCGTTAAAGTTATGCCATATTATTATTCAGAATATCTCAAATGTTACTAAGAAATTGGCAAAAAAAAACTTTATGTTATATACTTTATTTGAGTATTTGATCTAACTTTCAAATTTATATATCTCAGAAGTTCTAAAATGTGGCTTAGCAGTCTCTTACCCTGACCCTCTCATATGATCTAAAGATTTGTATGTATACTACACAGTATGCTAAAATTTACTTCACATACATAGCACAGTTGAAAATTCCCATGCAGCATTTTCCGTCTATAAAACTGAAATGTACATGAGATCTTTTGAGAAGCCTTGTACATGATCTATAGAATTTAAATGCACCAATTAAAAAGCAAAATATTAGTTACATTTAAAAATGCCTACCGCAAATGGAAACGAGCTACCAATAATTATTATTCATAGTCAGTACTGTAACCTCATTTTTTGAGTGTCCATGTAATACATTCTGTGCATACCATATTCTAAAATAAGCACTTTGTAGTGCACCCCAGTGATATGTACCAATTTCAATAAGTATAAAATAGTGAAGCATATCTAAAATACGCTGAAAATGATTTTTCACCATAAACCGTAATCTAACGGAGTTCTTTTGAGTGACCCTGTAAATGAACGATATATTCTATTCGCACCATATTCTGCAGTAAGTGCCTCATAGTGCACCTCAGTGATATGTATCAAATTGAATATGTTTAAAATAGTGTAACATTATTAAATTACACCTCAATCGATTTTTCCCAGTAGATCGTAATGTAACGGAATTCTTTTGGGTGTCCCTGTAAAAGAACCGCAAATGCTACACATTTCATTTTCATTACCAATCATGCCATAGTAAAACCCAATAACATATATTTATTTCACGGCAATCTTAGTTTATTTACGCGAGTTACAGCACAGACAGACCGCAGACGACCGACAAACAGAAAGACAGTCAAACCAAATTCATAAACACTTTTCAACTATGCTGAAAAGTGTTAAAAAGAGGCAATTTATATTTTAATATAACGTGGTTTTTTTTCGCGGTATCTATTACATAATAAATTGTTGAAAATTGTATTTTCTTTCGATAGTGGAGATAAAAAATTCTAAATCTTACGGATACACACACACACACACACACACACAAAATTCTATAACCAAAAATACATGTTGCTTTCCGAAAGGTCTACTTTGCTTTTATAAACTAAGAGGCCCACCTTCCAAATTCTTGAAAGAAGTAAATAACTTAGTATTGATTGATACTTTTTTCGTACTTCAAGACATTCGAACGACAATGAAGACATAGAGCATCTATTTGAAAAAGTATTATTGTTTTTTATGAAGAAACGTTTGAGGTTGTGTTACTTTCTCTAAAATACTACTGGGAGTATCAACTGATGGACTTTTTTAGGTTTAAGGACGGCAGAATGTTCCTTGAAGAACCAATAAATAAGTATATTACATCTCATTTAAGTATTTACAGCATAAAATATTATGTCATACTATGAAGAGGTAGAAATGTCGAAGTTTGGAAAGCTTCACTTCTGTAAAATTGTTTACATTTTAAAATATTGTTCCGTATTCGCTACAATAGATTTTATAAGGAATCTATACTAATAAAAGTAAGTTTCGGTCCCTTTCTGTGTGTGGGTGTGTGTCTGTCTGTCGGCGATGGTTAGCAATAACTAGCGCACCTAGCAGCCTGAAAATTTTGATTTAGGTAGTCCAAATCCTGTCCTAATGCACCTGTTACCCAGAATTTTAATATTTTAATTATTTACTGAAATATTAATTAAAATCCACAAAGAACTCTCATCAAAAATACGCTTTATTTTCTTCGGTTGGTTGGTTGTACACAGTCTTCACAGAAGTAATTAAATAAACCAGAGTAGCGATGCAAAGATAAGGACTGCTAACGAAATAGTATTAATATGGAGTGTACTCGGCGTACAGCCGTGCTAATGTAGCGCCACCTGCACACGAAAAACCAAAAATGTGACTAGGCAGACGAACTGATACAACTGTCTTGCACAGACGCCACCTGTTTTAAACATTTTTCGAGGCACGGTTTTCTTCATGATAATTAGCTAGATTTAATTTATTATTTTTTTTAACATGGCATTTACGGTAGAGATTATTAATACAGAAAACAGATTATTTGTTATATTTGTGGGGATAGGGAGGGGTAAGGGTAAACAACTTTTTATTAAATATCGCATTTACTTTACATCGCCGTGCGCCTCCTGGCGGCGGCTTCTTTCTTAATTGACCCCCCCCCCCTTATTAATAAAACCAAATCTACTGCTCTGATTTCAACAGAACTACTTTTATTTTACAAATTTAACACTTTTAACTTTACCCGTAGCGTTTAATTACTATTTTATATAGAGTATACCGCTATTTTAAAATTACAGTTTTCGTAAAAATTAAATTTATGTTCCTAATAAAAGTACACAGCCCGAATTCAGTTGATGCATACCAGCAGTCAAAGTTAGTGATTCGTTGTTGCGCACTTGACCGCGTGCCCCTCCCTCAAGGTTTTTTCTCCAACTGTGCTTTACTTCCATAACTCAGCTAATAATTTTCCGAACTTCTCCAAACCAGTTCCATTTTGCTAAATTATCGTAAAAATCAACATTCATAGCTTCAAGGTGTATTTTTTACCGGTATTTACGAATATTTCTAAGCCTAATTTCAAATTAAAGTTCTAGTATAACCAAATAAATCAGTCTTAAAAGATTCATAGTATTTCTCCTAATTTTTCATTTGCTGAAGGGCACTTGAACATCTGCTCCCCCCGGCCCCTCTCTCAAGGACTTTTCTCTACACTGTAAAAAAATTCCGTAACGTCACGCATTATTTGCAGCAACGTTCCGGGTTTTCACAGGTTTCTATCAGATTCCTGCGAAAAACCAGTTTATTTGCGAGTAGTTTCCTGAATTCAGGGATTAAGCTTTTTTTGCGTGGCAACGTCTCTGCTCTAGCTCTTAATTCCGCCATCTTGGCTTCTCGACGTATATCCATGGACCGATTTATAAATTTGGGCGCCCTGGGCACAAATACTTACAGCGGCCTTGAGTTAAAAAATATATTATTGAAAGCGGTACTTATTAAGATTTCTTAGGAAATGAAATCTTTCCTAAAAATGTATTGCAATATCTAATCATCTGCGGCAGTCAAACAATGGATAAATATCAGCTGCCACTGGACAGCGTCAAAAACCTGCCATTTTATTATTTCAACCACAAGGCGGAAGACGTTCTAGATAGAAGGCTCTCTAGGAAGACGGAGACAAACTATTTTAAAATTTTATGTTAATCTAATTGCACGAAATAATAGTCAAATGGTAGTGGGTAACTTTGCGAGGTGCGCAAATTATAATTCCTTCATTGTTACCTGGAATACTTTTTAGCTTTATTTAATTAATTGTTCTTCATTTTTAGATTATATTCTGCTTACGATTCCCCAGAAGAACAGTTGGATAACCAAAAGAAAGGTATGTACGTAATTTAATATAATTAAAATTATTTTAAATCAATAATTGATGGGAAAATTTTTCACAATTCTGGTTTTTTTTCTTTTAAGCTACAAGCTTTTAACTTCTACAATCTAAAATTAGTAAACTTTACATACTCTTTAAAAATATATTTTTTTTTATGCTCTGACTTTTAAAGTTGTATATATAACTTTTTGTACCAAATAAAATCTATAAATGGGAGTGTAAAATAATATCAATAATAATAATAATAATAATAATAATAATTATTATTATTATTATTATTATTATTATTATTATTAATTTTATAATTTGATGGATACATTGAGAGCAACAGAATGTAAGTGTATTAAATACTTTTTCTGTCCTATTAAAAATCACCCGACAATCGGAAAAAAAAGAGTTAAACCTATATTGCAAAAATTATAATATTTTAAAATGTACATTTACTCACATATGAAAAATATTACTATGTTTGTATATTTGAAGTATGCCTGCTTTTTAAAAGGAATTAAATTTTAATCTTCAAAAAATTAACTCTTTTGAAAAAAAAAAACACGAAAGAACATCATTGTTTGAGAATTTTAAGATAACCTGTATTAAAAAATCCCGATATTTACACGAGTTATGGCTAAAATATATATCTGTTGTTCTCACTGTAAGCAATGATTAAAAATATATTTTAATGTGGTCTATTAGGCCGTGGGACGATCCTGAATAAGAAGCTTAGAAACAGACTTCTGTTGCAACTTTCGGGGTGCAACTTAATTTTAAACTTTTATGTTATAAAAAGTTCTTAAACATTGAAATTGTCAAAGTTGTGGATGTAAAAGTTGCACATTCATTAGAAATCGCAAAAATATACAGCACTATTTTCTCATGACATCTCTATATAATCTAACAGCTGATTTGGTCAATCTCCCCCTTCTCTCACGCGTTAGCCAATCGGTAGCGTACGTTTATGAATTCGCCGAGGATAGCGTAAAAAACTAGCGAAATTTTCACTTTTCTGTTTAAAAACAAACTTACTATTCTCCAAAATGAATTATTTTGTTAAAATTTTTTTGTGATCATATGCTATAGAATATTTGCAACTTTAAAAGTATACCAAGGATAATTTTATTAACATTTAACTGTAGATTTCCATCTCCCTTTTATTCATTGTGACTTTTTTAATTATTAATATTAATGAAAATAGCCAGATTTCCAGTTTCGGTAACCGAACATCTGGTCTATCACGTATAATACGTCATATTAGTGTAGACAAAATATATTCTTATATAAAAACTTATTATTACTATTATTATTATTATTATTATTATTATTATTATTATTATTTACAAATCTTCAATATTTGTTGAATACTTTTATTCAACCAAATTGCCATAAAGACATTACCCAAGTAAGTCCTATTCTAATGTCTCCTAACTTTATTATAGTTTTAAATATAGGTGCAGATTAACTAAATCTGAAATAAGGAACCATTGGCTCATAACTCTCAAAAATCTTGTGACTACAATAAAATAAAAAAGAAAACTGCCCAGTTAAACTGACGGCATTGCGCTCACACTAACTGTAAATTATATTCTTATTTCAAAGAATTTGAAATAAGCCCTCGAAAAATGAAGAAATCGACAATATATTAAGAGGGGGGAACCATCCCCCGTTTCTCCTTCTTATAATTAACCAATGAACCCATAAAACTAATCAGAGAAGCGCCTTACCACAATGAACCTATATACAAAATTTGAAAAAATCGGATAATTCTGCATGAAAAATCCATTTATCTAAATTAAGGGGGGGGGGGGGTTAGCCCCCGTCCCCCCCTTTATACTTAACCAAAGAACCCCCAAAACTAATCAGAGAAGCGCCTTATCACAATGAACATATATATAAAATTTGAAGAAAATCGGATAATTCTGCTTAAAAAACCTATTTATCTATATCAAGGGGGGTTAGTCCCCCCCGTTCCCCCTTTATACTTTACCAGTGAACCCCCAAAACTAATCAGGGAAGTGCCTTACCACAATGAGCCTATATACAAAATTTGGAGTAAATTGGATAATTCTGCATGAAAAACCCATTTATCAAAATTAAGGGGGGGTAGCCCCCGTTTCCCTCCTTTACACTTCACCAATGAACCCCCAAAACTAATCAGGGAAGCCCCTTACCACAATGAGCCCATATAGAAAGTTTGAAGAAAATCGGATAACTCTGCATGAAAAAAATCATTTATCTAAAATAAGGGGGGAGGATTAACCCCCCCCCGTTACCCCCTTTATACTTAACCTATGAACTCCCCAAAACTAATCAGGAAAGAACCTTATCACAATGAACCTATATACAAAATATGAAGAAAATCGGATAACTCTGCATGAAAAAAATAATTTATCTAAAATAAGGGGGGATGATTAACCCACCGTTACCCCCTTTATACTTAACCTATGAACCCCCAAAACTAATCAGGAAAGAACCTTATCACAATGAACCTATATACAAAATTTGAAGAAAATTGGATAATTCTGCATGAAAAAAACATTTATCCAAATTAAGGGGGGTTAGCCCCCCGTCCCCCCCCCCCTTTATAGTTAACCAATCAATCCCCAAAACTAATCAGGGAAGCGCCTTATTACAAGGAACCTATAAACAAAAGTGGAAGAAAATCGGATAACTCTGCATGAAAAATTCATTAAGGGGTTTCTGTTAAGGGGGTGGATTCCCCCCCCCGTAAGCCCCTTTATACTTAACCTATGAACCCCCAAAACTAATCAGGAAAGAACCTTATCACAATGAACCTATATACAAAATTTGAAGAAAATTGGACAATTCTGCATGAAAAAACCATTTATCTTAATTAAGGGGGGTTACCCCCCCGTTCCCCCCTTTATAGTTAAACAATCAATCCCCAAAACTAATCAGGGAAGCGCCTTATCACAAGGAACCTATAAACAAAATTGGAAGCAAAACGGTTATTTCTGTCAAGAGTTATCGCGTTACGTACGTACATACGTACATACATACATACATACATACATACATACATACATACATACATACCGAACGGGCGGGCACATAAGCTCTCAGGCTTTGATAGCCTGTGAGCTAAAAAGCCATAAAGAATGCTATGAAATAATGCATGCATAAAAGCAATCCTGTAAATATATTCTATTTTTTTTCGTTTCCAGATATTTGTCAGTTAAACGTTTAAAAAAACATTATATACTTAAGTGATATATATATGCAGTTACTTCTTAACTTGTATTGTAATTATTTATTCATACATATTTGTGTGTATTTTAGTTTAGGAAAAATCATTTTAAAAGTAGAATTATTCTTCAAAGAAAAAAAAAAGCATTTGGCACGCTCATGAAATATACAAATTTTATTTTACTTGACATACATTTTTAAAAACTTTCAACACACTTTTTTTTATTACTGACCAATATTTTATAAGTTGTTCAAAAGCTTTTCATCATAACTGTTTTAACTTAAACAGATTACAGTAAATTACTTCATTTGCAAATTAAATATCTTCTGTCAATTTGTTAAACAGGTATTAGTTTAAAAAAATGTTATATGCAGTGTACAACAAAAGCATAATTAAATACATGTTGTATAAAATGAATGGATATTTCTTTCAATTGCGAAATATATATTAGAAATTGAATTCTAGCTTAAATATAATTTAAAAGGACTATTATCAAGCAATTATTTTATCACGTTTATAGTAAAAACATACATTTAGTTTTAATATTTTAATATATACTGAAAATGTGTATTCTATTTTAATGTTTAGTAGCAGATAATCTCAAAAGTAGTTTTTTTTTTTTTTTTAATATATATAAATAGCTAATGATCAGGACACAAAAGTTTTATCATCGAAATACGGATGTTCATGATAGACATTTATATCTATAATTCGCTTAATATTTCAACTTATATCAACACTGTCGAATATTTATACCTGTAGAATCTCGGGGCGAAAAGAATAGTTCTTTTATAAGACCAGAAATCATTCTTTACTGGCATTTTCATAAATTTTATTACTTGTAGACACAAAACACATAACAAAAGGCACATTACACGTATATATAAGGCTGACACATTACGTTTACATTCTCGGACAACAAAATAACACACACGTTCTATTTACATCACCGCTCTTCGAAAAAACATACTTCTTTCGGCCAAGCTCACGCGTCTACTGAAAAAAGGTCTCTAAAGGATCACGTGATGCGTTGCGCATTTCGCTGGAAGAGTCTATTTTTTCTGGAAGGGGTTTTCTGCGTTACATCCTCCCCCTCTGTTTCCAACATACGTCTCGGAGAGAAAACAAGATGTTTTCTGGGTCTCCCTCTTTTTCTCAGGGAAGCAACTGGAGTAGTTTCAGTTTCTTGGAATGGTGTCAAGGCTGAAACATGATATGACCCTATTCGTGGAGTAAGATTGTCTAGACTGGCAATGTCATATGTCACCAGTGATTTTTGGGTCAAAACTATATATGGCCCATCCCTCTTAGGCATAAACTTTGCTGTTTTCTGGTTACTTGCCTTGTTCACAGGGTGTAAGGTAACCCATACTTTTTCACCAGGTGTAAAATAAACTCTTCTACGATTTTTATCCTAATATTTCTTACGCTGATCTTGTTTTATTTCAACTCGCTCTTTCACTTTCTTTGAAACATTTGCAAGACGTTTAAGATATGGAGTTATTTCAGGAACAAAATTGTCATTTTCAACAACTGCTCTAAAATCGTTCACCACATCATCGATTGTTCTTAGTTCTCGACCAAAATGCAAATAGGCAGCAGTTTGGCCTGTTGTATCAGATTTGGCAGAGTTCATAGCAAATCTAATAAAAGGAAGTTTATCAATCCAGGAATCGTGTTCATCCCCAACAAGGATTGCTATTCGAGGTTTCAAGTCTCTATTTTTCCGTTCGACTGGGTTGGCTTGAGGGTGGTACAAAGGTGTCAATGATTGGTCAATTCCAAGAATGTAACAAACTTGTTGTAGAACAGCGCTGACGAACTGAGGGCCGTTATCACTTAGGAGTCTTTTTGGGATACCATAACAAAGGAAAATCTCTTCAATCAGTGTAGTCGTTCATTCTTGGGCAGTGGCAGTTGTTAAGGCAAACAGTTCTACCCATTTAGTGGCACAATCTTCTACTATAAAAATCCATCGATGGCCATCTTTACTACGAGGCAGTGGTCCAAAGAGATCAATGCTGAGGGTCTCAAACCGCTGAGCATAAGCAGGTGTTCGCAATAAACCAGCCGGTTTCTGATTTGTTGATTTATAACGAGCGCATTCTGGACATTTCTTCACGTATTCAGAAATGTATGCTCTCATGCCTGTCCAATAATATCTCTTAGCAATTCTCTGATAAGTACCTGTTTCACCATAATGTCCGGCTGAGGTAACGTCATGATGAAGGAAGTTTCAAAATATTTTGTCTTTCTTGTACTGGAATGACCAGTTGCGCTTCCTCGGCGTCTGATTCAGGAGCATACCGGTAAAGCACACCTTGATTCATCAGGAATCCTCTATCAGTCCAATTGGCGAAGTCTTCACTTTTCTGTTCGTCTTCAAAACAATCTATAATTTTTTAAAGATTTTCATCTTGCAATTGAGCTTCTCTGATATCCTTTGGGCTTCTTGTTGGCATGTCTATGCTGACAAAGTTGCATGTCTCACAGAAAGCAGACTGATGACAACAGACAGGACGCGATAGCATGTCAGCCACAATATTAGATTTTCCAGGTTCATATTTCATTTTTAATATGTACGATTGTACTTGTAGTGCCCAACGGTCTAATCTCCCCGATGGTGACTTAAGGCTCAGTAGCCAATTTAAAGGTTGGTGGTCCGTAGCCACAACTACTTCTTGTCCTTCCACATAGCCACGAAATTTTCCTAAGGCCCAGGCAACAGCTAATGCCTCGCGTTCCGTAGTTGGATAATTTCTTTCAGCACTTGTAAGAAGACGGATAGCGTATTCTATGGGATATTCAGAGGTCTTGTCATCACCCTGTAGAAGAACAGCGCCAAGAGCATAGTTACTAGCGTCAGTACGCAAAATAAATGGTTTGGTCCCACCAGCTTGCTTAACGTTTAGCTTACGGGGACTGAATTCCTTACATATGCGTTAACTACGGGAGAATCTCAAAATTTCCACCCCCTTTTCTAATGATTACTCACTGCAGGTGATCAGACTAATGTTGCAATCAGTAGGCACCTTTGCTCTAAGGTAGGCACATCTGGTAATCATTAGTGGGTCGTGGGAGCGTTGGGGATTTTATTTTCCCTGAAAGGACCTGATTACCTGATGACCCTGTTTACCTGAACGAAGTAATCCTTGTTTGTAAATAAGTTTTAAATGATATACTGCGATGGAAATTATCTTTTTCTATCATGATTCTTGAAATAATATTTTTCTGTGATTACGTTTTGCAGTAATTGAATGTAAATCAAATAATAATAAATGGATCACTTGTAGTAACTAAATTTGTATGCAAATATGAACCTTCCTTTAAAAATACAGCGTTGTGAATTATATTTTTTTCTGTGAAGTAAATGTAATTAAATTCTAGTGATTTTGTTAAATAGTAATTGAGTGTAAATCAAATAATAATAAATCGATATTTTGTAATAACTAAAATTGTATGCTAATATGAAACTCATTTAAAAAATTTAAAATATCTTTAAAATAAATCAGAAAAATTAATTTCATTGAATGTTTTAATAGTATTTTATTTCTTGAAATGTAGAGTATATATAAAAACGTTATGTGATAGCAAAATAAATAAAATTGTATGCGATTATAATCCTTATATAAAAAAGGCGTTGAACTTTCAGATAATTAAATAAGTAATACAAAATTGATTTCGTTAAATAAGCATTTTTTTACTATTATTATCATTACGCATCAGATTATATATAAAAAAAAGAAATTGCAAGAAAAGAATGTAGAAATAAACACTTAGAAATCCATCAAGCAGGGCGGTCGCTCTGCCAAGCCAAGCTTAAAAAAAAACGCCACACAAACAACGCCAAGAACTGGACTAAAGACCGTACTGCTTAATTACAGAAAACAACTTCGCAATGTTAAATCTACAAAACATGCCAGATTAAAATATCAGATATCAAATAAACCAAGCATCGCAGAAAAAAAAAAAACGGAAACTAGAAGAATCTAATGAAGAATTTCTTCAATTTAAGACCAAACTCATCTTCATAAGTGATTTATAAACAGAGATATAGATTTTTTTTAAAAACGTCGAGTTACTTAAAATGATCACTTTTTTCTTCGTCAAACTTTTTTTTTCAAACAACCTACAGACCTTAATATTCAACAGAATAAAAAAAGGATTGCATTTTTGGACAAGTAATTACGTAATCTATGTGCTTTTATAAAATCCTGCGTAAAAAAAAATTATTTTCTATCCTTAATTAGCAAAAAACTGTTAATTAACTTGGCGATTAAAAAATTATGCCAAAACAGAGATAAAACCCGCCAACGACCATGTACCTTTTATGTATTATAATAGCACAAATCAGTTACAGGTTATAACCACAACAAATTTCATCTGCAAGTCAGCCATTTTCTTCTGAAGATATTTAAAAAATATATATAACTTCATAATTATAAGAATACACACATTTTATCAGACAATTAAATATGACTGCAAACTGTGGCAGATAAATGTTTCCAACATGAATAAGTATGAGAAATTGGTGGTCAAGGATATCGATCTAGGTGGCTTAGTCGCAGCGCGTCAGCATCGCATGCACAAGATCCCAGGTTCGAGTCCTGCCCCAGGTCAACTTTTCACTCATGTTTGTTTAGTATATTTAATTGTCTGATAAAATGCGTGCTCTTATAATATTGTAAAATAAAGTAATCAGACGTAGTGTTTATGCTTTAAAAAATATTTTAAATATATAATTTACGTTTTTAGAAAGATCTTTAAAAATAAATTAGTTTTTGAGGGAAGATGTACCTTCTAAAATGTATACATTAAGAGTTATCAGCATTTAAAATTTCTTTCCAAACGTAAACAAAATTTTTTAAATGAATTAAATGTGATTCATTTATTAAAAAAAAAAAAAAAAAAAAAAAAAAAAAACACGGTAATGGACAGGCATTTCGTTCGCAGGAATACCTTTCACGTCATTTTCCTATAAATTAATGAAATACAGTTGTTAAATTATTTTTGTTTTAGAAGTGAAGTTTCCATTTAAATGTATTGTAACAGTAAAATGTTTAATTGAATAAAATAATGTAAATCTACCAAGGAGAGTGCCAAGCTTGGTAACCACAGATTTTGATTATTTTTATATATGTTGTAGGGTAGAAGCCCCTTAGTGTCAGGTTCAATGGATTTTATACAACGCTCCTTAGTTCTGGAGAAATAGGGGGTCTAATATTATAACCCAATGTAAATATTTACTTTGTAACGCATTAACTTCGTTGGTCGTAGCTCAATTGGTATGGCGTCTGCTCGTTGTTCCGAGGGCCCGGGTTCGATGCCGGGGCACGCTACGTTTGTTTTTCTCTTTTTTTTTTTTAATATACTTGTAATTATAATTTAATAATCTGAATAAAAAATTTTTTAACATAATTAAATTTTAATTTAGCATTTTTGATTTTTAAGCCATTATTAAACATTTCTCATCATTTAAAGAGCTTTAAAAAAATTGGATCTATTATTGACTAGTAAAAATTCATAAATCGTTACAAAATCAGCATATTTACTATCGAATTAAATTATTATTCTCCCATCGCAATAGAAAACGAAGATATTTCAGATGCTGGATTATTTGTTAAAAATCCATTGTTTTGCAATAAAATTTTAAAGTACTTCAACGAATTTGTGATATCACTTTTCTGATTTTCATCGAATCCCGACACTTCAGATTGATCTTCTTGTGAACTACAGCTTGCTTTTTCCATTTTTATACGATTATAAACTGTTATAGAATAATACGCACTTGTGCGATAAAAATTGAAAACAAAACCCACTTAACTGCGCCAAACTAAAAAATAATTAAGTAAAATAACCAAAGTCTGTCGTGGCGCCCTCTAGTTACAATAAAATAAAACATAAATATGTTGTCATTTTAATTATTATGCTAGTTTTTAATATAATTATGTTTCTTACTTTAAAAACAGAGCAGTATTATCATCGCATTGACTTCCCTTGTTAAGGCAATTTATAAATGATGTTTCTTTATAATAACGAATTGACACAATTGTTCAATATCGTTGCATTGATAAAGCATATATGGAATACATTTTAAAAGTGATTTAAAAAAAAAAATCAAAAATGCTAAATTAAAATTTAATTATGTTAAATTTTTTTTATTGAAATTATTAAATTATAATTACAAGTATATTTATAAAAAAAAATGAGAACAACAAACGTAGCACGTTCCGGTTTCGAGCCTGTGGCCTTCGGAACAACGAGCGGACGCCATACCGAGCTACTACCAACACAATTATTTCGTTACAAAGTAAGTATTTAAGCTGTGTTATAATATTTGACATCCCCCCCCCCATTTCTCGAAAACTAAGGAACGTTGTATAAAATCCATTGAACCTGAGACTAAGGGGCTTCTACCCTACAACTTATATAAAAATAATCAAAATCTGTGATTACCAAGCGTGGCACTCTCCTTGTAAGAAATTGCTAAGAAATTCCAAACATGCACAGGGCAACGCAAAAAATAAATAAATAAATAAACAAAAAATAAATAAATAGATAAATAAATAAATAAATAAATAAAAATCAGCTTTCAGAAATTCTAAAAATTGTTCATGTATCTTAATTACAAGCTAAAGGAGGGTTTATATCTATATTATTTTATATATAATAGTAATTTCAGCAAATATATTAAATTCCATTTGCGATCTGTTTTAAACTTTAAGATAATCTATAACACATGATAAAAAATTTATAAAAAAGAATGGCGCGTCACATTTGGGTGTGGGGATGGGGAGGGGCGTGAACAAAATTAGGAAGTATAATAAGGCTATTTGTTTGAAACTTTACGATATTTTATACATAAATTTTAAAAATAAAGCTGCGTCAAAAATTATAGGGAGGGGTGGAGCATGTTTTGCTTACACAAGGGGGGGGGGACACTTTTCTAAATTTTAACGATATCCGTCATGTCACATATAGTTACAAAGGGCTGTGACCACTTATTCATGTTATGCACCACAGGTGTCACCCCCACATTTTGCGCCCCCCCCCCAACACTACTCATGTGATATATTGTTCGAAAAGCATGTGACCGCTTATTCATATTATGTATCTTCGGGGTCCATCCTCCCACTTTCATCCCCCCGAAAACTGCCCCAAAGGGGGCACTTTTCTAAATTTTGCCGACACCTCTCATGTGATATATCGTTGGAAACATCCACTGCAAGAGGGAACGTGACTACCTTTGTAGGTTTTCACACCCCTAGAGTTGTGGTAAAGCAAGGGCCGTCGTGGTAGCTCGACATATGGCCTAGTGACCGTCTCCCCCTATAGGGTTTCGCGAACGAAGTCGTCGGGGGTTGCTCGGCGGTTCATCAAGGTTCCGTCTCTGCGGAAGTTTCCTCCGAGATGTGGGGTTACTGTCGCGGCGACCTATGTCATCGACCTTGGTAAATTGTCTTGGGTGTCCGCAGTGGGGCGCGGCCCCAGGCCGATCGCAGCGCCGGGGCCAGACAAAGCCCCTGGTGCGATATAAGCCCTTTAAAGGCTTGGGTGCGATGGTTGTATTCGTGACGCCGGCTACCCCCGTGGGCGACTGGCGGCGCTGGCTACTTTTATATCGTTGGAAACGTCTGTGAACTCTTAATCATATTATACAGGGGGGGGGGGAGTTATTTTCTAAATTTTGCACATACCCCTCATGTGATACATCGTTGGAAAAGTCTGTGACCCCTTAATCCTATTATGCATCTCCGGTGTCCATCCCCCCACTTTGCCCCCCAAACGCGATTAGCTTTCACCACCAAGAGACGATTTCCTATCTTTGTTTCTATGGGTCGGATCATGACGGGGTATGGCCCATTCGACTCGACATCGATAGCCTTAACGATTTCAGTGCCCGAGGTTCATATAGAACAGATTGCGCTACCTGGTGGTGGAAGATGGAACTTGAGCGTGCGCAGCACGACTGCTATACGGTGCCGAAGGCAGCGGAGACCCGTGTCGGAGGTTCGTTTGGTTAGAGGTTTATACTATGCGAAGTGCAAAATTAAGGGATTATCCGGTTCCGAAGGCAGCGGGGAACCGGGTTGGAGGTTCGTTCGGTTCGAGGTTTTACAAGATTCGAGGCCCCGATGTAAATTAGGGGCCCGCTAGCGGGCGAAGCCAGCTAGTGCTAATAATAAAAAAGCGTGATATCACGTTTGATTTCAAATGCAGCGCTGACACGCTATGTACGTATTCCATTTTTATTCATTTCATGGATAAGTCAGTGATATTTTTTAACGGAGGATAACAAGTATTATAACAAGCCACATTTAGTATGTTGTTTTTAAGAGTGTAATTAGTTTTGAAAAATCTACTGGTATTTCTAGTTACCCCTTTAAACAATGACTGAAAGTAAAATGTAATTTTAAATTATTTCTCATGTTTAGATTATTTAAATTATGTTTAATCTATTTAAAAAAAAGAACTGATATCTACAAAAACAACTTTTCAAAAGTAAAAAAAGCCAAGCATAAAAAAAAAAAAAAGTTGTGGCTAAAAAATGGTGTGATATCAAATTTCCAAGCTATTATATTGCTTATTTAACTTTTTCCATTAAATAAGTTATCATATATATAAGTCGAGTGCCTACGTATATGTTAATAGAAATCGTTTTCTCCTGTACTAAATACATCCTAACGAGTTTCTGAAAATTCAATTTTTTTCAAATTATGCATGATGGGCTTGGCGGCCATCTTTCCATATTTCTTAGCACCCAAATTTCTAAAGTAAAAGGGTATTATGTTTGCAATGTAATATGTTTATAACAATTTCGAACTTCAGATTTTAACTACGGACAGATAAATTAGATAAGACTGATATTTTGAGAAATTGATTTTTACTAGTTTGAAATTATTAATTACTCTAAAAAGTAAATCATAAGATGAATCTTTAAGATAAGTCATCATTATCTTAAGACACAATTTTCAGAGCATACAAGTCTATAAATGAAACGTTTAAAATATTTGCTTAAATAACAATGTTGAACTTCGGATTTTAACTACGGATTTGAGTGCTTAGAATTTCGTGAATAATATCATTATCTTAAGACACAATTTTCAGAGCATACAAGTCTATAAATGAAACGTTTAAAATATTTGCTTAAATAACAATGTTGAACTTCGGATTTTAACTACGGATTTGGGTGCTTAGAATTTCGTGAATAATATGCAAAGATGGCCGCCAAGCCCATCATGCATAATTTGAAAAAAATTGAATTTTCAGAAACTCGTTAGGATGTATTTAGTACAGGAGAAAACGATTTCTATTAACATATACGTAGGCACTCGACTTATATATATGATAACTTATTTAATGGAAAAAGTTAAATAAGCAATATAATAGCTTGGAAATTTGATTTCACACCATTTTTTAGCCACAACTTTTTTTTTTTTTTTTTATGCTTGGCTTTTTTTACTTTTGAAAAGTTGTTTTTGTAGATAAACAATACAGTAGAGAATAATAACATGATACCTAATGGAATCAGAGTTCGCAGTTGAGCCTTGGTTTTTAAGTATGTTTACACCCATTATTTGCGAATAGCATTATAATTTAATCTGTAAATTGATCAATTGTATATTACTATTTGGAAATAGTGGCAGGTATCTGAATATAAAAACGTGTCCAAATCTCATGACTGAATAAAATATGTATCATAGAATTTAGTAAATTTTGTTGAAGTAATATTGATTATGTATAGTTGTGTTTATAACTTATTGTTATCTTAACTTTCTCCTGAAAATTAATATATTTTTTTAATGTTATTTAGTAACTCGAGGTCTCTTATATTTCCTTTACCTAATAAGTTTTAAATCGCAAAGTTTAATTTAGAATTGTTTTACTACAGAATTTCATACGCTGTCAAATAATCTAAAATAATGTATATTTTAGAAAAAAAAAATACTACTTGCTTGGTCTGAAGATGGCGGACTGTTTCTATCGAAACTTGCAACTCTAATTTACGATAAAAATTTTCTGTTTAAGGTTAGATTCGGTTGTATAGACAAATTCCTTTTTCACAGGTTTTAAAATACATTCAAATAAAAGTGATGTCATATCTGCTAAGACGCTGTACTTTCTAAATCGTAAGTTATTTCGTTATTTTGTTTTTTTTAATTGCGTCTTTATTTGTCTTAAATGAATAATATATATATATATATATAAAAAGATAGAGTAATACCTGCAAAAACGGATTCCGTAGCTAAGAGTTCTGTCCCAGTTCGACACAAGGCCGAAACTAGCCTTTTTTCACCCGGGGCACAGTGGTGCCAGTGGGCTTTTTTTCTTTTTTAATTCAATTTTCTTGATTGCCACCAGTTTTTTGATAAATTAAAATTCACCTAATTTATGACCCATTAAAAAGGCAAAACTAGGGCGAAATATACCGTTTAAAAAAGGTAGCGCTAATCAAGCAATCTGAATTACAAAAAGCAGCCCACAGGCAACACTGCCGGGGCAAACATGGATTTTCATACCCCGTTCCCCTTCCTCCGCAAAGTAAATTTACAAAGAAAATTTTACTAAGTTTCTAACTGCCGACTTATTTTAAAATTTAAAATCTATAATCATAAAATACATAATATTGAAATACGTAATCATCCTTTAAATATTTATTCATTAAAAACTATGAAACAGAATCGAGAAGTACCGCAAACAGTCCACTTTATAGAATTTTCCGTCTTTGCAGGTAAAATTGTTGGTATTCTTTCTGTTGGGACCATGTAATATTTTCATTTAAGACTAGATTCCATTGAAGAGAGTTTTTATTTTCCCAGATTTTACTCTAGTTGTAGTATTGCAAATTTTTACAATTGATGCATTTAAAGTCGTAGTGATATGAGTCACATTGTCTTAAGAACTCAAAAAACATGATTTATTCCATGCATCACTATGAATTTCAATACCGTAAAATATCTCTGTGTACTAGCTATAGCAGTTTCCTGGAACTATCACTTCTACCGCTCTTCCTATTTATAGATTGTTATGTCTTTAGAGACTTTCCTGAACCTAACGCTTATTTTCAAAATTATGTGTAAAAAAAAAAAAAAAAAAAAAAAAAAAAAAACAACTCTATTAAGACTGTTCTCAAATCCAAAGTAGCTACTTCCTGAAACATCTCTGAATTAAATTTTGCTCGGAAACGCATGAAATTGGCAGATGTTCTTATTCAGAAATTATGTAATCGAATGCGTTTTTATTTTTTTTGGTAAAGACAGAAATTTCTTTGAGAAAATACTGTCAAAGTTGGCGGTTTAAATAGAATTTCCGGACACGGCAACGCGGGAAAGGGGAAAAATCGTCGTCATGTGACAACAATCGTTTTAACTCGATAAGAAATTTATGTACAATTTCCAATCATCTCCACAGTCAGGTCTGCCAATTTTATTTTGTTTACGTTTAAAAATGAATTAGAAAATGAGTCAGAAAGTTTCACGTTGTTCAGCAAGAAAATTGAGAACTACCTTAAGTTATAACTTTTCAGTTAGTGAATTTTCCCACACCTTAGTTTTTAGTGTTTCGTGCAGTCGTCCGACCACGCAGTTTCTACGGCCGTATCTGGATTAAAAAAAATGGCGTAATTTTTCAGTTTTAGAAATGACAAAATGAGAGGGAAAATTATATTAGGAGGTGGGAGGGGAGGGGGTAAAAGCAGTGGCGGTTTTACAAGCAATTTCACCCTGAGTGAGATTTTGTTCTGCACCTCAACAAATGACATATTCCTAAATATATATCAAGTTATCACTAAGTATTTTATTTTGTGAATTTTCCATCCCTTTGTTTTTATTGTCCCATGCAGTCACCTGACCTCGCCCCCTCTAAGGCCAGACATGGATGCAAAAAACTAATTCTAATAGAAAAAATGAGAGTAGATAACTAAAAAGTCCCTGACGGCTGGGCCGACAGGCACAGGTAGATTTCGAAGACGCAGACCGTGGGGCGTCTGTTTGTTGGGAATTGTGGAAGAAATGACCCTTTTATGCGGCAGTTTGAAACACCCATTTCGAAACGTAACTTGTTTGCAGCTGGAGCCAACAGGGATTTTTTTTTTTTTTTATTTATTTATTTATTTATTTATTTTTTGCTATAAGGGTTGTCCTATAAAAAACTTGTCAATATAAAAGTTTCTCATAATATTAAGAGGATGTATAATAAATTCAAGCGGATTTGATATCTTTTGAATTGACGAAGTTGTGAATTTTTTCTTCTAAAAATCCCCTTCCCCCCCTCCCCCCTTGGGGCTATTTTTAATAATATCAAAAATCTGTCATAGGTAAATTTTCGGCCCTTTTTCTAGAAGTAATAATAACTTTAAACGGATTCGATACGTATCATAATTAAGAAATTATGGGAGTTTTTCTGTTTGCACAATAAGCCGCCCCCCATTCCCTACACCTCCCCCCTTAATTTTATGTATCAGTTTGGAAGAGATTTGTGCAGAATTATAAGAGTTATTGTGTCCATAAAAAGTAACATAGATAGATTAGATATATAGGATAAAGTTTTGAATTGGGGGTGGTTTTGGGTTCTGGGCGTCATGATCGGTGTAAATCTGCAAAAAAAATTTCAAAAATTACAACTTAGGGGAGAATGTAATAGGTAGTATTTCTTACTCAATCTACCTAAAATCCATTGGTGTGGTAAACTAAATGTTAAAAGACATATGAAAGTGTTTTCAAAAAATATTCAAATGAAAATAGGACTAAATATGTACATTTTTACGCGTGTGCTGTGCTATTTTTCAATAACTCAATGTAATTTTTCCCTTAAGACGTGGAATGTAATAGCGCTCTGTTGAATTTCAATGCTCGAAAATTACTAAAACAATAAAAGAAAAAAAAAAAAAAGCATTCTTTGGCTTTTTTAAAACTATAAATTGATCCTTCGCAAAAAATAAAAAATGTAATCACTACGCAATTTCGCAAATTAAATATTTTGTGTTTTACTTTATTACTTGAGAACTTTATTAAAAATATATGAATTTTCCAGAAAAATTCGAATAATAATAAAATAAAATAAAATATTGAAATCGCTTCAGTTGTTTTCGAGAAAAAACGTACGCCAATAACATAGTTGCTCTTTGTAAGATTTGGAAATAGCTGTTGCCTTCTTAAACTTAACTGGGACGTGCGTAGGGTTTTTATTCGCCCGTTCATTTACATTTATTTTTTAAATAATCATATATTTGAAAAATACATGAATTATTAATGTAACATTTATTATTTTCTGAATAAAAACTAATATTTTATTCTAATCAGACGATTTCGGAATAAAAAACACTTGCAAATAGCTCTAGAATTCGATTAATTGTTAATGCCATTCTTAAACAGGCAAAATGCATTTGCATATAAAGACGATAAACATAGTTATTTTGTCTTGTTTGAGCATAAAATTAAACATTTCATAATATGTTTGTACTGAGCAAAAACAATTATTTTATTTTATTAATTCTATATTAAGAAAAATTTCAAAATAATTTGTATTTTTATTTAAGTATTAATATGTATATAATCATTTGGTTTTCGCTCAGTTTAATAAATAAAGTTTCCTAAATAATTTTAAGATATCTAGTATATTATTGTCATTAAAGAAAAATTAAGTTACTTTATACTTTAAGAACAAAAAAAGTGAAAAAAGTATGAGAAAAAGCTTGCAGACGTCTGAGTAAACTACTTTCTTTACTGCCGAAACTTTCCCCGCGTTTTCCTAGTATAAATAATATCTTCCCTACATTATTTCCCTTCTCCGATACGCAGTCAGACCCATGTTGAGCTGAACGCTTTTGATTATTTCCTGCGCGCCATGCTTGAGGGGTGGAAATTTTCGGGATAACGGCAATCCCGACCCCGTATTTTTCAGCAATATTTTTCTTGGGAATACGGTAATCCCCCCGTAAGCAAAAGGTTAAGAACAGGAGGTGTTATGAGACATTGTTTTAGAGTTTCAAAGGTTGTTTGCTCTTCGTTTCCCCATTTCCAAATAACTTTCTTTTTTGTGAGATTGCTAAGGGGCCTTGAGATATCAGCAAAATTTGGTATAAATTTTCTGCACCAAGAACAGGTCTGTAAGAAAGACTGGATCTCTTTCACATTTTTAGGAGGAGGTATCGCTTTAATTGCAGATACTTTATCTGGATCTACTTCTATACCATTTGGTGTTATCCAGTGTCCTAGGTACTTGACCTTTTCGCAAAAGAAATGACAGTTTTCACGCTTGGCATCTAATTTAAGTTCTATGAGTCTCTCGAACACAGCCGTAAGATCTAAGAGATGTTTCTCAAAGGTGTCTGATAAAACGATGATGTCGTCTAGGTATGACAAAGCAAGGACATCCTTAAGACCACTTCTAAATTGATCTATCATTTTCTGAAACGTAGCAGGAGCGTTCTTGAGTCCAAAAGGCATCTTTAAAAAACGAAAAGTACCGAAAAGACAGACAAATGCAGTTTTATCTTGATCTGGTGGGTAGACTCGGACTTGGTGATACCTGAACGAAGATCTAAAGTTGACATATAAGAAGTATGCTTGGCTTCATGTAAAAGATCGTCCATTCGAGGTAATGGATATTTATCTGCCCCTGTAACTGCATGTAATTTTCTGTAATCAATGCATAACCTCATACTACCATCCGGCTTTGGTACGAGAACCACCAGTGAAGCATAAGGTGATTCACATTCTTCTATTATTCCCTGAGCTAGAAGATTATCTATTTCTTTCTTAAGAATTTCTCTCTTAGCAGGAGTCATCCGATAAGGTTGCACAGCAATAGGAGCACTATCACCTGTATTGATACGATGCTCTACATACGGGGTTGTCTCTCACCCTGGTTGAAAGCATTTTTCATACCTTTTTAGAAGAAAATTAAGTTTTTCTCTTTTGTCAGAAGTTAAATTTTTTCCTTCATCTTCACGTAAGGCGTATGGACTGACTTCTACCGCACCAGCTGACGAATTATTTTCTTCAACGTATTCATCTACAAAATGAAACTTTTTCTGAGGTTTATTACTGAAATGCCACGTTTTGTTGGCAGTATCTAACACTGTGTTAGCGTTGTGCAAAAAATCCATGCCTAAAAGCGTTCTATTACCCTTAGCATTTGGTAATATAATGAACTCCGTTTTGAAGACTCGACCTTTAATCTCTACTGGAAATGTAGCAGACAAAGTTTCTCTGGCTATTGTAATTCCGTCAGCCAACGTGGCATCATGAGTATGAGGGTTCAGTGCAACACCAGTTTTTAAAAATAGCTCATACATACGTTCTCCCGCAATGTAACGATTCGCTCCCGTATCTGCACAGACTACCACTTTCTTATTGCAGATCGTGATAGGCACATTTGGAGCTGAAACTGTTGAAGTATTTAAACTATACAACTTAAGACGATGTGCTTGCACATTTTCTTTTTTAACCGAAGGGGTACAATCTGGGCATTTCTTATTTATAAATCCCAGTTTACCACATCCATAGCAAACAATATCGGATTCTAAGCTTCGATTACCAAACTTAGGAGGAGATCTGTCTTCTTTTGGAGGCTTACTCTGCTTCCAATTATTATCTCGACGAGAAATCTCTTTTTTCACTTGGGGTACAACCGGATCTCTTTTTGGGAACGTACTGCGTATAATTTCATAGGCATCTAGTTTTTTGGCGAGGTCGACTGGCGAATTTAAATTTTCCCACTCATCTAACATATGCTGTTTGCATTCAACAGGCACGCGCCTTTTCATTTGATCAGCTATGATCAGACCTTGAAGAGCTTCAAAAGACGTTACAGTTAACTCTTTAAGCCAGTTTTCAAAATAAGCTCGAAGTTTGAAGTAATAATCTCGCCAAGAGATTTCTTTTACCTTGCGATGAGCAAAGAACAGCTGCCTGAATTTTTCGGCACTAATTTTAAACCGTTTTAGAAGTAAATCTTTAACATGCGAAAAATTCGAAGCGTTCTCTTCTGATTCACGAGCGATCAGCGTAGAAATAGAAGATGAGACAACACTGAGTAAATACGATACCCATAGATGCTCAGGTACCTTCGAGAGCTTTAACTGGCGTTCCAGGAGCACCAAAAACAAAGTTAAATCATCTGTTTCTGACCTGAATGTAGGCAACAACCTTTGGACATCTATCTTACCTTCCGCGTGAGATATTATCCCTGTCGCATTACCACCTACCACTCCACTGGAAACATTTTGGCTCTGAACCTGTAGCTTAAGCTTCTCAAGCTCAAAATTCATCTGAAGCTTTTTAAACTCCATCTCTTCTGCCCTACGCTTCTCTTGTAATTCCAGCTTATGCTGTTCTAACTCTGCTTCTTTTTATTTATCCTCTAATTCCCGCCTACGTTGTTCTTCTTCCCGAGTTGCAATTTGATTCCTGAGTAATGAATTCACAAAAGCAACATCCAACGAGGGGGAGGATTTGATTTTTTCCTGCAATGCGACAACGGCCATAGTGGTTTGCACATCTAAATTCATTTCTAACGCAACCTGGAACAAATCCTCTTAGCGAGCTTTATTAAGTTCAGATATTTTAAATTTTAGCAAAACAGCTAGCCGAAAACCCTATAAATGCCAAAAAATTCGTTTAAACCGTACCCCAGACGTGAGCTTTGCCGTTACAACTCATATAAACTTTTAATAAAACAAAACAGTGAGCTTCAATCATAATATGAACTCTTAATACAAAACAGAACAAACATTAAATCTCTTTTGATTTAAATAAACAGGATTTCATAACGCGACACATTCATAACAAAATTTCAAATGAAATAAAAACCATAACTGAATAGTTGTCACTTAAATAATATTCTAGATGAAAACAAAACACATAACTGAATAATTGTCACTTAAATAATATTCTAAATGAAAATAAAACACATAACTGAATAATATAATTTTCAACCAATAATATTTTTATATTACTAAGACAGCTTAATATCGGTTTTGTTCAGTACAGCTTAAAAAAAAGACACTCTACCTTAATAAAATCAAAACAACAAAACTTGCATAATTTACTCATTCAGTTTTAAATTTCACAGCCAATACTTCTTTTGTCAATAAATCAAGAACTCAGAATTAAATACTTACGTGCAGCATTAAATAAGAACATATATTTATATCGAAACTGTACTCAATTATTTTAAAATCAATAATAAAAGAAAAACAAAAAGTAATCAATTCCTTTAAAACCAATAATAAAACCAAACAAAACATCTTTATGATAACTGCAATAAAATTACGAATACTTTATATTAATTTGACCTGAAACTGATGATATAATAATTTTACTTCAAACTGATATCAGTTTTACTTTCTTTCATTCTTTCTTTCTTTTTTTCTGAATCAATAAAAACTTATTTCAACAGTCACAATAAGCATTCAAGAATAAAATCAAAAGTAGAGGAGGGGGGGGAAGGGGAAATAATGTAAGAACAAAATAAAACATAACACAATAATGTAAGAAAACCAAAATAATGTTATGAATAATGTAACTGAATTTAAGAATAATCAAACTGAAGTTAATAATAATTCAAATGATGATAAGAATAAGAATAATATTAAGATCAATCAAACTTAAGAATATCCCAACGATGATAAGAATGCATTCTTTTGTTTTTATATAAAAAAAAAATTACGGATCCGTTTTTACCAAGACACACATGATTTACACAATTTGTAGAACTCTGTAAACAGACATAACGTATTATTTTCTTGGGCGTACACGAAACAATTTTTAGAACTTTAAAACGAATAACACATATCATACGATGCAATGGCGACGATCGTTTGCGCCATTTTCTGGTTGTAACAGCTGAGAAACGAAAAAGCTTCCAAAAATTAAATACGATCTTTCTGTATTTAAAATGTATCACTGGATTTCTATTTGCAGAAATAAATTACATAGCACTTTCACTGCGGATCTGTGGCTGTAGAAGTAAATCATTTAGTATTTTTCACAGCGGATTTGTAGAAATAAATCATTTTATCACTATTCACAATATCATTATATAATATCATAATCACTGTGGATTTGTAGTTGTAGAAACAGAGCACTTTGCATTTTTTCACTGGATTTCTAGCCCGAGTTGGGTAGCCAATTTTTATATCAACACTGTCGAATATTTATACCTGTAGAATCTCGGGGCGAAAAGAATAGTTCTTTTATAAGACCAGAAATCATTCTTTACTGGCATTTTCATAAATTTTATTACTTGTAGACAAAAAAAAAATAACAAAACGGCACATGACACGTATATATAAGGCTGACACATTACGTTTACATTCTCGGACAACAAAATAACACACACGTTCTATTTACATCACCGCTCTTCGAAAAAACATACTTCTTTCGGCCAAGCTCACGCGTCTACTGAAAAAAAAGTCTCTAAAGGATCACGTGATGCGTTGCGCATTTCGCTGGAAGAGTCCAATTTTTCTGGAAGGGGTTTTCTCCGTTACAAACTCTCTTTAAATATTTTGCTTTTGCAAAAATAAGTTTTATTTTATTTTATTTTAACTAGCTTTATCGTTGTTATTGTTTACGTTTCTTATCGGCAGATGGCGCCAAAACAATTCCAAAGATTTTTAGCTCGATAGAAAGAAGTTGAAGATAATTTATTTTACTTTTATTAGGATGGTTACTCACTTGATCTTTTCTGGACAATATGACCATTACATTATCCAAGCACGTAGCTGGTATAAAAAGATATATATTTTTTTCTCATAGTTGTTTACATTCTTCCACCGGCAAAACGTTTGAAAGTACTGTTTCTATTGGCTCTTGGGTGTAAAAATGCGCCAATCGGAGATAGCTTTATAAAACCTATTAAAAAAGAGTTCCACGTTTTTATTGTAATTATTAATTAATGTACAACTTTCGAATCCAGAACTTTGATGATTTCTAAAGTATTAAAGGTCATTATAATAATCCTCCAGGAATTGAGTTGCCCCTCAAATGTTGCAACGAAGTTGAACGATAATGCCCGTGGCCCCACGGCCTATGTCTCAAAATGTTAAAAATGTTCTTTGTTAAAATTGTGCGCAATAATTTTATTAAATTAGTTAATGTTTCTACCTGCAATCTTTAGGAATTTATTATCTTAAGACAGAACCTAAATTTGTATATATTTTAGCAAAATTTCTGTTTAAAAATAAAGTTAATCCGGTTGCATTTTTTTTTCGGAGTTTATCTATGATTTTTTTTCTGTGTTTGGAATTATAAACACATTTTGGCCAAATCTTAAGACATAGATATAATCTCTGAAACCGTAAAGTTTACCTGTAAAATATATAAAGTAGTTTAACAGAAATCTTGCGCGCAATTTTTTTAAACACGTGTTTGAGATAAACAATTTTAAATTTGTATAATTTGAAACATTTTTAAAATAAGAACAACTTACGCAATTTTAGTTCTAGAATAAACATTACAAACACAGCGATCAGGATGTTAAACTGACTGAGGTACAACATACAATATTTTCGTTTTGTTGAAATGCTGTTTTGGAGAAATTATTAATTTTCATAAACATAATAATTTTTATATACTGTTCGAAAATTTTATTTTTTATAATGTTAGAAACTGTGTCCTGAAATTTCCCGAGTACTACCCCTGTATTGATTTTTTTTAAATGTGATTACTTCTCATTGACAAACAACAAAAAAGAAAAGTAATAATTAATTCTAATAACTGGTAATGAATTATTGAAAGAATAATTAGCATTGCAAGTATGCTAATATGTTCTGGAAACTTCTTACTTAAGCTCATTTAAGTATAAAATAAAGGGAAAATCACACCTCTTTCAAGAACAAATATTTTCTCAAGATCACATATTTTCTTATAATAGTTTTACTTTCCTCAGCCTTCACCTAAATTAAATTAATGAAAGTTTTTAAAAAATGGTCTTTGAATTTTAACATAAATTTATAAAGAAAGTACTAAGCAAATTATTTGTAAATGTAGGTATATGTTGGAAAGAAAACTGTTTCAAATAAATCTGCCAAAGATTTTTTAAAATGTCAAAGTCTGTTAATGATTTGTGTGACTTTATCCTTGAATACATTCTAGTTATAATAGTCCAGTCAAATTAAACAAAAAAAAGGTAATCCATTGATTTGCAGAAAAAATCAAAAAATTTCAACATTTAATATCGGGTGATCAACACATGGATAAAAACTAAATTATACTTCTTTATAATCCAAAATGTAACATGTTTTAGTTTTTAAAAAAAATTACGGATCCGTTTTTACCAAGACACACATGAGTTACACAATTTGTAGAACTCTGTAAACAGACATAACGTATTATTTTCTTGGGCGTACACGAAACAATTTTTAGAACTTTAAAACGAATAACACATATCATACGATGCAATGGCGACGATCGTTTGCGCCATTTTCTGGTTGTAACAGCTGAGAAACGAAAAAGCTTCCAAAAATTAAATACGATCTTTCTGTATTTAAAATGTATCACTGGATTTCTATTTGCAGAAATAAATTACATAGCACTTTCACTGCGGATCTGTGGCTGTAGAAGTAAATCATTTAGTATTTTTCACAGCGGATTTGTAGAAATAAATCATTTTATCACTATTCACAATATCATTATATAATATCATAATCACTGTGGATTTGTAGTTGTAGAAACAGAGCACTTTGCATTTTTTCACTGGATTTCTAGCCCGAGTTGGGTAGCCAATTTTTATATCAACACTGTCGAATATTTATACCTGTAGAATCTCGGGGCGAAAAGAATAGTTCTTTTATAAGACCAGAAATCATTCTTTACTGGCATTTTCATAAATTTTATTACTTGTAGACAAAAAAAACATAACAAAACGGCACATTACACGTATATATAAGGCTGACACATTACGTTTACATTCTCGGACAACAAAATAACACACACGTTCTATTTACATCACCGCTCTTCGAAAAAACATACTTCTTTCGGCGAAGCTCACGCGTCTACTGAAAAAAAAGTCTCTAAAGGATCACGTGATGCGTTGCGCATTTCGCTGGAAGAGTCCAATTTTTCTGGAAGGGGTTTTCTCCGTTACAAACTCTCTTTAAATATTTTGCTTTTGCAAAAATAAGTTTTATTTTATTTTATTTTAACTAGCTTTATCGTTGTTATTGTTTACGTTTCTTATCGGCAGATGGCGCCAAAACAATTCCAAAGATTTTTAGCTCGATAGAAAGAAGTTGAAGATAATTTATTTTACTTTTATTAGGATGGTTACTCACTTGATCTTTTCTGGACAATATGACCATTACATTATCCAAGCACGTAGCTGGTATAAAAAGATCTATATATTTTTTTCTCATAGTTGTTTACATTCTTCCACCGGCAAAACGTTTGAAAGAACTGTTTCTATTGGCTCTTGGGTGTAAAAATGCGCCAATCGGAGATAGCTTTATAAAACCTATTAAAAAAGAGTTCCACGTTTTTATTGTAATTATTAATTAATGCACAACTTTCGAATCCAGAACTTTGATGATTTCTAAAGTATTAAAGATCATTATAATAATCCTGCAGGAATTGAGTTGCCCCTCAAATGTTGCAACGAAGTTGAACGATAATGCCCGTGGCCCCACGGCCTATATCTCAAAATGTTAAAAATGTTCTTTGTTAAAATTGTGCGCAATAATTTTATTAAATTAGTTAATGTTTCTACCTGCAATCTTTAGGAATTTATTATATTAAGACAGAACCTAAATTTGCATATATTTTAGCAAAATTTCTGTTTAAAAATAAAGTTAATCCGGTTGCATTTTTTTTCGGAGTTTATCTATGCTTTTTTTTCTGTGTTTGGAATTATAAACACATTTTGGCCAAATCTTAAGACATAGATATAATCTCTGAAACCGTAAAGTTTACTTGTAAAATATATAAAGTAGTTTAACAGAAATCTTGCGCGCAATTTTTTTAAACACGTGTTTGAGATAAACAATTTTAAATTTGTATAATTTGAAACATTTTTAAAATAAGAACAACTTACGCAATTTCAGTTCTAGAATAAACATTACAAACACAGCGATCAGGATGTTAAACTGACTGAGGTACAACATACAATATTTTCGTTTTGTTGAAATGCTGTTTTGGAGAAATTATTAATTTTCATAAACATAATAATTTTTATATACTGTTCGAAAATTAGTTTTTTGATAATGTTAGAAACTGTGTCCTGAAATTTCCCGAGTACTACCCCTGTATTGATTTTTTTTTAAATGTGATTACTTCTCATTGACAAACAACAAAAAAGAAAAGTAATAATCAATTCTAATAACTGGTAATGAATATTGGAAAAATAATTAGCATTGCAAGTATGCTAATATGTTCTGGAAACTTCTTACTTAAGCTCATTTAAGTATAAAATAAAGGGAAAATCACACCTCTTTCAAGAACAAATAATTTCTCAAGATCACATATTTCCTTATAATAGTTTTACTTTCCTCAGCCTTCACCTAAATTAAATTAATGAAAGTTTTTAAAAAATGGTCTTTGAATTTTAACATAAGTTTATAAAGAAAGTACTAAGCAAATTATTTGTAAATGTAGGTATATGTTGGAAAGAAAACTGTTTCAAATAAATCTGCCAAAGATTTTTTAAAATGTCAAAGTCTGTTAATGATTTGTGTGACTTTATCCTTGAATACATTCTAGTTATAATAGTCCAGTCAAATTAAACAAAAAAAAGGTGGTCCATTGATTTGCAGAAAAAAGCAAAAAATTTCAACATTTAATATCGGGTGGATAAAAACACATGGATAAAAACTAAATTATACTTCTTTATAATCCAAAATGTAACATGTTTTAGTAATTGACTGCTCATGCAATTACTAATAAAAGTATTACATTTTTGAGAATTTTCAATTACTCATAAAAATATAATGAGTAATTGATTGCTCTTATGTCAGAATAACAGTCGATTAGCTTTACAGTTTTGCCAACTAATTTTTAATGCATGTCATGAATTTTCAAAATATTTAACTTAAAAAAGGAAACATTACACAATTTAAAAATAAAACAGCATATAGTTATATAAAAACAAGTTTATTTTTAACATCAAACTATATTTTGTAAGAAAAAATTTAAATACAGTGACATTTAAAAAAAAATTACAGACAAATTTGATGTTGTAGTTAAACAAATATGTTTATAAGATAAATAGTAAATATTTTAAAATATTCTTAAAACATACAAAAATTAATTTTAAGCTAATTAAATTGTGAGCTACATATCAACAAAAATCATATTGATGTATCAGAAACATCCCTGAAATATATAGGATGTTTCCTTATATTTTCAAGTACTATTACTGGCCTTCTGTGCAACTTTTCTAAATTCTTACAGAATGTTCCTGGTTTTTACCAGGAAGATGACAGGATGTGAATATATCTAAATTTTTTAAGAAGATTGATGATTTATTCCTGGAAGGTTACTGGCTATTACTGGGAAAATTTTAGTATGTTCATGTTTTTTTCCAGGAAGGTTACCGACTTAAACCTGGAACCTTTCTGAAGAATTGAGAAACCTTACCACTATAATTCCAGGAAAGTTAGTGACATTTAAATTTAACTTTCCTGAATTCTTAAAAAAGTTTTCTGTTTTTGCCAGAAATGTTACTGGTATAAATTAGGCACATCAGCTACCCATTATTTTTCAGGAACGTTTTTGATTTTTTTTTTTTTTTACAGTGTAACAGTGTCCTGTTTTCATATCTCAGAAACTAATTTTTCGATTTCAGCGCAATTTATTCCAAAAACCATATTTAACTTAATAGTAACCCTCTAATAAAATTAAAGTAAATTAATGAGTAGTTGATACCACTATTTCCGAATAATAGTTTAAGCCAAATCTGTAATTAAGTTCCTAGCTTAAACAATCTAACGAATTGTTAAAGATGCTTACTGGTATTCCTAATTAATCATTTTCTGAAGGACACTTGAACATCCCTTACCCCCCCTCCCGGCAACTTCCTCAAGGTTATTTTCTCTAAATGTGCCTTATTTCAATAACTCGGCTAATAATGTTCCCATCTTCTCAAACCAGCTAAATTTTGTAACACGTCTACTATACAGTGTCGTAGGCAACGGAACCTGTGTCAGAGGTTTGTTCGTTGGTTTTTTTAGAGGTTTTTTTAGAGGCAGAATGCTCCCCTGGCGGTGAAAGGTGGAAATAAAAGGTTTTACGTAGCGTACTAGCATGCCAGGTATACGGTGCCGAAACCATCGGAGACCCTGGCCAACGTTTCTTTTTAACACTTTCCAACCTAGTTGAAAAGTGTTTATGACTTTGGTTTGTCTGCCGAATGGCCGTTGGCCGTCTGCCGTCTGTACGTGCTCTAACTCCTGTAAATATGCTCGGATTGCCCTACAATTTTTATATGTTATTGTCGTTATCTATAGAATGTTCCCTATTTCAACTGAAGTGTGTAGCAGTTATAGTTTTTTTACAGGGACACTCAAAAGAAATCCGTTACATTACGGTCTGTGGAGAAAAATCATTTGCGGTTTATTTTAATGATGTTACACAATTTGAAACACATTGTAATTGACATATATCAATAAGGTACATTACAAGAAGTTTAATATGGACTATGCTGTGCATAGTACTTATAGTTACTTTACAGGGACAGTCAAAAGAAATCCGTTACATTACGTCTATGGAGAATAATCGTTTGCGGTTTAATTAAATAACTAGATGGAACCAAGCAAATTAGGCGGCAAACAACTTGGTAGTACCATAATAATAAAATTCATAGCTGCTTTAAAATGTTTGAAACTTTTGCAGAATAATTCAAATAAATAAAAAACCCACCTTAAATTAAAGCTAGATTGGAGAACAGCAATTTTCTAAGTTTCACTGGCACATGGAGTCACAGAATTTTTTTCATCTGACACAGTTAGCGCTGTTGTGCCAGTAAATGGAAAACCATGGCACAACAGTGATAAATCATACACAATTGTCATTATACAATGTCAGTTAATGCAAAATGCATTTATATACACTACACACTTTTCCATCTACTGATCCATTAACCATTTTGTCATTATAGTGCATCTAAATACAGTTTGTGATATAGTAAAAAATTAGCATTCGTCACTCAGCGAGTAATACCGAAAATTTGGCGATTGACTTTATTGCCAAACTTAATAGTCACACTTGCCAATTGCAACGATTGAATGGAAAAATAGATTTTTTTTCTGCTGTCGCTTGACAAATTTCATACTGGGGAGCATAATATGATTAAGCGGTCACAGACCTTTCCATCGATATATCACATGATGGGTGTAAGCAAAATTTAGAAAAGTACCCCCCTTGGGGGCAAAGTGGCGGGATGGACCCCGGAGATGCATAACTTAAATAAGCGGTCAAAGACCCTTCCGATGATATATAAAATGAGGGGTGTGTGCAAAAATTATAAAAGTACCCCCTTGGGGGGTCAAAGTGGGGGGATGGACGCGGGAGATGCATAATATGATTAAGTTGTCACAGACCTGTCCAATGATATATAACATGAGGGTTGTGAGCAAAATTTAGAAAGTACCCTTGGGGGGAGGGGGAGCAAATTGGGGAGACGGACATCGGAGATGCATAATATGCTTAAGCGGTCACAGACCTTTCCAACAATATATGACATGAGGGGTGTCAACAAAATTTAGAAAAGTGCCCCCCCTTGGAGGGGAGGGAAGTGGCGGGATGGACCCCGGCGATGCATAACATGAATAAGCGGTCAAAGACTTTTCCAGCGATATATCACATGAGGGGTGTGTGCACAATTTAGAAAAGTGTCCCACTTGGGGTGGGGAGTGGGGGGGATGGACCCCAGAGATGTATAACATGAAAAAGCGGTCACAGGCCTTTTAACTGGCAACTTTTTTCTCGAAGACATTTGACAATAGTAATTTTTTTTTTACCCGAGACAATTTGACGATATTCTTCATTTTTTTGCGTAATTCGTCAAACGTTCATGGAAAAAATCATGAAATTCGCCAATCAATAGTCGATAAATTATAAAATTCAACAATCGATAGCAGTAAAATTGGTCAATCGATAACGGAAAAATCACGAAATTCATCCAATAGTCTCCCGTAAAAAAATATCCTGCACGCTGATGTGATGATCAAAACGGTTTTGAAGTATAGGACAAAATTAGCACTCGTTAATCGGCGAGTAATACTGAAAATTTGGCGATGGACTTTATTGCCACCGCTGGTCAAACATAATAGTCACACTCGCCAATTGCGATGATTGAATGGAAAAATATTTTTTCCCAGTTGTCGCTGGACAAATTTCGAAACCATTTGGCGAATTTCACGATTTTTTCCTCGAAATTGACGGATTGTGATTTTTTTTCTCGAAGCCATTCGACGATATTCGAAAATTTTTTCCTCCGAAACCAGTTGAATTTTGCGATTTTTCCACTGTCGATTAATGAAGTTTGCGATTTTTCCGCTATCGATTGACGAATTTCACGATTTATTGACTATCGATTAACGAATTTCACGAATTTTTCCATAAACGAACAAATTGCGCACTTTCTTTCCTCTAATGTTTGACAAATTTCGCACTTTATTTCTTTTGCCTTTCGACGATTTTTGCAAGGTATTTATTTTATTTCTTGTATTGTGTATATATATCTAGGTGTCGATAATCTTTCCCAAACATAAACATTTAACTGCATTATCGATCATCATACTACCAATAGAAGATAATACTGTCCCAGTTGCACTCACTACCAAAAATATTTAAAATATATTATTAGATATTAAAAAAGAAAAAGCTTTGATAAAATGTTGCGATGCATATTTAACATCAGTTTCCTAAACTTAACAAATATTCACGTTTCTACTTTTTGCTAGGAAAAATGTAAGCATCACTACTGAATGGGAAAAAATATAAAAAAATAAAATGCTGATAAAGGCGGTTTTTCCCCACGGCCATAGATAACAGTGAATAATAAATTTGAATACAATTATATTTCATAAAATTAGTATTTGCCTTAATCTTATGTTAAAAATTTCTGAACAAATTTGGAAAATATTACTGAAATAAAACAGTGGTATTCAAAATCCATTATCCTTGTTATGTATGCCCATGAGGCATATTTCCTAAATCAGCCACAAAAGATCACCCCCCCCCCCAAAAAAAAAAAAAAAAAAAATTGCATATATACAAAATATTTATACACAAACATTTCAGTGTCCATTTCAATGTTATGAAAAAATTATTTGAATTTTACAATATAGTACAACAAAAATTACCTGTACAGATTTGTTGGGAACTTTTAAAATTTTCATCGCAAACTTTTTCTAGAAATGAAGTATAGACAGACATGCCGGCAGCCAACGCACACCATGCACATTGGCATTATTTGAATCTGTATTTTTTTTAAATAGAAGTACAGACAGACATGCGGGAGGCCAACGCACACCATGCACATGAATGTACAAAACAAAAATATAAAATTTAGAGTGCAGTTACCATCTTGCCTTATATACTTTGTATTCAGAGTTGCTGTTACCATTTCGCCTTATTTGAACATTTGTATTTTTTGCAATGAAGTACAGACAGATATGCAGGCAGCCAATGCACACCATACACATGAATGTATATAACTGAAATTTACCTTTTTGTATTATAATTGAGAGTGTAGTTACCATTTCGCCTTATTTGAACATTTGTGTTTTTTGAATTTAAGTATAGACATACATGCAGGCGGCAACGCACACCATACACATGAATGTACAATTAAAATTACTGAGACTTCTATTACTTTAGGACCTCATTATATACTACATTCACAGTTCTGTTACCTTTTGGTAGTATCTGAACTTTTAAGTTATCAAAATGAACGCACCCAAGACATCATTTTTTTGTTTACTATTTACCTTTTTGTATATTATAATTTAGAGTGCAGTTACCATTTTGCCTTATTTGAACATTTGTGTTTTTTGAATTGAAGTACAGACAGACATACAGGCGGCCAACGCACACCATGCAAATTAATGTATATAACTAAAATTACTGAGAATTCTATTACTTTAGGACCTCCTTGTATACTACATTCATAGTTCTGTTACCTTTTGGTAGTATCTGAACTTTTAAGTTCTTAAATGAACGCACCCGAGACATCGCTACATATAACTGGCCATGACTAAAAACATGCTGGGGTAAATACAGTGTCTCACATAAGTGATGGGACACTTGTGCTTTACAAAAGGAAACTAATCAAATAAATTAAAAAAACATGTACACATTTTTTTTGTGGGTGTGTTTCATACTTAAATTTAGTAAAGATTATTACATAACATACATTTTGTCAAAATATTAAAATATTAATTTAATAAAAATACAAATGTTTAGAACGGAGCAAAAAATAGCTCACATAAGTGATGGGACACCATTATATATGCAACAAAAATCGCCTGAAATAAGCAATAAAAATATTTTTTGGGGTTTTATTTTTACTTAAAAGCAATTGGCAATAATTTATAAAATCGTCTGCAGTATTTCTCTCCAGTTTGTTTTGGAATTTTTGTGTTTTTTAGCTCTGTGTAGTCATGAATGCTAAACGAAAAGAAACTTCGCCTGAAATTCGAAAATTAGTTATTAATTTGCATATTGAACGTGGAAAATCTATTAGAAAAACTGCTGAAACAGTTAACTTGAGTCGTTCAACAGTTTTCAATATCATTAAACGATATAAAAAGAATCATATGATTCAGGATGAAAGAAGACCTGGCTGACCATCAAAGCTATCCAATGGAATAAAGCGAATTATCGTTCGAAATATTAAAAAAAATCCAAGAATTAGTGCTTCAAAAGTTGCTGCTGATTTACAAGCATTATATGGAATAATTGTTAATCCTGAAACTATTAGAAGGGTAATTCGATCTGCTGGATATCACGGTAGAGTAGCCAGGAAAAAATTCTTCGTAAGTGAAAAGAATAGAAAACTCAGACTAGCTTTCGCAAAATCCAACATAAATAAGAATTCTGATTACTGGAATAAAGTTATATTTGCTGATGAGAGTAAATTTAATATATTTGGTTCTGACGGTAGAATCTTGGTGTGGAGAAAACCCAGGGAAGAACTTCGCAAACAGAACTTGGTACCAACAGTAAAACATGGTGGAGGAGGAGTTATGGTATGGGGGTGTATGTCGTCCGCTGGAGTTGGTAATTTTGTTTTTATTGACAGTATAATGGATCAGTACAAGTATATTGATATTTTAAAGCAAAATTTGAAATCTTCAGCACGAAAATTGAACCTTCATAACGATTTTAAATTCTACCAGGACAATGACCCCAAGCACACTGCTCTGAACGTTAGACTCTGGCTGCTATATAACTGTCCTGAAATAATAAAAACACCACCACAATCTCCAGACTTAAATCCCATAGAGAATATTTGGCAAGAATTGGAATCAAGAATTCGCAAACACACCATTTCTTCAAAACAACAACTAAAATCGGTGCTTCAAGAAGAATGGGGTAAAATCACTCCAGAAATCACAAAAAAAATAGTCGAATCCATCCCAAAAAGATTAAATCATGTTTTAAAAGTAAAAGGAAATCCAACAAAATATTAAAACCTTTTAAAAAGTAAAATTTGTGGATAAATATTTGATGGAAAAGTAAGTGTCCCATCACTTATGTGAGCCATTTTTTGCTCCGTTCTGAACAATTGTATTTTTACTAAATTAATATTTTAATATTTTGACAAAATGTATGTTATGTAATAATTGTTACTAACTTTAAATATGAAACACACCCAAAAAATTTTTGCACATGTTTGTTTATTTATTTTATTGCAGTTTCTTTTTATAAAGCACAAGTGTCCCATCACTTTTGTGAGACACTGTAAATACCAACACGATCTAAGGTTTGTCCTTGTGCTTTGTTTATAGTCATACAAAAAGCCAGACATATGGGAAATTGGCGTCTTTTAAAGGAGAAAGGGAGTGTTGTGACGGATGGTGATAGGTCGATTCTATTAATTAAAGTCCTTTGTCCTTTTCTTTCGCCAGTGATTATTTCCAAATCTAAACAATTGTCATACATATTCCTCACAATTAATCTTGTCCCATTTAAAAGTCCCTGGGTAGCATTTAGGTTTGTTAACAGCATTACAATTGCACCAATTTTTAACGTGAGAGTATGCGGAGGCAAACCACTTAACTCTAAACTGTTTAAAAATTCTGTAGGAAATTGAAGAATTTGGCTTTCATCTTCAGTTATGAGATTATTTATGCTAATATATGTCCTCTGTGTGCCAGGTATAAGATCTAGAACTTTAGAATTTATTTCATTACAATGTTCATTTTTTCGGGCAAGAATAGCAAACTTAGAGAAATTAATAACATTATCTGGTGAAGCAAAATGCTTGTCAAAAATTTCAAATACAATATCTTCTTTTGTAATGATATCTACTGGTAAATCAATAACAGAAGAACCATATGATGGTTCATCATTAACTGAAGGATAATCTCCATCACCAATTTTAAGCAGAAAATTTGAAAATTCTAATTCATCTGGTCTAGCTCGCATGTTTTTAATTAACCGAAAAACTTTGAAATTTGGCTAAAGAGGTGAAAATTTAATGCAGTTTTGACTTATTGTTTGCCGTGAGGCATGTGGAACTACGGGCAATACCTGTCTAAAATCTCCACCGAGGACAATTATTTTCCCACCAAAAATAATATCATTGCTCATTAGATCTTGCAGAAGTCTATTAACAGTCATTACGGCATAAACATTTGCCATAGGTGCAAAATCCCAAACTATTAGCCTTGCTGACTTGATATCAGATGCCGCTCTGCTATTAATTTTTAAAGATGATACTGAAGTTTCATGCAAAATCAAAGGTAACTTGAACTTACTATGAGCTGTGCGGCCGTTTGGTAAGAGCATAGCAGCGATGCCAGTCCATGCAACAGAGATCACTTCTAGACCTAAATCAAAACATTTTTGTATAAGGCATTGGTATACAAATGTCTTCCCTGTACCACCTGGACCATCTATGATATATGCATTACTTTTCCTGTGTTAATCTCTTGGACTACTTTTAGTATTTCGTGAATAATCAAAAGTTGTTCATCATTAGCTTGCTGAATCATCAAGTCATAGTTAAGATTAGGATTTTTAGAGAAATTAATGTTGTGATCAGTTGCTAAGAAATCATTAACTAGGATGTCTGAGTGATATTTTTAAGAACGTAGGATTAACAATTACGACATAATGAAAAAGAGAAAATTAAATGATAGCATTACAAAATATCATACATAAATCCATATACACTGTTAAACAAATAGAAAAGAAGTACCGTCCATCAGATTTGTTTTTATAACATTTGGCAAATAATCCCTTTTTTTTTGCTTGATCTTATAAAACGCCAAGCTTTTTAAAGTTACGTAATCAGATTTCCAGCCAATAGCGTATTTTAACAAGCGTGGCTTAACGCAAATTTAATTTCATTGTTGCAACATTTTCCTTGTGACAAATATTTACATTTGAATTAAATTTTTTTCCTGTACCCAAACTCTACCCAACTCTTTACCTGTCTCGCTATCCATCTGCCAATCCGTCTTTCTACCTGTCTTGCTTCCCGTTTAATTACCAGTCTCTCGACACGTCTGCCTGTGTACATACTCCTCTCTCTACCCGTCTGTCAACTCGTCTCTGTGCTCTTCTGTCTGCCCGTCTCTCTATCCACCACGCAACCCGTTTCTCAACCTTTACTCTACATGCCTGTATATCGGTCTCACTACTCGTCTCGTGACCCGTCTCTCTATCCATCTCGGTACCCCTCTGTCAACCTTTTTTTACCTGTCTCGCTACCCGTCTACCTATTCGTTTCGCAACCCGTTAGCCTAGCTCTGTCACTACCCGTCTCTCTACCCATCTCACTATCCGTCTGTTTACCCGTTTGTTTACTCGTCTCTCTACCTCTTCCCAATAGTTTCACAATTCATTCAATATACAGAAGCCGTTTACCGTTATTAAATACAAACAGAAGTAATTCATCTAATAAGTGTAATCAGATGCAATTTTTAAAAATACATGCGTAAACCAGCAAAATAATTCATCAGTTTTAGTTTCATAGTTGTTTATATAATTTGGCAATAAATCTCAACTTCTTAAACCCGAATTGTGTCAAGCTTTTTAAAAAAGCCTAAAGGTCCGTATAACTGGGAAGTATCCTCAGGACTATTAGATACATGTTATAGTTAAGTGAAAGTTTCATAATCGGGTTTGCAGTTAATTGCTTAAGTCAGAAAGCGTAGCTTAACGCCATTTTAAATTCAATGCTGTAACTTTCTTTTTATTTTTCTTATTTTTTTGAAGAGTTGGTGGGAGGGGGAAAGATTAACAAATATATACATTTGAATTTAAACTTTTGCTTCCATGTTTATGTTAGTGTTGTTTGTATTATTAAGTATTACTTTGTTCACCGAGCTTCATTCGAAACAAATGTAAAAGACTTCTTCTACAGTTTTTTCCAGGGGAAACTACCGTAATCGGGCCCAAAGCCAATCGGAGCATTTAATATCATTATTGTAACTGTTATAGAGTTAAAACAATGTTATTGCTAGCTTTATTGTTGTTTGAGACCAGCCTTGCCTGTGTATCTGAATGGGGAAAAGTTCCGTATCCTGTGCCGGTTGGCGCGATTGGCGAAAAAATTAAACATGGTGCCAAAAGCATCTTACCGAAGCATCTACTTTAAAAAAAGCATCTTATTAAAAGCATCTAATTGAGCATCTTAACACATTTTTCCAGAGAGCGGAAAAACATGTTTTTCAAATGTTTACAAACGTACTTTTATTAAACCATGTTTTGGAACCATCTTAAAAACATAAATATGATGCTAAAATAAAATTTTATCGCCATTTTCGAAATTTTAATAAGTAATGAAAATACATAAACAAACATATTTAACAAACATAAGAAGTATTTTTGGGATAAATAATTGTTATTGTCAGGGGTAATTGTTATTGTCAGTATTAATAAACGAACGAAAAACATACCTAAATTAATTTTTGGGAACCTCAGGAAAAAAATATCTGATTTAAATAGCATTTAAAATCTTTAAATGGAGAAGTGTTCCGTATAAAAATGCAAAACATTATACGCTTGATATAAATATTTTTGGAACAGCTGTCGCTAGCGCACTGGGATTGGCGTGATTTTTGTTTGCGCCATTTTGGCCAGAAAACCCCGTTTTTGAGAACTCGTTAGGCCAAGATTGCTAAAACAGCATGCTAGTTTGATTTTATTATGTTATAAAACACACACAACTTTTATTTTAAGCACACAGAAATTATTTTAGGCACAGATGTCATATACGCACCACATTGGCGCGATTTTTCCCCCGCCAATTTGGCGAAAACATTGTTTTTGAATATTAGTTACAAAGGTACTTCTCTATTATCTCGTCGACCACTTTATGAACTATTTGATGACATAACAAACACGTATATTGCTTCTGACATCAAGTAAATGGGACTGCATTTTTGGCGTTTAATCTTACAGTTTGGCGATAGTTTTTTGTTATGAAAAGTGGTCGACGGGATAATAGAGAAGTACCGTTACAAAAAGCATGCAATAATAAATGAACAGTTACAAATAATAAACATAATAATATAAATATCACAATAAAACGTAAATATTAACACTTATTAACACATAAACAAATCAAACGGGTTACCATGTTTGCCATAAAATTGCCATTTTGTTGCAATCGCACCAATGTGGTGCGTATATGACATCTTTACCTTATTTTATTATACACACACACAGTGATTAATTTATTATAAAACACACAATATTTAATTTAACATAAAAACACAGAATTTGCCCTAACGAGTTGCTACACGAAGCAAAATCGCCAGGTTGCCCGCACATAACATCGCTATTTTAGTACCAAAAAGATACCCCGGTGCGCCTGCGACATCTGTATTATCTTTTTTTAATGTTTTAATATTTTCGAAAGCATAGATAAAAAGGTAAAAATCTCATTCCCAACTGCCATTACAATTAACATATATATATATACAAAAAAAATATCTACAAAACATATGTTTACATAATATTACATCTGCAAAACATAACTTTAGAAAAGGTAACCGAAAGACTGAAGATCGCAACAACCACATCGAAACACTTATCACCAAAAAATAACTCGCCAAATCTAACGGCACAGGAGATGGATTTCTCCCTCTGATTGCAAAATATTAGTTTTATTTATTTATTTATTTATTTATTTTTTTTTTTTTTTTGTACGATGGGTGATTATAATAATTTCACATACTACATACCGTTTGATATATTGGTACTTTTATGTTATCCTGGCGCTGTTGATAAATCGCCAAATATTGTTCCTATAACATTTTCATATTGAGTTCATTTCACTTAAATATAAACCTTTCACTCATTTAATTTAAAATACATGCCTTTCATTAATCCCATTTAAAATGCTAAAAAGAGAAAACAAAAAGAAATAATGCCATAAATCGAAACCTTTTCTTTAAACACCAAATAATAATTTTTTTTTAATTTACACACGCGAAATAAAAAAAGCTGCTATTGCTGAGATTTGCGCCAAATCTCTAATACCAAGTCTACCAAGTTATTGCGGGGTTTTTCTTTCAAACAGAAAAAAATCCAGATTAATTTTCGATTTCTACTAAATTGAAATATATTTTATTGTGCTGAATATTAGTGCTTGCATATTATTTTGCTCCATGTACTCCATGAACTTTTCAATTCCGATTGTCTACGAAAATCTCCCGCCGGTGACAATGACGTACGCACAAAATTTAGTGACGTATGTACTTTAATTGTGCTTTTTTATCTATTTTTTTAATATAATTTCCAAACGGTTTGACATTTATTCTTGGTAATAAATAGACGTCGTTGTCACCATTATAGGTACCTGCTGTAAAAATTTGAACGAAATCCGTTAAATATTTTTTGAGTTATGCTTGACGAAAGGTTTTAATATCCATCCTAGCTATATATGGGGCAAAGTAATACTGCGCTGTGTATGAGTCTTCGTTGCACTCAGACAATAACTGGCAAGTTAAATGTTGAAAGAGAAAAAACATGCAATTTAAGTGTTTCATTAATATCTCTGAGACTAAAATTATAAGCTTTATTCGGGTCATGAAGCTGCAAGTAATCTTCACTAAGGTAATCTTTAAAAGTTTCCCATAATTGAGTAGTGTTTGATGGTTGTTGAAATATGGCAATGAAAGAAAATAACTGTCTTAATTGAAACGGCATTTGAAGAGCTGATGCTTCATGCAAACAATGTAGCCACTCAGTATCATCCTGAAGTAATCCACGATGCATAGCTGCTTCTTTGAAAGAAGAAAAATCATCATTGTGCACTGTACTTAAATCTTCAAAACATGTAGCCCCAACTACATGAAGCAACAGTAATCGAAAGTGATAGCGCTCAGATTCAGCAGGAGAAGCATTATACAGTCTGCCTATTACTTTTCTAAAATTAACGCGTTTTTCCCAAATACGCTTAGTTTTATTCCAAGTATAGTAAAGAGGTGTTTCTGGATAAATGTAAGGGCTTTTTATTTGTGAATCCTTATTCAAATTAAACCATGCGATAAGTTGTGTGCTTTTCAATTCTGATCTAAGTAAAGCTTCATCAGCATTATCATCACGAAAATATACTTGTTCTTCTGGTAAATGTACAGGCAAGCGAACGATTGAGTGAGACTGTTCATGCATAGGATACGAAACAATTCTATATGCAGCTTCACTTGAACTAACATATCGGGTGTTTAGAAAACCAGTAACTTTATCATGATGAAGTGAACCACCTTCAGCACTAATCTGCACACTGGTGCAGTCATGGCCTTTGTAAACATACTTATGTATATATTTTATACTGCGAACACTTGCACAAATTCCAACGTTTATATGGGCTTGAAAATAAAGTAAGGGTTTATATGGAACTATGTAACGGTTGTCAACCTCAATATTTTCATTTTTAATGCGTTTGGTAATAGTCCTGCCATTTTTCCTGCTTCTATAAAGGGGATAACCGTTAACATTTTCTTTAGTTTCAAAAACAAACTTTTTTGTAAATTGTTTTTTACATTTACTGTCAAACATGTAAACTGAGTTAGGATTAGGAATACCACAAGGACCATGTACCATGTGACATTTAAATACAGTGGTGGCCAAAAGTGTGGACATTTTTTGAAAGTTTCATGTTTTTCAACTTTGTGTGCTTGTAGAATATATTCATTTTCACTTAAATACAAACGTTTATGTATCAAATTGAAGGTAATTTAATTTAGAATTCAATAATAAAAACAGTATTACAATATCTGTATTACAAAAAAAGTTATGCAACTAATAGTAAGATCTATCTTAGATTTGCATTTTTTTAAAGTGATACTTACACAATCAATACTTAGTAGGATAACCCTTATTTTTTAAGACAGCTTCACAGCGTCTTTTCAACGAGTGAACAAGTGTTTGGAGTTCATCTTTCGTAATCACATGGTGCCAAGAATCAATTATAGCTTCAATAAGTTGTCTTTTATTGGATGGACGTTTTTTTCGTACAAGAATTTTCAAACGACGCCACATATTTTCAATTGGATTGAGATCAGGGCTGTTTTCTGGCCATGGTAATATATCTATGCCTTTATTTTGAAATCATGCTTTGCATACTTTTGCTGTGTGGCATGGAGCTGAATCCTGCTGAAAAATAAATGGTGCGTTGTTGGGGAAGAAATCCATGATGGAAGGTATCAATTTTGGTTCCAGGACAGTTTCGATGTATTTTTTGGCATTCAGGATGCCATCAATCACTTGAATTCGGCCCACACCATCTGCAGACATACATGCCCAAATCATGACATTTGTTGGGTTTTTTGTAGTTGCTTCAATGCAATCAGGATGAAGTGCTTCTCCTACTCTACGTCTCACGTATTTTCTACCATCACTACCATAGAGCGATATTTTACTCTCATCGCTCCAGGTTACTTGCTTCCATTGATTTTCTGACCAATTAATGTGTTCTTTTGCCCACTTAACTCGTTTTTCGCGTTGCTTTTGATTTAAATATGTTTTTTTTCCTTGGAATTCTAGCTTGTAGTCCAAATCCTGATAACCTTCTTATTGTTCTTGAACTTACTGCAATTCCCGCTGCATTCATTTCACATCTAATGGCATCTGATGAAATTTTTCTATCTTGAAGGCATAGCCGTTTAATTTTTCTATCGTCAGTAGCACTTGTGCATTTTATTCGGCCTGATTTGGCCTTATTTTCCACTGATTTCGTTTTTACATAACGTAAACAGAACTTTCGTACACCAGAACAAGTCATTGAACCCCCAACTTGTCTTGCAATTTCAGCATAAGAGAGGCCATTTTCTCTCAATATGACAATTCGGCTTCTTTTTGTAGATGTCCAATTAGTTCTTGTTGATGACATTGTTTAAAATTAGTTTAATTAAAAAAAGGACTTTAAATATTCAAAAACAGCAGTACTCTATTTAATTGTACTAGTATGCATCATTCCGCAAAATATTTCCACAACAATAACTCTTTTACCATCCAAATAACATAAACTATAGTTACAGACATTTGATTGTCCTCAGAACAGTGTTTGTGATTGGCTAGTATGTTTTTATTACAAAACACGTCCTTATTCAAAACGATTTGTGTTTGTTTGTTCTAATAAAATGAGCTTAACCTTTTTTGTAATACAGATATTGTAATACTGTTTTTATTATTAAATTTTACATTAAATAATCTTCAATTTGATATATAAACGTTTGTATTTAAGTGAAAATTAATATATTCTACAAGCACACAAAGTTGAAAAACATGAAATTTTCAAAAGATGTCCAAACTTTTGGCCACCACTGTAAGTTATATAAGATTGTATTACTGGGGTCGGGAATTTCTTCAGAAATAACTTTGTCTATGTCTGCTATTTCTCTAAATTTACTTTTATCTGCGAGACACAATAATAAATGAATATGGGGCGAACCTCTCTTTTGAAATCCAACCGTATATAAATATGTTTGTACTTTGCCAAAAATTTCTTTACCATTTATCAAATATAAGAGTTCTTTAATTTTAGAATGAAAAACACGATCTGTAACATCTGGTCTATTATTAGCAGTTTCAAAAGAATGTATGCTGTTAGTGATTTCGGGCCATAACGGATTACATGTAAATGTTAAGAAAAGATCTGGCTTACCAAATTTTCTAACCATTGCTATGGCATCCTGATAATTTTGAATCATGTTTCGAGGACTACCAGTAAAAGAAGAAGGTAAAATGACACTCCGCCCAGAACGTAAATTCTCTTTATCAGCACGTGCAAACAGAGCATCTGCAAGGCCAGCGTATGTGTCTACTCGCAATTTTGAATGTTTATTATGGATAAATTTCAATCTGTCACCTTCAATGCGACAGTAATAATCGACTATCAATTGCTGAGTTAATTTCCCAGGATTAATAAGTTGGTTGAAATTTCCCTTAAGAGGACTTCCTCGAACCATAAGTCTATAAGGTACATATTCTCGCATCGAAATGTTTTGGCGAACATTAGTTTTCCGCTCTCCTCCAGCTGGCATTGAAGTATGCCAACCTGGTTCACCGCAAGGCCAAATTAATACATGTGACATTGGATCACAATGCATACTATCAAAATCTAGAGATTTTAAACCGCCATCTTTAAAATAAACATTTATGTACCTATGAGATGGGGGAGCACCATCATGAGATTAAAAAAACGCTGCAACCTCTGAACATGTTGGTTCATTGTAACGGAGAGGATCTGATATAGGTTCATGATAAAAACGCATAACAAAATTGACTGGTACTCTGTTTTGTTTTAAAGCTAATTCACGTTCCTCGGATACTTTTTGATGCATCGTTTTATAACACTTTACATAGGGATTACAATTAATTAAATTCTGATTAATTATTTTAAGAATGTCTGCTCTAATGGAACTATTCTCAGCCCTTCCCAATCTAATTTTATTTGCTTCAGAAAAGTCTAAAATGTACAACTGACCATAAGAAGCATTGCATGAATATTCTGGATACAAAGGGGAAATTTTGTGGTGTACTGAACCTAGAATTTTGAAACAATAAGGACCATGACCAAGAGGTAACTTTATGTTGGCACCGAATGACACAAAAGATAACGCATTATTTTATTGCCGAATATTTTGCCTAAAATTTTTCGACATGTCACTATTTCCCGTAAATAAATGTTTTATTTCGTCAATAATACAAAATTCAGGCAATTTGAATTTTCTGTTACAGCAACACAAATTAAAAGAGCCATCTGAATTTTTTTCATATGAAAAATACAATGCATTACAATAAGTGCATTAATTGTCTAAATTACCGAAGTAGGATGGAGATAAATTGGTGATGCTATCTGAGACAGCACACCGATACTGGATTTTATATGGCTTCAACATTTTTCTATTAGCGTAATATTTTTTTTTGTAACTCTTGCACTTTTTGCTTTTTGGATGGAGATGACTTAACGTTTTTTTTTCATAGCATCATAACCCTTTTTATCGTACTCTTGCAGTTTTTGTTTTTTGACTTTTTGAGCAACACATTGTAGTGACCGTTATGCCCGTCTCCCTGATACAATAAATTAACTTCTAATTTACCCCTAGCATTTACTCCCAACATTGTGACATTACCATCATGTCAATTTATAATATTCACAAAAATATTAAAAATTCTTGTTGCCGCATCTAACTCTAAATGACTACCGTACGTACGATCTTTTGACATTATATTTACATAATCGTTTACATTAGTAATCGGAACACAATAAGAATAATCCCCGATAATAAACGAACTATAAGACTTCCAATTTCGTATTACGTGCTCTACAATATTTTGACGTACGAATGAATAATTATTTTCTGTACTGTATAAGCAAAATGACAAAGCTCTGAACAGACAATTTCCGTCAGCATCGACATTGCGAACGTTAAATGACTCTAAATTCATTTATCTACAGAGTGTCTCATTTATTTTGCAACCCGCGCAAACGCGAATCAAATGAACAACACGAGTGCACGAGTCACCGTGAGCACAGGAAGCCGTGTGGAGGAGTGTGTGAGCAACACTACCAACACGCTAGAAAACCGCAGAAGACACTTCAGTGCTAAGGAGAACGAAGTGAAAGGTAGTTTTGCGACATGGTGCTATATGCAGAAAAACGCGCATTTATTATTGAACATTATTTTGGAACGTCTTCGTACAAAACAGTCAAGGAACGATATGAAAACAAGTTTCCAGACTCTGTGGTGCCGAATAAAAGCACAATTAAGCGAATCGTGGACCATTTTCAAACAGAATGGATTGTGGAACAGAAAAGAAAGAACCGTCTGTCGTTTGTCCTAACTGACCACAAAATGAATGAAATCTAGACGAAAATCAAGAAGAAACCGGCAACATCAGTAATAAAATTAGCAGATGAACGTTTCGTTTGGTTTCAACAGGATGGCGCTCCTCCGTATACGGTCAACTACACTCTGTCATTTCTCCGAGAATTTTTTAGTAATCGGAAAATTACAAAAGGACTATGGCCTCCACGCAGTCCAGACCTGTCACCGCTCGATTTCTTCTTGTGGGGCTATTTGAAAACTCGCGTGTGTCTGTGAACTGGCAGCCTCGATTACTGAACTAAAAACTCGCATTAAGGAAGAGATCATCCAATCCCACCAAACACATTACAGAATGTGTCACGAAACCTCCTCAAATGGGCCCAGATATGTAAAAATGAAGACAGCGGTCACTTCTAACACCTTTTGTAGTCGTTTAAGCACTTCTGTAAAATAAAAATTAATGTTTGTACAATGTTCTTTTTTTAGGGTTGCAAAATAAATGAGACACTCTGTATATATTTAAAATAACAGTAAAACAGAAACCTAAGTATTTATACAAATAAATAAAATAATAAAGACAATAAATACCTTCAAAACCGTCCGCAGTTTTATTAATTACCTACCAAAATCATCCAAGGCTTACCGCAGCGTGCTAAAGTAACTCGAGATGAATGAACGCTTCTAGACAGGAAAAAGCTCTCACCTTATTCGTTGAAACATCCCGGAATCCAAATCTGGCTTTGGACAGTAAAAGCCTCTCAGCTGATTGGCTGAATGCTGACGCATGCATATAGAACCCAATTTGACAGGAGTTTATAAAAAATGCCTTTAGCTGATTGGCTGAATGCTGACGCATGCGTATAGAAACCATTTTTACACGAGTTGACAGAAAAACACTTTAGCTTTAAATATATGGATGCTTCACTATTTTAAACGCATTGAAATTTATATATATATCACTAAGGTGCATTACAAGAGGCTTACTACAGAATATACTTACGTGTGTATAAATTCTGTAGATCCTATACAGGGCAGCACAAAAGTTCGCGAAAACATTTCCGTTTATTGACAGAAACTCCAGAAGGAGAATTTTAAACTGTGCTACGCGTTTCCTAACTAAACTAAAATTTAGCATCCTATGTAGTATCCTATGTAGTACAACTCTATAGATCATATACAGGGCTGAATAAAAGTATTCGTATATTATTTTCGAATATTGTAGCGTTTTTAAATATGTTACGCGTTTTTCAAATTGTTTACTTAGATGTTATCTTTCAGCTTAAAAAACGGTAATGATTTGTAAAATTATTTTGGAAGCGTTGACAGAAACTCCAGAAGGAGAATTTTAAACTGTGCTACGCGTTTCCTAACTAAACTAAAATTTAGCATCCTATGTAGTATCCTATGCAGTACAACTCTATAGATCATATACAGGGCTGAATAAAAGTATTCGTATATTATTTTCGAATATTGTAGCGTTTTTAAATATGTTACGCGTTTTTCAAATTGTTTACTTAGATGTTATCTTTCAGCTTAATAAACGGTAATGATTTGTAAAATTATTTTGGAAGCGTTGGAAAGTGTTACATAATCTATGCTTGACGCATGGTTTTTCGTTCTTATTTTAAGGAATTTAAGTTTATTACATGGGATCGGGCAACGCCGGGTGGGTCAGCTAGTTTGTAATAAAATAGTTAGTGCTATTTTTTTTGTATAGAGAAAGCCACGTAGTTGTGTGATGCTTTATAAATGCTTGATACATGCGCAAGGGAGAGGGGTATAATAGGTATTGTCCGGTTTCGCCATACCGCCTAAAGCGAAAGTAACGTGTTTCTAATTTTCTTTGAAAGAAAACATAATACTGCCCATAAACCAGATAAAGCTGCATTATCAAACACAAAACTTCTGCTTATAGATTTTTACATATGTGATTCAGATTATAAACTCAACTGACTGGGTTTTTAACACGATAGGGAAACATATGAGGGGGTCGGGGCAAGAAATTACCAAGCCACATTTTTGGTGAAATAAATCTGACACTGTAATCTGTTGCTTAATATTGTAAATTATGATATCCTACATATTATTTTTTTCTAATGTCACTTGGTGGCAGCATATGTCCCAGGTTTCGGTTTTGCCCCAGACGTTTATGCCCCCAATGAAGATAGCTAATTTAGAACGTAATAGTAATATCATTAAATAATGCCATATTGTTATTTAGATTATCTCAAATGTTACTAAGACATTGTCAATAAAATTTTATGTTATATATCTTGATTTAAGTATTTTATCTAATTTTCAAATTGATATATCTCAGAAGTTCAAAAATGTGGCTTAGCACTCTCTTGCCCCAACCCCTTCATATATCTGATAGTTTCTCATTTAAAAATTTTCGTTTCATGTTTATAATGCACCTTTTTCAACTTTTCTTTTCTAAGTATGTGATTTTAGGTAGCTTTCAATACAAAAAATTATAAAGCTACCTATTGCAGCCGTTCGGAGGAAAGTAGTTCCGGAAAATTTCGGTATATTTTGACCGATCATGACCCCCAGACCCCAAAACCACGCTCCGTTCAAATGTTGATTTATCTATATAGATATATCCATATATATATATATACACTGCTCAAAACAATTAAAGGATATTGCAGTTTTAGGTGGATTTTGTATCTGGGAAACTTTTTAGCTGATTGATACATGGTCGACAGACATAGTAGGTTATATGAGAATAAATTACACATGTTTGGCAGAAAAAAATGCATTTTATTGCGCATTTGTGTACAAAAGGAAAAAAACACAATTTGTGCATATGAGAAAAAAAGAATAAGAAAAGGTGTTTTCTTCAAAGAAACTCATTTTCAGTAGGGGGTATGGTTTCCACGGCGGCCAGCAACGTTGAACACCTTTTAGGCATGGACTCAATGAGGCTATTAATGACGAGTTGGGGTATTCTGCCCCACTCTTCCAGAAGAGCTCTTTCCAGTTCTTGGAGAGTTTGTGGGGGTTGTTGGCGGCCAGAAACTCGTCTTCCTAGAGCGTCCCAAACGTGCTCGATTGGATTCATGTCTGGAGAACACGCTGGCCATTCCATTCGAACGATTCCTTCCTCGAAAAGGAAATCCTCCACCAGGTTTGCACGATGTGGCCTGCAGTTATCGTCCATTAAAATGAAGTTATCTCCGATTGCTGCAGCGTAAGGGACTACAATAGGTCTGAGGATCTCATCCCTATATCGGCGACCAGTCAGAGCTCCATCTCGAATGATGTAGAGGTCAGTGCGCCCGTCAATGGAGATGCCACCATACACCAACACTCCTCCACCGCCAAATCTGACACTTTCGTGCACGAACGCAGGATTATTCCTACTGTCACGGTCCCTCCAGATGAAAATACGCCTATTATCCGGATGCACAGAAAAACGGGACTCGTCAGAAAACAGAATATTGCTCCATTCATTTCTCCTCCAGTTGACATGCTCGGTTGCCCACTCCCTGCGGTCGCGACGATGCCTTGATGTTAATCTAACACATACCATCGGTCGGCGAGCATACAGACCTACAGCACGGAGCCGATTTCGGACAGTCTGAGTTGAAATCGTGGTGCCTGTAGCCGAGCGAAGGTATTGTTGAAGAAGAGTAGCGTTCATGTTTCGGTGTCTCCGAGCTGTTAACGCTAAATACCGATCTTCATTGGGCGTTGTTGCCCGTCTACGACCTTGCCCTGGTCTTCGGCCTGCACATCCACTCTCCAAAAAACGGTTCCAGATCCTGGAAATGACACTTTGTGACACCCCAATGGCTTGCGCTACTTCGGCTTGAGTTTGGCCCCCTTCTAACCTACCAACAATTCTCCAAACTTTTGAATCTGTCAAATGACTTCGCTGAGACATCGTACTCATCGAAACAAAGCAATCACTGAATGCCGATCATCCTTGTCTTCATTCTCTTTTATCCAGTTGAAAGTCAAATTTCATTCGCTGCCGCTGAAGCGACGTTTTTGACGTCGAACTCAAAATTTGCATACTCCACAGTTTGAAAACCAGAAAAATTTGCATTTGTGATTCTCTTCTTCTATTTTCGGCAAAAAAAATTTCGTTTATATCTTTATTTTATATAAAACTTCAAATATCCTTTAATTGTTTTGAGCAGTGTATATCTGAACTATGCCATATGATAACGCTCGTATTTATAAATCAATTTTGATGAAACTAATTGTGTGTATTAAGCTAACCAATGTCTCGACCGAGTTCGTCGGCCAGCTTGGTCCGCCATTTTGTTTCAAGATGGCGGCCATTTAAAAATTTAAAACTAAAATAAATATACAAAAAAGTTAAAAATTCAAATTTATTTTTTAATTACGTGTTAGGCCTTGATACAAGGATTCCAGAACATTTTTTGGTTTACCTCTATCTTAAAAAATGGCTGAGATACAGCAGTTTGAAATTCTAGGGTGGCTGACATTTTGAAACAAAACAACACATTAACGCGATTACTCGCAAATTATTTTCTTTCATTGTAGTAATAATTTTCCCAATCATACGCATAAAACTATATATTCATATCCGATAGCGCCAAAATTGGCGACATTGGCGACAAAATTGGCGACATTTGGTGAAATATCGCCAAATTTGGTGACCAAAATAAGTCTTCATAAATGAAGCCAATTTGGCTATTGCTTAATAATTTGGCGAATTTCTTATTCAAATTCAGTATTAACGAATCTTTTGTAAACGTTTCTTTGCATTTTAACTTGCTGTTTTCGTGTAACATTAGCTAAAATTTTAAAACGAAGATATAGGAAAGCTACCTTTTCCTCCCGGTACAGACCGGAAGGACTTTTTCAGTCTCTTTCTGTTTATTCTTTAAAGAAGTTTTCTTTGATATACTTTTAAAACTTACATTTGGAGAGTTATTTTTTTCTGTATCTATTTCTTGACTTGATGTTTATATTTTATACTATTATACAAATAACAGAATTTTAATGTAAGCTATTTGTGTTACTACAATCTTCCACTTTAATCTATCATTATTTTGATGCCTAAAATTATGATTTTTTTGTAAACGTTTAGTTTTCATTTACCTTTTAGAGATTAACTTAAAAATAATTATAAAATTAGGAACCAAAATGTTTTACTTTATTTCACTTTAATAATAATATATTTAATATATAAAAACCAAATATTTGGATATTTAAAGTAAATATCCAGAAACAGGTTTCTTTAGTCATTTTAATCTTTTCTCAGAATACCTAATTTTTTAAAGCATGCACATTTTTGTAAAAATTGACTATAAGTATTTATCTATTACACATATTTCAATTATGGGGCATTATAAACTGAAACTACCCAAATTAGTATATTGGGCAAGAAAGTAAAAGATTATTGTAAGTATACGTAAATGATAATTGGGCCTGTATTAATTTTATTGGCTATATCTTAGCTAATCATATCTCGACATGCTCCAAAAACTTTGGGGTATTTATATTTTGCCAATACTGCATTGATATTGGAAAGAAATATTTTTCCATTTTATAGAAACTATTTTTTATGCAAAGCCAATATTTCTGCAATATTGGCATTTCATTGCAAATAATTAATATGTTTAAAAAAACTCGTACCCTTCATTTTGCGAAAAATTACGAAAATATCAATTTTCTTTCTTTTTTGCTTAAAATGAATGCAGATGTTCGTAGTATATTCTCACTAAGCACTGTAAAGTTTCAATACTTAACAAATGCAAAAAAAAAGGCTTTGTACTGCATCCATTTGCCTTTAAATAATTCAGTTTTGAAAGTCATGTTTTTAAGTTTGTTTTTCTTTCCAATATATCACTATGATCAAAATGCTAAAACATAGACATAGAATTTCATATGACACGTTATTTTTTATGGACGTTCCTTAAGGTGTATTTCGAAAAACTAAGGATAGTATCGTCAGTAATATAACTAGTTATTTTTTAATTTAAAGTACATATTCATGTGCAGTTAAGATTAGTGCTCCCGACTCGATACGTATTTCAGTTATACGTTTAACCGATATACGTATATGCGTATAATACGCTGGTTGGAAATACGTATACATAAAATTATACATTTAAACGTATCCGGATACGTATAAGCGTATACCGGTTAAACGTATAATTCAAGTATACGTATATTTCAAATATACGTATTTACTTTTAATACGTAGGACGTCATCAGTATTACGTCATTGAACGGAGAACAAGCTTGAAATCAGTGGCATTACCGTAGCAATCTGCGTATGTTTCATACATAGGTTCTTGTTATTTATCTCTATAAATATTTTAATTAATTTATGTTACTTGTAATTTTTATTGAATTAAGTGTTAAATATTATATAAATTTGCTGGAGTAATTTAAATTGCTTTCTATTTTTTAACTTTGCCATTATGGTTGTTATATGCCATTGTGAATGCAGGACTCTAGCAGGTGTTTCTCAATGTCTCTGATCCACAGACCAGCAGGAGAAAAATCATCATTTTTTCACGCAATGAATGAAAACCGTTTAAACGTTTACACGTTTAACCGCTGGGGTAAGATCCCTATTTGCGCTGTACCGTATATACTGTTTCGTATAATACGTATAACCACCTAGGCCGTATGATACGTATCCAAAACGTGTACCCCGTATAATACGTATCGTACGTACACTCGTATAAACGTTTAATAGGGAGTACTAGTTAAGAGGAATTACTAATTTTTCCCAATTATACACTTTTGATTCACTTTGGATTGCTAATTTTTTTTCTGCCATACCTTTTGTTCCATGTAGAAAAGACAGGGGTATGTTGGCCATAGGACGTTGGCCCATCAGCGATATTTTTTCAAACTATCCGGTGGATAGTGTTACTAGCAAAGTGACATGTGTCTTCTCACGTCATCTTTCACGCACAACAGTGTCAAGAGTGAAGAAGCAATCAAACGAAAGGTTTGTTGTATGTAAGGTTTTTTTGCACTTATAAATAATCGTTTCTGATTTGTTTTTAAATTAAAGTTTCACTTTGGTGAATAGTAATCTAAATGACCGTTGTTCAGAGCTTATTTTCTACCTACTGATTTTTAAAAATATTAACAAACTATTTTGATACGACGATCAAAAAACAAAATGGCGAAATGGGGCAAGTTGGCCCATTTAATCCTGGGCACCCGCAGCCTAAGATTTTTATTTCTACATCCATAAAACTATAAAAGTCAATAAAATTCCTTAATTAAGTGTGTTAATGGGCAGGGCGGTATTGTCTAATAGGCAAATAACACAAATGTCTAGTCCCATAAATCGAAGGAGCCCGGCTTTATAAACAGAAGATAATAATAATAAAAGTAATATTAAAATTCCATAAAAATCTAATTTTTGTGGAATTTTAAGTTATAAATCTGAAATTTATAACTTATCTGAAGTGAATTTTTATTTTATTGCGTAAATATCTGCCGAAAAAACGGTGTAATGAAAAAGAGAATCGAGAACTAGTTGTTTCTCGAAACCTAGGAAGTTTCCGAAAGTTTATTTAGAGAAACTTTATTATAAAATTATTGTATTATTTTATTGTATTCTATATTATTAATAAAAACTGTAAGTGACATTATTTAAGATTTTTTTAAAAGCAACTTGCATAAATATGGGTCCCAATTAAAATTTTGTTTATGGCCTTCTATAGCTACGGCCTTTCATTTCTATATGCCAAAATTGCTCGTAATTGCAGCGGTTGTCCATGAAGTAATAAGACTGCATTTTTCACGCCAAGCAGAAGGCCAAATACGTGGAGTTTGCAGGCAGTACGTGCGGTAGAGCTGTAAGCTACACAGTCTGGTGGAATCAGTTGGCATTGAGCCTTTGCTGCGCACGGATCGCTCGTGATGCATACACGTGTTTGAAAGTGGCGTTAAGTTTTCAGAATGCAGCGGAGTCTGAAGCAGCGTTATGGCATAAAATTTTGTGTAAAACTAAAAAAATTGGCTACTGAAATGCTTGCCATGTTAAAAAAAGCCCATTTACTGCCATTTGCAGAGAGAATTGGTAGCCTAAGTTGGATTTTCCAGCATGACAACGACCCCATTTACGTTGCAAAATCCTCCTGGCAATGATTTTTGGATAATGTGGTGCATATCATGGAATGGTCTGCCCTTTCCCCTGATCTTAATCCCCAAGAAAATGTGTGGGGTATCCTCAGTAGGGCTGTATATGCCAATGGCAGACAGTTTCAGTCTGTGGCAGAATTGAAGGCCACCATCATTGAAGCCTGGGATAATATTGATGCTACTATCCTCCAAGAACTGGTAAATAGTATGTCACATCGTATATTACAATTTATATATGAGCATTACTGATATATTGTCTATTAACAGTAGTGGCTTTATTTCGGCGGGACAATTTTTCCCCCTCTTTTTTTAAAAACATTAATTTTTTTCTGCCCAAGTGGGGCAAGAAGTGAGTTACTCCTTGTATATATGTATTTGCATATATACTTTCTTAATATATTTGTTTCGTTCTTATTGGTTTGTTTCATGCCCAGTTACGGCATACAATCACAGTGGCATTATTTCGGTGGGACACACCTTATGTCTCGCACATCAAAAATATTACGCTCATAGCAAAATGAAAAAGTTAACAAAGGCAGCACGTGCCTTTTCGAAGAAAGTATGTTTCAAAGTTAACTCCGTGGCAAATTTAAAATTGACGTTTTATAAATTAAATTACGCGTACATTATGCGTACATGATGTCATTTTAAAACGTAAAGAAGATGCCGAATTTGTCCATGTAACACGCGCACTCTGATTTTTATGTCTTTTTAAACAATTTTTACTTTTATATTTATTTCTTTTAACAAAATATACTTCCAAACTAAAAATGGTGTTAAAAATAAGATACCAAAAAATTACATAAATGTATATGATCATAAAGAAAAAGAGAAAGGGTTAAAGGTTTTTGTTTCGCATTTTTCTGCTGTCAAGGTGGCAGGCAACAAAAGAAAATTAAAAAATCGTCTGCTGTGGCAAATTTACTGAAAATTACTTAAATAAACATCTGCCATTTTTCATTATAAAAATAAATAATCCGACTTAAATTAAAAGCACACCTGAATAAGGGTTGCGCCGTTCCAGAAGAATGTACAGTTTTGCTCGATATGTCTCTTCAACTTTAACTCTGAATGACTTGTTCTTTTGCAGTTGCTGATATGGGTGTTTTTACTAATGAGGTGCTAGGTTTATCACACGAAACGTCTAATTTGTTTTTAATTTTAATGTAACTTATTGTTTTTTATGTTTTTCATTTAAGTCTGATTATTTATTTCTATAGTGAAATTTAGGAATTCAGAAGTAGAATGTTTATATATTTAAAATTGGCACTTTTTTTAGCATTTAATATTCACTTATACGTGAAACTTTTCGAAGGAATGTGGCAAAATAAACTGCTCAGAATTCATAAAAGAAAGAAATAAGTAGAAAAAAATAAACATCACTTTACAGTTTCCTTACAAAATGATTATATGTATTATGGGTGGTTCGTTATATTTTCATCCCGGGTTTATAAGAAAATCAGAGGTTAAAAAAGTACAGCAGAAAATTTAATGGTGAACACAAAAGTATTTTACCAAAGCACTTGATTCGCATTTTTCTTCATTTTCTTTTCTTCCGTAATCTTTATTTTTAAACCTTTCTTCATTTATTTCAAGAAAAAAAGTTAATTTTCTTCCTTTTCTTATATTTTGATATTTGGGTTATAACATTTTAACGCCTTTGTCATTCAATTAAAAAGTATTCTAATCAGTTAAAGTTTTCTAATTAGTAAAAGTTTTCTAATCAGTAAAATGATATTCAGTTTTCAAACAAATTATAGTTTCCCCAATTCAGCGGTGTAAAAATTGAAGTTGTCCGATTACATATATGGTGAATTTGTAATTTTATTACATTATTATTCTTTTATTTACTTCTTGATGGAGCTTTAATTTCGTCATGGAAAATTAGAGGGGACAAATGTAGAACTATTAAGTGAAAATTGTTTATTATTCTTTCGTAATGGGCCTGCACGCATTGAAAATAATTTAAAAAAATTCAAGCTGGAAAATTATTTAAAAAGCCATAATAAATCAGTCAGTTAAGATACAGTTTGCAAACAAATTGCTTTTCAAAGTAAATTTTGTTTCCTATCAAACGGTGTAAAAATTAAAAATGTGCTATGTTTAGCAATTTTAAAAATTGCAGTAGCAAAATCGCAAAAATAATATGTGATACTTATGTGATCATCGTCAAGTATGCCATTCGCAAAATGACGTAAGCGTTAGTAGGGAAACTGTTTTCCTTTATACGAATCGGCATTAATATTATCATTTAGAATCTCGAGGTTGTTTTCATCATGTTCAAATCATTGTTTTCATCATGTATAAGATTATTTTTTATAATTCTAAAATCACACAGACGAGAAATAATGCTGGTAGATAATTCATCGATGAATCCTGAATTATCAACGCTGGTGATTATTTTTCAAATTACAAAATTTACTGCTCTTACTTATATCACTGTTTATTTAAAAAAATCCCTGACGGCTCGGCCTACAGGCACAGGTAGATTTCGAAGACGCAGACCATGGGGCGCCTGTTTGTCGGGAATTGCGGAAGAAATGACCTTTTTGCGATGATGCTGCAGTTGGAACCGCCTACTTCGAAACCAAACTTGTTTGCAGGCGGAGCCAGCAAGGATTTTTTTTTTTTTTTTTTTTTTTTTTTTTTTTTTTTTTTTGCTATAAGAGTTGGTCCTATAAAAAACATGCCAATATAAAAGTTTTAGATAATACTAAGAGGATTTATAATAAATTTAAGCGGATTTGAAAGCTTGGGAATTGACGAATTTATGAATTTTTTTCTTCTAAAACCTCCCTCCCCCCCTTAAGGCAATTTTTAATTATATCAAAAATCTGTCATACAAAAATTTTCGGCCCTTCTTCTAGAAGTAATAATAACTTCAAACGGATTCGATACGTATCATAATTAAGAAATTATGGGGTTTTTTCTGTTTTCACAAAAAGTCCCCCCCCCCCTTGGTTCGATTTTGCCCATTAACGAACTTGACCGAGATTTTATGCCCCTTGATTTTATGTATCAGTTTCGAAAAGAAGCGGGAGTTGGAACCGCCTACATCGAAAAATAACTTGTTTGCAGGCGGAGCCGGCAGGGATTTTTTTGTTTTTAATTTTTTTTTGCTATAACGGTTGGTTCTATAAAAAACTTGTCAATATAAAAGTTTTAGATAATATTAAGAGGATTTATAATAAATTTAAGCAGATTTGAAATCTTGGGAATTGACGAGGTTCTGATTTTCTTTCTTCTAAAACCCCCCTTCCCTCCCCCCCTTAAGGCAATTTTTAATTATATCAAAAATCTGTCATACATAAGTTTTTGCCCCTGTTCCTAGAAGTAATAATAACTTTAAACGGATTCGATACGTATCATAATTAGGAAATTATGTTTTTTTTTTCTGTTTTCACAAAAAGCCCCCCCATCCCCCCCCCTTGGTTCGATTTTGCCCATTAACAAACTTGACCGAGATTTTATGCCCCTTTATTTTATGTATCAGTTTCGAAAAGATGCGGGAGTTGGAACCGCCTATTTCGAAAAATAACTTGTTTGCCGGCGGAGCCGGCAGGGATTTTTTTGTTTTTAATTTTTTTTGCTATAACGGTTGGTCCTATAAAAAACTGGTCAATATAAAAGTTTTAGATAATACTAAGAGGATTAATAATAAATTTACGCGGATTTGATATCTTGTGAATTGACGAAGCTATGATTTTTTTCTTCTAAAACCCCCCTTTTTCCCCCCCTTTGGGCCATTTTTAATTATATCAAAAATCTGTCATACATAAATTTTCGGTCCTTTTCCTAGAAGTAATAATAACTTTAAACGGATTCGATACGTATAAAAATAAAGAAATTATGAGGGTTTTTCTGTTTTCACAAAAAGCCCCCCCCATTCCCCCCCCTTGGTTCGATTTTGCCCATTAACGAACTTGACCGAGATTTTATGACCCTTGATTTTATGTATCAGTTTGGAAGAGATTTATGCAGAATTTTTCCAGTTATCGTGGTCAGAAAAAAGTGGCATAGATAGATAGATAGATAGATAGATAGATAGATAGATAAAGTTTTGAACTGGGGGTGGTTTTGGGTTCTGGGAGTCATGATCGGCGTAGATCTGCAAAAATTTTTCAAAATTTCCAACTTAGGTGAGAATGTAATAGGTAGTATTTCTTACGAAATCTACCTAAAGCAGAATATTGAAAAATCATCGATTCTTTGCAAGTTTTTCCTGTTCCTATCATTTTTCAAAAATTTGCTTATGTAAACTTTACATTTTTAAATATTTATCAATTTTAAAACGACCTCCAGTTCACGGAATTGAATTAAATTTGACATTTTAAAAGCAATTGAAATAGAGATTCGCCTCGTAACAGAGTATCCGACTTGGACGTGAGAAGGAGGAAAAAGAGAGTTCTGTGCCATCAGGAGCAATGGCAAGGGAGGAGGGAGCTAGGCGTGGCTAAAAGATGATTGACAGGTGACAGATGGGAAGTGAGTGATAAGTGAGTGATAGGTAACAGCTAAGATGTGAGATAAGAAGCTTAATGAGGTTAATGAGAAGTTTAATGAGGTTAATGACGAAGAAAGTGATGAGATAATAGAAGAAATGGGTACTTTCGTGCGGAACGTAGCGTGGAGACGACCTTCTCCGTTGACGTCCAGGTATTGACTTTGCTGAAAAAGTAGGGGCATGCAGGGGATATGACGTCAGGGCAGAGTGCGCTGCGATCGGCATTCTGACTGGTCGATTCAGTTTACCCTGGGGGCATGCTTTGGGTCGCGCAGGATGACGATGCAAGTATGATGCAATACTGTTTTTTTCTGGAGGGTTCAGAGTGATGCAATCACAAAGTTATAGAAACGTTTAGAAGGCAACACCGTTTTTTTCTGGAGGGTTCAGAGTGATGCAATCACAAAGTTATAGAAACATTTAGAAGGCAACACCAAGCCTTATGTGATGACGTAATGCTTTTCTTCTAGAACAATCTTCGCGAAAGTGAGATGCAAACAAAGTGATGCAATCGATAACAAATAATGTTATAAAATTAAGAAAAATTTTAGAAAAAAATTAATTTAAAAATAATTTAATATGTTTAAAAAATATTTTTTAATTAAAATGTTTTAATTTTCAAAGTTTCGAGTTATTGATTTGTGGTTTTGAACGATTAATTTGTTGTCTTTGGTGATTTTTTGTTGATTTGATGAGTTATGATAAACATGTGTTTATTAATAAGATATGTTTAGAACAAGTCAAATCGACTGCTCAAAACAATAAATTGAGTGATTAATTTGCTGTTTTGAGTGATTGATTTGTTGTTTTGGATGACTGATTTGTTGATTTGTCGAATCATGTCTAAATCATTGTCTAAACATGTGTCGATAATAGGCTTATGTTTAGATTAATTCGACAAATCAACCGCTCAAAACAACAAATCAATCTCTCAAAACAGCAATAAAATCCGACTCCGAAAAAAATAAGACTAACCAAATCTGCTGGAAAACTCAAAACAACAAATTAATCGCTCAAAACAAGAAATCAATCAATCAAAGCTTTGGGAATTACACAGAATTTAATTCAAAATTTTTCATTTTCTTTAAACATTACATTTTTTATTACAAAGGGCTTTCCATAAAGCTGAGAGTTATTTTTTTATGCAATGGCAACACCACGAAACTAAAAAATAAAAGTGCGGGGGATTTTTTCAAACAGTTGTCCGCATGTTTAAAAATATTTGAAACGAAACAGACGATTTTATTTTCTTAGTATCGTACTTGTTTAAAGAACTGTTTTTATTTTCCCTACAGAAATAGAGGTGAGTGATTCAGAGCTAAAAAACGAAATGCGTTGTCCCATAAAATTTTGCTATCTTTTGGGCAAAACAGCTCCAGAAACAGTTAAATTAATGAAGGAAGCTTACAAAGACAAATGTTTTCGTGAATCTACGATTTATAGATGACATGGTGATTTCAAAAAGGACGTTTGTCTAAAGAACTGGCTCCTAAGCCTGGCCGACCAGAAAGTGTTGTGAATGATCGAAATGTTAACACTATGTGGGCAATCATGCCAAAAACTCGGCCAATGACAGGTCAGGAGATAGCGGCATCAACTAACATTTCGAAAACGTCGATATTTCACATTCTACTCAACAATTTACAGATTCGCCATGTTTATTCCAGATGGATTTCTCATCACCTTACTAAAGAACAAATGCAAACAAGACTTCACGAATGTTCTGAGTGGAAACAGAAGTTTTAAAATAATCCAAATTTCCTAAAGACTGTAATAGCAGGTTAAGAAGCTTGGGTGCATCATTTTGTTTCCCTTACTACACTGTAAAAAAAATTCCTGAAAAAAACGGAAGTTGTACTGGCAGTCAAGACGACAGTACTATTTCCGTATTTTAACGGAAAAAAAAATTCCGTAAATTCCAGGAAATTTTCCATGAATTCTGAAATATCCGTTTTTAATTTTCCGTTTTATTACAGATATCTTCCGTATTTTTTAGAAATTTTTATGTCGTTAAAATAAAATTTATAGGACCAAAAAAGGTACTTCCGAGGACAACCTTATAAGGGACAAATACATTTCGGCATCTTTTTTTCATTTCTGAGTGAGTTTATAGAATTTAACCAACCCTTGCCACGATCGGATTCGAACCCATAATGTCCCGTGTACTAACCCGATGACCCAGACCACAACGCTATGACCGGTCGCGATTTTCGCTCAAATGCTGTAGCTTGTTTGAATCGCTTTTTATGATGCAAAAACTTGGTTTCATCTGTAGATGAATTTTTCCAATGTTTTTAATATTTTCTTTTCATAATTTTCAATAATTTGCTGTATTATTTGGTGCCTTATAACAGATAAATTTTAATTTATTATGTATTATATGCATAAAAAAATTGTATTAAGAGTAATAATTGCTTATTTTTGCAACAGTACTAACTAGTGTTGAATTCAGACATTTTTCTCTGGGAGGGATTTCTGTGGCTCCAGATGGGGGGGGGGGGAAATTGCACTTTTTGCTCATTAAAAGTATAAAATCTCAAATCTTGCGCGGGGGGGGACATTTCAATTTTCCGGGAGATAATGTCCCCTCCGGGCCACCTCCTGAATTCAACAGTGGTACCAACATTTTCTTTTTTCGAACATTACTTTTTTAAAATTATTTGCCTGATTATCTATTTATCAATTCCAATAAAAACAACAATTATCTTAATCCGACTTGTTTATTACATGCTATTAAAATAATGTTTTTAATCTCTTATTTAAAAAACTTACGCAAATAAACAATTTTATAATAAATTAAATTTTTATATTTCAGCTATGCTGAGTGCTTCTGCGTACGGTTCTGTTAAACATTATATTTTTAACATTACATTTTGAAAATATTAAAAAAGAAAAAAAAACAGAAATTTTGTTAATTAATGACTTTGAGATAGGTAAGTTTAAAAATGGACTAACTGATTTAATTTAAATTAAGTTAGTTTAATTTATAAAAATATGAACTAACGAAATAAATTAAAAAAGTTATAAAATTAAAAACTTGATTTTTATGAAAGTAAAGAAAAAACATTAACTAATTTTATAAATTTAAGATAAAAAATTGTGAACTTTGTAAAATTATAATTTATAAAATAATAAATTTTAGCGTAATTCATAAATTTGTAAGCCAAAACAATTTAGTTTAATACCAATTTACATAGCTATAATTTGCAGAGATATTATTTTATGAAACCTTTAAATAACACAATATTGCCTCACATAAAAAAATAAGTAAAAAAAATAGTGAAAAAAAATCATAAATTTGAAGTACTATCAAGAAAAAAATAAGTAGATTAATGTTTTTTTGTTATTTATAAAAATAAAATAAATTTCTAAATATTTCATTAAAAAATATAAATATTACTATTATTTTCACAATAAATTGACATGGCCTCGGTTAGAATAGGCCAGCGGGTCGAGCCGGGCCAGGGCTGTATCCTAGAAGAACTCTAGTAAATGCCACAATCTTAATTCGCATTTCAAAAAAGGCGATTTCTGTACTCAACCTTTAAACGTCATTTACGGAAATTGCACTGTTTTGAAAGAAATACGGAAAAAATCCACCAAATTTACGGAAAAATTTCTGCATATTAACGGATGTGAAGTCTCTTTAACGGAACTAATGTCATTTACGGAAATTGTACTGAAATTTAGAAAAAATGAAACTTCTCCGTAAAATTTTGCGGAAAATCTCTTGTATGTTCACGGATTTTTTTTAGAGTGTATGTCCGCAATAAGTGTTTTTTGGCACACTGATTGAAACACACTGATTCTCCGATTCCGAAAAAAAATCTGACTAACCAAATTTGATGGAAAGGTCATGATAATTAATTTCTTTGATCATAAATGTGTAATCTATCAGCATGCTGTGCCTCCAAAAATTACTGTGAATGGTAAAAATTATGTTTCAGTTTTGAAAATTTTGCGACAACACATATCGAGAAATCGTCATGAACTGGTAGGGAATTAGACATTATATCACGATAATTCAAGCCCGCATGTTGCTACTTCTATTCAGCAATATCTTGGTAAATGTAGTCTTAAAATCACGCCACATCCCCCCTCACAGTTTAGATCTCGCACCATGCGATTTTTGGCTGTTTCCGATGTTGAAGGAGTAGCTCCGTGGCAGAAAATTTAATACAGATTGTAAAGTTATTTCAGCAGTGCAGGGTTCCTGAAAAAGGCTACTTGTTTTGGAATGGGGGTTGAACGATGGGACCATTGCACATCAACTGAGGGATGGTATTTTGACAAAGAATGATGTATTTTTGTCTGTAAATATAATTCTTGTTTTCTGTGATTTTACTTACAGTTTTTATGGAACGCCCTTTGTAAACTTTTCTAAATTTTTATTCCTAATTTTATAACATTATTTGTTTTCGAATGCATCACTTTGTTTGCATCTCTCTTTTGCGAACATTGATCTAGAAGATAAAAATGACGCATCACATAAGTCTTGGTGACGCCTTCTAAAAGCTTCTAGAACTTTGTGATTGCATCATCCTGAACGGTCCAGAAAACAACGCTATATTTGGCATTTATATTTATACTAGCAAGCTACGCCCGCTACGCTGGTCAATTTCTTTTAACGAACCTTTAATCAAACAAAATATTGACATTTCATAAATAACTTTTATATTTTAACAGAATAATAAGGCTACTATAATTTGTGACTCGTGCTATAGCCAATATACACGTCAGGACACGTCGCCCTTATCATTATCTTTTTACGCATGAAGGTTTCGTTATGGTACTCCATTGGAAAATTTGGTAATTTTTGAAATTCAATATTTGAAAAACGGCATAATCATTAGATTTGAAATTTATATCAAGAAAAATACAATTTTTTACCTTTCAAATGCAGTTTGTCTAACAAATTTCTGACAAATACTTTTTGATCTATCATTTTTTTCAGTAACTTCAAATGTTTCATTTTCCGAGATTAATCTGTTGCAACAATTAGAGAAAAACCCAGTTGTCAGCAACGCATAGTTTTTTATTAAAGAGGCTGTTGGAGCAGGGATTGTCACCACAAATTTGCCACCATCACTTTTGAAATCGGTTCCGTGGTTCCAGAGATTCCATAGAAATTGTAATTTAGAATGACTTCAGAACGCTTTTCATTCATTTCACCCATTTAAATTTCGATTTTTTTTTTAATTTATTCTTAGAGAGCATTTACATCTTATAAGTAACTACAATACTAAATTTCAAATTTCTTGCCCCTTCAGTATAAAAAAGTCGCAATTTTCGAACATTTTTCGATCCTGCACCCCATTGATGTTAGTGGCACCGACATAAAATATAGCCTATGTTGGGGTAGAGATTGTCCCTATCAATTTTCCACCATTACTTTTGAAATCGGTTCTATAGTTCCAGAGATTTCATAGAAATTGTAATTTAGACAGTTTTTAGAACGCTTTTCGCTCATTTCACCCTTTTAAATTTCAATTTCTTTTTTATTTTGTTCTTAGAGAGCATTTACATCTTATAAGTAACTATGATGACAAATTTCAAAATTCTAGCTACTTCAGTATAAAAAATAAAAATAAAACTGCCCAGTTAAACTGAGGGCATTGAGTTCACAGGCTATTCACACTAATTGTATATTATACTCTTATTTCAAAGAATTTGAAATAAGCCCATCGAAAAATAAAGAAATAAACAATATATTAAGGGGGGGGGGGGGGGTCTTACCCCCGTTACCTCCCTCATAGTTAACTAATGAACCCCTTAAACTAATCAGGTAAATCTCTAATTACAGTGAATATATATACAAAATTTGAAGAAAATCGGATAATTCTGCATGAAAAACCCATTTATATAAATTAAGGCGGGATTAGCCCCCTCCGTTCCCCCCCTTTATACTTAACCAATCAATCCCGAAAACTAATCAGGGAAGCGTCTTAACCCAATGAACCTATAAACAAATTTTGAAGCAAATGGGATAATTCTGCATGAAAAACCCATTTATATAAATTAAGAGGGGGATTAGCCACCCGCCCCCCCTTTATACTTAACCAATCAATCCCGAAAACTAATCAGGGAAGTGCCTTAACACAGTGAACCTATAAACAAAATTTGAAGGAAAACGGAATAATTCTGCATGAAAAACCCATTTATATAAAATAAGGGGGGATTAGCCCTCCGTTCCCCCCTTTATACTTAACCAATCAATCCCGAAAACTAATCAGGGATGTGCACACACAGTGAACCTATAAATAAAATTTGAAGGAAATGGGATAATTCTGCATGAAAAACCCATTTATATAAATTAAGGGGGGTATTAGCTCCCCGTTCCCCCCCTTTATACTTAACCAATCAATCCCGAAAACTAATCAGGGAAGCGTCTTAACCCAATGAACCTATAAACAAATTTTGAAGCAAATGGGATAATTCTGCATGAAAAACCAATTTATATAAATTAAGGGGGGGATTAGCCCCCCCGTTGCCCCCCTGTTGCCCCCCCCTTTATACTTAACCAATCAATCCCGAAAACTAATCAGGGAAGTGCCTTAACACAGTGAACCTATAAACAAAATTTGAAGGAAATAGGATAATTCTGCATGAAAAACCCATTTATATAAATTAAGGGGAATTATCCCCCCGTTCCCCCCCATTATACTTAACCAATCAATCCCGAAAACTAATCAGGGAAGCGCCTTAACACAGTGAACCTATAAACAAAATTTGAAGGAAAACGGAATAATTCTGCATGAAAAACCCATTTATATAAAATAAGGGGGGATTAGCCCCACGTTCTCCCCTTTATACTTAACCAATCAATCCCGAGAACTAATTAGTGAAGCGTCTTAACACAGTGAAACTTTAACCAAAATTTGAAGGAAATGGGATAATTCTGCATGAAAAACACATTTATATAAATTAAGGGGGGATTAGCCTCCCCCGTTCCCCCCTTTATACTTAACCAATCAATCCCGAAAACTAATAAGGGAAGCGCCTTAACACAGTGAACCTATAAACAAAATTTGAAGGAAAACGGAATAATTCTGCATGAAAAACCCATTTATATAAAATAAGGGGGGATTGGCCCCCCGTTCCCCCCTTTATACTTAACCAATCAATCCCGAGAACTAATTAGGGAAGCGTCTTAACACAGTGAAACTTTAACCAAAATTTGAAGGAAATGGGATAATTCTGCATGAAAAACACATTTATATAAATAATGGGGGGGATTAGCCCCCCCCGTTCCCCCCTTTATACTTAACCAATCAATCCCGAAAAACTAATCAGGGAAGCGCCTTAACCCAATGAACCTATAAACAAAATTTGAAGGAAAACGGAATAATTCTGCATGAAAAACCCATTTATATATATTAAGGGGGGATTAGCCCCCCGATCCCCCCCTTTATACTTAACTAATCAATCCCGAAAACTAATCAGGGAAGCGCCTTAACTCAGTGAATCTATAAACAAAATTTGAAGGAAAACGGAACAATTCTGCATGAAAAATCCATTTATATAAATTAAGGGGGTGGGGAATTAGCCCCTTGTTCCCCCCTTTATACTTAACCAATCAATCCCGAAAACTAATCAGGGAAGCGCCTTAACACAGTGAACCTATAAACAAAATTTGAAGGAAAACGGATATTTCTATGAAGAGTTATCGCATTACGTACGTCCATACATACATACAAAACCGGCTGGCAAGCTCTCAGGGCTTGATAGCCAGTTTGATAGCTAAACAAAGGAAAACTGCCCAGTTAAACTGACGGCATTGAGCTCACAGGCTATTCACACTAACTGTAAATTATATTCTTATTTCAAAGAATTTGAAATAAGCCCTCGAAAAATGAAGAAATCGACAATATATGAAGAGGGGGGAACCATCCCCCGTTTCTCCTTATAATTAACCAATGAACCCATAAAACTAATCAGAGAAGCGCCTTACCACAATGAACCTATATACAAAATTTGAAAAAATCGGATAATTCTGCATGAAAAATCCATTTATCTAAATTAAGGGTGGGGGGTTAGCCCCCCGTCCCCCCTTTATACTTAACCAAAGAACCCCCAAAACTAATCAGAGAAGCGCCTTATCACAATGAACATATATAAAAAATTTGAAGAAAATCGGATAATTCTGCTTAAAAAACCCATTTATCTATATCAAGGGGGGTTAGTCCCCCCCCGTTCCCCCCTTTATACTTTACCAGTGAACCCCCAAAACAAATCAGGGAAGTGCCTTACCACAATGAGCCTATATACAAAATTTGGAGTAAATTGGATAATTCTGCATGAAAAACCCATTTATCAAAATTAAGGGGGGGTAGCTCCGTTTCCCTCCTTTACACTTCACCAATGAACCCCCAAAACTAATCAGGGAAGCCCCTTACCACAATGAGCCCATATAGAAAGTTTGAAGAAAATCGGATAACTCTGCATGAAAAAAATCATTTATCTAAAATAAGGGGGGAGGATTAACCCCCCCGTTACCCCCTTTATACTTAACCTATGAACCCCCAAAACTAATCAGGAAAGAACCTTATCACAATGAACCTATATACAAAATTTGAAGAAAATTGGACAATTCTGCATGAAAAAACCATTTATCTTAATTAAGGGGGGTTAGCCCCCCGTTCCCCCATTTATAGTTAAACAATCAATCCCCAAAACTAATCAGGGAAGCGCCTTATCACAAGGAACCTATAAACAAAAGTGGAAGAAAATCGGATAACTCTGCATGAAAAATTCATTTATCTAAATTAAGGGGGAGGATTCCCCCCCCCCGTTCGCCCCTTTATACTTAAACTATGAACCCCCAAAACTAATCAGGAAAGAACCTTATCACAATGAACTTATATACAAAATTTGAAGAAAATTGGACAATTCTGCATGAAAAAACCATTTATCTTAATTAAGGGGGGTTAGCCCCCCGTTCCCCCATTTATAGTTAAACAATCAATCCCCAAAACTAATCAGGGAAGCGCCTTATCACAAGGAACCTATAAACAAAATTGGAAGCAAAACGGTTATTTCTGTCAAGAGTTATCGCGTACATATCACGTACGTACATACGTACATACATACATACATACATACATACAGAGCGGGCGGGCACATAAGCTCTCAGGCTTTGATAGCCTGTGAGCTAAATAAAAAGAAAACTGCCCAGTTAAACTGAGGGCATTGAGCTCACAGGCTATTCACACTAATTATATATTATATTCGTATTTCAAAGAATTTGAAATAAGCCCCATGAAAAATAAAGAAATCGACAATATATTAAGGGGGGGTTATCCCCCCGTTACCCCCTCATAGTTAACTAATGAACCCCTTAAACTAATCAGGAGAGCCTCTTATTACAATGAATATATATATACAAAATTTGAAGAAAATCGGATAATGCTGCATGAAAAACCCATTTAACTAAATTAAGGGGGATTACCCCCCCTTCCCCCTTTATACTTAACCAATAAACCCCAAAACTATTCAGAGAAGCGCATTATCACAATGAACCTATATACAAAATTTGAAGAAAATCGGATAATTCTGCTTGAAAAACCCATTTAAATAAATTAAGGAGGGATTGGCCCCCGTCCCCCCCCTTTATACTTAACCAATCAATCCCGAAAACGAATCAGGAAGCGTCTTAACCCAATGAACCTATAAACAAATTTTGAAGCAAATGGGAGAATTCTGCATGAAAAACCCATTTATATAAATTAAGGGGGGGTTAGCACCCCCGTCCCCCCCACCTTTATACTTAACCAATCAATCCCGAAAACTAATCAGGGAAGCGTCTTAACCCAATGAACATATAAACAAATTTTGAAGCAAATGGGATAATTCTGCATGAAAAACCCATTTATATAAATTAAGGGGGGGATTAGCCCCCCGTTCCCCCCTTTTATACTTAATCAGTCAATCCCGAAAACTAATCAGGGAAGCGTCTTAACCCAATGAACTTATAAACAAATTTTGAAGCAAATGAGATAATTCTGCATGAAAAACCCATTTATATAAATTAAGGGGGGGATTAGCCCCTCGTTCCCCCCCCTTTATACTCAAGCAATCAATCCCGAAAACTAATCAAGGAAGCGCCTTAACACAGTGAACCTATAAACAAAATTTCAAGGAAAAAGGGATAATTCTGCAGGGAAAACACATTTATATAAATTAGGGGGGGGTTAGCCCCCCCTGTTCCCCCCTTTATATTTAACCAATCAATCCCGAAAACTAATCAGGGAAGCGCCTTAACACAGTCAACCTATAAACAAAATTTGAAGGAAATCGGATATTTCTATGAAGAGTTATCGCGTTACGTACGTACATACGTACATACATACATACATACAGAACCGGCGGGCACATAAGCACTCAGGCTTTGATAGCCTGTGAGCTAATAAAAATGGCAATTTTAGAACGTTTTTTGCTCCTGCACCCCCTGGGGTTAGTGGCACCGACATAAAATATAGTATATGTTGGAGCAGGGGTTGTCACCATCAATTTGCCACCATCACTTTTGAAATCGGTTCGGTAGTTCCAGAGATTACCCCGTACAAACAAAAAAACAAACAATCTTTACTCCTTTATAATATTAGTATAGATTTAAAATCCCTAGTTGTTGTATCACTCTGTCCCTCATGTATAAGATTAGTTTTTAGCTCACAGGCTATCAAAGCCTGAGAGCTTATGTGCCCGCCCGTTCTGTATGTATGTATGTATGTACGTATGTACGTACGTAACGCGATAACTCTTGACAGAAATAACCGTTTTGCTTCCAATTTTGTTTATAGGTTCCTTGTGATAAAGCGCTTCCCCGATTAGTTTTGGGGATTGACTGTTTAACTATAAAGGGGGGGACGGGGGGGGCTAACCCCCCTTAATTAAGATAAATGGTTTTTTCATGCAGAATTGTCCAATTTTCTTCAAATTTTGTATATAGGTTCATTGTGATAAGGTTCTTTCCTGATTAGTTTTGGGGGTTCATAGGTTAAGTATAAAGGGGCTAACCGGGGGGGGGAAACCTCCCCCTTAATTTAGATAAATGAATTTTTCATGCAGAGTTATCCGATTTTCTTCCAATTTTGTTTATAGGTTCCTTGTGATAAGGCGCTTCCCTGATTAGTTTTGGGTATTGATTGGTTAACTGTAAAGGGGGGGAACGGGGGGCTAACCCCCCTTAATTTTGATAAATGGTTTTTTCATGCAGAATTATCCAATTTTCTTCAAATTTTGTATATAGGTTCATTGTGATAAGGTTCTTTCCTGATTAGTTTTGGGGGTTCATAGGTTAAGTATAAAGGGGTAACGGGGGGGTTTAATCCTCCCCCCTTATTTTAGATAAATTATTTTTTTCATGCAGAGTTGTCCGATTTTCTTCAAATTTTGCATATAGGTTCATTGTGATAAGGTTCTTTCCTGATTAGTTTTGGGGGTTCATAGGTTAAGTATAAAGGGGGTAACGGGGGGTTAATCCTCCCCCCTTATTTTAGATAAATGATTTTTTTCATGCAGAATTATCCGATTTTCTTCAAACTTTCTATATGGGCTCATTGTGGTAAGGGGCTTCCCTGATTAGTTTTGGGGGTTCATTGGTGAAGTGTAAAGGAGGGAAACGGGGGCTACCCCCCCCCCCTTAATTTTGATAAATGGGTTTTTCATGCAGAATTATCCAATTTACTCCAAATTTTGTATATAGGCTCATTGTGGTAAGGCACATCCCTGATTAGTTTTGGGGGTTCACTTGTAAAGTATAAAGGGGGGAACGGGGGCGACTAACACCCCTTGATATAGATAAATGGGTTTTTTAAGCAGAATTATCCGATTTTCTTCAAATTATATATATATGTTCATTGTGATAAGGCGCTTCTCTGATTAGTTTTGGGGGTTCTTTGGTTAAGTATAAAGGGGGGACGGGGGGCTAACCCCCCCTTAATTTAGATAAATGGATTTGTCATGCAGAATTATCCGATTTTTTCCAATTTTGTATATAGGTTCATTGTGGTAAGGCGCTTCTCTGATTAGTTTTATGGGTTCATTGGTTAATTATAAGAAGGAGAAACGGGGGATGGTTCCCCCCTCTTAATATATTGTCGATTTCTTCATTTTTCGAGGGCTTATTTCAAATTCTTTGAAATAAGAATATAATTTACAGTTAGTGTGAATAGCCTGTGAGCTCAATGCCGTCAGTTTAACTGGGCAGTTTTCTTTTATTATTATTTTTAATCACACATAGAAGAAAAAATATTGGGAGATAATTCATCGATGGACCCTGACTTATCAAGAGTGTCTGAGAGGTTCTGTTCTCAAATCTGGTAGACGGAAAGTACTGGGTTCAAACCTCTGTCGCGTTCGTCTACCTAACCGTTCGGAGTTTTCCGTGGCTCCCACTGGCCTATATCTATTGTGCATATAATCGGCTGTAACAAATAACCAACTTCCCTGAATTAACAATATATCTATGATTGTTTTTCTACTTACAGAATTTATTGCTCGTACTTATCACTGTTTATTTAAAAATAGAATACTAAAAAATCACGAATTCTTTACCAGTTTCTCCTGTTCTTACCATTTTCAAAAATTTGCTTTTGCAAGCTTTTATTTTTGAATATTTTTCAATTTTAAATGGACCTCCGGTTCAAGGAATTGAATTAACTTTGACATTTTAAAAGCAATTGAAGTAGAGACTCACCTTGTAACATAGTGTCCGACTTGGCCATGAGTAGAGGGAAAAAGGCAGTTCTCCGCCACCAAAAGCAATGGCAAGGGAGGAGGGAGGTAGACGTGAATAAAAGATGATTGACATGTGACAGATGGGAGGTGAGTGATAAGTGAGTGACAAGTGAAAGATATTATGTGAGATAAGAAGTTTAATGTTAATAATGTGCAGTTCAATGAGGTTAATGAAAAGTTTGATGAGGTTAATGAACATGAAAGCGGTGAGATCGTAGAAGGAAGGAGTACTTACTTGCGGAGCATAGCGTGAAGACGACCTTCTCCGTTGATCTCCAGGTGTTGACTGTGTTGAAAAAGTAGGGGCATTCATGGGATATGTCAGGGTAAAGGACGCTGCGATCGGCATTTTCATTGGTTGATTCCATTTACCCTGAGGGCATGCTAGGAGTCGCCCAGGATGACGGTGTGAGTATGATGCAATACCTTTCTTTCTGAAGGTTCATGAAGATTCGCATCCGAGTAAGGTGTTGGTGGTGTCTAGCTTTCTGTATCATCAGGTTCGTCTTCATCTTCTACATCTAAAGCTGCATTTTCATTTGTAATGTCCTGATAACTTTGATCTAAATTTCTGAAATTGGTTGTTAAAACATCTTCGTCACAATCGAAAACATTTTGTGCTGAAATATCATCATCACCAACAAGACTTTTCCATTCTTCGGGGGTGATATCTTCTGTGTCGATTTGTACATCTGTCATATCCATTTGTTCTTGAATGCCAATTCCAGATACCCGAAAGCAGTTTTCAATTGTATAAGGAGAAACGTCGTTCCAGGCTGATGTAACCATGTGCATGGCTTCCAAAATTGTAATTTTTAAAATTTCCTTTTTGGCAGCAAACTTATTTAATTTCCTAATTAGGGATTTTCGGTAATATGTTTTTACACTGCGAATGATCCCCAGGTCTAATGCTTGCAACTTACATATGCAATTAGCTGGTATAAAATGAACAGACACATTTGTAAGTCCTGGAATGTATGGAGGATGTGCAGGGCAACGATCGATCAAAAGCAGAATTTTTCTTTTTTCCTTGCGCATTTTCGCATCAAATATTTTATCACAATCAATAAAATAAGATGATGTCATATCCGATTTGTTGTTGTTTTTGTATTAGCAAGTTTTCCTTTATTGTTCTTAAAACATCTAGGTTGCTTTGATTTGCTTCTAACTAGTGGGAGGGAAATTTTCAGATCCATCCGAATTAGTGCACAGTAGAAAAATCAATCGTTAATTAATGTGTTTTCCACCAAAACATTTTTTGTTCTTATATGTCAATGTTTTATTAGACATCATATTATAGAATAGGATAGTCTCGTCTGCATTAAAGATATTCTTCTTACCGTATTCATCTAATATCATCTCTAATTCACCTTTCCAATCATCCACTGAGCCACTTTCGCCGCATATGCTTTTAAATGCAAGTCCATATCTTTCTTTAAATTTTGCTAGCCAACAAACCTAAGCTTGTAATTTTTCCAGTCCAAATTTTTCTGCAAAACTTACAGCGTTTTCTTTGAATATTAAATATTTGAAGCTTTTGCTTCATGAAACCATTGATGAAGTGCTTTATCAAATTCTTCTGATCGGCCGCCTTGAATTTTTTTTTGCCGTTTTGAAGCTAATCCACACTTTTATGTTCCTTCAAGAATTTTTTTCTTTATATGCTAAAATTCCTTCGAAGGTATACTCGGGTAGATCAAACTTTTTTGAAATTGGACTTTTGATATACAAAACTTTTATTCCACTCTTCAGTATTTTTCACTTTTTTCCTGTAGCGGAAAATGCTTTCGTTTCCATGCCATTAGTCTTTCTTTCTACTCAGAATTCGGATTCGCACGGGAAATGAGAAAGCATTCTAACCCCCTAAGCTCTCTCTAAAACCCTATAGTGCTCTAAACCCCTAAGCTCTCTCTCTGACAAAGAGCTGTGGCTGACCGGTTTGAGAGGAAGAATGGAATGTGCCATTGGACGACAGAGGGGAGGAATGGAATGTGCTTTTGGACAAAGAAAGGAGTGGAGCGAGAAAACGAATCATTAGACTCCGGACAATTACAACCCTCTCCTATATCTGTACTCGCCTGAATTGTAAGAATTTTTTTCTTTCTATTACAGGAAATTCCCCGCTTAATATGTTTAAAAAGGATTGAAAAAAAATGCATGAAAGAAGATCGTCGTTAAACAGAAATAATGTCGTCTTTAAATAGAAACTTTTGTACTCGAAGGGGCCGGGATCGCAAAATACCGTCCTTAAATAGAGATCGCCGTTACGTAGAGCGACGTTAAACAGAGAGCCAACTGTATATAATCGATGCAGAATTTTGTCGAGTCATTTCAAATCTTATGAAAATCAAATCAAAATTTACAAATATATTAATAAAAGTTTTCTTCATTCTATTAAATCCTATCATACGTAACTAATTCAATGATATCCCATGATAGGTAATGATTCTACGTTGCCTTGGTGATTACGTCTAATTTAAGATGGAGTTATATTATTTCCGTATTACTGAATTTAAAAACCGAATTTGTGCACTAAAATTGTTGAAGTATAACATTCATATAATCTATCGGATAGATGTTTCCAGAGAAATAGATATTAAATGGAAAAAAGAGTCTAAATATGGATTTCAAGTTCTGAAAATTTCAAAACTAGGCTGATTTCTGATTGGGATTTTCAGTAAATGTCAACAAAAGATATAATGTTGCCAAATTAAAATGTACTTATTTTATTGCGGAAATTAATCATATCATAATAACAGACGATATCCAATTGTCTTCTATTGGATATTTTCGCACAGTATAATTTTAATGTAACTGAATTGTAATTAATTGTTTGTAAAGGTGTACTAAAACCTAATTTCATAAAATAAAATTAATATCTATAATATGAAAACCTGCACATAAAATAAATTTTGTATTCATTTCACTGAAATAATAACGATGATTTTTAGGCGCGTTCGTAATTATATAAATACGTAGCACCTATTGTCGTCGTCAGTTCCGTCCGTCTATCGGCATATAATAGCGGAAAAAATACCCAACCTAATGGTTTGAAATTTAATACATATACTAACTGCAGAATTTTGTCGAGTAATTTCAAATTTTATGAAAATTGAATCAAAACTTAAAAAGATATAAATAAAATTTTCCTTCATTCTATTAAATCCTGTTATACGCAATTAATTCAATGATATCCAATGATAGGTAATTATTCTACTTTACCATGGTGATTAGGTCCTATTTAAGATACCCAACCGAATAGTTTGAAATTCAATGTATATAACTGTTACAGAATTTTGTCGAGTCATTTCAAATTTTATAAAAATCGAATCAAAACTTAAAAATATATTAATAAAATTGTTCTTCATTCTATTAAATCCTATCATACGTAATCAATTCAATGATATCCCATGATATGTAATGATTATAGATTGTCATGGTGATTACGTCATATTTAATATTCATTCATATTATTTCCGTATTACTGAATTTAAAAACCGAATTTTTATACTAAAATTGTTTAATTATAGCAATCCTATAATTCACCGACAGTTTTTGGATACATGTTTCGGGAGAAATATATATTAAATGGAAAAATAGTTTAAATATGGATTTCAAGTTCTTAAAATTTCAAAGCTAGGCTTATGTTTCCCATTGGAATTTTCAGTAAATTTTAACAAAAGTTAAAATGTTTCCAACTTAAAATGTACTTACTTTATTACGGAAATGAATCATATCATAATAATAGAAGATGAAATTCATTTTTTCAGTGAAATAATAACGATGTATATTTTTTGCATTGTCTTGTATTGAATGTTTGCACATAGTATAATTTTAATGTAACAGATTTGTAATTAATTATTTGTAAAAGTGTATTGAAACGTTATTTCATAAAATAAAATTTTTATCTATAATATGAAAATCTGCACATAAAATAAATACATTTTATATTGATGCATTTTTGCATAAGAGTGAAATAGCTATTGTCCTAAGATCTGAATATTTATAAAACTAATTATAGTACGGACGCACCTCATTTGTCACGATTGACGTACAATTTCCAACTTGTTTACATTGTCTTGTATTGGATATTTGCGTATAGTATAATTTTAATGTAACAGAATTGTAATTAATTTTTTGTGAAATTGTATTGAAACTTGATTTCATAAACTAAAATTATCATCCATAATATGAAAACCTTCACATAAAATAAATTTTGAATTCATGCATTTTTGCATAAGAGTACAACAGCTATTGCACCAAGATCTGAATATTTATAAAATTATCTAGAAAACTATTTTCTTTTAGTGCTCGCGAATATACGTTTAATACGTTTAAAACGTATTGCAACCGGTAACGATTTTGGATAGGTATGATATGGAAAAAAGGCTTAACTACGTTTAAACGTATATAAACGCATATTCTTCTTTACAATACAATCAGGCATTCCTTGGAGAACAGTAATTAGAGCTGAGATTTAAGAATAGGCACCACCTCTGAGCTGGAATGAAAAATTATGTCCTTCTAGAGCATAGATTAATGTTTTAAAACAATCCTAATTCTTACACAAACTCACTAATATTAAATGAGGACAGCTGACGATGGCTCTGGAAATGATCTGCATGATTGCCAAGAAACGTCACAGCCAGAATTTATCATTTCTAACTTTCTAACTAGCATGATTGAAATCACAAGAAAGAATGATTTTTCAACCAACATCTTCGAAGTCTCAAGCCATAATGTGTACGAGCTCACAAGTCAGAATGATTTGTTCTTTCAAGATCGACTGCTCAAGCCAGAATGTCTGTAAAAACATATCTAACTCTTGAAACTTAATACTTTTTAAACAGCCCACCAAAATATACTAAATTTGCATGTAGCGCCTAAGTGGCTGTTGTGAATTAGCATATCCCACATATTTAATTTGGCCACCAATTCGTGCCTTAATAAAACCCTCCCATTGCCTGTGAGTGGGCAACGATCATTATCACCGTCCATAGCACATTGGCCTGCCCCACATACTTGGTCAGTCAACGCTATCACATGTGACGGCAATTCCGGGACCCACACGATGTTTATTGCTCTTGAACTCCTAAACTAAAATCTTATAAACCTCTCTAATTTCTACTTTGGGTGCTTCATGTGCAATTATCCACCCGGCATGATGCCAATCATTAGCAGCTTGGTTCGTACTGCATTCTCCTTCTTAACAAATAAAGGATTTTACTTTGAACACAATAAACTTGTATATACACACACGTACAGTACAAATAACATTACTAAAAATAGTAATACACTTTTAAATTGAAAATATTACTGTAATTAAGAAAGATTATTAATTAAGAAATTATGTACAAATATATAAATATTATTTAAAATTATACAACTTTTCACAAACTTGTTTAAAACTGAAAAGTGGTGGTTTCATGCCACCAAATACCATTAATTAGAACAGATTCTCACCATTCTTTAATTGATTGAAATTTGATAAAAAAATTGAATTTTTTCATTATTAGTTTTACAAAGGATTTTCTTCTTTTACGTTGACGATAATTAGTGAGGATTAAAGTCTTTAATATTTTAGTTTTGGGCTAATCGGTAGTAATGATAGAAGTGCATTAGACCAGTGGTCAGCGCATCGTGCTACATGTCCGAGATTCGTCTCAGGATTTGGACAAATTTCATCCAAATTTCATCATTTCGGTATCGCAAAAATGAGTACCAAGATTGCTTGGGAAGTAAACACAGGGGTGAGGGGGTTCCGCGTTTAGCTGATCACGTGATAGGGACATGTGTTACATGAATATCTCAGGGAAACAAATTCGAAAAATGCAAATTCACCGACAAATTCGAAATCCACTTTCAGTTTCATTTTAACACTGATTCCACGATCCTGAATGGATCATTGCGCCACAGAGTTTAAAGTTATGTAGCAACCATAAAAATCTTTATAAGTTCTCGTTTACTTTTTATTTTCCTTTTCGTTACAAATTAACACAAAGAAAAAAAAGAAAGAAGCACTTGATATCAAGCATGAAAGTCGCGCTACAAAAATCAATGAAAACTGAAAAAAATAGACCTTTAATTAATTACGTAAAAATATTGAATAAAGATAAATATACATACTTTTTTTTTTTTTTTTTTTTTTGAAAGAAGCATACTTAAAGAATATAATGTTTCATTTAAAAAAATGAAAACCGGCATTATTTCTTGAATACGTAGAATATCGGGATAATTTTTTGCATGTTATGCAAAAATACGTTTAATTTATGAAATTTGACATACATGAGTTAAAAAAATTCATCTCGAATTCTAAAATGATATCTGTATGAAATCTAAAATGTATAAAGTTCGAAAATATTTTTCGGAAATTCAAATATACCACTAGTTTGTAATCAGTACTCAGACAAATTCGAAATCCACTTTCAGTTTTATTTTAACACTGATGTAAGGCACGGATTTTTTCAGAGTTTTATGCTATATCTACTTTTCTTTATTCAATGTAGAAAACAGAAAAGAGTGGTTCACATGCTTCAGTTCTGCGATTTGACATCTCAACATCATGGAAGTTTCATAAAATGATATTTGAATCGGTTTTCCAATTTATTGCAAACAAAAATCTAGTGGTTATATGTTGCGTAGTGCAGGTACAGAAACGTATTTGAAGGCCGCTGTTCGTTGAACGAAGAGAAAAACAGACATATTCTCAATGTCTGCAGAGGGATAAAACTGAAATTGGATGAAGTTTCGCATGTTTTCATTCCCTTTTCTACTAAAATATTCATCTATTTCAGCATTTTATACTCCATCATAAAGAATTCGATTTTCAATGCGATTTCTTTTTATTATCATTCGTTACGTCGTTACTCAAATATTTCAGAATACCTGATATTCAGGCTTCTTTTTTTTTCGTATAGAGTTTAAACGGAGAAAGTAATACAGTCTTTTCACTTTAAACATATGTTAGAATATGTTTATTTTTAAAGATTTTTAAAACATGAACGTCTGTAACATTTATTGTCGAAATTCTTTAAAATAATTACAGTTATACTATATTTATTCCGAATATTGAAGAATATTTCAAATATGCACGGTTTACAAATAAAAGTATCCAGTAACATACATTTTAATTAGTGATTTATAATTTCCTCTACACCAAAGTCAATTAGATTCTGATTTATAAGGAATAATGTATTTCAAGGTAATAATATTCTTATTTGTTACTTTCAAGGGAATTTATCGAAAAAGTATAGAATATTTAGTTATTCAAGATTGTTTTTAGTTATTAGTGCTTTGATCTGTTATTTATCTGGGAAATTATTTCTCATCTACGCTAGTAGAGCGAAAAAGAGAGTTCTGTGCCATCTGGATCAATGGCAATAGATGAGGGAGGTAGGCGTGGCGGGAAGATTTTTGACGGGTGACAGATGGGAGGTGACTGATGAATGAGGGATAGGTGACAGATGAAATGTGAGATAAGAAGCATAATGAAGTTAATGAACATAAAAGAAAGGGGTACTCGTGCAGAGCGTATCGTGGAGACGAACATCTCCGTTGATGTCCAGGTGTTGACTTTGCTGAAAGAGGGGGGTATGCAGGGGTATCCCGTCAGGGTAGAGGGCGCTGTGCACGGCACTCTGATTAGTCGATTCCGTTTCACCTGAGGACATGCTGGGGGTCGCGCAGGATGATGATGCGTGTATGATGCAATACCGTTTTTTTTCAAAAAGGTTCATGATGATGCAATCACAAAGTTTTAGAAACGTTTAGAAGGCGACAAAAAGACTTATATGATGACGTCATGTTTTTTCTTCTAGAACAATCTTCGCGAAAGAGAGATGCAAACAAAGTGACGCAATCGATAACAAATAATGTTATAAAATTAGGAATAAAGTTTTACAAAAATTTAGTTAAATAATTTTTTTTTTGAATTTTAAAAAAGTTTTTTAATTTTCAAAGTTTTCAGTGATTGATTTGTTGTTTTGAGCGATTAATTTGTTGTTTTGAGCAATTGATTTTTCGTTTTGACTGATTGATTTCTTGAATTATTCTAAACATGTGTCTATTAATAGGCATATGTTTAGAACAATTCGACTGCTCGAAACAATGTTTTGGTTGGTTGATTTGTTGTTTTGAGTGATTGATTTCTAAATATGTCGAATTATGTTAAACATGTGTCTATTAATAGAATCTCCAAATTATTCAAATTTCGCCAAATAATCGACAGAATATCACCAAATGAATAAAATATTGTAAAATGATTGGTAAAATATCGCCAAAAAGGCGCCAATAGGTTTAAGTGCTCATCGCGGATTGGATAAGGAATTAATGACACGATTATTTTTAAACAAGCGCCCTGTACAATTTTATAGCTTTAGATGATGCATGACAAATTCGTAAGATTGTTTGTAGTCATCGTGTTGCAAAGACTCGCTATTATTCCAACTATTATTTAAAGTGATTAACTAATTAAACTTTTGTTAAGTGACTTGTGTTGGTTTATCCATGTTTGAACATAATAGAAATACACATATATAAACATACTAGCAAGCTACGCCCGCTACGCTGGTCAATTTCTTTTAACGAACCTTTAATCAAACAAAATATTGACATTTCATAAATAACTTTTATATTTTAACAGAATAATAAGGCTACTATAATTTGTGACTCGTGCTATAGCCAATATACACGTCAGGACACGTCGCCCTTATCATTATCTTTTTACGCATGAAGGTTTCGCTTTGGTACTCCATTGGAAAATTTGGAAATTTTTGAAATTCAATATTTGAAAAACGGCATAATCATTAGATTTGAAATTTATATCAAGAAAAATACAATTTTTTACCTTTCAAACGCAGTTTGTCTAACAATTTTCTGACAAATACTTTTTGAGCTATCATTTTTTTCGGTAACTTCAAATGTTTCATTTTCCGAGATTAATCTGTTGCAACAATTAGCGAAAAACCCAGTCGTCAGCAACGCATAGTTTTTTATTAAAGAGGCTGTTGGAGCAGGGATTGTCACCACCAATTTGCCACCATCACTTTTGAAATCGGTTCCGTGGTTCCAGAGATTCCATAGAAATGTTAATTTAGAATGACTTCAGAAAGCTTTTCGCTCATTTCACCCATTTAAATTTCGATTTTTTTTTTTATTTATTCTTAGGGAGCATTTATATCTTATAAGTAACTACAATGCTAAATTTCAAATTTCTTGCCCCTTCAGTATAAAACAGTCGCAATTTTCGAACACTTTTCGATCCTGCACCCCATTGATGTTAGTGGCACCGACATAAAATATAGCCTATGTTGGAGTAGGGATTGTCCCCATGAATTTGCCACCATTACTTTTGAAATCGGTTCTGTAGTTCCAGAGATTTCATAGAAATTGTAATTTAGACTGTTTTTAGAACGCTTTTCGCTCATTTCACCCTTTAAAATTTCAATTTATTTTTTATTTTGTTCTTAGAGAGCATTTACATCTTATAAGTAACTACAATGACAAATTTCAAATTTCTAGCTCCTTCAGAATAAAAAATAAAAATAAAACTGCCCAGTTAAACTGAGGGCATTGAGTTAACAGGCTATTCACACTAATTGTATATTATACTCTTATTTCAAAGAATTTGAAATAAGCCCATCGAAAAATAAAGAAATAAACAATATATTAAGGGGGGAGTCATCCCCCCGTTACCCCCCTCATAGTTAACTAATGAACCACTTATACTAATCAGGTAAATCTAAATTGAAAATTACAATGAATATATATACAAAATTTGCAGAAAATCGGATAATTCTGCATGAAAAACCCATTTATATAAATTAAGGCGGGATTAGCCCCCTCCGTTCCCCTCCTTTATACTTAACCAATCAATCCCGAAAACTAATCAGGGAAGCGTCTTAACCCAATGAACCTATAAACAAATTTTGAAGCAAATGGGATAATTCTGCATGAAAAACCCATTTATATAAATTAAGGGGGGGGATTAGACCCCCAGTTCCCCCCCTCTTTATACTTAACCAATCAATCCCGAACACTAATCAGGGAAGTGCCTTAACACAGTGAACCTATAAACAAAATTTGAAGGAAAACGGAATAATTCTGCATGAAAAACCCATTTATATAAAATAAGGGGGATTAGCCCTCCGTTCCCCCCATTACACTTAACCAATCAATCCCGAAAACTAATCAGGGATGCGCCTTAACACAGTGAATCTATAAATAAAATTTGAAGGAAATGGGATAATTCTGCATGAAAAACCCATTTATAAAATTTAAGGGGGGATTAGCCCCCGTTCCCCCCCCTTTATACTTAATCAATCAATCTCGACAACTAATCAGAGAAGCGTATTAACCCAATGAACCTATAAACAAATTTTGAAGCAAATGGGATAATTCTGCATGAAAACACATTTATATAAATTAATGGGGTGGGATTAGCCCCCCCGTTCCCCCCCTTTATACTTAACCAATCAATCCCGAAAATTAATCAGGGAAGAGCCTTAACACAGTGAACCTGTAAACAAAATTTGAAGGAAAACGGAATAATTCTGCATGAAAAACTCCTTTTTATAAAATAAGTGGGTATTAGCCCTACGTTCCCCCCTTTATACTTAACCAATCAATCCCGAAAACTAATCAGGGATGCGCCTTAACACAGTGAACCTATAAATAAAATTTGAAGGAAATGGGATAATTCTGCATGAAAAACCCATTTATATAAATTAAGGGAGGTATTAGCCCCCCGTTCCCTCTCTTTATACTTAATCAATCAATCCCGAAAACTAATCAGGGAAGCGTCTTAACCCAATGAACCTATAAACAAATTTTGATGCAAATAGAATAATTCTGCATGAAAAACCAATTATATAAATTAAGGGGGGGGGATTATCCCCCCGTTCCTCTCCTTTATACTTAACCAATCAATCCCGAAAACTAATCAGGGAAGCGCCTTAACACAGTGAACCTATAAACAAAATTTGAAGGAAAACGGAATAATTCTGCATGAAAAACCCATTTATATAAAATAAGGGAGGATATGCCCCCCGTTAATTCCTTTATTCTTAACCAATCAATCCCGAAAACTAATCAGAGAAACGCCTTAACACAGTGAACCTATAAACAAAATTTGAAGGAAATGGGATAATTCTGCATGAAAAACCCATTTATATAAATTAAGGGGAGGGAATTAGCCCCTTGTTCCCCCCCTTTAAACTTAACCAATCAATCCCGAAAACTAATCAGGGAAGCGCCTTAACACAGTGAACCTAGAAACAAAATTTGAAGGAAAACGGAATAATTCTGCATGAAAAACCCATTTATATAAAATAAGGGGGGATATGCCCCCCGTTCCCTCCTTTATACTTAATCAATCAATCCCGACAACTAATCAGGGAAGCGTCTTAACCCAATGAACCTATAAACAAATTTTGAAGCAAATGGGATAATTCTGCATGAAAACACATTTATATAAATTAATGGGGGGGATTAGCCCCCCGTTCCCCCCCCCCTTTACACTTAACCAATCAATCCCGAAAACTAATCAGGGAAGTGCCTTAACACAGTGAACCTGTAAACAAAATTTGAAGGAAAACGGAATAATTCTGCATGAAAAACCCATTTATATAAAATAAGTGGGGGTTAGCCCTCCGTTCCCCCCTTTATACTTAACCAATCAATCCCGAAAACTAATCAGGGATGCGCCTTAACACAGTGAACCTATAAACAAAATTTGAAGGAAAACGGAATAATTCTGCATGAAAAATCCATTTATATAAAATAAGGGGGGATATGCCCCCCGTTAATTCCTTTATACTTAACCAATCAATCCCGAAAACTAATCAGGGAAACGCCTTAACACAGTGAACCTATAAACAAAATTTGAAGGAAATGGGATAATTTTGCATGAAAAACCCATTTATATAAATTAAAGGGGGGAATTAGCCCCTTGTTCCCCCCCTTTAAACTTAACCAATCAATCCCGAAAACTAATCAGGGAAGCGCCTTAACACAGTGAACCTAGAAACAAAATTTGAAATAAAACGGAATAATTCTGCATGAAAAACCCATTTATATAAAATAAGGGGGGATATGCCCCCCGTTCCCTCCTTTATACTTAATCAATCAATCCCGACAACTAATCAGGGAAGCGTCTTAACCCAATGAACCTATAAACAAATTTTGAAGCAAATGGGATAATTCTGCATGAAAACACATTTATATAAATTAATGGGGGGGATTAGCCCCCCGTTCCCCCCCCCTTTATACTTAACCAATCAATCCCGAAAACTAATCAGGGATGCGCCTTAACACAGTGAACCTATAAACAAAATTTGAAGGAAAACGGAATAATTCTGCATGAAAAATCCATTTATATAAAATAAGGGGGGATATGCCCCCCGTTAATTCCTTTATACTTAACCAATCAATCCCGAAAACTAATCAGGGAAACGCCTTAACACAGTGAACCTATAAACAAAATTTGAAGGAGGGATAATTTTGCATGAAAAACCCATTTATATAAATTAAAGGGGGGGAATTAGCCCCTTGTTCCCCCCCTTTAAACTTAACCAATCAATCCCGAAAACTAATCAGGGAAGCGTCTTAACACAGTGAACCTAGAAACAAAATTTGAAGTAAAACGGAATAATTCTGCATGAAAAACCCATTTATATAAAATAAGGGGGGGATATGCCCCCCGTTCCCTCCTTTATACTTAACCAATCAATCCCGAAAACTAATCAGAGAAACGCCTTAACACAGTGAACCTATAAACAAAATTTGAAGGAAATGGGATAATTCTGCATGAAAAACCCATTTATATAAATTATGGGGGGATTATCCCCCCGTTCTCCCCCCTTTATACTTAACCAATCAATCCCGAAAACTAATCAGGGAAGCGCCTTAACACAGTGAACTTATAAACAAAATTTGAAGGAAAACGGAATAATTCTGCATGAAAAACCCATTTATATAAAATAAGTGGGGATATGCCCCCCGTTCCCTCCTTTATACTTAAACAATCAATCCCGGAAACTAATCAGGGAAACGCCTTAACACAGTGAACCTATAAACAAAATTTGAAGGAAATGGGATAATTCTGCATGAAAAACCCATTTATATAAATTAAGGGAAGGATTATCCCCCCGTTCCCCCCCTTTATACTTAACGAATCAATCCCGAAAACTAATCAGGGAAGCGCCTTAACACAGTGAACCTAGAAACAAAATTTAAAGGAAAACGGAATAATTCTGCATGAAAAACCCATTTATATAAAATAAGGGGGGGATTAGCCCCCCGTTCCCCCCTTTATACTTAACCAATCAATCCCGAATACTAATTAGGGAAGCGTCTTAACACAGTGAAACTTTAACCAAAATTTGAAGGAAATGGGATAATTCTGCATGAAAAACCCATTTATATAAATTAAGGGGGGATTAGCCCCCCCGTTCCCCCCTTTATACTTAACCAATGTATCCCGAAAAACTAATCAGGGAAGCGCCTTAACACAGTGAACCTATAAACAAAATTTGAAGGAAAACGGAATAATTCTGCTTGAAAAACCCATTTATATAAATTAAGGAGGGATTAGCCCCCCGTTCCCCCCTTTATACTTAACCAATCAATCCCGAAAAACTAATCAGGGATGCGCCTTAACACAGTGAACCTATAAATAAAATTTGAAGGAAATGGGATAATTCTGCATGAAAAACCCATTTATATAAATTAAGGGAGGTATTAGCCCCCCGTTCCCTCTCTTTGTACTTAATCAATCAATCCCGAAAACTAATCAGGGAAGCGTCTTAACCCAATGAACCTATAAACAAATTTTGATGCAAATAGAATAATTCTGCATGAAAAACCAATTATATAAATTAAGGGGGGGGATTATCCCCCCGTTCCCCTCCTTTATACTTAACCAATCAATCCCGAAAACTAATCAGGGAAGCGCCTTAACACAGTGAACCTATAAACAAAATTTGAAGGAAATGGGATAATTCTGCATGAAAAACCCATTTATATAAATTAAGGGGGGGGGGAATTAGCCCCTTGTTCCCCCCCTTTAAACTTAACCAATCAATCCCGAAAACTAATCAGGGAAGCGCCTTAACACAGTGAACCTAGAAACAAAATTTGAAGTAAAACGGAATAATTCTGCATGAAAAACCCATTTATATAAAATAAGGGGGAATAACCCCCCCGTTCCCCACTTTATACTTAACCAATCAATCCCGAAAACTAATTAAGGAAGCGTCTTAACACAGTGAAACTTAAACCAAAATTTGAAGGAAATGGGATAAGTCTGCATGAAAAACCCATTTATATAAATTAAGGGTGGGATTAGCCCCCCCCGTTCCCCCCCTTTAAACTTAACCAATCAATCCCGAAAACTAATCAGGGAAGCGCCTTAACACAGTGAACCTAGAAACAAAATTTGAAGTAAAACGGAATAATTCTGCATGAAAAACCCATTTATATAAAATAAGGGGGGATTAGCCCCCCGTTCCCCACTTTATACTTAACCAATCAATCCCGAAAACTAATTAGGGAAGCGTCTTAACACAGTGAACCTATAAACAAAATTTGAAGGAAAACGGAATAATTCTGCATGAAAAACCCCTTTTATATAAAATAAGGGGGGATATGCCCCCCGTTCTCTACTTTATACTTAACCAATCAATCCCGAAAACTAATCAGGGAAACGCCTTAACACAGTGAACCTATAAACAAAATTTGAAGGAAAACGGAATAATTCTGCATGAAAAACCCATTTATATAAAATAAGGGGGGATATGCCCCCCGTTAATTACTTTATACTTAACCAATCAATCCCGAAAACTAATCAGAGAAACGCCTTAACACAGTGAACCTATAAACAAAATTTGAAGGAGATGGGATAATTCTGCATGAAAAACCCATTTATATAAATTAAGGGGGTGGGAATTAGCCCCTTGTTCCCCCCCTTTAAACTTAACCAATCAATCCCGAAAACTAATCAGGGAAGCGCCTTAACACAGTGAACCTAGAAACAAAATTTGAAGTAAAACGGAATAATTCTGCATGAAAAACCCATTTATATAAAATAAGGGGGGAATTAGCCCCCCGTTCCCCACTTTATACTTAACCAATAAATCCCGAAAACTAATTAAGGAAGCGTCTTAACACAGTGAAATTTTAACCAAAATTTGAAGGAAATGGGATATGTCTGCATGAAAAACCCATTTATATAAATTAAGGGGGGATTAGCCCCCCCCCCGTTCCCCACTTTATACTTAACCAATCAATCCCGAAAACTAATTAAGGAAGTGCCTTAACACAGTGAACCTGTAAACAAAATTTGAAGGAAAACGGAATAATTCTGCATGAAAAACCCATTTATAAAAAATAAGTGGGGTTAGCCCTCCGTTCCCCCCTTTATACTTAACCAATCAATCCCGAAAACCAATCAGGGATGCGGCTTAACACAGTGAACCTATAAACAAAATTTGAAGGAAAACGGAATAATTCTGCATGAAAAACCCATTTATATAAAATAAGTTGGGATATGCCCCCCGTTAATTCCTTTATACTTAACCAATCAATCCCGAAAACTAATCAGGGAAACGCCTTAACACAGTGAACCTATAAACAAAATTTGAAGGAAATGGGATAATTCTGCATGAAAAACCCATTTATATAAATTAAGGGGGGGGAATTAGCCCCTTGTTCCCCCCCTTTAAACTTAACCAATCAATCCCGAAAACTAATCAGGGAAGCGCCTTAACACAGTGAACCTAGAAACAAAATTTGAAGTAAAACGGAATAATTCTGTATGAAAAACCCATTTATATAAAATAAGGGGGGGATTAGCCCCCCGTTCCCCACTTTATACTTAACCAATCAATCCCGAAAACTAATTAGGGAAGCGTCTTAACACAGTGAACCTATAAACAAAATTTGAAAGAAAACGGAATAATTCTGCATGAAAAACCCATTTATATAAAATAAGGGGGGATATGCCCCCCCGTTCCCTCCTTTATACTTAACCAATCAATCCCGAAAACTAATCAGGGAAACGCCCTAACACAGTGAACCTATAAACAAAATTTGAAGGAAATGGGATAATTCTGCATGAAAAACCCATTTATATAAATTATGGGGGGGATTATCCCCCCGTTCCCCCCCCTTTATACTTAACCAATCAATCCCGAAAACTAATCAGGGAAGCGCCTTAACACAGTGAACCTATAAACAAAATTTGAAGGAAAACGGAATAATTCTGCATGAAAAACCCATTTATATAAAATAAATGGGGATATGCCCCCGTTCCCTCCTTTATACTTAACTAATCAATCCCGAAAACTAATCAGGGAAACGCCTTAACACAGTGAACCTATAAACAAAATTTGAAGGAAATGGGATAATTCTGCATGAAAAACCCATTTATATAAATTAAGGGGGGGATTATCCCCCCGTTCCCCCCCTTTATACTTAACGAATCAATCCCGAAAACTAATCAGGGAAGCGCCTTAACACAGTGAACCTAGAAACAAAATTTGAAGGAAAACGGAATAATTCTGCATGAAAAACCCATATATAAATAATAATGGGGGGATTAGCCCCCCGTTCCCCCCTTTATACTTAACCAATCAATCCCGAATACTAATTAGGGAAGCGTCTTAATACAGTGAAACTTTAACCAAAATTTGAAGGAAATGGGATAATTCTGCATGAAAAACCCATTTATATAAATTAAGGGGGGGATTAGACCCCCCCGTTCCCCCCTTTATACTTAACCAATCAATCCCGAAAAACTAATCAGGGAAGCGCCTTAACACAGTGAACCTATAAACAAAATTTGAAGGAAAACTGAATAATTCTGCTTGAAAAACCCATTTATATAAATTAAGGAGGGATTAGCCCCCCGTTCCCCCCTTTATACTTAACCAATCAATCCCGAAATGTAATCAGGGAAGCGTCTTAACACAATGAACCTATAAACAAAATTTTAAGGAAAACGGAATAATTCTGCATGAAAAACCCATTTATATAAATTAGGAGGGGGATTAGCCCCCCGATCCCCCCCTTTATACTTAACTAATCAATCCCGAAAACTAATCAGGGAAGCGCCTTAATTCAGTGAACCTATAAACAAAATTTGAAAGAAAACGGAAGAATTCTGCATGGAAAACCCATTTATATAAATTAAGGGGGGGAATTAGCCCCTTGCCCCCCCCCCCTTTAAACTTAAACAATCAATCCCGAAAACTAATCAGGGAAGCGCCTTAACACAGTGAACCTATAAACAAAATTTGAAGGAAAACTGATATTTCTATGAAGAGTTATCGCATTACGTACGTACATACATACATACAGAACCGGCTGGCAAGCTCTCAGGGCTTGATAGCCAGTTTGATAGCTAAAAAATGGCAATTTTAGAACGTTTTTTGCTCCTGCACCCCTTGGGGTTAGTGGCACCGACATAAAATATAGCCTATGTTGGAGCAGGGGTTGTCACCATCAATTTGCCACCATCACTTTTGAAATCGGTTCGGTAGTTCCAGAGATCACCCCCTACAAACAAACAAACAAACAATCTTTACTCTTTTATAATATTAGTATAGATTAGTAAACTAAGAATGTTTGAAATGATTTAACTCAAAATAGCGAATATTTACTTTTAAGATTATAATTTAAACTAACATGTTTAAAAGAACAAGTCTTTAAAATAAAAAAAACGTGTAAATTGAGTCTACCTTGAGATATGGTTAGTCAAGTTTTTACAATGTTGAAAAGGTTAAGACAATGTTAGACGATCTTAAGCGAGAAAGACGAGTGGACAGAATAAGTTAGCAAGACAAGATAAAATGCACAAAAACATGTATCACTTACATTAATGGTAAAACATTTTCTTTCACTTTCATATAAAAATATATATTTTTTAAAATATTATTAATCATTTAAATAAACAATGTTTATATTTTAATTATACTAATATAAATATTTTTCATATAGGTTATGAAACCTTTTAATGTGATTTTGTTTTTAAATAAATTTCATCATCATATTTAAGATAACATTAAAAAGTAAGATTTTTAAAACAATATTACAAAAACTCTAAAAATGACATACTATAGCAACACGTAAAAAAGAAAGTGTGATATGCAGACAACAAATTTTATTAGAACATTACTAGAAAATACAAAGTTACGAAAAGACATAGCGCGGTAGGTATTAGGTTGACAAGTAGATATCCTTAACCGAAAGCTTGCTAAGATGTTAGCCGTAAGATACACGAGAGGTTTTTTCAAGATAGTGAAGAGCTAAGAGGTTAATATATTAAAAAAATAAATAGTGTATTATTTTTAAGCAATTGTTGGAGGTTATTACTTTTTAAATTTTGTTCGTCTAATTTACAGGTAAATAGTTTGTTGCCTTAATCTTGATCAGAGGTGATAAGCCAATCACAGATGAGCACGTAATTAGCCGCCAGACTATGCTAGTATAATGACGTAGGCTCTGGAATGACGTCATCTTGTGGCAAATCCCCTATGTCGACATGTTGGCACCAGTGCGATTGACAGGTGGGCGGGAGAGATTATTACCTTCCCCTTAAAGTGTTTACCAATCAGAATCGAGTATGATATGATAGAGGGCGCTGTTGCGTCCCCTATTAAAACTTCTTTCATGTCATTTTACCTGTGGTTCCCGGCTGTGTAAGACATGCATCAAGACCGATCCGTATTTTTTCGTAAGTATATTTTTAATTTCTATGTGTTTCTTAATGCTGTTTTGTTAGTATAAGTTTTATGTGTATGTGTTTCTTCATACTGTTTTATGTGTAAAGATTTTTTTTTTTGGTTACTCTTAAAGGTTTCAAAAACAACACATTTATTTCGTTTCATTTGCTTTATTTATAATCTTCCCAATTCAATACATTAGATTTTGTTTTATATTGCTTTTTAGTTACAGAGGTATCAGGTATAACAACATCCGTTTTTATTTTTTTTCATTAACATGGATCTCCGATGACAGATATTTATTTTTAATGAAAATTTCAGGATGTGCATGTCTTGTAAAGCCAGTGACAATTCCTTCTCTGCTTTAATAGGAGCTTACTTGCTCACAAAAAAAATGAGATGAAATAAGTCATCAAAATTTGAATCGGGAATTCTTTTTTCTTCGTAAGGTACCACTAAATTTATATTCCAGTCGAATTTTCGTGACTTTTTCTTTAATAAGTCTAGTAACGTTTGGGCAGGTCTCGTATTGTAAGAAGGTACTGAAGATAAAATAAGTGATAAATCTTCTTGAATCTTGGGTTCTTGTTGAGTTGCTGTTTCTGCAAAAATAGGTTTCTGTGTTTCTTCTTTCTGTTGTTTGGCTTGCAAAGGCTTGTTAAACTCTTATAAGTCCATTATTCTTTTTAAAACTTCATAATACTGTTATAATTTTTCATGATCGGGTAAGGTGCTGTTTAAAAGTTTGGAAAATTTATCTGCAGAATTTAGAAGAAGATCTGGGAGTTGACATAGATAAAGGGGATAAGAATGCAATAATTTTGATAAAGAGTTTAATGTAACGCAGGCCGGATACATCGTGAAAGATCGCGAAGATCGTTTGTCTGAGGAAAAAGAAAGAGAAAAAGAGGAAAAACACAGGTAGAGAGAGGAAAGTCAAAGGAAGAGAGAAGATAAAGAACGGAAGGATAAACAGAGAGGCCGTGAATTTCAGTTATAACAACTACGACTAAAGCAAAATTCGAGTAGACGTGACTCTACGTCAAGCAGCGGCACCGAAAGCTCCCCTAAATAACCTTTGAAATCAATAATTCATCGCTTTGATCCGGAACGTTCTGATATAACGTTATTTTTAACACTTTCCAACCTAGTTGAAAAGTGTTTATGACTTCGGTTTGTCTGGCCGTCTGCCGTCTGGCCGTCTGGCCGTCTGCCGTCTGGCCGTCTGGCCGTCTGCCGTCTGCCGTCTGTCCGTGCTCTAACTCCCGTAAATATGCTCGGATTGCCCTGCAATTTTTATATGTTATAATCGTTATCTATAGCATGTTCCCTATTTCAATGGAAGTGTGTAGCACTTATAGTTTTTTTACAGGGACACTCAAAAGAATTCCGTTACATTGCGGTCTATGGGGAAAAATCATTTGCGGTTTATTTAAATAATGTTTCACTATTTTAAACGCACTGAAATTTATATATATCACTAAGGTGCATTAGAAGAAGCTTAATATGGAATAGGGTGTGCATAGCACTTATACTTACTTTACAGGGACAGTCAAAAGAATTCCGTTACATTACGTCTATGGAGAAAAATCGTCTGCGGTTTATTTAAATAATGTTTCCCTATTTTAAACGCAATGAAATTTATATAAGGTTCATTACAAGAGACTTACTACAGAATATTGTGTGTATAGCAGTCATCGTTCATTTACAGGGACACACAAAAGAATTCTCTACTGTATGTTAACAATAATTCCTGGAAGTGCGTTTTAAGTTACTGAACGCTATTTTAATTTTAAATCGCTTTTTGTCTATTACGTGGTGTGTATAAATTCTGTAGATCCTATACAGGGAAGCACAAAAGTTCGGGAACACATTTCCGTATTATTTAACTCCAGACGGAGAATTTTAAACTGTGCTACGTGTTTCCTAACTGAACTAAAATTTAGCATCCTATGTAGTATATATACAAATCTATAGATCCTATACAGGGCTGAATAAAAGTATTCGGATTACTTAGATGTTATCTTTTAGCTTATTAAAGAGTATGACTCGTAAAATTATTTTGGAAGCGTTGGAAAGTGTTACATAATCTATGCTTGACGCATGATTTTTCGTTCTTGTTTAATCTAGTTGTACGTCAGGCAACTAGAACCGGTATTGAGACGGGTGATTTGGTTACGCACTTGTTATCCTTAATCCGGGGGACATTTCAGAATAAATTTTGCGGGAACCGACGGAAAAGATAAAGGATTTTGATCATGCAAAAATCGGTATCATATATTTCGGAAAACGTAATATAAATTGAGTTTTCTCCAAAAATTTGTCTAAGTTCGAACATTCTTCAGCCAGTATCACAAGAATCGCTTTTGCATTATCAAACTTATAGATTGGCACTTTGGAGACAGAATTTACAAAAGAACGGCCGGGAGAAAACCTTTCATCCGCCGACGCGTGGAAAAAGCTTCGAAACTTTCCATGATCCCAAAGTGAATTTACAAACGCGGTTGGGACTGGTTGTAATCTCCAATGAAAAATACACTGTTTTTAATCCGGTGATCAAGGCTTGAGATTTGACAGAAGAACTCTATTGTTTTTGGACAATCAAAAAATATATATAGATGAAAGTAAAAGAAGGTGCAAGATAGAGAGAGAATCAGATTGACGATTCAGAGGTTAATTAAATCGGGTGGAGTCTACACTCCAGTTAGGATATTTACGGGATGTCGCAAGGACCCGTTTTGAACTGGAGATCGTTTTAAAATCGACAAATATTGAACAATTAAAAGTTTGCAGAAAGTATACTTTGAAAATGATAGGAACAGGAAAAATTGGTGAAGAATCCGTGATTTTTCAGTATTCTCATTCTAAAAAAACAAAAAATAATCACAAATGTGTTGATAATTCAGGTTAGTTCGTTATTTGTTACAGCCATTGTTACATGCACAAGAGATATATGCCTGTTTGGGGAGTCTCCTTTGTAGGGGTGTCTTTCTAAGGGATCCTAACCGGTATTTACGCAAGGTTCGAAGAAAACCACACAAAACTCCCAACGGTTTGGTCGCGGAGCGCAACAGGGGTTTGTACAGTACCTCCCGTCTGCCACCTTTGTCAGCAGAACCTCTCAGACACACTTGATAATTCAGGGTCCATCGCTGAATTATCTACCAGCATTATTTCTTCTCTGCGTGATTAAAAACAATAAAAAATAATCTTATACATGATGAAAAGTGTGTTACAACACCTGGGGATTTTAAATGAAAATATAAATGCCGAATATAGCGTTTTTCTGTTAGGTTCAGGATGATGCAATCACAATGTTCTAAAAGCTTTTAGAAGGCGACACCAAGACTTATGTGATGACGTCATTTTTATCTTCTAAAACAATCTTCGTGAAACAGAGTTGCTAGCAAACTGATGCAATCGATAACAAATAATGTTACAAAATTAGGAATAAAATTTTAGAAAAATTTAATAAAAAAAATGTTTAAAAAATTTAAATTTTTTGTAATTTTTAAAGCTTTGAATGATTCATTTTTTGTTTTGAGCGATTTATTTGTTGTTTTGAGTGATTCATTTGCTGTTTTGAGTGACTGATTTGTTGTTTTGGGCGGTTGAAATTTCAAATTATTCTAAACATATGCCTATTAATAGACACATGTTTATAATAATTCGACAAATCAACAAATCAGACATTCAGAACAGCACATCAATCCCGCAAAACAACAAATGAATCACTCAAAACAACATAGTCGATAGCTCAAAACAACAAATCAACCACTCAAATCACTGTTTTGAGCAGTCGATTTGTCTTGTTCTAAACATATGTCTATTAATAGACACATGTTTAGTATAACTCCACTAATCAACAAATTACTCACTCAAAACAACAAGTTAATCGCTGAAAACAACAAATCAATCACTCGAAACTTTGAAAATTAAAAAATACATATAATAAAAAAATTTTAATTTAAAAAATTTCTTTAAACATTTAAAAAAATTTTAGATTATTTTTTTCTAAAATTATTCCTAATTTTATAACATTATTTTTTATCGATTGCATAACTTTGTTTGCATCTCTCTTTCGCAAGGATCGCATAAGGCTTGGTGTTGCCTTCTAAAAGTTCTTGAGCATTGTAATTGTTGTGCTCTGGATATTCTTCGCCGATACATTGTTTCATCCAATATAACATGGAAGATGACTTATTCAACCTTCTTGAAAAGTTTGCAGCAAGGGTACCAAAAACAAGAATGCCATTGAAACTATCTACACTTTTTGATTTTTTTAAAAACTGGATATGTTTAATTAAATGTATTATAAATATTGTTGTTGTAATGTAAGTAACATTGTATCCTGTAATGTTCTTCTTGTATACTGTGTTATGAATGTGATCTATACTTGTGCAATAGTAAGTACTATATCTGTATAAGTACTATATCTACTATATCTGTAGTTCTACATCTGTACCAATAAAAAAAATTAAATAAATCAATAAAACATTAAACTTTTTAAAAATAAATAAGTAAAACATTTCTAAATACGCCAATATATTAAGAAATGTATTGACAATCCTAAGTCTGTAAAGTGTGAAGGGAAATGTTTTTCGAATGCTACTTTTACACAAATTCTTTTTAAGGACGATCTCTACTTAACGACGATTTTTCGAGGTTCCTTGAAAGTCGTTAAATAAAGAGCCAACTATATATTAAATTTCAAACCATTCGGTTAGGCAGTTTTGGCGCTCTTATGTGTGGACAGACTACGCGACGACTAGAGGTGTTATAGAATTACGAACGCAAAGAAACAGGGAATGATTGATTTACAATAGATTCGGGAAGAAACCCGGATTTGAGAGTCTCTCTTTTGTTTTAGCTTTTATTTCTCTTGCTCTTATGGGTCGGAAAAAACAATTATTCACAAAGGAAATATTTAATCACTATGCTGTTAGACTTTCTGTTAAAAGAAATCGATCTTTAAAAATTTGAAAGTTTTCAGCTTTTTTAGCACTTTCCAACCTAGTTGAAAAGTGCTTATGACTTCGGTTTGTCTGGCCGTATGGCCGTCTGGCCGTATGGCCGTCTGGCCGTCTGTCCGTGCTCTAACTCCCGTAAATATGCTCGGATTGCTCTGCAATTTTTATATGTTATTGTCGATATCTATGGCACGTTCCCTATTTCAACTGAAGTGTGTAGCACTTATAGTTTTCTTACAGGGACACTCAAAAGAATTCCGTTACATTGCGGTCTATGGGGAAAAATCATTTGCGGTTTATTTTAAAAATGTTTCACTATTGTAAACGCATTGAAATTTATATAGATCACTAAGATGCATTAGAAGAAGCTTAATATGGAATAGTAAGTGTATAGCACTTAGAGTTACTTTACAGGGACAGTCAAAATAATTCCGTTACATTACGTCTATGGAGAAAAATCGTCTGCGGCTTATTTAAATAATGTTCCACTATTTTAAACGCATTGAAGTTTATATATATTACTAAGGTGCATTACAAGAGGCTTACTACAGAATAGTGTGTGTATAGCAGTCATCGTTCATTTACAGGGACACACAAAAGAATTCTCTACTGTCTGTTAACAATAATTCCTGGAAGTGCGTTTTAAGTTACTAAACGCGATTTTAATCTTAACTAGCTTTTTGTCTATTACGTGGTGTGTATAAATTCTGTAGATCCTATACAGGGCAGCACAAAAGTTCGCGAACACATTTCCGTTTATTGACAGAAACTCCAGAAGGAGAATTTAAACGGTGCTACGCGTTTCCTAACTAAACTAAAATTTAGCATCCTATGTATATATACAAATCTATAGATCATATACAGGGCTACATAAAAGTATTCGGATATTTTTCCGAATATTGTATATATTGAAAATTCCTGAAATTACGTTTTTAAATATGTTATGCGTTTTCCAAATTGTTTACTTAGATGTCATCTTTCAGCTTATTAAACGGTAATGATTTGTAAAATTATTTTAGAAGCGTTGGAAAGTGCTACATAATCTATGCTTGACGCATGATTTTTCGTTCTTGTTTTTATATTTTTATGGTGGTATATAAATTAAAATTTAAAAAAAAACTCATAAATAATACACGAAGTAGTTTTATCGGACGGAAGTGTGGGGGGGGGGGGGGCAGGCGAAAAGAAAACTTTGGCCTAGGGTGTCAAAATGTGCTAATCCATCCCCGAGTTTGAGTAAGTGTAATCCTTAAGAGCCTACGCTAGTCATCTGAAGAAACTCGAGCGTTAATGTTAAGTCTATGGGTAGGTTCTTGGCAGATTTCTCGCTCGCATTTTAATATTTTTAAACGATTTTTTTTGCATAGAAAAACTGAGGTCGATCTCTAACGTTGTTAGTTTTTACTTTTTCGATTTTGGTTCCAGTTATTTTATATAAAGGTATTTTCACATTCAGAACCGGTTCTAACCTGTTCCAAAATAGAAAATATCCGCTTATAAAGAAAACTGTAACCAAAATCAAAAAAGTAAAAACTAACAACGTTAGAGATCGACTTCAGCTATCCTATGCAAAAAAGAATAGTTTAAAAATATTAAAATGCCTGTTAGAAATCTGCCAACAACCTCCCCATAAACTTAACATCAGCGTTCGAGTTTCTTCGAATAACTAGCGTAGGCTCTGAAAAGAAACGTTCGGTTTTTTTTTCTTTTCTGGCATTCACAAAAGTAAGTCTATTTTTTCTAATTCTCAATATATAAATAATTCCAAACCGTCTATCGTTAAGCATAAAAATGTTGGATAGTTGTGGATCTGGAGGTTGCATTTCAAATTTAACACATATCTCCTCATCATCCGACAAATAGGACAGCACGCATAAGCGGACTGCATATAAATTCTTTTGCATATTTTAATTCAAATTAAAGACGATTTATTATACAAGAGTCATTTAAAGATATATTTGTCTTTATCGCAAGTTTAAATTAATGTTGGGTATTTTTTATTAAATTTTTAAAATGGCGATTTTTGCAGATTTTTTTTTAATTTTTTCAACATACAATGTTTTTAAAGTATTGAGCTCCAAGAAATACACACATAAATTTATTGAGGTATCATTCCATACTTTTATACCAGTATAAAAAAAATTGTCAAAAAACTAATCTAGGAGATAAATTTTCCTTGCATTTTCGACTGTCCTGAAAATAGGACGATGGTACAATGCACTACTATCTAACCCCCATCAGTTAGTAATGGAGATAACCCTTTCTTTCTCTGTTACATTCCAAACATTTCTACTCTACAACTAATGCAAGCGCCTAACAGTCTCTCTGACAGGTGCACATCAAATTGATTAACCTTTTACCCGTTTTTTAACAACTTCCAACATAGATAAAAAGTGTTTATGATTTCGGTTTCTTTATCTGCCGTATGTCTACGTCTGTCCGTGCTCTAACCCGCCTAAATATACTTGTATTTTCATGAAATTGATATATGTTAATCAGGTTTACTATGACATGTTCAGTATTGAAAATGAAATATGTAGCTTTTATAGTTCATTTACAGGGACGCTCAAAATAATTCAGTTACATTACGGTGTATGGGGAAAAATCATTTCTGATGAATTTTAACGATGTTAAAGTGTTTCATATATATTTAACTTGATATATATCACTCAGGTATAATTACAGAGTATTACTATAGAATAGTGTGTGCATACCATTCAACGTTCATTTACAGTAACACACAAAATAATTCGGTTAGAGTACTGTCCAAAAACAATAAGTGCGTTTTAAAATGTGGTACTTTTTTAATTAAACTAATTTTTTGTCTATTGCTTGGTATGTATAAATTGCATAGATGATATACAGGATCTTGAATACATTTCCGTTTATTGATGAAAATTGCTTTTGCTTTGATGTGCGTGTAATTGTTAATGCGTTTGAAGCAGCATTAGTTGCTTCATGGAAGCTCAAGCAGTTATTTAGTGATGATAGTCTGAGCTTGCTTGATTTTGGAAGACATAACAGTTGCCTATTTAGGACTTTCTATTCCAAGTAAACCATCTGACACAAGATTGTGTGTTCAACAGGTTAACGAATATTTTCTAAAGCTTAAAAATGAACATTTTATTTTACACAGAATCTCGACAAAGAAGAGGCTATCTAAAAACCTGTACAGCAAAACCAACAACTATTTGTAAAAAATGTAACGTTGGACTATGTCTAAGATACTTTCTCCAATTTCACCTAATATGCAGTCTCAGGAGTCTTACTTTTCCTTCGAAAATGCAAGTTTGCATCATGTTGTAGCGGCCATATTAAATGTCCGCTGGTGTGGTAGAGCACGAGGGAAGAAGTACAACTGTTTTAAAACCAAAAACTGGTTTATTAGCACAATTAGCAGGAGGTTTGAGCGAGCTCCACGAAATTTTCCTAACAGTTTAAATTAACTAAAGAGTTTTTTGCTAACCGCTTGTAGCTTTAACAAAACTGAAACAATATAATTAAACCTTAACCTTTTAAATATATAAGCACGATCCAACACTCTTATCCTTCAAATTAAATAAGCAGTGATGCAGGTTCAAATCAGCTTTACAACTGCATAAAACTCCAGTATAAAATACTAAGGCCGATTATCAAACCTGAGACTCGATCTAAGTCGCAATATTCAACTTCCCAGGCCAAGTATACTCCAGCTCCCCTGAGCTCTCTCCAGCTCCTCTGAGCTCTGAACTCAAGTCAAAATTCGCTGCTTATATACTTCAGTGTCGATCGACCAGCTCCAGAAAATTTGCATAATTGAAATTACACGGCGACTCACAATTTCAGGGATTCAGCTGTCCATCGAAAGTTAAAGAAAGATAGAGAGCCTTTATAACTTGTACGCACATAGTCGGTTAATGGACAAAACGATCTCATTCACACATTGCCTACTCACGGAGTAGTCAATACCTTACAACCCCTCCCGGAAATTGTGAAATAAAAAGCGGTGGTTGAATGCAGACCATCGTCTTTTTCTTTTAAAAAATTTCGAGTCAAAAAATGAACACAACACGTGACGGGTAAATTTAAATTTTGAATGCAAATGTAAATTTTGTAATTTTAACCCATCACGCAAAAACTGGTCAGATCGACGACACTTTCATCATAACATCCTGTAAATGTGCAGTATCATGCAAAAGAATCCCACAAAATTTTCCTCCCAAAATTCACAGCTTGCCAAAAAAAAAAAAAAAATAAATACGCAACTTTACCTTCAAAATTCCATGAAGTGCCGAAACAAATTGCAAAGTAGAATGTCACTACAAAACTATCTGTCAAAGAAATAAAGTAGCGTTCCTAAAAATTCCCAAATTGCCAAAAACTCACATCCCTGAAATTCAATGTAGATGACTCGCTCAATTACAATGGTCACAAACTAACAGCTAACAGAGCTGTGAAAGTGAAACAACTTTCTTGTATAAAATATAAAAGGTATAAATATACATTACAAATTTCTTCAAAACACAATTCTTCTTCTTGAGAACTAAAATATAAAAAAAACTTTTATAAATAGATTATCTGCTTCAAGATGTTTTACTTCCTGGAACAAACTTCATTATCTACATACATACAATTTTACGTCATAACTATGAAAATACACTAACAATATTCATAATTAACAACACCAGAACTAATAAGTAACTTCATAACTAATGCATAACCAACAACACTTTTAAAACTACGTAACTTGCGAAAACCCAACATGCAACACTAAAGCGATAACGACCACGAACACGACCGAAGGGAGAAAGTTGGATTTGGTAACAATGTTAGTAAAGTGAAATAGAACACGCGTGTCAAGGGCAACTCTTGAGCGCAAAACTCGTGCACGCCTATCCGCGGCGCGTGTAAAAAACCCATAATACTAAATTCATATTTCAAATTCAACATATAGAACAATCATACACATAATATACACATAATTTATACATAGAATATTCACAGAACACTTATAGAACAATTATACAAGCAATTTAACAATCTCTTGAACATGAAAGCAATGAATCCCAAAAGATGTTCTCTGACATCATAACTTAAATTTTAGCAAAAATTTTGAACAAAAGTGAAAAGCACCACTTGTGAAGCCGAGATACAAAAATCCAAACAATGGTCAAAAGGTAACTATAAACAGTTCAGCTGCTTTGCACCGTCCAATAAAACTTGTTGACATTAATAAAGGTACTTTATAATGAGAGTAATAAAAATGGAACGTCGTCACCTGATTTTATAGTGAAGATGAACTGGAAGCTTGTAGGCTCATAGAAGAACTCTGGCAGCGTCCCCAAAATCCATGGACGAAACTCCGTTCTGATTCAGACTGGTAAGGAGAGGCCACTGTCGCTTGTAGTGCCTGCAGCCGGGTGTTGTAACCATTGCGACGTCCTTTGGGAGGAGCTCGTGTAGTGTCCACTCGACGACTGCTCGTAGATTCCACTCGACGACTTCTAGGCGGGCTTACTGATTTGTCCATTTGATGATTGCTAGGCGGGCTTATTGAAGTGTCGACTCGACGATTTCTAGGCGGGTCTCGACGATGGTGCCGCTGGGCAAGATTGTCTCTAGGGTTGAAGAATGTAGTATCGAAAGGCGTTCGTTTCCGTGAGGCTCCCGACATCGATGTGGAGGGCAAGGTCCGCTTTCTGCCGATTCTCCTGCGCCGTTTGGTTGTAGAGGGGAGATAGTCCATGCCACGTTTTCGTACGTCACTTTGGCACTGTCGATGTGATGACTTCTGAGATGGTTGACTATCAGTAGATTCGTCGAGATCTGTTGATTGAATGCCGTTCCGTCCTCTCTTGGCAGGAATGTCTGTCGATGACTTTGACAACCGTCTCTTGTGTTGTGGTCGATGTGACGTAGAAGGGTTCTGCATGAACTTCTTGTCTGGAGGCTTAGAACTACTTGTCGAGATCGAATGCGGGTGCTGTCTTTTGCCATATTTATGAACCACTTTAGGTAATGTCAAGGCAACACTAGATACCGGGCTTGTTCATTCACTCTCAAAACGTCACAAATGGTGGCTGACCGCGAGCAGCGATTGGTCCAAAGCAACGGGCCCATAGTTTTGTGCCAATCGCTGTATGTCTTTCCTCCTAGTCAGCCACCTTTTGTGACGTCATCATAATGAATGAGCAAGCCCGGTATGTAGTGTAGCCCTGGTAATGTCTGTTCAGCTGGCTGGTTAACCCTGTCGCGGTTAACTTGAGGAAATTTACACTTCATCTCCGTGCGTATGTTATTACTATTATTATTAGAAGAATTATTTGCATAAGAAGATTGACTGACGTAAGGAGAATGAGAGGTCTTTGACTGAGGCATAGAGGATTCACCGTCTGACGTTTGAGAACCATTTGAGCTAGTGTCAAGGCAACACTAGATACCGGGCTTGCTCATTCACTCTCAAAACGTTACAAATGGTGGCTGACCGCGACCAGCGATTGGTCCAAAGCAACGCGCCCATCGTTTTGTGCCAATCGCTGTATGTCTTTCCTCCTAGTCAGCCACCTTTTGTGACGTCATCATAATGAATGAGCAAGCCCGGTATGTAGTGTAGCCCTGCTAGTGTCCCTAAACTTATAAACTCTGACCTGATCCAAGTTTACCGTGGTATGACAACCGTCAACATCAATAATTAAATTGTTACCTTTAACTTCCAACACTTTATACGGTCCCTCAAACTTAGGTCCAAACTTAGCAACTCGTTTTTGCCGACTAGAACTTAACCAATGCTTTTGCAACAAAACAAAATCACCAACTCTAATTTCCAACTCTCTCCGACGCATATTATAATACAACGCTTGTTTTTTCTGAGCCTTTCCCATTTTTACCTGTGCTTCCTTAACCAACTTATCGATGTCCTGAATCATATATTCATTTTCATTACCTGAGATTCTAATTAACTGTTGAAATGGAGTTATAATCTTACGACCCAAAAACAATTCTGCAGGGGTTTTTCCAGTGGATTCGTGAACTGCCGTACGCAAAGCATAGGCAAAATGCTGCAAGAATTGGTCCCAGTTTGAATGATGAGTGCCAATAAAGGAAGAAATCATTTGAATGAGGGTTCTATTGACCCTCTCAGCCATATTGGAATGTGGCCGGTATGGAACTGTAAAAGAATGAGATATCTCCATCTGTGTGCACAATTCTTTAAAAATTTCGGATATAAAACAGGGACCGTGATCACTAATTACCTGGGATGGTGCACCATATTTCGAAATAAAACAGTTAAATAAAGCGTTAGCTACAATTTTTCCTGAAGCTTTTCTGAGGGGGACAAACTCAACCCATTTACTAAAATAATCTACAATTACTAATACAAATCTATATCTATTTCCGGTTAAGGGATAAGGACCAATTAAATCAACTCCGATACATTCTAGGGGAAAGGACTTTTTAATTGAAATTAGTTTGCCAGCTGGTCTTATATTTTTGGCATGTGTCGCAGCTGGAGACATAAGCGCGCACTGCTTCCCGCATTTTAGGGAAATAGCAGGAGTCACATAATCTGGCATACGTTTTCCTGACACCTAGGTGACCTGCTAATGGATTATCGTGCAACTCGTGCAAGATGGCCCCACCTTGGGCGCCATTTGTAGCGGCCATAATAAATGTGCGCTGGTGTGGTAGAGCACGAGGGAAGAAGTACAACTCTTTTAAAACCAAAAACTGGTTTATTAGCACAATTAGCAGGGGGTTTGAGCGAGCTCCACGAAATTTTCCTAAAAGTTTAAATTAACTAGAGTTTTTTGCTAACCGCTTGTAGCTTTAACAAAACTGAAACAATATAATTAAACCTTAACCTTTTAAATATATAAGCACGATCCAACACTCTTATCCTTCAAATTAAATAAGCACTGATGCAGGTTCAAATCAGCTTTACAACTGCATAAAACTCCAGTATAAAATACTAAGGCCGATTATCAAACCTGAGACTCGATGCGAGGTCTCAAGGCTAAATCTAAATCTCAATCTCAATCTAAGTCGCAATATTCAACTTCCCAGGCCAAGTATACTCTCGCTCCCCTGAGCTCTCTCCAGCTCCTCTGAGCTCTCTCCAGCTCCTCTGAGCTCTGAACTCAAGTCAAAATTCGCTGCTTATATACTTCAGTGTCGATCGACCAGCTCCAGAAAATTTGCATAATTGAAATTACACGGCGACTCACAATTTCAGGGATTCAGCTGTCCATCGAAAGTTAAAGAAAGATAGAGAGCCTTTATAACTTGTACGCACATAGTCGGTTAATGGACAAAACGATCTCATTCACACATTGCCTACTCACGGAGTAGTCAATACCTTAATATGTCACATTTTATTTTATTTCTGATTTCATATAACACACAATAAAATGAAATTTTTACCACTAATAGGTCAGTATCTGCTTGATTTAACATAATTATTTCAATGTTGCACAATTCATATTTAATTATTTTAAAAAAAGTTTAAATTTTTAAAAAAAGTAAAAAAAAGAAACTTTTTCGCCTGGTATCCAATGTGCGCAAGGTTGTAGAAAAAATATTGCTTGAAAAATAACAAACAAAGCTGATAATGATGTAATATTGATGTATCTTGAACTTATACTTCAATTTCAAGCAATTAAAAATTTAACCTTTTTAATTTAAATTTAAATTGTAAAATGTTTAAAAAATTCATTTGTTTGTTGAAAAAATGGCAACTAAAAAAAATAATAATCTCTTGAAATTGAAGTATAATTTCAAGATACATCAATTTTGAATCATTATCAGTTTTGTTTGTTATTTTTGAAGCAATATTTTTTCTACAACCCTGCGCGCATTGGATACCAGGCGAATTTTTTTTTAACTTTTTTTAAAAATTTAAACATTTTTTTTAGAATAATTAAATATGAATTGTGCAACATTGAAATAATTATGTTAAATCAAGCAGATACTGACCTATTAGTGGTAAACATTTCATTTTATTATGTGTTATATGAAATCAGAAATAAAATAAATTGTGACATGATGCAAACTTGCATCTTCGGCGGAAAAGTAAGACTCCTGAGACCCCTTGTAACAACGAATAGAAGCGGATTGTATCATTGTCCTATTTTTAGGCCCGCCTGTACCTATTAAACTAATAAAAGTTTGGTAAGTTTTTTAATTTTATGTGTATACATAGGCTTAGAGAAACACATATTTAAGATTGTATAAAAAAATATTAATTTTTTCGATGCTTGATACGATTAAGGGTTAAGTAAAAAATAAAAAAGAAAAAGAAAACTGCCCAGTTAAACTGAGGGCATTGAGCTCACAGGCTATTCACACTAATTGTATATTATACTCGTATTTCAAATAATTTGAAATAGGCCCCTCGAAAAATAAAGAAATCAACAATATATTAAGGGGGGTAATCCCCCCGTTACCCCCTCATAGTTAACTAATGAACCCCTTAAACTAATCAGGGAAGCCTCTTAATACAATGAATATATGTATACAAAATTTGAAGAAAATCGGATAATGCTGCATGAAAAAACCATTTATCTAAATTAAGGGGGGATTAGCCCCCCTCCCCCTTTATACTTAACCAATGAACACCCAAAACTATTCAGAGAAGCGCATTATCACAATGAACCTATATACAAAATTTGAAGAAAATCGGATAATTCTGCTTGAAAAACCCATTTATATAAATTAAGGGGGGATTAGCCCCCCACCCTTTATACTTAACCAATCAATCCCGAAAACTAATAAGGGAAGCATTTTAAACCAATGAACCTATAAATAAATTTTGAAGCAAATGGGATAATTCTTCATGAAAAACCCATTTATATAAATTAAGGGGGGATTCGCCCCCCGTTCCCCCCCCTCTTTATACTTAACCAATCAATCCCGAAAACTCATCAGGGAAGCGTCTTAACCCAATGAACTTATAAACAAATTTTGAAGCAAATGGGATAATTCTGCATGAAAAACCCATTTATATAAATTAAGGGGGAATTAGCCCCCCGTTCCCCCCTTTAATACTTAACCAATCAATCTCGAAAACTAATCAGTGAAGCGCCTGAAGACAGTGATCCTATAAACAAAATTTGAAGGAAAACGGAATAGTTCTGCATGAAAAACCCATTTATATAAATTAAGGGGGATTAGACCCCCGTTCCCCCCCTTTATACTTAACCAATCAATCCCGAAAACAATTCAGAGAAGATCATTATCACAATGAACCTATATACAATATTTGAAGAAAATCGGATAATTCTGCATGAAAAACCCATTTATATAAATTAAGGGGGTATTAGCCCCCCGTTCCCTCCCTTTATACTTAACCAATCAATTCCGAAAACTATTCAGAGAAGCGCATTATCACAATGAACCTATATACAAAATTTGAAGAAAATCGGATAATTCTGCATGAAAAACCCATTTATATAAATTAAGGGGGATTAGCCCCCCCCCGTTTCCCCCCTTTATACTTAACCAATCAATCCCGAAAACTAATCAAGGAAGCGCCTTAACACAGTGATCCTATAAACAAAATTTGAAGGAAAACGGAATAATTCTGCATGAAAAACCCATTTATATAAATTAAGGGGGGATTAGCCCCCCCCCGTCCCCCCCCCTTTATACTTAACCAATCAATCCCGAAAACTAATCAAGGAAGCGCCTTAACACAGTGATCCTATAAACAAAATTTGAAGGAAAACTGAATAATTCTGCATGAAAAACCCTTTATATAAATTAAGGGGGGGATTAGCCCCCCCCCTGCCCCCCCCTTTATATTTAACCAATCAATCCCGAAAACTATTCAGAGAAGCGCATTATCACAATGAACCTATATACAAAATTTGAAGAAAATCTGATAATTCTGCATGAAAAACCCATTAATATAAATTAAGGGGGGATTAGCCCCCCGTTCCCCCCTTTATACTTAACCAATCAATCCCGAAAACTAATCAGGGAAGCGCCTTATCACAAGGAACTTATAAACAAAATTTGAAGAAAAACGGATATTTCTATGAAGAGCTATCGCGTTACGTACGTACATACGTACATACATACATACATGCATACATACATACATACAGAACCGGCGGGCATATAAGCTCTCAGGCTTTGATAGCCTGTGAGCTAATAAAAACTTACACTACTGAGATGTAGCGCACCTTTTCGCGCAGGAAGGAGGGGGGGCATTTTTTTTTTTTTTTTTTTTTTTTTTTTTTTTTTTTTTTTTTTTTTTAATGTAGTCAATTCAAGTTTGATATAAAGTTAAACAGCTCATTTTGTAGATTTCAAAAATGTAACGTAATAGGGTTCTGTAAATAATTTCTCCAACCCGAATAAAAATTTCTTTGACAAATTTTTAAAGCAACATTCCGGACGCAGATTCTTTACAGTGCGAATTGGAAGTGTTTTCTGATTTTTGCTCGGAAATTGAAAAAAACGAGTGGGATCATGATGAAAGCTGATCATCTGAAGGAAAGGCTAAAATTTTCAAATTCTATGTGCTAGCTTGTATTTACAGCTCCAGTTTCCGTTGCTTCAAATGAAAGAAACTTTAGTGCTTTAAAAAGAGTCAAATATTATTTGAGGTCCAAAATGAATGAGGATAGATTAGACTCCTTAATATTACTTTCAGTTGAAAATGATGTTTTAGACAAACTGTTATTTAAACAGCATTGTATGCAGATGGAGGAATTACGAAAGCGAAGAGTTAAGCTGTGCTAACAAGTTATATTTTTATAATATTTTCATGCTTAATTGAACGGTATAATTTTATAATGGGCAACAATTCGACTGTAAGACTTTAATGCTAATGAATAAACAAAATGCGATCCCAATTCAATGAGAAATGAAAATTTTCAATTGTTTTTAATGAAAGCAGTGATTTTTAAACTTACGAGCATGATATTTGAAATATGCTGCTGCAAATTTCGATAACATTGCAAAAATTTTATTAATTGAATTTTGGTAGGATATAAGGGTACTTGGCGTAAGTCTTAAAATGTATTGAAACTTTGTCTAATAATTCCATGTTTGTATTTCAATGTTATATTTTTTCTAAAAGTGTAATTGTTTTTCTTACTTTTATATAAATAAAATTATATTGATATCGTATGTATTCTATATTTTAAAAAACTGCCTCGCACATAGACATCTACGCTAATGAATTGGGATTTTTTTTAATTCTATTATGAGTTATATGAAATTTCTGTATTGACTTACTTTTTATTGTGATGGTATCATTAAATTCTTGTATTGTAAATTCTTGTTGTATTTTTTATGTATTGAATAGCTTTTTAATTGCAACGTATGAGAGTATTATTTAAAATATATGCAGTGTCTCCCTTCTAAACGTGACCAGATAGCTAATTTCTGAATTTTAGACATATAGTTCCAACTGCAAAAACGTTTCAAATTAACTAAACAATTATACTAAATACCGTTTGAGTCAAAAAATTCATTTCAGAAAAGGTACGAAAATTAACTTTTTATACGACTGCTATAAGTTATATTTAGTGAATGAGATTTAATTCTCTGCCATACAAAGCTAAAGAAGAAAATTCTATGACCAAAACTCACCGAGTTATGCGAGTTTGAAATTGGAATTTTTATTGCATCTAAACGAGCGGCGCAACTGATGTGCAATTAGGTCAAAATCGCATATCACTTCGGGCGCTGCGTTAAATCTGACAAATTTCCGAAGTTCAAACTCGCATATATCTGTTAGTTTTGGTTGTAGAAAAATGATTTTTTTTTTTTATATGTCAGAGTATCAGGTCTGTTTCACTAAATGTAACATATTGGACGGTATACAAAATTCCGTCTGTCATAAATATGCTCAATTGTTTAAGTTTTATTAAATCCACCACAACTTAAGCAAGTTAAATATTTCTGCATAATTTTATTTCGTAAAGATTAATCTTTTTTTAAGAAATATATAAACAAAATTTAGAGTTTACAAGGATCGATCCAGGCAAAATTTGGTGCCTATTTAGGGACCATTCACAAAAATCTATTTAATAAAACAGGCCCCCTCACAAAAATCTATTTAATAAAATGGGCTCCTTCACAAAAATCAATTTGATAAAATGGTCCCCTTCACAAAAATCAGGTTCATAATATACCTGAGATATTTTGAAAATGTTTATTATATATTTAAAAAAGAAAGATTTAGAAAGAAAAATGTAAATAATGTTACTTGATTTAAATAAGAATGAAATTATGGAGCATCAAGTTAGATATAATGTAAGATGCAAATGAGTCTGAAAAATTAATGGTCCTTCTGTATAAATGAAAATATATTTAGCGAATTTAATAAAAATTAAAAATAAGAAAATGTGCAACATGTAGGTTGTTACGAATTGCCTCCCTGGCGCTAGCAGACGATTATTTTTTGTCTGACTAGCCCTTTTGTCTGTTGCTAGTGGCAACGGCTTTTTTTGTTTATTCTGATTTTGTTCTTTCAGATGATGTAATTTTGATTTTTGAACCGAATGTCGGTAATAATTGAACTCTGAAATAAGAGTGATAAAATAATAATAAGCTGTAAATCTGTAAATAAATAGTCTTTATTAAGTTTTTAAAGAAAGGGTTTTAAGTATCTGTTGAAACATTTTGAACACAAGCTATTTATTTGATCAAGATTTGAATCCCGAAAAATAGAATGAATGGCGTAGTATTTCGAAAAGAACCTGCAATCTTATTGAAAATGGCTATCAACATTTTTTGGCGTCCAGCTAAAGGATTATTGAAATCTTCTTTTATATTGATTGAGGTAAGTACCTCAAATTTGTTGAATAATTGAATTAAATTATTGATTATATAGAATATATTGAGTATTGAAGTATATTATTATTTACAATGAATATCGAAACGCTAAAGAAAAAAAGAGCTACAAGACGTTCTCAAACTATGAAAATATTCGATAAAATAAAAGAAATATTAGATGATACACTAGCATTAGATTTAGAAAATAAAAAAGCACAGCTAGGTATTTTAAAACAGCAATTGAATGATAAAATGGAAACATTAAAATCATTAAATGCAGAGATTGAACCACTGGTTCTAGATGCTGAGTTCGAGAAGGAAATAGAGAAATCTGAAACATATAATGAAAATATTATAGAATGGAAATTTAAAATTTCCAAATTTATAAATGATAATACCGCTATTACGGAAAATAAACAAGATGTTTCAGATAACGAAAGTGAGCATAGTAGTAACAATACTTCTCTACTAAAAAGTCAGAAAATTCTGAATCAGAATTTGGTAAAATTACCCAAATTGAATATAAGTAAATATTATGGTGATTCTTGTTTATGGCTCGAATTTTGGAGTCAATTTTCAAACACAATTGATAAAAATGAGCACTTAACTCCAATTTATAAATTTTCCTATTTGAAGTCACTTTTAGGCGGTAGCGCTGCCAATACAATAGCAGGATTCTCGCTGACAAAAGAAAATTATGATCACGCTATAGAGCTGTTAAAAAACCGTTTTGGTCGTAATGACCTTGTGATAAATAGCCACATGACGAAATTATTAAATTTGAAACCTGTAAGACACGCTAGTAATATTAAAGCTCTAACAGAGCTATATGATGAATGTGAGATTCAAATTAGAAATCTCAATTCTTTAGGCGTAACGTCGGGTTCATATGGACACTTGTTATGTCCGATTCTTCTGAAACTCATTCCATCTGATATTGCGTTAGAATTTAATAGAAAACGTACGAAAAATGTAGATTGGGAAATTAATGAATTGATTAATTTCATTAAAGAAGAAATTGAATCGCGTGAAGCAACTTTGCAATTAAATTGCTTTGAAAAACCAGTTTCTGATAAACACGAAAATTATAAGAAAAATTATCAAAATTATAAAAGAAGCACTCCTTCAGCTTCTGCTTTGACCACTAATATTAAAAATAACTGTGTATTTTGCAAGTCTGTTGAACATGATACTGAAAATTGTAAGGCTCTTTCCATTCCTGAAATGCGTGAAAAATTGAAGAGAGAGGGTAGATGTTTTAAGTGTTTTCGTAAATTTCATATTTCAAGTTTTTGCAAGTTTTCGAATGAAAATTGCAAGGTTTGTGGTAAAACTTATCATAATAGCATTCTTTGTAACTCTGGTAATCGAAAATCAGAAGTATCTAAACAGCCAGACAGTATTATTTCTTCAGTTTCCCACTGTAATAGCAATATAAATAAACATTCTAAAGAAATAATATTGCAAACTATTCCTGTTAATGTAGAATCGGAAGAAAATTCCGAAAGAGCACTTTGTTTATTTGATTCTGCTAGTCACAGAACTTTCGTTACAGAAAACTTAGTTTCTAAATTAAACCCTGAGATAATTAGAAATGAGAAATTAATTGTCTATACTTTCGGTTCGAAATCATCTGAAGAGAGATGCTATGATGTCGTTCAGCTAAAGTTAACTAACTTTACGGATAGAAACCGAAGTATATTAATTGAAGCTTTAGTAACACCGGTGATAACAAATTCATTGATACAAATCCCCTCCCCTTCCAATTAAAATAAAGAGAAAACTTTCTAAATTTCGTCTTGACAGTTGGGGACACTTAGAAAATTCTGATGTTGATATATTGATTGGGGCAGACTATTTTTATCAAATTAATGATAGAACATTTCCTATAACTAAATCATTGTACATATGTAAAAGTTTATTTGGACATTCTCTCTGCGGGTCAATTGACGTGAATAAAAATTATAAGAGTAATCAAGCTGGCGTCTTATCTACTCATGTTATGAAACCTATCGAAAACAATTTGAAAAATTTGTGGGAATTAGAATCTTTAGGGATGAATACAGAAGAGCATATGTCTGAATTAAATAAAGAGATAGTAAAAAAATTCGAAGACAATTTGCATTTTCTTGAACATCGTTATGAAGCTAAATTGCTATGGCAAGATGATAAAAGGGATTTAGGAAGTAATTATAAAAATGCTAGAAATCGATTTATTAGCTTAAACAGAAAATTGGATAAAAATAAGGAATTATTGCAGAAATATAAAGAAATTGTGGTTGAACAGGAATTAAATAACATAGTGGAAGAATGCCCTAATAAAGCAATAAATAGCGGATATTTTATGCCCCACCGCCCTGTTTTGCGGGATGATAAACCCACAACTAAAGTGAGGATGGTGTTTGACGCCTCCTCAAAAGAAAACAATAAATCGTTAAATGAGTGTTTGTACTCTGGACCAAATTTAAACCCTGATTTGTTAGAAATTCTTATTAATTTCAGAAAATTCAATACTGCGTTTTGTGCAGATATTGAGAAAGCCTTTCTTCAAATTTCTATAGCTGAAGAAGACAGAGATTACCTTAAATTTTTTTGGTTCGATAATGACGAAAGAAACCTTTTTAAAATTTTAAGACTTAGACGCGTACCATTTGGAGTTTCATGCTCCCCATTTATTTTGGCTGCCACAATTAAATATCACATAAAGAAATATCAAGATCAACATCCAAGTGTTGTAAAAATGTTAGATAGTTCCCTGTATGTCGATGATCTAATTTCTGGATCAGATTTAGATAGTGAAGCTTATTATTTATCAACGACAGCTTCAGAAATTCTTAAAGAGGCTGGGATGAATTTGAGAAAATTTCAAACAAATTCTGTTAAACTTAGAGAAATGTGGGGAACAAGTAAATTTGGTATAAGTGAGGAAAACCCAGGTAATATTTTAAAAGTGCTAGGGCTGATTTGGAATACTGAATCTGATGTTTTGATGTTAGATGTCCAACCCTTTCAGGAGAGTTATATGAATGATCCCACCAAGCGAACAGTACTTAAGATATTACTGAAAATTTATGATCCCTTAGGAATTTTGAATCCATTTGTTATTCGTATTAAAGCCTTGTTGCAAAAAAACATGGCAAAGAGGTTTAGAGTGGGATAGTAAATTACCAGACGATTTGAAATCTGAATGGGACACTTGATGTTCACAAGTTGTACAGCTGAAAACATTTGAAATACCCAGAAAATATTTCCCTAATGAAATAAACATTTCCGAAAAAGACATGTTCACATTTTCTGTGACGCTAGCCCTATAGGGTTTGGAGCAGTTGCTTATTTGCGTTGCATTTCATTAACTTGTGAAATCCAAACAAGTTTTGTTTGGAGCAAATGTAGAATAGCCCCCCTCAAGAGGTTAACCATCCCTCGCTTGGAGCTTATCAGTGCTTTAATTGCCGCTAGAATGTGGAAATATTTGAAACAAGTATTACATATTCCAAATTTAAAAATAAAGTTATGGTCAGATTCTGAAATAACTCTATGTTGGATTAGATGTACGACTACAAATTGGAAACCTTTTATTGCAAATCGGGTCACTGAAATTCAGTCATTGACAAATCCAAAGGACTGGAATTATTGTCCTGGAAAAGAAAACCCAGCAGATCTGCTTACACGTGGGGAAAACTTATCGAAGTTAACGGGTAACAAAATGTGGTCGTACGGCCCACCTTGGTTATCACTGCCGGAACATATGTGGCCTTCTAAAAAGGCTATAGAAATTGATCCCGAAGGTTTTACTGAAATGAAATCAAAGCCAAATTTAACTCTATTGTGTAATGAATCAAATACTACTCTTAAACCAGTTTTTGATATGACAAAGTTTAGTAGTTTAAATCGAGTGTATAACATTACTGCTTGGATAATGCGTTTTATTCATAATGCCGATTCGAGAAACTCTAAAATTTGAGGACCTTTAACTGCTTCAGAAATAGAAACAGCAGAAAAGTATTGGGTAAAACTATTTCAGGAAACTTCTTTTAAAGTTGAAATACAGGCACTTAAACAAAAGAAACCACTTAATAAAGATTCTTCTCTATTCAACCTTAATCCCCAATTCGATGAAAATAACTTACTTGTATTATCTGGAAGACTTCAGTTTTCTGAAGTAACAGAGAAGGAAAAACATCCATGGATTCTTCCTAATAAATCTTATTTTGTAAAATTACTCATTAAGGATGCTCATGAAAGAATGTTCCACTTCGTTGTAGCTGTCACCTTAGCTCACCTTCGTGAAAGGTATTTTATAAAGATGCGTAAAAGCAGTCTTAAAATCTTGTATGATATGTCGGAAACTTAATGCTACTCCTGGAAAGGTGGAAATAGCCCCTTTACCAAAAGACAGAATCATCCAAACACCAGTTTTTGAGACCTCTGGCGTCGATTTTGCCGGCCCAATTTATTATAAAAATTCTGAAGGTACTGGAAAGGCTTATATTGTTGTATTTTCATGTGCTGTAACTAGAGCGATACATTTAGAACTAGTCACCAATCTAAGTACGCAAACCTTTATTTTAGCACTGCGAAGATTTTTCTCTAGAAGAGGATTCTGTAAAATAATATACAATGACAATGCAAAGACCTTTTCTAAAGCAGATTTGGTGTTAAAAGACGCTTGGGAAAGAATTTCTAAGCAAGAAATTTTTGATTATTTGAGAAAGAATAAGACAACATGGAAGTTTATAATCCCCAGGGCTTCCTGGTGGGGGGGGCTTCTGGGAAAGATTGGTACGATCAGTAAAAACACCTTTGAAAAAGATTCTAGGCAAAACTTGTCTCACTTATGAAGAACTAGAAACAATACTTACAGAAATAGAGGCTGTGATTAATTCACGTCCCTTATGCTATCTCTACGACGAAAATACTGAACCATCACCTTTGACACCGTCTCTTTTTTAGTTGGTAAACGATTAATGTCCTCACCTTCTTATGGATTACCAATTTGCATCCAAGAAAAATCCAATAAGATCTTGTTGACGAAAAAATATAAATATAAGCAACAGATTACTGATCACTTTTGGAAAAGGTGGAGAAACGTATATCTGTTAGAACTTAGATCTGCTTTTCAAGTGAAAAACTTAAATTCATCGCCTCAGTTCAAAGTAAACGATGAAGTGTTAATTCATGATGAAAAGCTCCCAAAACATATGTGGAAATGCGGTCGTGTTAAAGAACTTATATGTGGTCGTGACTCTAAAATAAGATCATGTGTATTACAGACTGTAAATGGTGATCTTAAAAGACCCGTGCAACTTTTATATAATCTTGAACTGGACTTGGTGGACTGATGGACACTATAAACTATATTCTTAAATATTTAATTTCTTTGGTTACTCATATTTATTTTATTATTGTTTAATTTGCATTAATTTCATATGTTTTAATTTTTCTTCTTAGATTCCAGAATTGTTTGTATTAATTTAGCCTTTTGAATTTCTATATGTATATGTAAGTATGTTACCGAAAATGTTTTTCATGTATGTAAGTAAACTTTTATGTTTATTAAATTGTTTAAGAATTGTAGATGCTGAAATAAGTGTTCAGCCGGGAGCAGTGTGTTACGAATTGCCACCCTGGCGCTAGCAGAAGATTATTTTTTGTCTGACTAGCCCTTTTGTCTGTTGCTAGTGGCAACGGCTTTGTTTGTTTATTCTGATATTGTTCTTTCAGATGATGTAATTTTGATTTTTGAACCGAATGCCGGTAATAATTGAACTCTGAAATAAGAGTGATAAAATAATAATAAGCTGTAAATCTGTAAATAAATAGTCTTTATTAAGTTTTTAAAGAAAGGGTTTTAAGTATCTTTTGAAACATTTTGAACACAAGCTATTTATTTGATCAAGATTTGAATCACGAAAAATAGAATGAATAGGCGTAGTATTTCGAAAAGAACCTGCAGTCTGATAAATGACAATCAACATAGGTCATATAAAAATATTTTTTAATAATGCTACGGAAATGTATTTTTCTAATTTTGTACAGGAAATATATAAACGAGGGGTCGATGAAGGTTCTTTTTTTCTTGGTGTCCATTTTGTGAAGTAAAGGTTATTTTTGTGAAATTTATTATATTTTTGTGAAAAATAATATTTTGTAACGAAAGTTGAAATCCAGTTACTCAAATTCGAACCAAGCATTTATTAACAAAAACTTTTTTAAATCCTTTTGCTCAAGTTTTCCTCTCTGGTGAACTTGCTTGTTTACAAATTACACATTTTAAAAGTCACAAAATAATTAATAAGTAGCAAGATTTTATGAAATAGAATTTTGTGAAGGGGCCCAATTTTATCAAATTGATTTTTGTGAAGGAGCCCATTTTATCAAATTGATTTTTGTGAAGGTCTCATTCTATGACAGAGATTTTTGTGAAGGGTTCCACTTTATCAAATTTATTTTTGTGAAGGGGTCCATTTTATCAAATTGATTTTTGTGAAGGAGCCCGTTTTATTAAATAGATTTTTGTGAGAAGGCCTGTTTTATTAAATAAGACTATAAATTTTGTGAAGGGACCCTAAATAGGCCCCAAATTTTGCCTGGATCGATCCTTGTAAACTCTAAATTTTGTTTATATATTTCTTAAAAAAAAAAAAAAAAAAAAAAAAAGAAGATTAATCTTTACGAAATAAAATTATGCAGAAATATTTAACTTGCTTAAGATTGTGGTGGATTTAATAAAAATTAAACGATTGAGCATATTTATGACAGACTTAACATTTTAGGAAACAAACAAAAGAAAAAAAAAAGAACAAAAAATCACAATGATTTCAGGGTTTTATGAACAGGTTACAGAATACGTTTTTAATTAAGTAATTAAAAAAAGTTTTATTTCGACAGTATGACAGTAACGCCAATCAAAAATTTCTAATCCTCTAATAAACAAACTCGCAGGGTGATGAAATATTTAAATATTTTATGAAAACTAAACAAATTATTTATTTTAACGTTTAATCTTATTTTCTGTTTACTTCTAAAAAATACAAATGTTTTTGTAATAAACTATTTGTGTAAATATTAACCTCATATAATAAATATTTAATTAAATGAAATTGTTGAACACATTAAACTTTAAATTTAAAAAAGTATATCCACTGTTTCAGAAAAAAATCTATTTTAAAATATTCGTATTCTTCACGCCATTATAAATTATAAAGAGTAAACAGAAAATACAAAGATTAAAAATTTAAATAAATACATAATTTGATTTAGTTTCATTAAAAATTAAAATAACAGGTCTCCCCTGTCTATACTACAGATAAATTCTGTTCAAGATAACAGGTTTCCCCTGTCTATACTACAGAGAAATTCTGTACAAGATAACAGGTTTCCTCTGTCTATACTACGGAGAAATTCTGTTGCATACAGGGAAAGTCTGTAAATAATTTAACAGATTTTCTCTGTACAAACTACAGGGGAAATCTGGTAGCATAGCTGACAGATTTTTTTCTGTTAAATCTAGAGGGTTTTTTTTAGAGTGGAGGCAGAATTGAATTTAAAGAAAAAGCATATACTATTTCCAATTAATTATTTTTGAAGGATAGCTGTTAAAATGTTTCAAGGCGTTAAAAGTAAAATGGTTTATCAGGTAAAATTGACATTTTTTTTTAAACCGAATTCGTTGATTTCCACGATTTTATTTGCCACTCCTTTTTGCATTGGTTGCATTTTCATTTTCGCGATTATATGGTACAAAATTTCCCTTTTCTAAGACTGAGTTATGTCAAGGTCCCTATAACAAAGAAATACCGTATTGTCTCCTATGAAATGCGATAAAGAGTTAGTTAATTACTTACGTTTTTAATAATCGGGAGTGAAATATTTTGCTTAATTAATGCATTTATTCTTATATGCTTTGAGATATAATTAATGCATTTATTTTCATGCGTGAACAAAGTCATGGGTAACAGCTAGTATATATATATATATATATATCTACCCTATATATATAAAATCCTAATGAAAATTTGTGAAACGATTTTATGAAACGAATTTATGAAACGATTTTATGAAACGACTGATTAAACGACTGATTATGTTTCAGGGCTATTTTTAATAAAATATTAAACGTTTGATGGTGAAATTAATACCAATTGTCCATAAAAATTCGCGGATGTCAAATCTGGTAATAGAATTTTGAAATTGGAATTAGTTTTCGAGATATTAATTTTTTTCTAATTTTAATGACATTTCTGTAATGCTGGCAACTAATTACTCAGTTTTTTTGTGACAAAAAAGGGAAAAAAATCGAAAAGAATCCCGATATGGATTATTGATTTCTTTTTATTCATTTTCAAATTGAAATTGAATTTATCTTTTATTTCAATCGATAATGAATACAAGATTGTGATTAAATTATGTTTTTCAGGAAAATTTGAAAAAAAAATCACATTCCTATCGTCAGGATTCAATCGTATGTCAGCATTTAATTTAATTTATAAACTGAAAATATTTTGAATAAATTCGTCCAAATGACGTCATTTGTGTAAACGCAAAAGAAAGGAGGGGGAAAGCAATTAATAGTAATTATTATTTATTGATATCATTTTGTTATTTTTTTGTAAAATTTAATTAAATGAATATATAAAATCACTAATTCGGATATTTTAAACGAATATATAAAATAATAATTGCCCAACTAACGGAAGGAGAATAAAATATCCTGCTTGGTTTTCTTTCCAATTTTAATGAGAATATGACATCAATTATGGTAAAATGACATTTACTCCTTTCTATCTTTTATTCGCAGCAAGGAAAAAAATGCTCCCTATATATTAAAAAATGCTATTAAAGTTTAAAACAAATGAATATTTCAGTAGCATTACTTTTTTAATAATGAATTATATGTTTACACATAAATAACAAAGAGAAGAAAAAACTACAAATAATTAAATTACTATACTCGAAACACACTTAAGGCGTAAATTACGTTATATATTAAAATTATTTTCGTTTCTTTTCCAATTTAGGGGCCTTCGCGAGATACAGAAAGTGACCTTGGCGACGAATTGAAATTCGGCAACATGTTTTCTAACAATCTATTCGCTTTTTGATATACACAAACAGTTATTTCGATATTTATACAATTTATTTAATATAAAGAAGCCATTTATCTATTTTTATGTACAAAAAGAGGTAAATTGAGAGACAATTATAAATAAATTGTATATATACATATAAATACATGTATAAACAAGCATAAAAGTTCGGTGCTTTTCCAGTATATGGGGCCTTGACGAAACAGAGAAAATTGCCTTGGCGGAAAAGGAAATTTAGCAACATACTTTAAGTCAACCTATTCACTTTGTCATTTCGTATACAGAAGCATTTTTTCAATATTTATACAATTGGTTTAGCGTAAAATGTCATTTATCCTATTTTATATATAATCAGAAGTAATTTGTACAGAAAAAAACAATAATAATATACGTATAATTAAAATACGCATATAAACAAAAAAATCATCGAATTTGTTTCCATGGCTGTTTATGTCATTTGGCACCAAATCTCACTTTCTAATGCCCGAATTGCGCCAAGCTTTTTAAAAAAGCGTCAAGACCCCTATAATAGAAAATCACCAAAAGTTCATTGGGTTTGTTTTCATAACTTTTGACAACAAATCTATGTATATTAACGAATCTATCTCTTTTTGAAGCTCGAATTACGCCAAACCTAAAAGCAAAGGATCCTGTACTGGAAAAGTACCCGATTTTCTTATGGACAATATTCAAGTGACATAACATGGTGTAAAATTATCGCGGATAGCAAATTTGTTTAAATATCTCATCAATTGATGCCGAATAAATGCAGGCATGCATGCACAAAATATTTAATTAATTTTGTATGATAAATAATTATTAGAAAATTCGCATATACATATTAATTAAAATAAATAATTTTCATATTTAAAATAACATGAAAATATGCATGATGGTGCACTAAAATAGAGAGAAAATTAAAACCTGTTACTGAAAATGTCTATAACATAGTACTTTTCAATACCGTGGTTCTTAATGTTACTCACAAGCAGATGGAATTTTTCTCATCCTTAAACGCAAAGGAAGAATAGAATACAGATCGTTGTTATAAAAGTCCGAGAGGTAGCCACAATTTAAACCTAACCATTTTATACAAGCTGGTTTTCAAATTGTAATTGATTTTACTTATCAATCCCGAAAACAGTCGTCAGTTGTCGCAACAGCTGTGTATGATGCCATGATAATCAAAAAATGCCCCATTAAAACGTTAAAAGCATGGCAACCCAATTACAGATTTACCAATATTTTTAAAACAAAGCACGCTGTCATGTTTTTAGAGGCCTCGAAATCTGAGTGGGGGTTGGCGAGCGTAGCTCTCAGGGGGTAGGCCCCCTAGTATATATATATATATATATATAAGCTCAAAAAATCTATCTATCTATATATATATATATATATATATATATATTGATAGATAGATAGATAGATAGATAGATAGATAGATATCGATTGTTTTAGATGGTATTAATTCTCAATTACACATTTTCAGCTGCGTAACAGAATTTACACATGGAAGAGTAACAAAATAATGGTAAATTTACGCTGCTAATTTAGCATGTTTGTCACATGAACATTATTTTTTTGCATGGATATTTTTTCTTGAGAATTGACAACATTTAAAAAACTGATATTTCGTGTTGATACTGAGTTCAGAAAACTGATTATTATAGTGTAAAAACTACTTCCCAACATTTCCAAAAATTATGGGCAACAAAAGATTTTTTTTTCAGAAATGCTTCTTTAATCTTGGAAATGTATTGCTTTCTGAGGTTTCTGAGACTAAAAGAAAGCTAGAAAGTTGGTTATGTATTGTGTCTAACTCAGAAGAGGATATATTATATTTTCGTAAACTTTTTTGTTAGATCAATAAATATTTATCTTTTACAGTGTATACTGTATTATGTTTTAAATTTAAATTCTAGAAACAATTGTGGACCGTTTGATGAACATCTTCTTTTCTGTAAAATTTAAATATTTATAGAATTTTAAATAATTTTTTTATTCAAAAATGCTGTAATTTTTTTAAAGTAATACCAAAATAACTGCTTATTTTTTTGCAAAAAATGCGATTGCAAGTTGTATAAAGCAATGATTCTTTAATTAAAAAAAACATTTTTATAGTTGTAATATTAAATATATAAACAATTAAAATAAAGGGTAAAGCACTTTTAGATATGACATCTCGTTAGCAAAATTGCAGTAAGCAAGATTTTTTTTAGCTTATCTTTGGAAAAAAAATGGTGGGTCAATAGATAAACATCTTAATTTTTCGATTTTTAACATGTGTAAAATTCTTTCAAATAATAAATAAAATTCTTCTTAATTTCTAAATTGCTATGTAAATTTCTTCTTTTAAAACTAAGACCATACCACACTAACTGCATATTTGTATCTGCTGTAATAATGTAAGATTTCATAAAAATGTTATAGTTTAAAACTTGAGAAATATATATATATATATATATACATTTCGGAGAATCAAAAACATTATTATATTATTATAAAATTTTTTTTCGAGATAAAGGTATGTTTTATACATTCCTATAAGAAACAATATTCATTTGTGTATTTAGAACAATTTCTCATACATTCATAAAAATATGAAGTTTCGAATTTTCTCCTTTAAAGTGAAATATTTTTAAGCACTAACAATTGTTCATAAAAATGAATTTAAAGTTTAAAATATCATACTCTTGGATTTATATTAATATATCTCAATTATAAGTTATTTCTACATTTCTATTTACCGCAGAAACAAAAAGAAGGGGGACATTTTCTAAACAAGTAACAAAAATTTAAATGTTTTAAACAAAATTTCTCTTTTAAATGTGATCGGGTACTTTAAATGATCTTTCCATGTGAAGTAACTTGTATGTGTGAGAAACATTCGACATCCCTTTTAAAATACATAGGAAATGATAAGAGCAGATGGGGAATTATAACTAATGGCTCCTCAAATTATGACGCTTGCTGATAGCCTAGTACGGCGTTTACGATTAAACGCTGGATTGTTCCACGGCTTTCAGCAAACGTATATATGACCACCATTTAAACATCGATCCAAATATGATTTATTATTCAATATAACATGCTGCCATTATGTTAAAATCAATTTATGTGTACCTCTGTTATATGCAAGGCTGTTTAATACGATTGCATTTGCTATTCATACTAGGGCCTATTTCCGATCTCCGGTTTTATACGTCATTTACAGAAATATAATTAGCTTATCTATGATCATGTTCTATTACAAATAAATGACCAAAAATAATCTGTTTACAAATTATATAATTACTTGAACTAAATAGTATGCTTATTAAGCGGGTAAAAACTATTGAAATCATTTAATTAGATTTCAGAATAACAGAAACTACTATGTGCAGACTGTTAAACCTGATACAATGTGACAGAAATTTATACCTACTTAATGATTCGTAAACTAATTTTACTGCAATATATCAGAGTATAAATGGGTACTTGAAAACTCTATATTTTGATTCATGTTTGGCGACATACAGCCAGGCCGAATTAAAAATTTGGCAAAAGTCACAAATTAGGCTGAATTAAAAATTTGTTTCACACTAACAATTTATTTCGTTTATTATGAAATGACTGAGTTTTTGAGGTTTTTGTACGTATCTTTTTACTGCAGCATAGATAATTCGAATATTTATCATCTGAAGCTGCATTGTTTTTCAATAATACGTAGGGTATATCTAATTTAACACGTCCAATAGAGGAGCGCGTTTCTTAATCCCTTTAACATCCTATCACGCATTTAATACATGGGTAAACTTCAGCGGCACACTAAAATGAAGATTATGTCAAATAGATGAATAAAATATGTCATTTTAAATTAGTTTACTGCCGAATAAATGTTCTATAGAGATAAAAAATAAACAAAAATGTAAAACAATTTACTATAAATTGTACTAAAAAGATTATTTAAATTCTTAAATATTTATTTTTAACTTTTCGCTTTAACACCCGATTACTATCCTCAAACAACTTAAGTTATTGCTGTCGTTGTATCTGTGAGATCGAATGACGCAATTTCCATATTTATACAGCGGTATTTCGGTAAAAGGTAGTAATTAATTAGAAATATATGTTATTTTGCCTTTGACCCTTTCTAACACCGAGTTGCATTTCTGCAGCCATACACAAGAAGTGGGTAAGTGTGATCGAAGATCGCACAAAGGGTTTCGTTTAATATTCCTTTCAAAACATTTTATCCTTTCTTTAATAAATCCAAATAAATTTCATTTAGCAACAATAAAAAAAGTCATGTTTTTATAAAGTAAAAATTTACCGGTCTATTTTTTCGTTTTTTCGAATATCTAAACCGGCCCGCTATTATACTCTGTCATAATAATATCTGTCATGTGGACTAAATGCTATATTAAAAAAATAATAATTTCAAAATTAAACATGTTGTACACCTTCAATATGTTAAAATATGCGAATATTTCCATAATCGGGTTATTATCATGATTCAATACATTCCTCAAACTCATATATTTACTATTCTCTATTACTCATACTGATACTCGCTTTGTATTATTCTCAAACATTTAAAAAATCCGTATATATTCTAATATGACGTCAGATTAATTTTCTTTTTAATTCTCTAATGACATGATATTAATCTGCTTTCTGTACATACAGATACTCATGCTCCTTGTATTATTGAGAAATGTATGAAAATGTCCGTTTTATTACCAATATGACGTCATACTAATCTATTTTCCAATTGGTGTAACTCTTTATTTCATTTTTCACGTGGGAATCTTTCAATGGGAAGTTAATTATTGTAGAAAGAATTTTATTGTGGATTTTTGATTGTTGACAACTGCTATAACGAAAAATGTTTAAATTTAATAGGAAAAGGCTGTTAGAATTTTGGTTCTTTATCTCTCTATATTAAAATAACACAATTTTTTCAAATTTTAATATTTTGAGCTTCATAGTAGGTATATAGCTATAAGTACACAAATTTTCATGCCTGTAAGTTATATAGTTTCTGAGAACGGCTCTGTGACGGACAGACAACGGAGCGGGAGTAATAGGGTTTCGTGACATGAACGAAACCCTAAAAATCAATGTAACCGAAACAGTGGGCTTTAAAAGACGATTTTATTTATTGTTGCTATCTTCCAACACAGAAGTTAATAGAAATTGTTCATAGAATTCTAGATAGACGGCGATAATGGGTTCATTTTTCATGCCAAAGTTTTATTTATATTTTGAGCAGTTTCGCATCGTTATTACCAAACTGACTTTCGTAAATTTTGCAATATTAAAATGGCTGGAGACGTCCAAAAATAGATTTATTACAAAGATAATTTCGTATACTTTATAATTTTATATTAGAAAATTTTGTATTAGATTTGACACTATTTATCAGAAATATGTAATTTTCTGTTTATTAAAGATGTGAAAAAAGTACATTTTAGTCAATATTATTTTATTAGTCAATATTATGTTCTAAATTATTGTTTTTGTATGTTTAAAATGGTATATCCTAACATCTGAGTAAATATTTTTCAAATCGCACTTGTTGAGTCACAAAGGTTAAAAACCGTAACAAAAATACAAACTGATTTTGAACAAAATTCTTTTCCTCTTTCACGGTGTAAAAAATAAATTTGTGTGCTGTTTAGAAGTTCAAAATATTGCAGTAAAAGAAATATTTATTGGTACAATCGTTGCTACCGTCAAAATGAATTCAGTGGTACTCGCGCACATGTAATCTAGATAGCAACTGCAACGACAAACTTTTTCCGTATTTTCATTTTCGCAAATTTCTTCGATCAAAACATTATTCGATAATATTGGTAAAAAAATCAATCATGTATTCTATCATCTGAGCAAGTAGTTTTCAAATCTCAGAGAAAGAAGTCACTGTATCTTACAAGATGCAAGGTTAGTAATCAAGTATTAATATAAAATATTTGAGCTTTCTTTTCTGAATGCTAATAGGATCCAAATTTCGGATAAGCATACTTATAAATCTCGTTTCATTATAATCTTATAGAAGTATACAAATTCTGAAATAAACTTCCAAAAATAAGTCAGTATGATACTGAAAACAAAATTTAATGTTAAAATAACAATATGTGTTAATGTGTAAAGTCACAATCGAATATGACCGAATTTGATTACCCGGCACACCTGAGATAATCTCTCACGGCACAACGATTGAAGGAAACTTTTTTCTGGAAATACGTTTTTTTTACAAAAAACATATTAAAAAAACGGACTTTTCATATATATTTTTTAATAACACCAAAACTATGCATTTTGCGTAAAAGTCGACTGTATATGAATTAAAGAGGTCACAATGCCCTATATTTTATGTTTTGAAAGTTTTTTCTCTGATCAATAGTTTACTCGTCAGAGTGCCACATAAATGGTTGTTAAAAACAAAAAACAAAAAAATAAATAAAACGGGAATTACGCCACTGTACGTCTAACCATTTTACGCAAACATTGACCATTAATGTTACTAAAGAATATATGATTGACTATATATGATGCATCTGAGGTAGAGGAAAAGCGCCAGGAGGAGGTGATAGCAGTGGAGCAGCTCCACCTCCTCTCATGTGTGGAGAGTGCTCCTCCTCCTCCCCAGAGCTCGTACTCAGGAGGTTTGTGAGATTTATTTTAAAATAGTAATTAAGATATCTGTTAATGATAGGACTTAAGAAATTTTGGTGCTGCTATCTATCGTTTGAATTCATTTTAGTATTTTCTTTTTGTAAGATTTCGTTCATTTCACAAAACCCTATTCGTCTCGCTTCTCTGTCTGTCCGTCACAGAGTCGGTTCTCAGAAACTGTGTAAGTTAGAGACTTGAAATTTTGTTTGCTTACAGCTGAATACCTACTGTCACGCTGAAAATCCTAAAATTTTGAAAATGTCTTTATTAACGCAATATATTAATTAAAACCTTAAAAACCACCCACACATTAATCGATAAAAATATTCAACTAAAGCGTAGAATTTAATCAACCACAAAGGAAGTTCATTCTGCGGGTTGCAGTAGTCAGAGCATTGCAATGGCGATAACAGATTGGAAGTTTTCAAAGGCACCCCTATATCACAAACTATTCCACCTAGGAACGTGTAATTTCGGACACACACGCAAAAAAAAAAAAAAAAATAGCTTTCTAAATTTCTTAACAAAACTTTATTACTCCCATTAGAAGTGTAAATATCAATTACAAATCGATTTGCATAAATTCGTTTAATTTCATTTCATTGAAAAACCACAGACGAACAATCTGCAATCTGATCAAAAGATGGCGGACTAGGTATTTTTCAGGCTATATAGATTTTTTTTTTAATATTGCATTTATCGATTTGACATTAACACATCTATGCGTATTTTTTTACGGAAAACGCAGAAATCTAATTTTTATAAAGATGGCGTAAGTTGAACAGAAATTACGAATTATTTTTCGTTAATGATTTTTTTATTATTATTATTATATGATGATTGAAACTGGTGTATGAAATCGGAGACTCTCAGCAGCTTTTTGGAAGGGAGGAAGATAAATAAACCGTAGATTTTGAGGATAGTAAGAGATTAAAAGCTCTTTTTTTTTTTTAATCCTGCATTTACCGATTTGAAAATTATGAATCTATGCATATTTTTTTACAGTGAACAGAGAAATCTAATTTTTATAAAAATCGCGTTATAATAATCAAAGTTGTATTTTAACACAAAATGCTGACTTATGTATAGAAAAAAGAAATAAAACGCTAATAGACAATGATGTAATTCAAAATGAGAATAGGAATTATTAATAATGAAGGGGAGAGGGGGGGGAACACTTTTTATTAAATATCGCATTTAGCCCACATGGGAAATATTATTATGACAGAGCAGAATAGCGAGCTTTGCCCTCTATCGGGCCGATTCAGATAATTTGAAAAATGAAAAATAGACCGGTAATTTTTTTTTAATATAAATAACATGATTTTTTATTTTGGAAAATGAAATTTATTTGGACTTATTAATTAAAAGATAAAGTGTTTTGGTAGGAATTTTAAACGAAACCCTTTGTGCGATCGTCGATCCCACTTACCCACTTGCTTTACCAAAAGTCTAGATGAGGTTTGAACTTGGAAAAATTAAATCAAAGCACAATGGTTTGTATGTTATTCTAACCATTCTGACATGACTTCATATCTCTTAAAGAATATTCAAAGAGGTTCGGTTACATTCAGTATGATGTCATCATGCGAGTACGTGAAACCGAAAACTGAAGATCATCTGTTTTCGATTTATTTACTGTTATTTATTAAATAACTTTTATAGATTATTTATAATTAATTACATATGTTTTTATGAACCAATCGCACATGTTTATTTATAATTTTTCAACAGTGCGCCCCACCTACAATTGTCTAAATTTGCGTGAAACAGGCTCATGGCATTATTCAGTGTACTGTTGTTGGTGCGTGAGGTTATCTTTTCAGTATTTTAACCATTTAAGTTAGTAATTTTTAAAGTTAAAATGTCTAGTTTTCAATTCGCTTTTTTTATAGGTTATATTACCTCTTTACCAGGAGTGAATCTTCAAGAGATGGATCTTTTACCCAAAGAGGAACCTGTTTCAAGTATTGACGTGAAGCCCTCAACATCAGGCGAGTTAAAGCCACCTTATGTTTATATAATCTGTAATGAAGGCTATCCCACAAAGTATGAGTTAAATAGACTCAGTCTTTGTTAGTGAAATTACATTAAAATAGCTTGTGAATGAATATGTCGACGCCTATCAAGTGTCTACGTTTAGATCCACTTATGTAAAATTGAAACGCTTATATGAATGAGTTATAAAGGTCACGATTTGAACTGATTAGCATGGATAATGTAACACTATTACCTCACATCGACGTGATGACTGTGTAACAGCCATATCGTTGTTATTGACAGTGCGCAATGCTAGCTAGTAGGAAATAAGCACAGGTTATATAAAACCAAAATTACTTTTATTAAAATCTTGAAAAGAGCAGGGTTTTGAGAAAAGCTCTACGAATTTTCCTCAGGCCAGAAAGAAATCAGTTTCCACAAAACTTCACTCAGAAAAATAAAGCTTCAAATATCAATTAAAGATAACTCCAAATGTCACTTACAACTTGGACGAGACGTCAAAACGAGATACTTTAAGAAAGATTGATTATTCACTATTCAAACTAGTCCAACTCCGTCTTCAAGATGTCCGCCTATGTTAATACTGAAAGCGGCAATCGTGAGTACCAAACGCTTTTATTCGGTTAGCACAAAATAACGTAATTTTAATCTTACCAACAGATACTATTCCTTCTCAGCTGCGGATAGTTGATTTCACTAGTTAGATCTAAGAGCACCACACTGGGGGAAGAACTCGATCACTTTCCAATCGCATGCCAGTGCTTAAATACTGCCATATCGATTGACCAGATGTACAAATTTGCATAAATATCGAAACGAAGAGAAAGTTCTGAGGTTTTCACACTCATTCATCGAAAGTTAGAGAAATATAGCCTTGATAACTATTACGCACATTAACTATTATTGGACAAAAAGTACGTTCGCAATCAAAACTTCACTGACTTTTATTATCAGAGTGGTCGACACATCATACCCCCCCCCCCCCCGGATATTGTGAAAGAAAAAGCGTTGGTCAAAACCCATGACCAGCGTCTTTTTCTTTAAAATTTTTGAACCAAATCAAAAGCAACATATGATGGGTAAGATTAAACTTTTTGAGACAAAACTTAAATTTTTGAACTATTAACCCACCATAAAACAACACTCTGGTCACATTGATACACTCTATCTGTGCCGACATTTCACTATCTTGAAATTTCCTTTAAACATTGAGTGCCAGTACAATACTTTACACGAGCAAAATTTTCCTCAAAAATTCATGCGATTGCCAAATTCCGTACGCAAATTTGCCTCATACACTTCGCAAACCTCCAAAAAGTGCAACATTTACCAGTAAAATCTCGCCACCTAACCACCTACCTATCTAAGTACCTAAATGAAATTTCAATTCCCATTTAGGCGAAACACTAAACTCCCCAAAATTCAGTTCAGGACCTTTCTGAATTACATCAAAATGGGCGACTTACTGACAGCTATGAACAACTGCGAACTTAATTAAACTCTTAATTAAGATAAATAAAAATATATACATCACAAAATATCTTCATAGACATCAGTCTTATTCTGTTTAATTTCGAAAATAGAAAAACTTAAAATAAATTTTATATCTGTTATAAGATGTTTTAATCTCCTGTAACAAACTTAATTAAACATACAGTTATACATCATAACTATGCATTACTTTACCTATATATACATAAAATTCACTCCATATCATAATTTCGAAATACAAGCGGAACACAAGAAATTCGCAACTCGTGAAACCCAACACCAGAAACTATACAAACGACGGAAACACGAAAATGACCGAAAGAAGAAAATTAGGTTAATCAAAATGTTGGTAAAAGCAAAAGGTCGAAAACGCGTGTCAATGACACTGCTTGATCGAAACACGTGCGCGCTTTAACTTGCGGCGCGTGTAAAAACCCATTAATAAAGCATCAATTCGTGCCTGAAATGAAATATATAATAATACAATATATTTATACTTTAACATACCAACATATAACATTTTTGCAACAACATTTTAAACATATAATAACAACTTTAATATTAACTAATTAACAACAAATTTAACAACGTCTTAGAACATTAAAGCAGTGAAACTAAGATGTACTCTGAAATCATAACTTAAATTTTGACAATAATTTTGAACAAAATTAATTCACAACTTGTGAAGCTGAAATAACAAGATCAAAACAATGGTCGAAATAATTCAAAAAAACAGTTCATCTGCTTTACTCAGTCCGGAAAACTTGTTGACATTCATACATGCACTCTAGAGAGAAATAAATGGAACATCTTCACCTTATTTCATAATGATGAACTCGATACCTGCACGCTCATTGAAGAAGTCCTCCGGTGTCCCGTAAAGCCTTGAACGAATCTCCCTTCCTCCTCAGATTCGTATGGAGCTGCCACGGTCGACTGCCTCGCTTGAAGCCGTGTAGGATAGACGTGCTGTCGGATCATAGGTCCACTCGACGACACGTTCCAGGCAGGTCTTGATAATTGTGCCCCTGGACAATGTCAGTTCCAGTATAGTTGATTGTTGAGGCAAAATGCTGTCTTTTCCTTGATGCTCTGGATGCTAGTGTTGAGGGTAGAGTTAGCTTCTTCCCAACTATTCGCCGTCTCTTATTTGGTGGGAGGGAACTTTCATTACTACGCTTCTGCACGTCACTTTTATAGTTGAATTTTTTATTTTGAAGTTGAGGCAATGATCTGCTATTTGAACACTGTCTTTTTACTTGTGGTTTAAGTGGTATAGAGTTGTTGTTAGTACCTTTCCGACATTTTCAGCCGGTGTTTGAGTCTCCGTAGATTTATTCGGAAAATGTCTCTTGCTTTGAGGGTTTAATGAAGTTGACAGTATTTTTTACTTTTTTCTTTTTGCTCACTGGTATTGTACTTTTGGATGTTTCTGAACTTAAATATTGTTTTTTTAAGTTACGCTGAAGTACCTTTGGTACTGTTTGTTCCTTTTGACGTTTAACCTTTCTTTGGTTAAATTAAGCAAAATATTTTCTCTTTAACTCTGGACTTAAACTTTGATTAGCAGCATTATTTGAAGAAAAATGACTGGAACAAGAAGATTGTGAGGTACCCGAGTGAAGCATAGGTGATTCCCCATATGTCGATTGAGAACCATTGGAGTGAGTGTCGCTAAACGTATATACTCTAACCTGGTCCAAATTGACTGTAGTTTGGGTACCCTCAACATCAATAATAAAATTACTATTTTTCACTTCTAACACTTTATACGTGCCATCGAATTTAGGTCCAGGTTTTGCAACTCTTTTCTGACGAATAGAACTCAACCAGTGTCTTTCTAACAACACAAAATCACCAACTTTAATCTCCAATTCCCTGCAACGTATATTATAGTAAAACGCCTGTTTTACTTGAGCCTTCCCCATTTGCATTTGTGCTTCCTTTACCAATTTATCGATATCCTAAATCATATATTCATGTTCATTACCTGAGACTCTATTCAAATGTTGAAAGGGGATGATAACCTTACGACCCAACAATAACTCTGCAGGGGTTTTACCAGTAGACTCGTGTACAGCCGTACGCAAAGCGTAGGCAAATGCTGCAGGAACTGATTCCAATTAGTATGATGAGTACCAATAAAAGAAGAATTCATTTGAATAAGAGTTCTATTGACTCTTTTGGCCATATTGGACTAGGGTCGGTACGGAACAGTAAAAGAATGAGAAATCTCCAGCTGTGCGCACAATTCCTTAAATATTTCCGCTATAAAACAGGGTCGTGGTCACTTACAACTTGACATGGTGCACCATATTTCGAAATAAACCCATTAAATAAAGCATTAACAACTATCGTACTCGAAGCTTTTCTAAGGGGGATGAATTATACCCATTTACTGAAATAATCTACTATAACTAAGACGAATCTAAATTTATTGCCGGTTAAAGGATATGAGCCAATTACATCAACTCCTATACATTCTAATTGAAACGACTTTTCATCGAAATTAGATTTCCAGCTAGTCTTATATTTTTATATAGTTTTACTTTTGGCATATGTCGCAGCTGGAGACATAAGCGCGCACTGCTTCCCGCATTTTATTTAAATAGCAGGAATCACAAAATCTAGCATAAGTTTTCCTGATACCTAGGTGTCCTGCTAAAAGATTAACATGAAATTGTTTTAAGATGGCCTTACGAAGAGAAGCTAGAATGTAAACCCGAAGTTCGCCACGATAATTTACAGTTTTGTAATAAAATAAAAGACCATCTATAATTTTGAAATGATGGAAAATATTCTGGAACTTTTGCATATCCGCACTTTGTACCATATCAGCATCTTCCAAATACCTATACAACCGACCGAATACCTCGTCCTTTTTCTGTTCTCTTTTGAGCTATTCTCTAAACTGCTAAACTAATGATAATAAAGCAAAAACCTTCACTTCTTTACTCATTTCAACACCCTAATGTGGATTTCTAGACAAAGAATCCGCCACTGCGTTCTCCTTAGCTGACCTATATTCTATCTCAATATTAAACTCAGCTAATTTTAGACACCATCTAACCATACGAGAAGATAAACCTTTACCATGTGTTAACTTTGTGAGAGCATAATAATCAGTGATTACTTTTACTGGAATATTTATAAAAAATATCTTAATCTGTTTAAGGCCCAAATTACAGCAAGAAATTCGCTCTCAGTAATGGAATAATTGCTTTCAGCCGCATTCAGAATTCTTGAAGCGAAAGCTATTGTGCGACTTTTTTTATCTAACATCGCTCCAACACCACTGCACTAGCGTCACAATATAATTTAAATTGAGAAGAATAATCTGAATGGGCCAAGACGGGAGAAGAAACTAAAGCCTTTTTCAATTGTTAGAAAGCATTTTGGTCTGCTTCCGACCAAACAAATTTGAACCGTTTTCTTTTTAAAGCATACAGCGGTTCACAAATTTCAGAAAAGTGAGGTATAAATTTTGAAAACCAAGCTGCCATTCCCAAAAATGTGGCTACTTGTTTAGCGTTTTTCGGAGGTAACATTTAAGTAATAGCGTCAGTTTTTTGTTTGTTTTTATACCCTCTTGTTTAATTATAACCCCAAGATATTTTATTTCCTTACGCATAAATTTACATTTTTCTAATTTTACAGTCAGGTCCGCATTCCTTAGTAGTGTGAAAACTTTACGTAATAAATCTATATGTTCCTCAAACGTTTCCGACATGACTACTATATCATCTAAATAAAACAAATCTCCAAAACCAATTAAGGATCTCAGAATTGTGCCCATGTTTTTATGAAATATGGATGGGGATCCTGACAAACCGAAACTCGTTGAAGGCAAAACAACCATTATGAGTTATAAATGCTGTTTTGGGTATGTCCTCCGGCTTCATGTCTATCTGAATATATTCGGAAGTTAAATCAAAAGTGGCCTTGAATTGTGTACTAAGTATGTTTGCTAAAATGTCATCTATAACAGGAATAGAGTATTGTGTATATTGTGTGATCGCGTTTAACTTGCGGTAATCTATCGGGAACCTCCAAGCGTCCGGATCCTCTCTGCCTTTACCATACTTTTTCCTTCATAAAACTACTGGTGATGCAAATGGAGATTCTATGGGCATGATAATGTCATCTCGGAGCATTTTCTCTTTATGATAATTTATTATTTGCTGTTTAACTTTATCATACCTATATGGTTTACTCGCGACTGACGCGTTTGAACCAATACCTATTTCGTGCCAAGATACGTGTGTTAAACCCAGTTTCTCACAAAATACCTCCCGAAAATATTCCAAAAATTTATTAAATTTACTTATCTTCCCCTGTTTTACACCAGACTTACCTAAATCTATTGTTATTGATGATGTCTCGTTTGTACAAGTTATCTCATCGTTATTGACCTCCAATGTCCGTTTAAAAAACATCCATACTCATTCTTCTATTCCTCATAAAATCAACACCAACAATACAATTTGCTTTCATTGACCGTATCTCTACTTCCAAATCAATAATACCTTTAATGACACACTCTGCACCCTGAGCTGACGGAACCACTAAATTTGAATGTTTCAACCTCTTATATGCAAAATATTTCTTATACAATTCGAAAGATATAAAACTCTTATCTGCACCTGTATCCAACACACTTTTTACTACAATTCCACTTAACATAATTAATAGCTCCGCTAATTCGACAGGATTCACCCCAATTTTACTCAAAACAATCACAGAAGCCTTTGAAGAAGTAATTTGCGACTGCAGACCTGCCGTACAACTGCCACCTACCAGTTTAAATTAGACTGACGACATTTACCTCCGAAAGACCTTCTATTTACATTATCCTTGACTGAATTTTCACAAACAACCAACTGTCTAACCCTGGACTAATTACCATTCCTTCTATTAACTTCATTTCCTCTACCAAAATCATAATTACGTGCATTCTCCCCCTAATTTCTTCTCAAAACACCGTTAGGTATATACTCACTCTCATTTCTTCTCAAACTATTATTATGTGTATTCTCACCCTCATTTCTCAAACCACCATTTCAAAAAATACTTCTATCGCCATAATAATCATAATTGCGAGCAGTATTTTCAAACCTCCTATTACCATTATTGAACTCATTACGATAGTCTCCGAACCTATTTTCGAACCTCTCTCCCTCATTACTGAACTCCTGTGTAGGCCTCCGCCTAGGGTGATCACCGACCTCATAACGTGCTTCATATTTAGGCAAAAGCTTATATAGCTCTGAAGAGTTTGCTGGAGCACGTAGTTAAACGCAATCTTGTACTGACAAAGAAAATAAAGGAAGAATAATGTCTAATAAATCAGTATGAGTGAGATCGAGTTCCAATTTGTTTTTGATTTCCAACTTTCTTAAAAAATACAGACGCTTTCTCGTATATGGATTGACGTTTACAATAAAACTCTCGTCTCAAATCAGTCCTGTTACGTTCGTTCGGGAATGCTTTAATTAACTCTGCACAAGTTTGCTGAAATCGATTTGTGTCATCAATCACCAGAAAACGTTCTATATTTTCTAGCCATAATAAAGCTGCCCCCTTCAAAGAGCACTTCAACACTGTATACTTATTTTTATCATGTATACGACTGAATGATACGTAATCATGTAGCTTATTCAAGAACTCATTAACATCAGAATCTCCCGTAAAATAAGCTCTGGGGATAATGTCTCTGTGTTGTGAATACTCTTCAAAGGCACTGCCAGCTAAACTGACATTCGGAGGTCGTGAGCTATTTTGACGGCCACCTAACCCATCTAGTTGGGCGCCATTTGTAACAGCCATGTCGCTGTTATTAACAGTGAGCAATGCTAGCTAGTCGGAAATGAGCACAGGTTATATAAAAAACATCACTTTTATTAAAATCTTAAAAAGGGCAGGGTTTTGAGAAAAGCTCTACGAATTTTCCTCATTCCAGAAAGTAATCAATTTCCACAAAACTTCACTCAGAAATATAAAGCTTCAAATATCAATTAAAGATAACTCAAAATGTCACTTACAACTTGGACGAGGCGTCAAAACGAGATACTTTCAGAAAGATTGAATATCCACTATGCAAACTAGTTCAACTCCGACTTCAAGATGTCCGCCTATGATAATACTGAAAGCGGCACTCCGTGAGCACCAAATTCTCGATCCAAAGTTCCACTTTCTCATCGCTTGCTAGTGCTTAAATACTGCCATATCGATTGACCAGATATAGATAATCGAATCGAGAATAAATATCGAAACGAAGAGAAAAATCACAAGTTCCGAGGTTTTCACACTCATTCATCGAAAGTTAGAGATATATAGCCTTGATAACTTTTACGCACATTGACTATTATTGGACAAAAAGTACGTTCGTAATCAAAAGTTCGCCTACTCTTATAATCAGAGTAGTCGACACATCATAACTGTTGCAGAACCTTGAACCCATATATTAACCAGCTGTGATGATGAAGAAACTTCTTTTACTGTTTCCTACTGCGTATCCACCAAGGACATTATGAATGAGTTTTAGATTGACTTCAACTTTTAGAAATTTTCTATTACCGCTGGTAGTAACTTAATTTCATTACATGAGTCAATGCAGGAGCCATTACAAGAACCTTCAACCGTTCTATCCGATGTGAGTGATAGACGAAATGAGTTCCTAACCCCACCTCCGAATATTATTCCCGATCTGAAGAAGGAAAAATGTTTCTATATTTATCGGAAAGAACTTGGAAACCCTATCTTTTTAGAACTTAACTTACAGAATACTAACTGCTATATACATATCAGGGAATTTATAGTGAAGGAATGCCCAGCAAGAATGGAATCTGTATGGCTGGAATCTGAATGGAATCTCCATTTCCACCTGTATAACTTAAAGTAAAAAAACTTTGCATTTAATTTAAGATACTAAATTTCCTCCTTTATCGCTAATAACACTATTCTAGTTTTGAAAGAAAATAATTCTGTTACGTGTCTTAAAATTTAAACAAGGAATTCCATATCAAATTAAACAATTATCAATTAGAACATCTGAGAAAAAAATCCATTGAATCCGTAGACCCAATGGAAGAGGAACAAGCCATGACACAAGGTATGAACTATTTACCTTTAAGAAAACATTTATTCTATAACATATTACATATACACTAATTGCATACGATTATTTTCTATGTTGTAGATGTCGATGAACAGCAGGGGCTTGCAAATAAATAAATGCGGAAATAAGATATTTGCTTTTTTACTTTATATAAATGTACTTACTAATGTTCCTTAAAAATGTACATTATTATTTATAATTAAATAATGAGTCATAATGAGTCGTCCTATTTATTATCAGGCAACTTCATTGTAAAATGTAGTCAATCACATAGTCTTTAGTACCATTAATGGTCAACTTTTCTATAAAATGGTTAATTTTCATGTTACATCGACGGACACAGCCGCAATTCCCTCTTTTTATAGTTTTTTTTTTATCCCTTCCAAATTTTACCCTCCTCTTAGAGTACGAGGAAGTAGGAGTACTCTCGACTCATGAGAGGAGGTGGAGATGCTCCACTGCACGCACTTCCTCCTGCTGCTGGATCTGCACTTTTCCTCTACCCCAAATGCATAAAATATAGTCAATCATATAATCTTTAGTATCATTAATGGTCAAATGTTTGCGTAAAATGATTAGTTTAGTATGCTACATCAACGTACCCTTCCGTTATTCCAGTTTTTAACACTTTCCAACCTAGTTGAAAAGTGTTTATGACTTCGGTTTGTCTGGCCGTCTGTCCGTGCTCTAACTCATGTAAATATGCTCGGATTGCTCTGCAATTTTTATATGTTATTGTCGTTATCTATAGCATGTTCCCTATTTCAACGGAAGTGTGTAGCATTTGTAGTCTTTTTACAGGGATACTCAAAAGAATTCCGTTACATTACGGTCTATGGGGAAAAATCATTTGCGATTTATTTATATAATGTTTCACTATTTTAGACGCATTGAAATTTATATATATCACTAAGGTGCATTAGAAGAAGCTTAATATGGAATAGGGCGTGCATAGCACTTATAGTTACTTTACAGGGACAGTCAAAAGAATTCCGTTACATTACGTCTATGGAGAAAAATCATCTACAGTTTATTTAAATAAGGTTTCACTATTTTAAATGCATTGAAATTTATATGTATCACTAAGGTGCATTACAAGAGGCTTACAACAGAATATTGTGTGTATAGCAGTCATCGTTCATTTACAGGGACACACAAAAGAATTCGCTACTGTCTGTTAACAATAATTCCTGGAAGTGCGTTTTAAGTTACTGAACGCAATTTTAATTTTAACTCGCTTTTTGTCTATTACGTGCTGTGTATAAATTCTGTAGATTCTATACAAGGAAGCACAAAAGTTCGCGGACACATATCCGTTTATTGATAGAAACTGCAGACGGAGAATTTCAAACTGTGCTACGCGTTTCCTAACTGAACTAAAATTTAGCATCCTATGTAGTATATATACAAATCTATAGATCCTATACAGGGCTGAATAAAAGTATGCGGATATTTTTCCGAATATTGTATATGTTGGAAATTCCTGAAATTATGTTTTTAAATAGGTTATGCGTTTTCCAAATTGTTTACTTGGATGTTATCTTTTAGCTTATTAAACGGTATGATTTGTAAAATTATTTTGGAAGCGTTGGAAAGTGTTACATAATCTATGCTTGACGCATGATTTTTCATTCTTGTTTTTTAGAGTTTTTAATTTTTAACTCTCATTTTTGCGCCACTCTCACGGATGAAAGAAAAAACTTCATACAATACAGGAAATGTTATCCTCTTTAATTCATATAGTGTTAACTTTCCCACAAAATGCATAGTTTTGGAGCTATTTTGAAAAAACGTATTTCTCGGATGAACTTTTGTTGGAAAATCTCAGATTCGTGTTCCGCGACCCAAACACATAAGGGCACAAAATATGAAATCTACACCAAAACTTTTTTTTATTTTCTACTAAATGACTGGACTATATGATATATGGGGGGAAATCGTTTTTGATGCATTTATCTTATTGATGTTACAATACATGAAGCATAATTAAATTTATATACATCACTGAGATGAACTAAAACATGCTTTTAACAGAAGTATAGCATAAGTAAAACTTATAGTTCGTTTACAGGGACGCACAAAATAATTCTATTAAATTATGATCTATGGTTAAAAATCATTTGCAATGCATTTTATTGATGTTATGTTACTTCAAACATATTGAAATTAAAAAATATCACTGAGGTACGTTATAATCGATTTCTTTAGATTAGCAGATTCTATAAACAATATAGCAGATTTCTGTAGATTATGGAGTTTATTTTTCTTTTTCAGAGACGCACAAAAAAATTCCATTGCAGGACTGACTATGATAGATTAAACTGTATGAAAACAAAATGAAATTTCTTAATTCTATTATGTTGGTGTAGGTGTAATAATATTCTGTAAGTGTTTCATAATCTATGCATGATGCAGGATTTTTCGTTCTTTTTTCCGATAGCATTTTAAATGCCTAATACAATCGACACAAATAGAAAATATTTCTTGTCTATTAAGTAGTTTACGTCGTCCCCATAAGCTTTCCCTTCGAATGAAATAAGACAATTTCCTAAATTCACTTGAAATAAATAAACGTCATGTTTCTTACCTTCATTATTTCCATCTAAATTCAATAAATCATAATGGATTGGAAGAAAAAAATATCAACAATATTTCTCCTTAGACTACCTTCCGCTTCATTATTAATGCATTTTCGTACTAAATATGAAAAAGATATATAAATTACAGAAAAAGGAAAAAAGGGAATCTTAAATATAATTTATGTTCTTTATTAGAGAAGATGTGCGATTATACAAGCAAAATGCTTTTATTGAATTCTACAGAGTCCCGGATCATCTTGTTATCCATAATTGTTTTTTAAAATAGTAACTGTTTGATAAATTACCAAATGAATTGAATAATTTTCATATATGTTCTTTACAAATTGGTCATTAAAGTTGAAAAATGAATTAACGAACTTTTTAACTGTAAGATTTATTTTTCACACATTCCATTAAGTAAAAATGATTTTCATTTTTTCTTTTTGGAAATGTATAGTACGATAAACGTATATTATAGAAATTTATTCCGATTGCTGATAAAGAAATTCATAGGAATTTTTTTCCGTCAAATTTTATTTGAAGAATTTTCCTTATATACATACATAAATATACAGGGTGATTATAAAAAAACTATCCCAATATATGAGCCCCTAACTATCATACCGTTCACAGAAACTGAATGAAACTTTGGTTTAAAGTATTTTGAGGTATGCGGTCAAGAATCATATGAAAGACAACAGTTAAATTCTAACAATTACGGTTACAATGACAAAATTTCGAAAATTTCAAATGGCAACACCTACTTTTTTTTTATTGGATTGTGATCTTCATAGTGAAAAACCAGAAAAAGCGTTGGAACGGTACCTGTAACACGAAAATCGCTGGCGCTAGACAGACTAAGAAGAATAGTGAAAACAACCAATAAGGACAGAGAAGCAACAGAAAACAAAACAATTTTTTTGTGTTTCATACATTTTCCATTTTACACACGACGACACTTTACATGCGGCAGATGTTGGATAGCACTGAACAATAAAATGTTTTACTTTCTGTTGCTTCTCTGTCCTTCATTGGTTGTTTTCACTTTTCTTCTTAGTCTGTCTAGCGCCCGCGATTTTCGTGCTACAGGTACCGTTCCAACGCTTTTTATGGTTTTTCACTACGACGATCACATTCTAATAAAAAAAATAGTAGGTGTTGCCATTTGAAATTTTCGAAATTTTGTCACTGTAACCGTAACTGTTAGAATTTAACTGTTGTTTTTCACGTGATTCTTGAGCGCATACCTCAAAATACTTTAGGCCAGAATTTCATTCAGTTTCTGTGAACGGTATGACAGTTATGGGCTCATATATCGGATAGTTTTTTCATAATCAACCTGTATATGTATGTATATACGTATTGTATGTATAGATTATATGTATATACATATAGTATTATATGCATTACTGTACAGAAGGCGGTATTGTTCCTACATATACTGTTCTATTTACTAAAGGATAATAATTATATAACTTTTTCCAATAACTGTGTAACTCAAAAGAATAAATGGTTTTATTATTAATTACTGAGTTTTTACTTGTAATAATTATTGTTTAATATATTTTAAGCCTTTCTATAATATATTAATGTCTCAATTTTAAATGAGTGTAACCATGTATATCCGTGTATCCATGCATCATCTGGCGATGATGCCTCACATGCCTATTACATATGCTGTTACGTCTGCGTGATTTGAACCTAGTGAAATGAAGTATGGTATTTGATTTTTTTTTTCGTCTGTTTTTTTTTATCGTTTTCTTTTATTAATGCAATATATTTGGTAGAAATATACTGTTCATGGCAAATATGCCAGTATATTTCATGAAATATTTTATTTTCCTTTGATATGGGAAATGTACTACCAAACTGATGATTATACATGGTCATGTGCCGTTTTTGAAATTCCATTTTTCTGTTATTTGATAAATAAATTCCAATTTTTATTCAAACATGTGATTAAGTTATATTAATTTAATTTATCTCGCATCTTTTATCATATTCTATATTTATTTTTCGGGTTTTTTTCTCAAAACATATTATGTATGTATTAATACATGCCATCTCTAAATTGAAGTTCCAGTTTGAATTTGTTAATTATTTATTAACATAACAATACTCTATATACACTAAATACTTGCCATATTTAAATTGGCTGGTTGTATAAGGTTTAATGGAACAAGGTCCCATTGGGGACTGGCTGCGCCAAATTGTAATGATTAAACCAGATGCTAAGAATAATTCACCATGCATATGCACACTCCCTGCTAAAAAATGTGCGGAGTAATGTAAAAAAAAAATGCAACATAATGAGAGAGGAGAAGTGCTGCCATCTATCCCCAAAAAGAGTGACTGTTCTTAAGATTAAGGTATTACCATAAAACAAGATATGATGGTTAATGGGGGACTAATAATGTAGTAAAGAATACAATTAATAATATTAAATAATTTTGAAATATAAATGTATGTAATTACTTAACTGGATAGATAAAAATGATAATATTAAAAATTAATATAGATCGGGAAAAAAAGAGATGATTATGTAAATAAAAATTAATATAAAAATCAAGAACGAAAAATCATGTGTCAAGTCTAGATTATGTAACACTTTCCAACGCTTCGAAAATAATTTTACAAATCATTACCGTTTAATAAGCTGAAAGATAACATCTAGGTAAACAATTTGGAAAACGCATAACATATTTAAAAACATAATTTCAGGAATTCCCAACATATATTTCCAACATATACAATATTCGGAAAAATATCCGAATACTTTTATTCAGCCCTGTATATGATCTATAGATTTGTATATATACTACATAGGATGCTAAATTTTAGTTTAGTTAGGAAACGCTTAGCACAGTTTAAAATTCTCCTTCCGGAGTTTCTGTCAATAAACGGAAATGTGTTTGCGAACTTTTGTGTTGCCCTGTATATGATCTACATAATTTATACACACCAAGTAATAGACAAAAAGTGAATTAAATTTAAAATAGCGTTCAGCAACTTAAAACGCACTTCCAGGAGTTATTGTTAACAGACAGTAGAGAATTCTTTTGTGTGTCCCTGTAAATGAACGATGACTGCTGTACACACAATATTCTGTAGTAAGCCTCTTGTAATACACCTTATTGATATATATAAATTTCAATGCGTTTCAAATAGTGAAACAGTATTTAATTAAATCGCAAACGATTTTTCTTCATAGACGTAATGTAACGGAATTCTTTTGACTATCCCTGTAAAGTAACTATAAGTGCTATGCACACCAGATTCCATATTAAGCATTTTGTAATGCATCTCAGTGATATACATCAATTACAATGTGTTTGAAATTGTGTAACATCATTAAAATAAACCGCAAATGATGTTCCCCCATAGACCGTAATGTTAACGGAATTCTTTTGAGTGTCCCTGTAAAAAGACTACAAATGCTACACACTTCAGTTGAAATAGGGGACGTGCTACAGATAGCGATAATAACATATAAAAATTGCAAGGCAATCCGAGCATATTTACGGGAGTTAGAGCACGGACAGACGGCGGACGGCCGTACGGCCAAACAAACCGAAGTCATAAACACTTTTCAGCTAGGTTGGGAAGTGTTAATAATCAGTTAAGAGGGTTAAAATATATAGCCTCGTATGTGAAATCACTACATAAAATATAGAATGATAAATGATTGTGTTAAGTGCATAAGACTCATTTCTTTTTAAATTCAAACTCATATACATATATATATATATGTCACGTTTTTACTTGTATCACCATATTTTTTGTAGAATCATTATCCAGGCAAGGGCTTCCACCGAGTAATTTGCAGTCGGGCGCCGAGAATCCACTTTATAGTGTGCGTACAGAATGCAAATAACAGGCAGTCCGTTCCAGTTCACTTTTTATTAGAATTAAAAAAGAAAATGGCCATGCTTTACTAATTATGATGCTAAATCCATACATGATGATTTTAATACCTTGGAGAAACTTGGTGACTTAATTTAATAATTAAGAAGACATTTTTTTTCTTACAGGCATTTGATTTTTCTATCTGCAGCAAAGGAGATTATTCCATCGTCGTGAAGTACGAGCCGGGGTTACGTGTACAACCGGCTACAGGAATCATTCTCACGCTACGCGGGAAACTCCGCGTATATCTATTATCTAACGCCCCAGAATACATTTTCATTAAACAGTCTTTCGACCAATCAGCGCTACAGGACTAAAATTCTCCGGCGCTCTGATTTCGAAGCTATAAGACCGTAATCTGAAAAGATGCGGGACAAAATACTTCTAGAACATGACCGAACAATCTAATTCCTTCGAATAAATAAGAAGAAAAAAATATACGTAGGTTTTACCGAGCATGGGCAAGATGCCAAGATAATAGTTTACATTGAGACTGAAGTTAGCTTTCATAAATTTGAGAAAGAATATTGTTTTGTCAGAAAACATAGGGAAATAAAAATAAAATAAATAAAAAGACATAGGTTGTTATTTCAAGAGAGTTAAAATATTTTTAGCTGGGAGATTGATGTTTAAAAGAATTAAATTCTAGGATGCATTTATTTAATGAAACAAAAGTGATTAATTTTAATAGAACAGCGCGATCAGAGCCATTTTTTTTAAGGGAATGAATTTAGAATAAAGTATTTTTAGCAAGGTGGAATTTTGACAGTCGAAATACTAGAACGAGAAAATAATTTAGAATAATGGGATTTACACAGAATTATAGTTTTGATGAAGCAAACGGCGAATTTTTTTTTATTTGTTTCATATCCCTCCCCCCCTCCAAAAAAACAAGCTTATCTGAACAGCAGTTCCCTATCAGCAGTTCAGATAAGTGAAAAAAAATTTAGAATTTTCCTAAATTATAAAAAATTCTAAAATTTTTAAAATTTTTAAATCACCAAGAATCACGAACGAAGCAATTGTCTTAAAATTTTGGAAGAATAGAAATTAGAATAATTTTTAGAGTAAAGCATAACCTAAAATACATAAATTTTACAACAACACTTACTTTTTGCAAGTGTAAAATAAATGAGAATACATCAAGATAAAATAAGAAATAACTAACATAATAAATAATATTAATAACATAATATATAAAGAATTCAATATAATAAATAATAAAGCTGGAAATTAATTACATTGAAAAACTGAATTACATTGATACTGAAGCTTCAGTAGTCTTAAACAGTCTCAAACAGTTCTCACTAAATTTCAGTCTTTTTTCGTCTCCATTGTGGTTTGGGATTGACCCCACTATAATCTATGGTGCCACTCTTTTAGTGGTCAAGCTAATTTATTCCATGAGTGGAATATTTGTGATAGCTATCTTTTGTCACAATCAGTAACTTTTTTGTATTTACCTTATTTATGTTCATATTGCACTTCATGGTATATACACTCCTTTGGAATATCACAACCTTGGTACCAAAATTCTAATATTCTCAAATTCATCATATATTGATATACCAAAATTCATCAACATTTTATAACTACAATTCATTGTATGCAGTTTAATCAATTTGTCAACAATTTGTAAATAGAATTCTATTTTGTCTTACTAATAACATCTCTCAACATTTTTCTAATATATTCTCTTAATAAATAATAACTCTTCAAATAATAAATAATATCAACAAACTTCAATAACTACTTTAGTAATATATCACAGTAAATATTACATTTCATATAAAATTCTTGGTTGAGGAAAAAAAATACATAGCAAAATCTGTTTAAAGATTCTGTTACTTGAAAAGATAAGGAAATAATTTTTTGCTAGCCGAATTGTGCATAAAAATTAAACAACATATTATTTTTCCAATACTAAATAATTTAGATGCCCAAATATTTAGATAGGATTCACTCAACCAACAATTGTGAACAATAATATCCCTTTCTGATACTCTTCTTTTAACTACTAAAATCTATGACATAATCGGGTATAAGACAGAGGTCGCGACTGCCGAAGGCAGCCGTGCATCATCCGCCGATTCCAGGCTCTTGAAGAGCCCATACGAGTTCACGAACATGGAAGATCCGGTTTACCCGGGGACCCCCTAGGTGGTGCTCTTCGGCCGGAGAGCGAAGCGGGGGCGTACGCCTACCTGCACTTCATGCTCTCTTTCCCAAGTGATTTTGATGACATTTAGGTCGAAGCAACATTAGTGGAACCTTCCCTCTAAGGCCCACTAACGACAAAATCGGGTATAGCTAATTACCAAATTTTAAGTGTAGAATCATATGCTTCTTTTTAAACTTTTTAAGTAATAAGCAAAATAATAATAATAATAATAATAACAATAATAATAATAATAATAGTTGTTAGATAGATAAATGACAGAGAATTGGAATATAAAACTATTATATTTACACTATTGCAATCCTTATTTTTCAATTAATCTCTTCAAAAAACATTTCACTACAATATCACAATATCAACCTTTTGACTAATACAGAATATCAGCATTCAAGAATAATTCAAGACCTTTACTGTATTAAACAAAATATAGCTACTGCAAATACATAATATAAATAATATTTACTAAAAACTGTAATTATATAGAATATTTAATTTAAATTTAATAGACTCAACAAAAATAAGTACCAAAACTAATTGATCAGGCTAGAAGACACCTAGTAATGTTGAGAAGTTATTGTTTACATTTGAAAGTTAAATTGAATTACACAAGTAGTATCCCTGTGTCGACCCAAGAATATACCTTGTAAAAAGAATTTATTTTTAATTTTAGAAAGGTTTTTTTTCTAGTTATTGTAAAAAAAACTTTTGGAAGAAATTAATATATTGTTTTTACTAATGTTTGGTGTTGTGAACCAGTATGTGAAGTTGTTTGTGTTGGTTTTTGTGTATTTTCATGAAATAATTTGAAATCGACTAGAAAATAATATTGTCTTAATTTAGAAACATGTACAATTACTGAATTGTCTTTGGTTTCATAATTAAATCTGTCTATTTCATAAGTCCCTTCTGAAAGTTTGTTTATGATTTTGTATGGACCTGAAAAAGTGGGTTCCAACTTCCTAGTATTGGGATATTTAAATTCTTCATAAATTACAAAATCATTGACTTTTAAAGGACACTCAACATATTTCCTATAATATAACCTTTTATTTTTGAAACAAAATTCTTTAGTACGCTTTTTTTGCAATTTTTAATGCTGCTTGAACAGGTGGATAATAATTTTGATTTAAAGGAGAGTTATAAGGTAATTTGCCATAAAATAGATATGCTGGTGGGAAATTAGTTATGGAGTGAGGAGTATTATTGCATTCTTGAATGACTTGATCTAATAGCCGAGTCCATGGTATTTTAGATGAGATTGAACTTACTTTACGTTTTAATCTAGTGACTATTGTCTGGTTAACACTTTCAACCTTCCCATTCGTTTGTGGATGATGTGAAGAGGTAAATCTTTGTTTAATGTTATGTGTCTTGAGAAATTTTTTGAATTGAGATGACCGGAATGCCTTGTGCCGATCACTGAGTATTGTTTGAGGAACCGGACTATTGAAAATTTGTTTTAAGCAATTAATATATGTGGCTGATGTAACATTTTTAGATGGAAAAGCCCAGCCATATCTTGTGGCATGATCTATTATTATGTGTAAAAATTTTTCTTGTTGAGTTATAATAATTAAATCCACCAACAGTATCAATAGAGAGGCACTCAAAAGGTTGATCTGTGGCTGGTAGAGCTTGTAATAAGCCAAATCTTTTTGCTTTGAGTTTTTTATTTTTTTGACTAGTGTCACAATGTTTTACATACTTGGTTATATCTATTGTCATATTAGGCCAATAATAGTTTGGAGAAATTAAATTTTGCATTTTTTGTATACCCAAATGTCCATAATTCTCATGTGCAATATGTAATAATTTTTTTCTTAAAGCCATTGGTACTACAACTTTTCGAAATCCATGTTTTTTAAGTATGATTATTCCATTCTCTGATCGATATTTCCTATCATTTACATTTTCCTTATTCTGCATCTCTATTATTTCATCTTTATCTAACAATAAATTAATATGCTGGTTGAAAAAGTTACAGGATTTCTGGACAATATGTCTGCTTCGACATTTGTTGACCCTTTTTAGCACTTTCCAACCTAGTTGAAAAGTGCTTATGACTTCGGTTTGTCTGGCCGTCTGCCGTCTGGCCGTCTGGCCGTCTGGCCGTCTGCCGTCTGGCCGTCTGCCGTCTGTCCGTGCTCTAACTCCCGTAAATATGCTCGGATTGCTCTGCAATTTTTATATGTTATTGTTGCCATCTATAGCATGTTCCCTATTTCAACGGAAGTGTGTAGCACTTATAGTTTTTTTACAGGGACACTCAAAAGAATTCCGTTACATTGCGGTCTATGGGGAAAAATCATTTGTGGTTTATTTAAATAATGTTTCACTAATTTAAACGCATTGAATTTTTTATATATCACTAAGGTGCATTAGAAGAAGCTTAATATGGAATGGGGTGTGCATAGCACTTAAAGTTAATTTACAGGGACAGTCAAAAGAATCCCTTTGCATTACGTCTATGGAGAAAAATCGTCTGCGGTTTATTTAAATAATGTTTCACTATTTTAAACGCACTGAAATTTATATATATCACTAATGTGAATTACAAGAGGCTTACTACAGAATATTGTGTATATAGCAGTCATGTTCATTTACAGGGACACACAAAATAATTATCTACTGTCTGTTAACAATAATTCCTGGAAGTGCGTTTTAAGTTACTGAATGAGATTTTAATTTTAACTCGCTTTTTGTCTATTACGTGGTGTGTATAAATTCTGTAGATCCTATACAGGGAAGCACAAAAGTTCGCGAACACATTTCCGTTTATTGACAAAGTCCAGATGGAGAATTTTAAACTGTGCTACGCGTTTCCTAACTGAACTAAAATTTAGCATCCTATGTAGTATATATACAAACCTATAGATCCTATACAGGGCTGAATAAAAGTATTCGGATATTTTTCCGAATATTGTATATGTTGGAAATTCCTGAAATTATGTTTTTAAATAGGTTATGCGTTTTCCAAATTGTTTACTTGGATGTTATCTTTTAGCTTATTAAACGGTATGATTTGTAAAATTATTTTGGAAGCGTTGGAAAGTGCTACATAATCTATGCTTGACGCATGATTTTTCGTTCTTGTTCATACTTGATTTCATACTCAAACATGCTTAATTTTAAAGACCACCTGAATAATCTTCCTCTAGGATTCTTAACAATTTTTAACCCAACTAGAGATGCATGCTCAGTACGGATGTTAAATCTGACTCCATGGAAGTAATGATAATATTTATCTAGAGTGTCAATAATTGCTAAACACTCTAACTCTGTAATGAAGTAATTCTGTTCATAACTCTTCAAATTTCTTGAATGGTAAGCTATTGGATGCAGAAACCCCTCTTTATCTGGTTGTTTAAGCACTGCACCTACTGCCATCTGAAGGTGTCAACAAACATATCCTATAACTTCCAATAACTTCCACCGAGGAATTTGCAGTCGTGCGCCGAGAATCCACTTTATAGTGTGCGTACAGAATGCAAATAAGAGGCAGTCCGTTCCAGTTCACTTTTTATTCGAATTAAAAAAGAAAATGGCCATGCTTTACTAATTACGATGCTAAATCCATACATGATGATTTTAATACCATGGAGAAACTTGGTGACTTAATTTAATAATTAAGAAGATATTTTTGTTCTTACAGGCAGTTGTTTTTTCTATCTGCAAAAAAAGGAGATTATTCCATCTTCGTGAAGTACGCGCCGGGATTACATGTACAACTGGCTCCAGGAATCATTCTCACGCTACGTGGGAAACTCCGCATATATCTATTATCTAACGCCCCAGAATGCATTTTCATTAAACAGTCTTTCGACAAATCAGCGCTACAGGACTAAATTCTCCGGCGCTCTGATTTCGAAGCTATAAGACCGTAATCTGAAAAAATGCGGGAAAAAATACTTCTAGAACATGACCGAACAATCTAATTCCTTCGAATAAATAATAAGAAACAAAAATACGTATGTTTTACCGAGCATGGGCAAGATGCCAAGATAATATTTTACATTGAGACTGAAGTTAGCTTTCATAAATTTGAGAAAGAATATTGTTTTGTCAGAAAACATAGGGAAATAAAAATAAAAAATATAAAAAGACATAGGTTGTTATTTCAAGAGAGTTAAAATATTTTTAGCTGGGAGATTGATGTTTAAAAGAATTAAATTCTAGGATGCATTTATTTAATGACACAAAAGTGAGTAATTTTAATAGAACAGCGCAATCAGAGCCATTTTTTAAGAGAATGAATTTAGAATAAAGTATTTTTAGCACGGTGGAATTTTGCCAGTCGAAATACTAGAACGAGAAAATAATTTAGAATAATTGGATTTACACAGAATTATAGTTTTGATGAGGCCAACGGTAAAATATTGTTTTTTAATTTGTTTCATATATATATAATCCAACAAAAAATATGTATTTGGTCTGAACCAGCAACCCTCCTCACCAAACAAAAGAACACAAAATATAACTTAAAAAACTGAAAAAATACGAAAATAAATTCACGAAAAACTAAACAACAACAACAAAAAAAACAGGCTGCGGCCTCGTCGCCAGTGGGTTAAATTTAAAAAGTCCCCAAGCACTCCAGCCAGAAACTATTTGAAGACTACATAGCAGACGCTCCCCCACGGACCCTACGCCACAATATTAGAAGAATGCTTCACCAGGAATACAACACCGAATCAGCAACAGATTAAATAAATGTCCCTTGAAAAAACACACTCACCTGAAACTCAGCCACGTTGCCACTTTAAGAAAAGTAAAACAGAATAAACAAACCAAAATCCATATTTAAACACCCAATCCAAGTTCGTTCCAGGTCGGATGCCAATAAACGCAGCCATCATCATAAAACCGTCCTTATAAAGGCTTTAGGAAATGCGAGTCATTTACTGTCGAATAAAGGAAATCCATCAATAATGGAGGCAGTCTGCAAAAGCGGAATATTTTTTAATAAATTCAAGAGGAATATTGTTTTTGTAATATAGATTACTTATAAAATAAAATAATTCCTTATGAAACAGGTTTTTACCTGTACAAATTCTGAAAAAACGGTATATTTGACTATTGATAATATTAATGTAGGGGGAATTTGGGATACTTGACCCATAGGGATACTTGACCCAAGGCCTTTTTCTCAGAATTGGGAAAGTTTTGTAAGCTGGAAGTGTCATCACTTCTTTTCTTTCAGGTTGCTTACCATATGGTGAAAATAACAACTGAATCATTTCATAAGTTTTTAAACTATCAGACAAAATACATTTTTATGCTCCAAAAGTAATTATTTTGTGCTGTAAACTTTGATGTTATAATTTTTTTTGTTTAAATGTAAGACTTTTTTAATTGGTCATTTGTTTTGTACATGTTTTTTAGCTACAATAATATGCATAATAGTATTAATTTACTTATTAGCAAATGGCTGCATTTTAGGGTTATGTAGTAAATATGCAACTAGGGACACTTGACCCAAGTCACCTAGGGATACTTGACCCAAGGCATTAGTACTATTCAAATGCATTTTATTTATTTATTTTTTTTTTCGTATAGATGCCCCAAAAATATAAAAGAATAGAGGGGGCTAAACTCAGAGATGTTATTCATTCTGGTATTTTGGAAAAATCTGTGGAAAAGGTTCTGGAGGATGTCCAATATCATACAGTAGCCAGAGAATTTGGTCTCTGTAGAAACACTTTAAGAAGGAATGTCAGAAAAATCCAGAGATAGCAAACAACAAATTTTGTTCCATCATATAAAGCAAAGCAAGTTTTTAATGAAAAAGAAGAAGAACTGTCCAACTATTTTGAAGTTATGGCTCGCATAAATCATGGTTAGTACACCAAGTTAACTTACCAAGATTGAATTACAAGTTCTGTGTTTAAATATGACTTTGTATTTGGAGTTGATTAAATTGTTATTTTCTTATTCTGAAAATTGTTTAGGCACAGGATGAACTTTCAGACTGCCAATATTTTGAACTTTCTACAATAAAAATTTTAATTGGGCATATTAATGCTAGGCCTATGGAATAAATATAAAAATTATTAATTTTGTTTGAGGAAAATAAAAAAGTATTAACCTTAATGTTAATTTTGTTCTTATGTAAAAGTGTTTTGTTTATAATTTTAAATCATACCCCAAATCTATGACTTGAGCTAAGTATCTCTAATGGCTGGGTGAAGTATCCCTATGCATTGGGATACTTGACCCAAATGGAAAGTTTTTTAATATTCATATTTTACTACCTTTACAATTAATACTTCGGAATAATATGAATAAATGTTGTGCAATACTTCCTTAAGTTTAGACTGCTTAGACTGCATTTACACACCCATAAGTATTGTAAAAAAAATTAAAAATCCAAAACTAACAACTGGGTCAAGTATCCCTAGTTTCCCCTATATACGTTTATGAATGTTAGAAGACCAAGAAGCAAGCTGATTCACATTAAAAGGAAAACTAGTACGTTTATCGTAAACTGAAATCTGTAGTGTATTCTCAATTAAAATTTTAAGATTAAGATAATTAGCTAACTTATTATCATCATTAGTTTTTTTAATACTAGAGAATCAAGATAAATTTCTTAAGAAATTTCTTCAACATCACCTTCAAAGTTTAAAACAATCAAATCATCTATTTACCTGTAAGCTATGAAACGAACGCCAGCTGTATTAATATTATATTGAAACTCATAATAAAATAAAAATAGATCAGCAGCTGTAGAGGAGTAACTAGTACCCATCTCAATTCCATTTATCTGCAAGTACATTTTAGACATAAACATAATTGTTAAAAAGACGAAAACGACATAATTTGTAAAACAAAGTAAAATCAAAAGCCATAACATTCAAAACCAACTCAACAGTTTTCAAATGTGCCTCCGCCAAGCTATTAATAGGAAATTTCGTGAATAGATTTTCAAAATCATAAGTTTGAACAGAATGTATATTACTACTTTTTTCTGCAATTTCGTAACTCTTAGAAATAATCCAAAAACAATTATTATCTTTGTATTTATACTTTAACATAACCAAACATTTTTAAGCAAATCTTCAAATTTCCTATTAAAATTATTGCTTATACTGTTGACATTTCTGCAAATAAATCTATATTTAACTGGTACTTTATGAAATTTGGGGATAATAATTGTACAAACATGCATTTTAAAGATTTATTTACGGTTATTTCCCTGCAGAAAGTTGTGGAAAATGTTTATTTTGTATGTACTTTTCAACAAAAAGGTTTTGACTATTTACAGTTAAGTACAATAATTTCTCGTTACAATAGCCTGACGGAGAAACAATTTTATGCCGTTAATAATCTCCAAGTGTTGTGAACGATCGAAAGAACACTTAGAACATGTTAAAAACCAGACCCCAATTAACTGTAAGTACTTCAAGTGATAAACGCAGCTACAAACCAAGCCAAAGTGAATAAGACCAGAGACTGTCGAAACTGATCAGCTGAGAAATTCTGTAGACCTCCCTACTTCAACCTACAGCTGATACCGCGCTCGAGAACTCAATAACAATCCCTCAGAATCTAAAATGTAGTCGAACAGTTAAGACGCCCTTGTAAATATCCCAAATAAAATGTAAAATTGGAGCACTTTTATGCAGTCTCCAAAACGCGATTTAAATGCGTATATACAGCCAAGAATTACTATAATAATATTATATTCAAAGAAAAATGGATCTACTTCTTACTTCACGCAATATTACTTTCTTCTAATAATGTTGTTTATTACTCCCATACAGCGACACTTCAATGAATCAAAAGGATAAATATCAGTGCATTATTGTGGATATTACTTTGCGCAAAAGCAGTTCTCAGGTAAGCTTAACAAACCTTTTTTACCATTATCGAAAGATGAAAATGTATATTAAAATATGAAGACTGATATAACAATTTATTAAGATAGAAAATTAATTATGCTACCGACGGTTCCCCTAACAAAGATTATGAAAGACTGAAAAAAGAATATCCCAGTATTAAAAACGATAATATAATAATTTCTAAAAATATAATAATAAATAAAAGATCACTAAAAAGAAATAATGAATGCGATAAAAGAAAATACTCAATTTATTGAAAAACTCAATTCTACAAATTATAGTACATGGAAGTTCAAGATGCAGATGTTCCTGATTAAAGAGGAACTCGACGATATTATAGCACAAGATCCACCGGATCCACCCGACCCCGCATGGAACAAAAAGGATCGAAAGACTAGGGCTTTAATAAACTTAAGCATCGATGATACTCAAATCGTAAACGTAAAAAACTTAGATACTGCCAAATTAACAAGGGAAGCTCTGAAAAACATACATGAGAGAAGCAATTTATCCAGTAAGCTTTACCTTTTAAGGAAGTTATACAGTACTAAATAAGCGGAGGGTGGAAACATGATCACGCATATCACTAATATCTTGCAAATTATAGATAAACTTAATGCCATTGGAGAAAATATTAGCGATTCACATATTTCCGCGCTAATTCTGTGTTCTCTTCCCCCCAGTTAAAGCGAAGTACTTTGATAACTGCGTTGGAGGCGAGACCGGAAAATGAGCTCACCCCTGATTTTATCAAAAACAAATTAACGGATGAATATAATCGAAAACATGAAATGTCAGAACAATCACATAGCGGATATAACAACAACGAGAGAGCATTTAAAACAAATAGGAGATATACACACACTGAAAATGGAAGAGAACAAAAATATTGCAATAACTGTAAAATGAAAAATCATTCCACTTACGAATGCTGGCACTACAAGAGCAGAAACACGGTACAATCCGGAAATCCTCGTAATAATCAAAACAAAAATAAAAAGAATTTCTCATCTTCATTATGTTATGAAAAGACCAAAACTCGTAGAGAAAATAAAATTCCAAACGAAAGAAAATACGCAAATGATCAGACGCAAGATAAAGCATTAATCACCGAAAAAGTAGGCAAAAATAAATGGATTCTCGATTCAGGATCTACCTCGCACATTTGTAACAATAAAAGCCTATTTAGTAAATTTATTGATTATAATAAAACTTCAGTAACGATCGCGAATGGTAATAAACTGACAGCGTTAGGTTCAGGAGAAGTTTTTATAAAAACATTAACCCCCGAAGGAAAAGAAAAACTAACGAAATTACGCGAAGTGCTTTATGTCCCAGACTTAGAGTCGAACCTAATTTCGGTTAGTAAAGCCGCTAAAAACGGGTGTAGACTAATCTTTGACGATAATAAATGCGATTTGAACTTTGATGAAGAAATATATATTAGGGCGAAAAATGAGAAAAAATTATACATTATTGAGGAAACAGACGATGTGGAAGCACCACAAAATTATGTAAACATAACGTATAACTGTGACAGCAAACAATGCATAGATCTCTGGCATCGCAGACTTGGTCACAGAGATTATGACGCGATTAAATCTATAATAACAAATCAACTTGCGGACGGAATAAAGATAGGAAATTGTAAACATCAAAATAAAACATGCGTAACTTGTGTCGAAACTAAATTAACTAACATGCCGTATCCCAAATCAGCAACAAACCGAGCTACTAATATTGTGGATTTGATCCACAGTGACGTATGTGGTCCTTTAGATACACCGACTTTAGGCGGAAAATTTTATTTTATGACTCTTATTGATGATTATTCCCGACATACTACGATATATTTATTATCTAAAAAGAGCGAAGTTGCTGAAAAGATAAAAGAGTATATAACGATGATATACAATCAGTTCGGTAAAAAACCTAAGGAAATTAGATTGGATAACGGTCGTGAATATGTAAATCAAGAGATAGATGAATACTTAAAACAGAACGGAATTTTACACCAATTGACTGTCCCGCATAATCCGAGCCAGAATGGAGTTGCGGAGAGAAAAAATAAAAGTTTATTAGATATGACTAGAAGTATGCTATCACAAGCAAAATTAAGCAAACATTTTTGGGGTGAAGCCATAAACACCGCAACATACTTACAAAACCGACTCCCGACAAAAGCAAATAACAATAGAACACCTTACGAATTATGGAAAGGAGTTAAACCGAATTTAAAACACTTAAGAACATTCGGTTGTAAAGCGCTATTTTACGTCGATAAAGTAAATGGAGGAAAACTTGATAACAGTGCTGAAACCGGAACGTTCGTAGGCTATGACACACGATCGACTGGTTATAGAATTCACACACAAGGAAAACAAATTATAATAGCGAGAACGGTGAAATTTCTTGAGAATGAAAATGTACACTCAGATAACATTGAGGAGATACAAAACACCACAAAAACATCCGATGACAATACACAATTACAGGATAGACATGAAAATCACTTAGAAATAAAACTTGACAGTAAGGAGATTCCATCCGTGCCCAAACAGCAACCAATTGAACCAAGAAGGTCTAATAGGACAAATAGAGGCGTTCCTCCTAACAGATATGTTTGTCTCATAAATAGTTCATCTGAAAACATTTCTGAAAATTGGGAAGATATCGAAAAAATGGAAAATACTAATGATAAACAAAACTGGATAAAAGCAACACAAAATGAAATCCAATGCCTAAGAAAAAATAACACTTGGATTTTAACAGATCCACCACCCGGAACAAAAATTATCGGTTCCAAATGGACTTTTAAACTAAAAAAGGACAATTTAGGAAATATTCAAAGCTTTAAAGCGCGTTTAGTAGCACAAAGATATAGTCAAAGATTCGGGATGACTATGATCAAACCTTCGCACCTGTTGTTTCACACGCTACAATACGCGCATTTCTAATCTCCGCATTGCACAAAAATTTGAACGTGAAACATGTTGACATAACCACAGCATTCTTGCATGGTGAATTAACCGAAACTGTTTATATGAGTCAACCAGACGGGTATATTAAACCCGGCGATGAGAGAAAAGTTTGTAAACTTCAAAAAGCCATCTACGGTCTTAAGCAAGCCGACAAGGCCTGGTACACCAAAATATCGGAAACACTCACAAACAATAATTTCATACAGAGCAAAAATGATCCATGTCTGTACTTTAAATCAAATCAAGAAAATCCGAATAATATCATCATTTACGTAGATGATATCCTGATAGCAGGAAAGGACAGTGATATCGAAGAAACAATAAACCAACTTGAGAAAGAATATGAACTGAAAAACTTAGGAGAAGTGAATAATTACCTAGGCATAAACATTAATAAAATCAACGATACATATTACCTAAATCAAAACAATAAAATACAGGAACTAGTGAAAAAACTGAATTTAAACGACATGAAACCTCATTACACACCCATGATTGCTGGATTCAACAGACTTGAGGACGATGATAATCTTTTACCTAATAACACGAAATATCGACAAGCCACAGGCACATTACTTTACATATCAACAATCACGCTTCCTGACATATCTGCCGCAGTCAACATACTATGTCGTAGAAACGAAACACCACGCCAAAAGGACTGGTCAGCAGTGAAAAGAATCATTTCATACCTTAAAACTACAGAAAATTTGAATTTAACTCTTAACGCAAACAGCAAGCCCATCCTAACAGCATACGCCGATGCAGACTGGGCTGGTGACTTGAAAACACGTAAATCAACGTCAGGAAATCTATTCATGCTAGGAAAATCGCCGATTTACTGGATCACAAAAAGGCAAAATTGCATTGCACTTTCGTCAGCCGAAGCTGAATACGTTTCAGCTAGCAACGCAGCACAAGAATTAAGCTGGATAACAAACTTGCTTAGCGACCTCAACATTTCACAAAAACTACCGATCACGATATTTGAGGATAATATGTCCTGCATAAAAATGACTGAAAATGATAAAGATACTAAGCGATCCAAACATATCGACATACGTTTCCACAACATCAAACGGATGAAAGAAGAAGGAAAAATTGATTTACAATACTGCCCCACAGAAGAAATGACAGCCGACAATCTCACCAAACCCAACCCCAAACCTGTGTACGAAAAACACCGTAAGAAACTGAACCTTCAACCATTCCCCACACAGGAGATTACGGGGGAGTGACGGAGAAAACTTTTTATGCCGTTAATAATCTCCACGTGTTGTGAACGATCGAAAGAACACTTAGAACATGTTAAAATCCAGACCCCAATTAACTGTAAGTACTTCAAGTGATAAACGCAGCTGCAAACCAAGCCAAAGTGAATAAGACCAGAGACTGTCGAAACTGATCAGCTGAGAAATTCTGCAGACCTCCCTACTTCAACCTACAGCTGATACCGCGCTCGAGAACTCAATAACAATCCCTCAGAATCTAAAATGTAGTCGAACAGTTAAAACGCCCTTGTAAATATCCCAAATAAAATGTAAAATTGGAGCACTTTTATGCAGTCTCCAAAACGCGATTTAAATGTGTATATAAAGCCAAGAATTACAATAATAATATTATATTCAAAGAAAAATGGATCTACTTCTTACTTCACGCAATATTACTTTCTTCTAATAATGTTGTTTATTACTCCCATACAGCGACACTTCACTTCAATGAATCAAAAGTATAAATATCAGTGCATTATTGTGGATATTACTTTGCGCAAAAGAAGTTCTCAGGTAAGCTGAACAAAGCTGTTTTACCATTATCGAAAGATGAAAATGTATATTAAAATATGAAGACTGATATAACAATTTATTAAGACAGAAAATTAATTATGCTACCGACGGTTCCCCTAACATAGCCTATTTCCAGTTTAGAATATTTCAGTTATATCAACATATAAATATTCTAAAACACTGGGCAGCACTCTTTTTAAATTACAGAGAAGTTTCACAAGACAGGCAGCATATCGTAACTGGAGATCTAAACATTATCACTAACGAACATCTACGATATCTTATGAATTTTGGAACTAAGTTCCGAATTAACAAGAAATTGAATTCGAAGAGATCATTCGCATTTTTTAAAGCTGACTTGAATGCTTTTATTTTTAATTTAAGTTACAGATACAATAAACCAATCCCGCGCTTTAGAGAATTGAAATTACATATCTTAAATTATTTTATGTCTTTTTAAAATAATTTTATTAACAATTCTTCTTATACATATTACAATTTCAGTACGGAGATTAGAGACGAAGTAATCAGGTTGAAACAGGTTTTTGTTTTTTCTTCGGTCGATAGATCTGCTGGTAATTTTGCAATCATCTGAAAAAAATCATTACGCTGAACTGCTCCATACAGAAGTGAATAATAGTATAAGTTACAATATATTTAAATCTTCTGCGCAAACACTCAATAAAAAGCATGTGTCATTTTCTAAGCAAACTAAAATTCCTTTCCTCCGTAACAAAAACTTGTTATTTCCATTTTTATTTATTACCCCCAAATTTCATAAAGTGCCAGTTAAATATAGATTTATTTTCAGCAATGTCACCAGTATAGGAATAATTTTAATAGGAAATTTAAGATTTGGTTTAAAAATTTTTGAATATATTAATATACAAATATAGTAATTGTTTTTCGATTACTTCTAACTGTTATGAAATTGCAGAAAAAATAAAAAATAGTAATTTCCATTGTAAATCTATTCAAGAGTATTCCTAATAATATTTTGGGGGAGGCACATTTGAAAACTGTTGAGTTGGTTTTGGATGTTATGGATTATAATGCTACTTTGTTTTACAAATTATGTCGTTTTTGTCTTTTTAACAATTATATTTATACAGGGTCTAAAATGTTCTTGCAGATAAATGGAACTGGGATAGGTACTAGTAAAACCCCTACAGATGCTAATCTATTTCTATTTTATTATGCGTTTCAATATAATATTAATACAGCTGACGTTCGTTTCATAGCTTACAGGTACACAGATGATTTGATTGTTTTAAAATTTGCAGGTGGTTTTGAAGAAATTTCTCAAGAAATTTCTCCTGATTCTCTAGTATTGAAGAAAACTAATGATGATAATAAGTTAGTTAATTATCTTGTTCTTAAAATTTTAATTCAGAATACACTACAGATTCAGCTTACGATAAACGTACTAATTTTTCGTTTAATGTGAATCAGCTTGTTCATTAGTCTTCTAACATTCATAAACGTATATAAAATTATATTACTGGTAGTCAAATATACCGTATTTTCAGAATTTGTACAGGTAAAAACCTGTTTCATAAGGAATTGTTTTATTTTATAAGTAATCTATAGTACAAAATCAATATTCCTCTTGAATTTATTCAAAATATTCAGATTTTGCAGACTGCCTCCATTATTGATGGATTGCCTTTATTCGACAGTAAATGACTCGTATTTCCTAAAGCCTTTACATGGACGGTTTTATGATGATGGCTGCGTTTATTGGCCTCCGACTTGGAACAATCTTGGATTGGGTGTAGAAATATGGATTTTGGTTTGTTTTGTTTTAATTTCTTAAAATGGCAAAGTGGCTGAGTTTGTGGTGAGTTTGTTTTTTCAAGAGACCTTTATTTAATCGTTAGCTGATTCAGTGTTGTATTCCTGGTGAGGCATTCTTTTAATATTGTGACGTAGGGTTCGGTGGGGGAGCGTCTGTTATGTAACCTTCAAATAAATGTTTGTGGATTTTTTTTTTCTACGCAGCGTTCTGGCCCAAAACAACTGCCATCTTACATATTGTTTCTGTCTGGAGTGCTTGGGCGCCTTTTTAATTTTAACCCACTGGCGACGATGCAGCAGCATTTTTTTTGTTTTTTGTTTAGTTTTCCATTAAATTATTTTTGTACTTGTTTAGTTTTTAACACTTTCCTACCTAGTTGAAAAGTGTTTATGACTTCGGTTTGTCTGTCCGTTTGTCTGTGCTCTAACTCGCGTAAATATACTCGGATCGTCCTAAAATTTTTGCATGTTCTTGCCGTTTACTATAGCATGTTCCCTATTTCAACTAAAGTGTGTAGCACTTAACCACAATTTACTGGTCCTTTCACTGTTGTCAAGAAGTGCGGCTCAGTTAATGATATTCTGCAACGTAGTGGTAATCCTTCTGCAAAACAGTTCAAAATCCACATTGACAGACTGTGGATAGCACCCCTCGTAAACAGCACCACATTCCGGATGTTGCATCTGGTCGAATAAACAGCAGTAACCAGCCTCTTTCTCTACTTATTCCTGATATTTCCCCTGCACAATTGAATAATACAGATAACAGCTCTTCACAAAAATTTTCTGTTCGGGACACTGTGCCAAATCCCCTACAAACTGTTGATCCTTCTTCAATAATAAACTCAAATAGTACACAACAGGACATTCTTACTTCAAGCACTAGCAATGAGCTTTTACAACCACAGAACACTCGTAAACCTACAAGAAAACATCTTTCTGTTTCATGTAATAATTCTAATTCTTTTTCAACACAGTCTCACTACAACTTACGTCCGAGGAATACTGTGATATGAGAAGTTTGTAGCTATGATGTATCTTACAGATCTGCTGGCGGATTAATGTGATATACATTTTCTTCATATTATAGTCTTCTTTTGAATGTCAAGTATTTTTTTCTAATATTTTAATGTTTAAATTTCAGTAAGTAAATTCTATAATAGATAATCTTTAAATTTTAATTTTCCATGTATTCAATGTACTTTTCTTTTGTAATTGCAAATATTGAGTGTTTATGTTTATCTCTATGTTGTGATATGGTATGGTGTGTTTATATGTATTATTTATATCGTGTAGTTTCCTTTTATATACCTTAAAATTTAAACAAGTAATTCAAAATTTTAGGTTGTGACTATCGTCACATTTCAGTCTTTTCGGACTTTAAATGGTGTTTTATGTATTATGATTTTTTTTCATAATATTTTTTTAAGTGTATGAAGCATCACACTTATATGCAGCTAATATGTTCAGCATTTGAAGTTGTTCAGTTTGAAAGTTTTTTTCTAAATTTTTGTATAGGTCGTTGAATCTTAAATTGGTAATTTTTTAAGTGTGCACTTAAATCTAAACTTAAACTTATATTTTCCCTTTTTATTTTTACTTTTGGTAAGAAAAATTCATATTTTCAACTGAATGTAAGATACTATATTTTATGTATCTTTAATACTTTCAAATTTTGTTTATAATATAACATGTTCTCTTACAAAATGAATATTCATTCTCCTTTTTGGAAATATATAACCATGGTTAGTTATTTACTTATGTATTTTGTATTGTATGTAAGCTTACTCATAATAATCGTATGATTGTAGTTGGTATTTTTGTAATTTTGCTTGAGACTGTTGGTTCCTATTTGATCAATAATTGTGTTACAGAGTTATAATATATATATATATTTAAAATCCCTATTCTTCTATGTGGTACCACTCCCCTTTCCTAATTTTCCTTTTTTATCCTTTAAATTTTCTATGTTCATCATGATGTAAATTTGTTATATGTATTGTATCTTGTGTAACATTGTGTGTCAGGTATTTCACAAAGTAACCTACGAGTTACTATAATCTTCTGATACCCACCTGTTGGGTATGTCATGTATATCTCTTGTAGGTCCAAGCTGTCTCTGGTAATGTGCGATGTTCCTGTTGGTAGTTCAATTTTTTTACTCTATTTTGGTTAAAATCTTGGGTATGTATTTCATGCATATTGGCTTTGTTTTTTCTCCGTTTATCCGGGAGTAAATGTATCACGTTGTAATATATTTATTTCGTTTACCTTCCATCCTTTGAACCCCTTTTTAGGTATATCTTTAACTTTATTTATATATTTCAATCATTTTATTCATTCATCCATTATTTGCAGCTTTCTATGTGATATCTATTTAAAAATCTTAATTTTTCAAGTAATGGTAACTTTCTCTTCAAGCTTCATTTGTTTTTCGGCTTCGCTCTTTTTAGCACTTTTCAACCTAGTTGAAAAGTGCTTATGACTTCGGTTTGTCTGGCCGTATGGCCGTCTGCCGTCTGCCGTCTGGCCGTCTGCCGTCTGTCCGTCTGTCCGTGCTCTAACTCCCGTAAATATGCTCGGATTGCTCTGCAATTTTTATATGTTATTGTCGTTATCTATAGCATGTACCCTATTTCAACGGAAGTGTGTAGCACTTACAGTTTTATTACAGGGACACTCAAAAGAATTCCGTTACATTGCGGTCTATGGGGAAAAATCACTTGCGGTTTATTTAAATAATGTTTCAGTATTTTAAACGCATTGAAATTTATATATATCACTAAGGTGCATTAGAAGAAGCTTAATATGGAATAGGGTGTGCATAGCACTTATAGTTACTTTACAGGGACAGTCAAAAGAATTCCGTTACATGACGTCTATGGAGAAAAATCGACTGCGGTTTATTTAAATAATGTTTCACAGTTTTAAAAGCATTGAAATTTATATATATATATATCTAAGGTGCATTACAAGAGGCTTACTACAGAATAGTGTGTGTATAGCAGTCATCGTTCATTTACAGGGACACACAAAAGAATTCTCTACTGTCTGTTAACACTAATTCCTGGAAGTGCGTTTTAAGTTACTAAACGCGATTTTAATTTTAACTCGCTTTTCGTCTATTACGTGGTGTGTATAAATTCTGTAGATCCTATACAGGGCAGCACAAAAGTTCGCGAACACATTTCCGTTTATTGACAGAAACTCCAGGAAGATAATTTTAAACTGTGCTACGCGTTTCCTAACTAAACTAAAATTTAGCATCCTAGCATATACAAATCTATAGATCATATACAGGGCTGAATAAAAGTATTCGGATATTTTTCCGAATATTGTATCTGTTGGAAATTCCTGAAATTATGTTTTTAAATATGTTATGCGTTTTCCAAATTGTTTACTTAGATGTTATCTTTTAGCTTATTAAACGGTATGTTTTGTAAAATTATTTGGAAGCGTTGGAAAGTGCTACATAATCTATGCTTGACGCATGATTTTTCGTTCTTGTTTTTTTTGCCGTTTGTCAACAAACAGCATTGGATCGTATCCGTTTTTCCGATTGCCCCCGCATGCGTGCATCGCGGCTGAGAGAAGCGCATCGATGCTTCTCCTTGGCGCGATGATCGTGCCGTTCGCTTTCTCTTGGCGATTTCGCTTCTGCCGCGGAGACTTTTAAGCTGCGATCATTGCGAGTCCGCCAGTATCCATTTCTAGCGGTTCTTTTGATGCGTTTTTTTTTAACCTTTGATATTTTATGGGTTTTGATGGAGACGGGTGGAATCCATCCACTCCCTCTCCCTCGTCCGACAGCGTCCGAAGGGTTTTGACAGCTTTATTACTTTAACATGGGGATATAATTGCTACGTTTTACATTGTGCATTCCCTCTCAAAGCAATAAAAAAAAAAAAGGTTACTGTCAGGTTTGGCTCAGATTTTGCCTAATGAGGGGAAATTCTAAGTTTATATTTTCGCCAAAGTTTTTCGTATATTAGGAAATCTAGATTTTTTTTCCATTTTTTGATAAAGGAAATCATGAGTTATATTTAATATGAGTATTTTACACTTTCTTTCTTTAATAATAATAATAATAATATAGATACTGCATTTTGATTTGTAATTCAATATATACTTAGAACTCAAGATCTCATTTGTAAAATTAAAGAATAAAAAAGAAAACAAAACAAAGAAAGAAAAAATGTTGTATCCTAATCATTCAATAATTATTTCGATTCTAATTATATCCAATCAAATCGGATGTTGCTTTCTCTTTTTCGATAAATGAATTACTTATCGAGGTATAGAAATTCTAAAAGAATTTATACTTTCGACAAAAAAAAAAAAGAAAAAGAAAAAAAAGAAAGAAAGAAACATCATTCGATTACATAGTTTCTCAATAAGAACAGGAATTTCTAATTTTTTTTTTTTTATACGTATACTTGATAACTTTCTTAATAAGTTATTTTAACAGAAGTTAATATGATTGAATAATTAAAGATATATTTTAATAATACGAATGCATCACATTTAATTTTTTTTTTAAGAGATAAATTATAATAAAAAATTTTATTATGAGTTATTTTGCAGTTTTCTGTTCTTTTTTTTTCTTTTTAAGTAGTCATTTTAAAAAAGTAACCTATAATAAATGAAATGTTTTAATCATATTATTTCGATTCTAATTATATCCAGTGCCAAAATTATGTTTTTTTTTTTGTACATCCGGGTCAAACATAAATCCCCCCCCCCCCCTACCGTCACCCACATTTGCAAAAAAAAAGTTTCAAGAAAAGTTTTCAGTCCATTCCATTAATTTTTATTTTAAATATAGAATAAATGTTAGGATTGTTTTATACATTATTAGATTTTTTCCCCCACACAACAACAGTTCTGACACAGTTACGAACTCATTTGTAAAAGCAAAAGCACGACACTTCCAGGATTGCTTTTGGAAGAGTTTTGAAATTGAATGTTGCTTTCTCTTTTTCGATAAATGAATTACTTATGGAGTTATAAGCGATTGTTGTCACGTGACGACATGTTTTTCTCTTTTAACACGCAGCCGCGTATACGGAAGCTCAGTTCAAAACGCTAACTTTGAAAGAATTTTCTAAAATGTCTTCTGCCTTCAACAGAAAAGACGGGGGGAGAGGGGAAGGAACACCCTTCGATTACATAGTTTCAGAATAAGAACACCTGCCAATTTCATGCGTTTCTAAACAAAAGTGAATTCAAAAATTTGTCAGAAATAACGACCGTATTTAGCACCAGAATTTAATGAAAGCATATTAATGAAACAAAATAGTTGTTTTCAAATAAATTTAGCAATCAGGATTCCAATAATTAATAAAATATTTGTGAGAATTATCAGCCTTCGACTAGCAAGTTTCTATGCCCAGGGCACTTTAAATTTTTTATCACCACTTAGATTGGTTTAATTACTGATACTACCATAAAATTCCGAAAATACCCCCCCCCCCCCCCCACAATTTTCAATAAATTTCATTTTTCTAAAAAAAATCTGTTTATAAGCTCCCACCACCTTTTTTTCTCTATGCCCTTAAACAGTATTCTCTACTTCCTTATTTGTTTTATTGATTGCCAGATTATAAAATATGCAAGGCAGAGCTATAAAAAATATATAATTTGATTAAAATATTGAAAATTTTATTATCCACACGAAAAAAATGTAGGTGTTATTACATACTGGTAAGTACAGTTTAAAAATTAAATTTGATTACTTGGGTTTTCAGTTAAGTCAAAGGATTTTATGCATTATGAATATTATTGAAATTGCATTTTTAGCAGTCCTACATAGGGTGTGGATCCTATGTATAATATAATTGTTTCCTCTTCGCTGTGTGATGTTGATGACATAATTTCTTATACTGTGTCTACAGAAAGTTTGAAAAAAAAAATCACAAAAACAAGAAAATCTACCGTCTTTACATTGGCGATTGGTCGCCAATATAGTACTCCTTCTCAATATAATTTATGGCTTTTGGATGAATGTCTTTGGCTGGACGCGCAATGCACGAAGCTTTAGTGTTGCCGGTCATTTCTTCATCAGGCGGACAGTTTCTGTGAAATCCTCACTTGGGTAGCTGCACTTGCATTGTACGATTGGACGTTAGTCTGCGTTATTCTTCTTCGCAGGGAAGCCCCACCAGTGGCTGAGAGGTTCTGCTCTCGAAGCTGGTAGACGGGAGGTGCTGGGTTTGATCCCAATCGCGCCCGTCGGCATAATCGTTCGGAGTTTTCGTGGTTTTCTTCGAGCCGTAGATTTATCCATGCGTAAATACGGGTTAGGCTCCCTTAGAAAGACCCCCACGAAGGGCACTCCCCACGGGCCTATATCCCAAGTGTAGATAATTGGCCTTCAATAATTAACCCTAACCTTAACCTAACTCTTCTTCGCCGGGAGCACGTGGAGGAGGGGGTACGCTAAGTGATATATTTCATTTCTCTTCGTTAACGTAAATTAAAATAAATATTTATCAGGTAAATCATGTTTTCAATTCTGTAAACACATTTTGTTGAGGACGCAGCTAGTCATCTGCTTATACAAGGCGTTACACATCATCATGAAGATACGGGCCCCCCACCTGCTCATCTTCAAATCGTTGATTAAAGAATTCAGTTTCAAGTATCTACAATAGTTATTTCTTGTGTCTTACTCTCACTTTTACACCAGATAAACTTTTATATTATTATTTTATTTTCATCTTCTCTCTGATGGCATGCGTGAATTAAGGGTTCTTGTGAACGGAATCTACAATTACTTACCTGTTATTTTACAACTAGCCTTAACCAATTTTGATAATCCCCTTTTACGTTTTGTCTCTGATGCCGAATAATTACGCAATAAAGTGGTGCCGTTGACTTTGGCACATTTAGTGCATCGTATGCCATCGTATTAGTGTTGTACAAACATCGTCACAATTTTTTTTTTATTTATACTGGTGTGAAAAATGACAAATTATGCAAAAACATTTTAATATATAAAGCATATGCAGACGAAATTTTTTGAATTTTTATCAAAATTGAAGTAGATGTTGAAGGATTGAGAAAAAAGGGCTTAAAGCAATTTTTGCACCACATGGTGAAGCAAGCATGTGTGATTTTTTTCATGCATAGTTCTAAACAAGATATGCAACCTGTTTTGTTTTAAAAATTTATATATGATGTCAAAACTACTTATTTGAAATTTTCTTTTCAAAGAACATTATTTTTAATGCTATAAAGTACAATATTACAGAATTAATTTTAAAGTGAGTAATCTACTATATACAAATAAACTGTAAAATGTTTTTGGGTACAACTGTCAAGTTCTACAAAATATTTATATACATATAATTTCCATATTGTGTAAAAGTTCCTGGTGATCTACATTTATCTTAATTTTCATTATGGCACGATCTCCAAATAATTCTTCCCAAATGGACCCCCACAGCATAAATGTGCATTTAACATAAATCTTTCTCCATTCACTGGAGAAGCAGAACAACTTGAATTCTTGATCACTCAGGTGACACGTAGTAATAATTGGAATGATAATGAAACTCTAACATTTGCTAGGTCAAAATTGCACTTACGTACTACATTCAAAAAACGGAATATCATCACATTGGAAATTCAAATGAACTATTTTCAGTGCTATGTGCACAGTACAAGCGAACAAACACGTGTCGTGCAATCACTGAATTTCATACGCTAACAATGCATGCAGACGAATCCATTCCTAATTTTGCCCATAGGCTGAACTCTCTTGCCCCAAAAGCACATAATGCAATTAAAGATAAAGAAGCTCTTAATGCAATTCAATTTAACAAATTCATATCAGTAATCCCAAACAGCTATCGTGTTCATATTTTGCAAAACAGCATTCAAACGTACAACGAGGCTGTTGAGAAAGCTGTATTACTAGAAGACTGTGCAGCAAACAGCGAATTTATCTGCCAAGCTTCTACAAATTCTACCCCTATTTAGGAATTGAGATCAAAGATAAATTCACTTCGTGAAACTATTTCGCATTTTGGAACTGCACCAAATAATTCATCCCATTCAAAGACGTTTTATAACAAACATAAGCACAAACTAAACAATCAAGCCTTTCATGGGAATAAAAAAATTAATAGATATAAATTTAACAACCCAAACAATTTCAAAAAACCTCAGTTCAAGAAATCATTTTCTGCGTCTCAGCAGCAACAATCTGCAGCCCAGCCTTATATGTTCCAAGAACAAGAAAGTAGGCCACATGTATCAGCTATTGTGTGCCAGTTTTGTGGCGTATCTGGTCACAGTTGTCGTTTCTGCCCTAACTTCAAACAATATTTCCAACCAAGACAATAAATGTCTGGAATGAACTTTAATTCATTAGCGCCTCTCCCTCCTCCCCCTCTAAGTGCGTCAGTGCAGAGCTTGGCTCCCTACTCAGCTTCGGCTGAACAACAACATAATGAATTTTCACATGTTTTAATGGGTTCTAACCTTAACCTTAATGCACCTCCTTTTAATGCCTCCCCAAACTAGTGATGAGCATGCACACGGATGATGTATGCACTTGAAAGTCATATTTTTGCATTTGAATAGGATAAACGTCAATTAAGTTAAACAGACAATATGTGTGTGATACATCAAAATAAAAAATTAAAGATTTGTCACTGACATAAAAATTTATTGATCGTATTCAATGGTTACAATAGAGATAATTATAGAGTATCATTTAATGTAAATTTTTTTCTGTGTATCTTTAAATGTTTATTTCATTATGCAATTATTTAAAATGTATTTTAACACTGTTACTTTATTCAGTATTCTCTCACTTTATTTTTCGGTGCCAGCTATTTGCTTAATTCATAACTTTGCAGAATGTTTCACCTTTAAATAGGGCCCTTCATCATAAACAGGTCCTTTCTCAAAATTTTTTATCTCCAAACAGGTCCCTTCACAATAATTTGAATGCAAAACAGAGCCTTTCACAATAATTTGATTGTAAAACAGAACCCTTTGCAAAATATTTCACATTTCAATAGGACTCTTCGTCATAAACAGTTCCTTCACAAAACATTTTGCCGTCAAACATCACCCTTCACAGAATGTTCCGTCTCCAAAATAGATCTTTCAGACAAATTTTACGTTCCTGAACGTAAACCTAATCATTTCAACGTACAATCTAGCTGATACTTTTGCACTAGATCGCAAACTTAGCTAAAAATTATATTTTATTTCACATAACAATTCGGTAGTGGGGGGAAAGTGTTTATGTCATTTTACTGAAACACATTCAAACACTTCTAAAAATATTCACTTAGAAAATAAAATCTCGTGAAAATTTTCTAACTCCCCAAAATTATTTTCGAAAAATTAAATAAAACAAAAATTTCTAAGTCTCCACACATAAAATAAATTTAAACTATCACCGTTCTAGAGTACACATATTTTACAAGAAAAAAAATCTCGTGTAAATTCTTAAGTTTCATCATTAATTTCTTAATTTTAATTTTTAATTACTTTTTATAATTAATCCACAATATAATTAATCAAAAATTTCATCTCATCTTAGAGTACACACATTTTACGCGAAAAAAAATATATCGACATTTCATTTCTAAGTTCTCAAAATTATTTTCGAAAAATTGAAAAAAAAATAACATTTTCTAATTCTAGACACATAAAACTATTTTAACTCGCATCGTATTCTAGCAAACAATTCTTTGTGAAAGAAAAAATAACATTACTCGAAAATTTTCTAAGTCCTCAAATTAAAATAAATAATTAAAATTAAAAAAAATCTATTCACCAAATTAAATACGTTGAATATCGCATCGTGTTAAAGTGCACGCAAAATTCCCCACGATTTTTTTTTAATTTAAAGTCCCCAAAACATAATCCAAAATATTCTCCTCGTCTTACAGCTGACATTCCACCTCCAACACTCAGCACCGTCACGAACCCATCAGCGGGCACCCTCCTCCACCAGCACAGACTTCCACACTCCACAGTTCCACCCTACTCTCTGCCTGGTCTCGCCAAACTCTCAAATATACATTATTATTATTATTTTGGGGTCATTTTTAAAGATACAGAAGGAAGAAAGACAATAATGATTAGAGTGTGCTTTTAACAAGACAGTAAAATTTTTTATACCTACGTACATCCTCTCGCTTTTCCGATGGCTGCATGTAAGTAGAGAAATATTAAAACTTCGGAAGGGGGCATTTTGCACAGTTTTTGACATATTTCATTTTTTTTTCTTCCTGAAAATGTGCTACTTACATAACAGCGATACATTTAATGCACAGTACACATCTGTAAATACTCGTAAAATATTTTTAAAGATTCATACCATACAATACGATCATGATAATAATAATTTAAAATGAGGTACCAAATTACTCCAGCACCAATTTATCTCGTCTTACCCTAACAAAATAAATAAAAAATTGTCTCCCTTAAAACAAAAACTGTCCGTCAAGGAAAAGATTATTTTTTTCTTAAAAAACAGTAAAGAGAGAGAAAATCCAAAAATTCTAATCCAGAATAATATCTTTTAATCAATGATTGCATGACCAATTTCAAGAAGAATAAAAGTTACAGAAATCACCATCACTAGTCCTAGTAAAATCCTTAGATTTAACTTTAATATTATAAGTAAATTTTCCTCCTCCCCGTACACTTCAAATGTTTATTATTAATCACAAAATATAACTTACAAAGTAAAAATTGTTTCTCCTAAATTGAAACTATCACTATAAGAAAAAATATATATTTTTTTTTTGCTTAAGAAACTATAGAAGAAAATTTAAAACCCACTAAAAATTCTAATCCATGAACACATCACTTAATCAATGATTGCATGGTCAATTTAGAGGAATTCGATCCAACATAAATTATTTAAAAAAACTTATGTTAATATTTTTCGATCGTGTTTCAATAAAACATGATGTATTACAGATAATAAAAGGCCTTAAATTGTAAAAAAAATATAGTATGTTTTAAAAAAAATTAATGTATATTTAAAAATGTAACAATTTTAAAATTCCTTCTTCTTTTCCAATTTTAGTATTTGAAACTGATTTATTTTTTATCTTATATTCAGAGTATTTTGTTCTACAAACCTAAGTATAGGATTTGTAATACAAAGATTAGATCTGAAGAAAAAAATTAATAATTAGATGTATATGGAATAAACTTTCCCATACATTTAAGTTAAGATATTTTGTAAACAAAAGTTTCAAAAACATAAAAAATCGATAGTTAATTGTCTCTCAAAGAATCTTAAGATGCATTTAAAAAAATTAAACAATTTTCTCAATTATTGTGGAAGGCATAGCAGTTTGATTATACAGAAATTATGAAGAAATACAAACTGAGAAAAATGAGTTTAATAATTTCATTTACAAATACACATATTAAATTTCATCTAAATATATTAACCATATCTCCTTTACAATTTATCAGATCGTCACGAAATTTCGGCACAATGTTCTAGAGATGTTAAAGTTTATTTTAGAATAAAAATCTGAAAATCGACAATTTTGTCCTTTTTGTCATTTTCCCCTTAAGAAAGGAAAAGTAGGTAATGAAAATGGCCATCAATAGTCCTAATAAAATATTTATTTTTAATTTTAATATTACAAATAAATCTTTCTTCTTCTTGTACACTTCAAATGTTTATTATTTATAAAAAAAATAACTTGCAAAATACAAATTGTTACTTTTAAAGCGAAAACTGTCACTATAAGAAAACTTTCAATTTTCGAATAAGAAACAGTGAAGGGAGAAAACACCCCCAGGCAATCTAATCCATAAAATATAGTTTAATTAGGTATTGCCTGACCGATTTAAGGAAGAAAAAATAATGAAAATTACCATCAATAATCCTAATAAAATATTTATTTTTAATTTTAATATTATAAAGAAATCTTCCTTCTAACATACAGTTCAAATAATTATCTATCACAAACAATAACTTGAAACGTAGAAATTGTTACTTCTAATGCTGAAACTATCACTCTAATTAAACTATAAATTTTCGAATAAGAAACAGTGAATGGAGAAAACACCCCCAGAAAAACATACTTTAATCAGGGATTGAATGATCGAATTAAGGAAGAGAAAAAAGTAATGTAAATCGCCATCACAAATCCCAATAAAATACTTAAATTCCCCTTTAATATTATAAATAAATTTTCCTCCTCCCCATATACGTCAATTATTATAATCACAAAAAATAACTTGCAAAGTAAAAATTCTCTCTCCTCAAGCTGAAAATATCACTCTAAGAAATGTTAAAATTTTTGTTTACGTAACTGTACAGGGAAATTGCAATAAAAAAAATCCCTGACGGCTCGGCCTACAGGCACAGGTAGATTTCGAAGACGCAGACCGTGGGGTGCCTGTTTGTCGGGAATTGCGGAAGAAATGACCTTTTTGCGATGATGCGGCAGTTGGAACCGCCTACTTTGAAATCTAACTTGTTTGCAGGCGGGGCCAGCAGGATTTTTTTTTTGCTATAAGAGTTGGTCCTATAAAAAACTTGTCAGTATAAAAGTTAGATAATATTAAGAGGTTTTATAATAAATTTAAGCGGATTTGAAATCTTGGGAATTGACGAAGTTATGAATTTTTTTCTTCTAAAACCCCCCTACCCCCCCCCCTTAAGGCAATTTTTAATTATATCAAAAATCTGTCATACATAAATTTTCGGCCCTTCTCCTAGAAGTAATAATAACTTCAAACGGATTCGATACATATCATAATTAAGAAATTATGGGTTTTTTTCTGTTTTCACAAAAAGCCCCTCCCCGCCACCCCCCCCTCTTGTTTCGATTTTGACCATTAACGAACTTGACCGAGATTTTATGCCCCTTGATTTTATATATCAGTTTCGAAAAGATGCGGGAATTGGAACCGCCTACTTCGAAAAATAACTTGTTTACAGGTGGAGCCGGCAGGGATTTTTTTGTTTTTAATTTTTTTTGTTATAACGGTTGATCCTATAAAAAACTTGTCAATATAAAAGTTTTAGATAATATTAAGAGGATGTATAATAAATTTAAGCGGATTTGAAATCTTGGGAATTGACGAAGTTATGAATTTTTTTCTTCTAAAACCCCCCTTCCCCTCCTCCTTAAGACAATTTTTAATTATAACAAAAATCTGTCATACATAAATTTTCGGCCCTTCTCCTAGAAGTAATAATAACTTCAAACGGATTCGATACGTATCATAATTAAGAAATTATGAGATTTTTTTCTGTTTTCAAAAAAAGCCCCCCCCCCCATCCCCCCTTGGTTCGATTTTGCCCATTAACCAACTTGACCGAGATTTTATGCCTCTTGATTTTATGTATCAGTTTCGAAAAGATGCGGGAGTTGGAATCGCCTACTTCGAAAAATAACTTGTTTGCAGGCGGAGCCGGCAGGGATTTTTTTGTTTTTAATTTTTTTTGCTATAACGGTTGGTCCTATAAAAAACTTGTCAATATAAAAGTTTTAGATAATATTAAGAGGATTAATAATAAATTTACGCGGATTTGATATCTTGTGAATTGACGAAGCTATGATTTTTTTTCTTTCTAAAACCCCCCTTTTTTGCCCCCCTGGCACCATTTTTAATTATATCAAAAATCTGTCATACATAAATTTTTGGCCCTTTTCCTAGAAGTAATAATAACTTTAAACGGATTCGATACGTATAATAATTAAGAAATTATGGGGGGTTTTCTGTTTTCACAAAAAGCTCCCCCATTGAGCCAAGGAAGGAAAAATAGGTGATGAAAATCGTCATCAACAGTCATAAAAAAATATATTTTATTTAAATTTTAATATTATAAAGAAATTTTCATTCTCCCTGTACACTTCAAATGTTTATTATCTATCACAAAAGATAACTTGAGAAGTAAAAATTGTCACTTCTAAAGAAAAAAATTGTCACTGTAAGAAAACTGTAAATTTTTGGATAAAAGTGAAGGAAAAAAACATCCCCCGAAAATTCTAATCCAGAAAAACATACTTTAATCAAGGATTTCATGACCGATTTAAGGAAAGAAAAAATTAATGAAAATCCCCATCACTAGTCCCAATAAAATACTTAGATTTAATTTTAATATTATAAAGAAATCTTTCTTCTCCCCGTGCACTTCCACGTAAACTCAATGCATCTGTGACCCATTTCTTCCCCAAGCTCCTTGTCTACCTAATGATGCCCCAGAGTGGCTTTGCAGGCGTAAATGATGATTAGTTGTTCTGGCTTCTGAAATTTCGAAAGATTTCTCTGGGCTGCTTTATTTTACCCCTCCCGTATAATTAATTTTAATAATAGATTTTGTTTTCATCTTATTTTATTTCAGACCAATTCTTTTAATTATTTCTGTGGGGCATTTTTATTATACAGTTGAGTTATATGAAATACATAAGGTATCTCTTTAATGAAATACATTTCTTTCATTTTCAACTCAAGTTCCGTTCTTCTTTTTTTTTTTTTTTTTTTTTTTTTTTTTTTTTAACCTATTTTAATCACTAACTGAATTTTATTTTTATCGTGAACTTTTTAAAGTTATGAAATGTTACATTTAGATTATTTCGTAAATTTATGAATTTACTCCTGAAATGTATAATTTAATGTATCATGAATCATGTTTAAAAATATATATATTCCCTCAACATTTCTGTTTTTAATTTAATCTTTTGATTATTATTTTTTTCAAATAGGACCACATTTGCAGCTTATTTATCATTAGTAATTTAATAAAATTTATGTTTTAAAGATTATTTAGATGATTTCACCTTAGAAAGTGAAAAATGTTATAATATGGCTTGAAAGACTTTTTGTGAAAAACATATTCTGAAGTTTAATGATTTACCTCAAGGAAGGCGTGCAGGTGTGTTACAGCGGGCTATTTGTTATCCCTGTTACCTAATATTAATAATCGCCTTATTTAATCGCAGAAAATTATTACAAATCATGCGATTAAATAACACGAAAAATACTATTCCGGGTCGTAACGAGTGGTAATAAGTGGTAAGAAAGGGTCCGCTGGTACGCACGTTCACCATCCCTGAAGCTCTCATCAAGCTCTTCTCGTGATTTAAGATTTGAACTACGCAGAGTACATTCGCGAAGATAAAACAAAGTCATATTAAGAAATAATATGTATGAAATAATTATTAAATATCAGTCTTTATTAAGAGATTTCTGCTGTCAACATAAAATCCATTCTTATTGCAAAGTATCACAAATACAAGTCGTATAATTTTTTTTTCAACTGAGTGAAAACGTGGACTCGTACCTAGAACCTTTGACTTTAATTACCAATGGTCTTTCAGTTGAGCTCTCTGGGCGACATGCCAGCCAAACATTTGGAAATGACATCGGGTCATTACAATATCACTAGATTTCTCAAGTTTCAAAAGTACGAAGCTGTATTTACATTTTAGCCATAAGAATAAAAGAGGTAGGATTTTTAAATTTTGACATTAGAGAAAGGCATTAGTGTCTATCGAATGATGAAGAGAGTTCTATCGAAGAGTTTTGTTTTTAGTAGCGACACTACTATAAATGATAACAATACACGAGACTACAGATGTCTTTGACGTTAAATAAGCTTTTCAATATCGAAATCTTTGGTCTTGCATAAATCCTTTAACGGCTTTTTGTAATATTGTGAAAGGGTCATAATAGACAAAATATGGCAGGCAATTTTTACTTTCTTAGTTCCAAAAAGAAATATTCAAATCATCGAATACGTGAATACCTTTTGATAATTCGCTTCTGCATTCATCACTTAAGTAAGGATCCAGGTATCTTTTCGCTGTTTCAAGAAACATTAGACAATGAGAAGCAAAAAATTCGCAACTTAGAAGATTCTGACCCTTTAACAAAACTGCAAAAATTTATATCTAGAATGAACCGTTAGGATATGATAGATTCACATTATCATAGTCCGTTTCTGATACTAATGAAAGCGTTATATATTCTTCTAGAATTCTCTTTGACAGAAACCCACTTTGAAACCAAATAGCTCTGAATTAACGGTTTTCAGAATAAGGATCATAGTACCGCACGTTTTAAAAGTTCGCACATTCTTCCGAGTTACCCAAAATTTTCGAAAAGCCTTTTTTATCTTCAGAAACCTCAGAATCCAATAGATTTCCGAGATATAAAGAAGAATTTCTTAAACAAAAATATCTTTGGAGACCATAATTTTCAAAAAACGTTACGAAGTAGTTTTTACAGATTATTTATCATTTTTTTCAAACGGATATCCAAGTATAGTTTTTTTTTAGATGCTATCAGTTTGTAAGTAAACATTTCCAGTTGCGTAACAGAATTGATACATACAAGAATAACAAAATAATCTTCATTTTGTGCTATTAATTTAACATGTTTGTCTGTTGAATATGAAAATGTATACTTGAGAAAAAAAAACTATTTCATGTTGCTATCGGGGTGAGAAAAGTGATTAATAAACGGTGAAAATTCGTGGCAGCCAAATAGAATGTTTAAATATCGGAAATGTATTAGCTTCTGAGATATAAAGGAAGAATTGGGATTGAATTTGAAAAGATTGCATTATAGTTTCGTAAACGTAAATTTCATTTTCTTTTATTTACGGCAAAGGACCTTTTTAGCAACGTGCAATGCAAAAAAAGGCCGTCAATATTCTGTAAATGTTTCATAAAAATAATGACACACATAATCAGTACAACAAAAACCTGTTTATACAAATAAAATGCCCGAAGTAATTTTCAGAAAATAGAAAAAAATACTTTATTAGTTAAACCCACAGGGTGCCCACTAAATCCCTTTCAAACCCCATTCATTTTAGAGCGTCGACAGATGACGTGGTGTATATGTATCGTGGTCATAAACGTGGTGTATATGTATCGAAAAGTCACTAGGCGCTATATACTAATATGAAACCACTTACGCCACACATAACGGCAAACGCGTAGTTATCGTACCTTTCTCGAAATCAGTACGAGAGACGGGAAAATATTCGATTACGAGTCTTCCTCGATGTATGACGAAATGATGTCTTACATGTAAAAATAGCTTTATTAAAAGCCCTGAAGTCTAATATTCATTTTATATAATCAGCAGCTTAAATACGCCCCTAAGTTGTATGCGAAATTGTGGCACTATAAAGCCGGCTCATATCTCTATACTAAAAAAAATAAAGTTTCGCTCTGTGTGAGTGTGTGTGTGTGTGTGTGTGTGTGTGTGTGTGTGTCTGTCTGTCTGTCTGCGATAGCTAAGAAAATCTAGCGCACCAAGAAATCTGAAAATTTAGGTGAGGATGGTATAAGGCCTCCTGGTGCAATTGAGTCTCAGAATTTTAATATTTTGAAAATTAGAGTAGTCATTAATTAAAAAATGATCAAAGTTCACAAGCATAAAAGCACTCTTTCTAAATCCACGCGCGCATGCTCAGAAGCCCCTTTTCCGCACCTTTCGTGAAGAGAAGAAACAAAGCGATAGTGAGCCCGTTTTTTTCCCGTGTTTTTAAATTCGCCACGGGCGAACGACCAGAAATGGGGAAAAATCGTCTGCATCTCGAATAACGTACTTTTACGTCTCGAACGATCCGGTCGGTTTGAAAAAAATTCACATTTAACCCTTTCACAAAACATAATCGTGAAGTATTAAATTCATGTTTTTTATTTTCTCCCGTATCCGAGCCTTGCATCCCTTGGACTACAAAAGATACGTTAAACCCGAGTTCACCAAATTAAAGATTTAATTTTGCTCTTTTCAAAGCCATCTTTGGTTTTAAAAAATACGAAATTTAACACTTCGAACAAGTATATTTTCTGTACGTCGTTTCGCGATTTTCGGGATTTTTCTGATTTTTACAGACAACATTTACATTTGTTCGCTTTTCGACACCTGCAATTGTTTTTGAAAAATACGAATATTAACCCTTCGAAAACAATTCGCGCGCAGGACCCACTTTTGTGAATTACGATTTTCTGCGATTTATCAAATCGCGCATCAGCTCTCTAAAATAACCAAAGAAAAAAATAAACACACCTGAGGACATCTACGTTCTATCGGGTTCAGGCAGAAACCTTTAGTTTAAAAAAATAATAATGTTAACTCTTTCGAAAACGTTTTTTACCGTAAGTCAATTTCGCATTTTTAACGATTTCTCCTATATTTAAAAATTTGAATCTGTGTTTATAAGCAAGATAAGAAAAATGAAAAAACCCGCGCCTAATCTATGTTCCTTTTCTTTTTAAAATCTAGTAAATGTAGTATCTAAAATTTGAATTTTAACCCTCCGAAAAAAAAATCGTTTCTAAAACTCACTCACGCGATTTTCGTTTTTCGGCCCAGATTTAAAAATCACCATCGACTCGGGAAATGCTAATACGGACAAACAAAAGACACCAGATCATAGACACGTTACTTTTTTTCAAAACGCACCGTTGGGTTTTAAAAAATATCTACATTAACCCTTTCGAAGCCCGTTGTTTACGTAACACACAATCGCGATTTTAACTAGGTACTTTGCCAATGTTTACCCTTCCGTTGCAGGAATCTTTTATCAAAATACTCAAAATCCAACAGAAGAAGCTTAAAGTAAGTACATTCAGGTGTAGAAAGACGCCTTCGACTTAAAAATCGAATATTATCCATTTAAAAAAAAATCTTTACCGCAACTCTTTACTGCAGTTTTCCGTTTTTTTTCTTGCAAGCACAGATAAATGGAGGTTAAACACGTGTGTTTGTTTCAGCGTAATTTTCTTATATATTAACGCTGTTAAACTAGAAATCGTTGTTTATTTTGCGTACAGAATTAAACGATCTTTCCGGAACTTTGGTTTCTTTTGAGAAATAATAATATCTTCGTGGTTAAATTTCAATTCTACTAGGAAATTTGGTTGGGTCGAGTATTCTGGAAATGCCGCCTTCAATGCATTGTTTACCATTTTAGAAAGCTTTAAAATTTATCAAAATAAATTATTTGATTCCATTTTTTTATTTCAGATTCTATATAGTTTGATTAACTCCCGGTTTGGGGTTTTGTGTTTCTGTGGGTGCGTCATATATTTAAAATTAATTTTTGTTTGAGTGTCACCATAGAAATTTGTCGCTTTTTTTTCCCTATTGAAATACATTACTGTTGACAATTTCTAGAAAAACATTTAAAAATAAATATTGTCATTGGATTTCAATGAAATTAAGATTTTCCTGAAAGGAAAAAGTTTAAATTATCTAGCGATATATATATATTTTTTATTATTTTCTTGCATTTACTATTTTTACTTGTCGTTTTAAAATGCATCCTTTTTTCATTTTCTGTTAATTAAACATTGTCATATAAGAAATACAAATTTTTGTTTCGAACGTTCAAATACAAGGGAAAGTTTAGTTGTTCACTGCCGAGAGCTGGGTGCCTTTATTAAGGAGAAGCAACATGCTTCAATCAACTGTTGGGAATTATGGGAAATGTTATTTTTCAGATTAAATGAATGTTTACCTATTATCGATTTATTTTCTATGGTTCTACTTACCCGATCAACACGGGGTTTGGCTCATTCGACTTGATATCGAAGACATTAAATATTTCAGTCCCACTTTTTACCGCTAGAGGCCGCTTTACTGTCTTGGGTTCACTGCAAATATTTATACACTTTTCAGAACACTTTTTAGAACACTTATTTTGTCCCCTTCTTTAGCACACTTTTTGGAACAGTTTTTAGAACACTTCTGAGACTTTCTAGCCCACTTTTTGAACACTTTTGGGAACACGTTTGAGAACACTTTTCGGAAGACATTTTGTCCCCTTTTTCAGCACACTTTGTAGCGCACTTTTCAGAACACTTTTGAGAACACTTAATTTGTTCAGCACACATTTTGAACACTTTTGGGAACACATTTGAGAACACTTTTCGGAACACATTTTGTCCCCTTTTTCAGCACACTTTGTAGCGCACTTTTTGGAACACTTTTCAGAACACTTTTGAGAACGCTTAATTTGTTCAGCACACATTTTGAAGACTTTTTGGAACACATTTAAGAACACTTTTCGGAACACATCTTCCGTATTGTATAGAAATTTTTATGTCATTGAAATAAAATTTATAGGACCAAAAAAGAAAAATAAGGCACTTCGCAAGGACAACCTTATAAGGGACAGATACATTTCTGCATCTTTTTCTCATTTCTGAGTAAGTTTATAGAATTTAACCAACCCTTCCCGCGAGCGGATTCGAACCCATAATGTCCCGTGTACTAACCCGATGCCCTAGACCACAGCGCTATGACCGGTCGCGGTTTTTCGCTCAAATGCTGTAACTTATTTGAATCGCTTTTTATGATGCGAAAACTGAGTTTCATCTGTAGATGGATTTTTCCAATGATTTTAATATTTTCTTTTCATAATTTTCAATAATTTGTTGCATTATTTGGTGCCTTATAACAGATAAATTTTAATTTATTATGTATTATATGCATAAAAAAATTGTATTAAGAGTAATAATTGCTTCTTTTTGCAACAGTACTAACTAGTGTTGAATTCAGACATTTTTCTCCGGGAGGGATTTCTGCTCTGGGGGGGGGGGTTGCACTTTTTGATAATTAAAAGTATAAAATCTCAAATCTTTCAACGGTTCTGATAAACATTATATTTTTAACATTACATTTTTTAAATATTAAAAAAAAAATAATAATTAATGACTTTGGGATAGGTAAGTTTAAATATGGACTAACTGATTTAATTTAAATTAAATTAGTTTAATTTATAAAAATATGAACTAACGAAATAAATTAAAAACTTTATAAAATTAGAAACTTGATTTTTATAAAAGTAAAGAAAAAACATCAACTAATTTTATAAATTTAAGGGAAAAAAATGTGAACTTTCTAAAATTATAATTTATAAAATAATAAATTTTAGCGTAATTCATAAATTTGTAAGCCAAAACAGTTTAGTTTAATACCAATTTGCATAGCTATAATTTGCAGAGATATTATGTTATGAAACCTTTAAATAACACAATATTGCCTCACATTAAAAAAGATAAATTAAAAAAAAATAGTTGAAAAAAAATCATAAATTTGAAGTACTATCACGGAAAAAATAAGTAAATATAAAAAATAAATAGATTAGATTTTTTATTTTTTTGTAATTTATAAAAATAAAATAAATTTCTAAATATTTCATTAAAAAATATAAATATTACTATTATTTTCACAATAAATTGGCATGGCCTCGGTTAGAATGAGCCAGCTGATCGAGTCGGGCCAGGCATGTATCCTAGAAGAACTCTAGTAAATATAACAATCTTAATTCGCATTTCAAAAAAGCGATTCCTGTACTCAACCTTTAAACGTCATTTACGGAAATTGCACGGTTTTGCATGAAATACGGACATTGTACTGTTTTGAAAGAAATACGGAAAAAATCCATTAAATTTACGGAAAACTTTCTGCATATTTACGGATGTGAAGTCTCTATAACGGAACTAATGTCATTTACGGAAATTGTACTGACATTTTAGAAAAATGAAACTTCTCCGTAAAATTTTACGGAAAATCTCTTTTATTTTCACGGATATTTTTTAGAGTGTATATCGTTCAAATCATCGTTTCAATCACTATACCGGTTCAATTGGTTGGTTGGTTATTTGTTACGGCAAATTATCTGCGCCAGGGATATAGAACGGCGTGAGGGGAGGGGATGCCCTCCATGACGGACCTTTCTAAGGGATCCTAACCCGTATTTCCGCAAGGTTCGAAGAAAACCACGGAAAACTCCGAACGGTTAGGTCGACGGGCGCGACAGTTGTTTGAACCCAGCACCTCCCATCTACCAGCTTTGAAAGCAGAACTTCTCAGCCACTGGTGGAGCCACTATAATAGGACCCTTAATATAACAAGCTCATGTGCGCTGTAAAATAAATTTTAAAATTTAACTTACCCAAGTAATAAAAATAATGATCTTGAAATCCGCATTGATTGCGATCAAGGCTTCTTAGTAACAAAGTAGGTTGTAACAAAGCGTCGTTGTAACAAAGAAAGCGATGATTTAACAAGTGCGTCAAAATGTGTTCCAAATCTGTTCTCAAATGTGTTCCCAAATGTGTTCCAAATCTGTTCTCAAATGTTTTCCCAGTCTGTTCTAAAATGTGTTCCCAATCTGTTCTCATATATCTTCCCAATCTGTTCTCAAATGTGTTCCCAATCTGTTCTCAAATGTGTTCCGAGTTTAGATTTAACAAATATCCTGAGCAGAACACTTTCGGTACACTTTTCGGAACACTTTCTTTATAACGGAACACATTCGGAACACTTTCTTTATAGCGGAACACATTCGGAACACATTTCAGTACACATTGAGGTAACTGGAACACATTTTTTGAATCAATGTGTTCCAAATCATTCGACTTGAATTCGATAGACTTACAAGTTTCAGTCATGTTCGTATAGAACAGTTTGTTGTCATCACGGGCCCGGGCAACGTCGGACGGGTCAGCTAGTTCCGTAATAAAAGTAGCACATGAAAGTAATATAAAGTTTATGTTAATGATAAAATCAAGTTAAGCATACTAAATGTATCAATCATTGGCTGCAAAGCATTGTGAATTTTGCATGTGTTCCAAGCGTAAACACATGAAGAATACTTAATTTGCTTTGATTATTAAAATAAATTGTACTTTACTGACATGCGCTATTTGTATTAGTAAATGTGCGTCTGCCTTATAATTCCACGTACGCAATTTGTAGTGTATCTAATATAGTGGTTCCGGTTCGATATGGAGAATTTACATGTCAGGGGTTTTAATTTTCTTCACGTAACACATCATTTCATACTAAATATATTACGCCGTACAACTTTCTAATTGACATTTTTTCCGTATATAAAACTATTTTCGAAAGAGGAACGCTTAATCCGCAATTTTGCTGCTAGGTAGCGCCTAAGAGTGTATTCCCGCATAGCGCATAGCAACTTTACCGTATCTAGATACCATGTTTATGACTAGAGTTGCCAATGTTCTGAAGTTAAGAAGGTATCCAGTATAATAAAGAGCATGAGAAATAACCCCAGGAACTGATCCGGTACAAAGAAGGTCTATTTTATAGACTTCGTAAAAAATAATTGATAAAAGAGAACTACCCAGTTAAACTGACGGCATTGAGCTCACAGGCTATTCACCCTAACTGTAAATTATATTCTTATTTCAAAGAATTTGAAATAAGCCCTCGAAAAATGAAGAAATCGGCAATATATTAAGAGGAAGGGAACCATCCCCCGTTTCTCCTTCTTATAATTAACCAATGAACCCATAAAACTAATCAGAGAAGCGCCTTACCACAATGAAACTATATACAAAATTTGAAAAAATCGGGTAATTCTGCATGAAAAATCCATTTATCTAAATTAAGGGGGGGGGTTAGCCCCCCGTCCCCCTTTATACTTAACCAAAGAACCCCCAAAACTAATCAGAGAAGCGCCTTATCACAATGAACATATATATAAAATTTGAAGAAAATCGGATAATTCTGCTTAAAAAACCCATTTATCTATATCAAGGGGGGTTAGTCCCCCCCGTTCCCCCCTTTATACTTTACCAGTGAACCCCCAAAACTAATCAGGGAAGTGCCTTACCACAATGAGCCTATATACTAAATTTGGAGTAAATTGGATAATTCTGCATGAAAAACCCATTTATCAAAATTAAGGGGGGGGGGGTAGCCCCCGTTTCTCTCCTTTACACTTCACCAATGAACCCCCAAAACTAATCAGGGAAGCCCCTTACCACAATGAGCCCATATAGAAAGTTTGAAGAAAATCGGATAACTCTGCATGAAAAAAATCATTTATCTAAAATAAGGGGGGAGGATTAACCCCCCGTTACCTCCTTTATACTTAACCTATGAACCCCCAAAACTAATCAGGAAAGAACCTTATCACAATGAACCTATATACAAAATTTGAAGAAAATCGGATAACTCTGCATGAAAAAAATTATTTATCTAAAATAAGGGGGGAGGATTAACCCCCCGTTACCCCCTTTATACTTAACCTATGAACCCCCAAAACTAATCAGGAAAGAACCTTATCACAATGAACCTATATACAAAATTTGAAGAAAATTGGATACTTCTGCATGAAAAAACCATTTATCCAAATTAAGGGGGGTTAGCCCCCCCCCCGTTCCCCCCCCCTTTATAATTAACCAATCAATCCCCAAAAGTAATCAGGGAAGCGCCTTATCACAAGGAACCTATAAACAAAATTGGAAGCAAAACGGTTATTTCTGTCAAGAGTTATCGCGTTACGTACGTACATACGTACATACGTACATACATACATACATACATACATACAGAACGGGCGGGCACATAAGCTCTCAGGCTTTGATAGCCTGTGAGCTAAAAAACTACTATAACGAAATCAATTTAATTACTTGAAGAAAATATTTCGAAGTGTGTTAATCATCGTCTGATACTGGACAAATTCCCAAAGCGCTCTCCAAAACACGGAAATAAAAGTTACATTTGTTATTCTCGTGGTATAATATCCTCATCTTTATTTCGCAGGATAAATCCAAAAAAGTTTCACTTTTGAGATATTCAATACTTAAAAAAAATAACTAAGTTCTCTATTATACTAAAAAAAATCCCTGACGACTCGGCCTACAGGCACAGGTAGATTTCGAACCGTAGGGCGCCTATTTATTGGGGAATTGAAGAAGAAATTACCTTTTTGCCATGATGTGGCAGTTGGGACCGCCCACTTCGAAATCTAAATGTGTCTGTAGGCGGAGTCGACAGGGATTCTTTTGCTTTTAATTTATATTTCTGCTGTAAGGGTTGGTCCTATAAAAAACTTATCAATATAAAAGTTGTAGATAATATTAAGAGGATTTATAATGAATCTAAGCGGATTTGATATTTTGTGAATTGACAAAGTTATAATTTTTTTCTTCTAAAACCTCTGTTTACCCCCCCCACCCTTGAGGCCATTTTTAATGATATCAAAAATTTTCGGCCTTTTTGCTAGAAGTAATAATAACTTTAAACGGATTCACTACGTATCATAATTAAAAAGTTATGTTTTTTTCTGTTTTCAACAAAAGCCCCCACCTGCATACCCCCCCCCCCCTGGTACAATTTTGCCCATTAACGAACTTGACCCAGATTTTATATCCCTTGATTTTATGTATCAGTTTGGAAGAGATTTGTGCAGAATTATTGAATTTATCGTGTCCATAAAAAATTGACATAGATAGATAGATAGATAGATAGACGGATAGATAGATAAATATATAAAATTTTGAACTGTGGGTGATTTTGGGTTCTGGGAGACATAATCGGAGTAGATCTGCAAAAATTGTCCAGAAATTTCAACTTAGGGGAGAATGTAATAGGTAGTATTTCTTACGAAATCAATCTAAAATATTCATTTAGAGATTCTTTTTAGTATTTTATGATGAACTATGTTTCAGGAAGGTTCTATCGGTTAGTTTTAGTAATAAGCACCTGAGTACCATAGATTGTTGGCCTATCGTTGGAAGTTTCTGGAAACCGTTGAAAGATGGTAAATTTGGAAATGATAGGGTTGGGAAATGGTTGGAGAATGGTAGGTACAGAGACCTCTCTAATGTAGAACGTATCAGAGCAGGATTAGAAGTAGCTAACGATTTGGCCAGTATTTGGCCTTTGTTGGCAAGTGACTCGTTGACCAATGGTACGTGACAGCAAGACGGACTTAATTAGCCAACAATTCGCGAACGTTGGCAAAACCATTTTGCGGTAATTGGGCATATGAAAAATTCAACAAAAGCCCACCGATAATGAATAATTTCATGTTTCTACATTTATCTCCATGGAATAAGCTTGATATTTCACTATATTCAATAGAAATAATGAATGCGAGAAACATTGGCATTACTCATTCCTTAATTGCTTTCGTGTGCATTTTCTTTTAAAAGGAAAGCTGTTTATCATTTATATTTTCCAGTCAATAAATGCACGAAATGGCTTAAATTTTGCACCGAAGCCAATAAACTTACATTATGCGCTACCTGTGAATTGCACGTTTCATAAAATACAGATCAAACACAAAATTTTTCTTCGCCTGATTTTTCTCAGATCAAATAAATCAAGGAATACTTTTAGAAATTACTGGTATGTAAACTCAGGGGACTGTACAAATGCTTAAAAAAATCCACCTACGACAGCCACCATTTTTGTTTCAGCGCTCAGGCCTAGTATTCAGTGGGCAGTGGTCGGAAATAGCTCGTATCCTTAAATACCAAGTGCTCAATCATTTGTCAGTTGAAGATTTGGTATCAATTTAAAGTTATTACTTTAATAATACATACATTAAAAGTAATTGACACACATTAACATTGTGAATACTAAAGATAACCTAATTAAACTTAATTTAAATCAATTTTCTTTTAAATTTTATTTTTGCAGATACTTTTCTTTTATCTGATAGATATTTTATAACTTTTAAAATTATTATAAAAGAATGTGCTTACGCATTATCCATGCCAGGAAGACAGTTAGCCAAAAATTGTTATTAATCGCCAATCATGTTTATAATTTTCTATGGTCAATCGCATTCAAAGCAGTAATTTGATGTACATTTATTAAATACATAATATCGTTAAAATGGTAAACAATATAAAGGCAAACTAAAATAATACCAAACGATATTTTAATATGCATTTATTAAACACAGAAATCAGGCTGGAGGCTTTTAGCTGTAAAAGATATTTACGATGATAGTTTTATTTTTGCTTGTATTTTATACCCGGTGGAATGAATATCATATAGTATCTATTCTAATTACATACTATATTTATGGATATATTATAAGGCAAGACGGACTATATGTATATCTATATATCTATATTATAGTATGCAGTTATGTACTAGTGCTCCTGCAATTGCCTTTAATATTTCTGATACATAATATTAACTATAGAGTTACAATGTAGAAAGAAAGAAAGGGTTACTTTCATTTTTATGATAGACGTCATTGTTGGCGCGGGTATTTTCCTGGCACGGATAATAAGTAAGTAGGAAAAAAAGGCTTCCTACATTTTCAGGTGAAATACCAGTATTTTCTTATTAAAAAACTAGAATTATGTAATCGCGTGATTAGATAAAACGAGTATTTCTCTAAGAAAAATACTGGTTGATATCTGACCTAAAGTCAAGAAAATTCCCTGACATGTAGAAACCCTAAAAATCATTATTTAATAAGCAATTTGCTTGTTGATTCGAGGGTAATATTAAACATAAAAAAAAATAAACACTAGCATAAAAAATGATGCAGAAGCGCGAAATATTTTTGCGAAACATCAATGGTGTTCGTAAAATTATTTTATTTAAAAAAAAAATACATAATTTTCATTATTCAGTTGTTATTTATGATTAAACATTTATCAACTTGAAAACTTTAGATTTCTTTTATTAATTGAGAAAGTGAGATTTTTATAAAAAGTGAGTAATATTTAAAATATTAAATGTATTAGTAAATTTGACACCTTTATCCATTATTTTCATTTTCCACTTTCATAAATATAGCATTAACTAATACAGAAAAAAAAGAATATTTAATTGAGAATGAATATATCGCTAAAGATTTTTCTTCAAAATATTTTATCAGCAAAAAAATTTCGGAGAAATTTAATTTATTTTTTATATTCTTGAAAATATTTTAGAGTATATTTGAATTCTAGATACTTATTTCTAGAAAATTACGATATTTTCGCAATAAAATAAACAATGTCTCTTACGTAGCATACACTTTTTCACTTTTGAAAAAAAGATCGTATGTTTATATTTAAGCTTTCTGTATATTTACGAAAATAAATTACTTTACATTAAAAGCTATACCCAGTCATTTTTAATCAAGATATTGAAAGAGTATTTTGAAAGAAAAATGAAAAATTAATTTGAACATCTTTAGAAAGCATTTTATACAGCTTAATATTCAAAGTGTCTAATAAAAATGATTTCATTACTTCAAGTTTTCAAGGATAAAACACACCTTTTAATTACATTTACTTCAAAATAAGAGGAAGAAAAATATGCAACTTAAAATAAATGGGGAAATGTTTAAAGACGTGCGTTTTTTTTTTTTCAAATTTAATTACTGCTTTTCCATACGGAGGCTTCCTTCTGAAGTCATAAGTAATTTCTCTTGTAATTAATAGGAAGCGAAAATAATAAATTGTTTTCGAGCTCAAAGAGTGTTTATGAGAGTTTCCTTAGTACAAGATGTAGAAAAAAAAGAAAATCGATAATGCACTTTTCCAGATTAAAAATCATATAGCATTAAATTTTTTTTTAATGTTTAGTCAGCTACCGCTTTTACTTTTTTTAAACAAAAAACAAATTAAAAAAACAGATGGAAGAAATCACGATGATGTTAACATTTGATATGATCAAAATCATTTCATCGTTGAAATGCAAAGTAGTAAGGAAATGTGAAATAAATTAATAATACATTTATTTATTAAACATTGACTGTTTTTGCACTTAAGGTGTATTATATGGTGTACTATATGGTTCATCTCTGATGACTGATCTTTGAACATATCTTCAGTTTTGGCATTATAATTCTACTTGATACAAAAATATGATTAAAATATATGTAAAGCATAAAAAGTTGAAATCTAAAATTGCAACATTTTTAACGATAATGCTCAGTAAAGTCACGAATGAAAACTAGAGACGTTAAAACATACTTTAAAACACTAGTTATTTTATTTATATAAATTGTAATGAAAATCTAGGGTACCCAAGTAACACAAAATGATTGGGCTGACGTTGGCTAATTTTTGGCTAATTGACGTTCAACGTTAGCCAACAGTAAGAAATGTCTACCTTGCCGTATGAATAGCCAACTACCCATTTGGAAACAAAGGTCCATCAGTGCTCCAACCGTCTGCTGATCAGAATCCTGCTCACATACGCTCCAAATTAGTGGAATCTCTGCACCTACCATTTTCCTACCACATGTGTCAACTCTACCATTCCCAATTCCACCATTTCTTAACGGTATTCAAAACGCACCCAACGTTGGGCGAACAAACTGTGCTACTTTTGGGTATACATTGCATTCATGATGCCAATGGTTGCTTTTGAGATGTTATTCATGTTACAGTAAAAATCGAAACAAATTTATTAAATTGTCTGAAATTATATGAAGTTTAAAATTTTGTAAAGAGAACCTAGAATGATAAACACAGTTCAGTAAACATCACATTTAATTTTTCAGTAAACATCCTTTAACTAGTCACAAAAAATTTCCCAGCATTTTATTTATAACATTTTGTATATATTAAAATTTTCAGAAAACTATGTAAGAAATGTATATAAATAAATAATAAAATTATAATTAATATAAAAATAATCAATAATCAATTTGCGAGAGAAGATTTAGAATAACGTAAGATAAAATAAAAATAAAACACGTATTTTTGATTATGATTCAGATACGACGTAAATATAAAAAGATTTGGAAAACACATTAATATGATTGGAGGTTAAACTCATAGGACAGGTTTAAACTCATTAATTAAAATATTACATTTTACAATAATAACAAGATTAGAAAACTAAATTTTGCTCCAAAAGTAACCTTCCTAGTATAGGTGTCTCCATTCATTTAAGTGTTTTTATTACATTTTCTAGCTAAAAAACACCAATATGTTTACAACAATGCGGATTCTAATGGTCACAACTAAAAGTGGATATTGCTATTTAAGAAATTTTAATATTTCCATAATTATTTCACAAACAGGCTTATGTAAATTTACACAAATATGCATATGCGCATTATTATTAAGATTTTACAAAGTACCATATAAAAACAGAAGTAATGTAATACACTGTAAACTGAAACGTCTAAAAATGAGGCACATATGTGTCTGAAACGTATGGTTAAAAAAAAGACACTTTGAAGTGTCTAGTTTTTTCAAGACATGTATATGTCTCTTAATATAAGGTACATGAAGTGTCTGAAAAAGCGCCATTTTTTTACACGGGCAAAAAGCTAGAAAAAAATTCCAGAAAGAGTGAAGAAGTGCTGCCATCTATCTGTGAAAGTATTCTGATCTTATCTACGATACGGTAGAATTATTTTTTCCGCCAAGAGTGAATCGAACCAGAGACCTGTTGGCCAAAGACTTAACGCTTTTATCCACTACGCCAGGTGTTCCACGGAACCGTTTCATTTTAAATGCAAGTAAAGGAGTGACTAGGCTGCCTGTTATTATTCTTATAGGGAAGATATTTAGATTTAGGGAAGATTCTTATAGGGAAGTATAGGGATTTATCGGCGTTGTCATAACACTTACTACTTTTAATTATTGAGGTTAACTTATTACTAAAGTTTTTCTATTGTTAACGAATATTTAGAATAGGGTTTCATTAATATAATTTATTAGACAAATTTTCTTAGCTTAAAAAATAGTTAGAATATGATTTGATGCATTTGTTACCGAGAAAAGTAGAAATTGTGAAAAGGATTTGGAGGGGGATCTTTTTTTCAACACATGGAAGTTAATTTTTTTTAGTTCTGTTTTTTTTTTTTTTTTTTTTTTTTTTTTTTTATGTTCATGTGTTAAAAATGTATTTGAAACGGGTTGTCCAAGACAGTTTTGAATTCAGGCGGCTGTAGACCGACAGTGACATCTCCATCACCTTCCCACCCGAATTCTGAAATTAAAAAAAAAAAATTCTTTATATGTGATTATTAAAAAAATAAAATTTAATCTTCCAAATGGCTGCAGAATGTTTAAATAGTAACAGAAGAAGGAACTACGCATTTTTTGTCAGGCACTTCCCTGAACCTCTCTAAAAGGGAATTTAAATTATGCTTTCTTTTTAATGTTATGTGTTTTTATTTTAACTTAAATATGAGATTCAGGAGTACTGAGACTCCCGACAGAAAAAAAAATTCCAGTTCTTTATTTTGAGAAATGTTGTTCAAAACTTATTTTTGAACATTCAATATTTCTTAATTGTGAAATTTTGAATCTCTTATATGTTAAAAATTGTTTGCACAAAGAGCCCTGACACAAAAATCATAACTTAGCTTATTTCATGTATGTTAAATATCATACTTTAGATATATTTTATAATATTTTAGCTTATGCATATTCGGCATGGCTCCATATATAACAGGAGATCTGTCTTCCTATTAACAACATGATTTCCATCGGTCAGCGCGAAAGGATACAGTGACGAATCTTTTAGCTCGCATTTATGGCAAAATATCCTATTTATCGCATTCCCTTACATAATTAGTGAATCATTTATGAATTACATAAGCATACCTTAATTAGAGATCCAAAAATTAGGATAAAATAAAATGATAACACTAATATCTAACATGGACAACGCGGACTATTTTTACTTACCCATCATACGTAGTATAGGGTAAGTCTTGTAATCGTTTTGAAAATCGAAAAAATTTTTTTGACGGATTTACACGTTTCAGACACTGGAGATTCCGAAAATCATATTTTTAGAAAAAAAAAATTGCCGTCCGTCTGTGTGTCTGTAAACGCTCTATCTCCCGAAAAATTTGAGATAGAGACTTGCAATTTGGTATGTACTTAGTATGTAATGATGGGAAGAAGCCTATTTAATTTCAATAACCTCGATTAACCGGAACAATTTTTTTCGGACTCTCGAAATATTCGTTCTGATGAAAGGTATATAAAAATTTTCGAATTTGTTTATTTTAAGAAATGAATATAAAAGACAATAAAAAAACATAAATTTTGCATAAAGCATGAAGTCGATCGGATAATTAGTTGCCGAGATATTTGGAATCCTATTTTCCACACTCTTCGATTTTTCATGACCCTGTATTTCATCCAAATTTCACTTTAAAGATATATTTTAATTGGAAATTTGACGCTTAATCAGATGCAATAAACCACTAGTTAATAGGATTATTATTTTGGAGTTATAAGGAAAAACCGCTTTCAAGCAATTCAGTAATCGAGCCTTTAAAGTTTATGACGTCATCAAGCCACGATCGAGACTAACGAAAAAGACAGGCTACCGCGGTGCATTCCACTTATCTTTTTTACAGACCGCTAGAGTGAAGTGATGCTCTTTTCGTACACCTGCATTGGTGGATTCGAGCATCACGTGACTCCCGCAGTCTGTAAAACCAGATACGCGTAAAGCACCGCGGTAGCCTTTCTTTTTCGTTAGCCTTGCCACGATCGAGGCTAACGAAAAAGAAAGGCTACCGCGGTGCTTTACGCATATCTTCTCTTACATACCGCCAGAGTCACGTGATGCTTGAATGCACCAATGAAGGTATACGAAAAGAGTATCACGTCACGCTAGCGGTCTGTAAAAAAAGACAAGTGGAATGAACCGCGGTAGCCAGCCTTTTTCGTTAGCCTCGGCCACGATTTTATTTGAATTGCAATGCATTTTATAAGTAGTTTACACATTTTTATTTTAATATTTTACATTATGCATATCCATGATGGGTAAGTATTACGGTGGCCCCCAACGACTAGTTTACTTTTGCTTTGCAAGCTTCATTTGCCTTTCATACTTCTGACTGCCGACTTAGATCTCCTGTTACATATTGAGCTCAGTGATATTCGGAGATCAAGAAATACAGAAGCTTCTTATCAGGCAACATAACTTTATTATATTGCATCTTATCTTCATCTAGCTGTCTCGCTGGTACAGCCATCTGGTGGATCTAAATGTAAACATTATTACAATATCTATTAATATATATATTATGCATATTTGAAAAGCTAAATATGCTATACATGTAGATCATTCGCACATATATACCAAAACCTTGCTTCTAATAACATTTCTTTCTTGACTCTTAATACACTCATGTTTGTGAAAATTGCAACAACATGAAGGAATTATGCAAATTGAACCAAACTTACAGGAAATGTAAAGTGAGGTAAGACATGCAAATGATTAGAATTACAAAGTGATCTCGCATGCGTGGAACGAGAACCGGCTACTTATCAGTCGCGTGTTCCAGGTATATAAAGGACTATAAAGATGCCTTGAATTTCGTTTATCTTCCTCTGTTTGCGGTAATCGTTTCAATGGTGGTCAATATGCCTTGTCAAAAGCGGAGGAAGCCATACCAACAACTAAAGGAGTTCATACGAGGCCGCATCCTCGGTATGCGAGAAGGTGGATTTTCGTATCGAGAAATCACAGCCTGCACGCAGTGTAATGCCACAACAGTGAGGCGTGTTTGGAAGAAATGGGCAGAAAAGAATCAAACAAGGCGAAAACCTGGCAGTGGGGCACGCAATAGCACAACGGCACGGGTTGACAGAAACATCATCCGCATGGCTGTTACGGACCGTACAGCATCCTCTCGTGTGTTCACACAACGTTGGAGCACAGCTACAGGTGTTTTGTTGTCTAGCTCCACAGTTCGTCGCCGTCTGCTGCAGCATGAACTGCGTGCAAGGGTTCCTCTACGCAGGATTCCCCTCTCGCTGAATCACAGACGCCTCCGACTTCAATGGGTCCAGCAACAGAGCGCGTGGCGTGTCCAGTGGCAACAAGTTGCTTTTCCCGATGAATATCGCTACAATCTGGAGTACAATGATGGAAGAGTACGCGTCAGACGTTACAGAGGGGAACGTCTACTCCCACAGTGTGTTATCCAGCGTCATACCGCCCAAACGCCTGACATCACGATGTGGGGATCTATTGGGTATAATTGTCGATCCCATCTAGTGCACATTGCGGGCAACTTCAACAATGATCTCTACATAAGGAAAATTGTGGAGCCAGATGTCCTCTCCTTTCTTTGACGGATTCCGGGCGCCATATTTCAGCAGGATAATGCCCGTACACATGTTTCTCAGACTGCACAAGCCTTCTTCAGTACACAACAGGCTCCGCTTCTTCCATGGCCTGCTTATTCCCCGGATATGGCTCCCAGCGAGCATGTCTGGAATTTCATTGGTTGGCGACTCGCTCGTACAGCTGGTAAGGCACACAGTAAGACTGAACTTTGGCTTCAGGTCGAAGCCATCTGGAATGTCATTCAACAGAATTACATTCAGAACCTGCATGATTCAATGCCACGACGTGCGCAGGCTCTCATTGCTCAGTGTAGCGGACACACAAAGTACTAATTTCCGACGTTCTTTTTGTTTTTTTGTCTTGTAAATTTGATCACCACTATCAGTAATATGTGGAATAAATTTCATAAATTTCTGAGAATTCCTTCATGGTGTTGCAATTTTTACAAACATGAGTGTATTTCATGCTATATATCTTACCATTTCCAAAAATTTAGGGGGGGGGGAGGGGTTGTCGACCAAGCATTTCCCTGCTAACGTCTATGAGAGTGCAAGTAATTTTTGGAGAACTATAATATATTTTGAAAGGCAATTGATTTCTGACATACTACACCAAAATTAATTAATTCCATATGATTTGACCTACAATTTGGACACTCCTTCTACCTTCTTATCAAGTTAGGGTCAAATCAAAGTTTAGTGGATGGAAAATAATTTAAATGTCTATCATCTATTCGAAAACATTCTCTGATGGTGCTGGCATATATAATGGCATGATTGTATCATAGGCATCGTGTATATGATACAATTGAGTAATATTCAGACACTTAAATGTCTGATTTCAAAATGTCTTAATTTCAGACATATCAGCATTATTCAGACATTTATTTCAGTTGTTTTATACCATGATCATAGTAAGACACTTGTGTGTCTTAAAGTCAGACATCTATGATGTCTGAAATATTAAATTCAGATACTTAAGTGTCTGAATTTTTTTTCAGACACATATGTGTCTTAATTTAAGACGCCTATATTTGTACTGTACATAATTGTACCTCGCATTATGTCTGTCTAAATAGCTGACATTTTTCTTCAGCATTGATTGGCCTTATTTCTTAACAATTTGTCTAGTCATTCAAAACTAATTCAAAATTGATCAAAAATTTTACTTACATGCTTTTTTGGGATGCCAAAATTAAATCTATACTAATATTATAAAGGAGTAAATCTTGTTTGTTTGTTTGTAGGGGGTAATCTCTGGAACTACCGAACCGATTTCAAAAGTGATGGTGGCAAATTGATGGTGACAACCCCTGCTCCAACATAGGCTATATTTTACGTGGGTGCCACTAACCCCAGGGGTGCAGGAGCAAAAAACGTTCTAAAATTGCGATTTTTCAGTTATCACACTGGCTGTCAAGCCCTGACAGCTTGGCAGCCGGTTCTGTATGTATGTATGTATGTACGTAATACGATAACTCTTCATAGAAATATCCGTTTTCCTTCAAATTTTGTTTATAGGTTCACTGTGTTAAGGCGCTTCCCTGATTAGCTTTCGGGATTGATTGGTTAAGTATAAAGGGGGGAAACAAGGGGCTAATCCCCCCCTTAATTTATATAAATGGGTTTTTAATACAGAATTATTCCGTTTTCCTACAAATTTTGTTTATAGGTTCATTGGGTTAAGACGCTTCCCTGATTACTTTTCGGGATTGATTGGTTAAATATAAACGGGGGAACAAGGGGCTAATTCCCCCCCCCCTTAATTTATATAAATGGGTTTTTCATGCAGAATTATTCCGTTTTCCTTCAAATTTTGTTTATAGGTTCACTGTGTTAAGGCGCTTCCCTGATTAGTTTTCGGGATTGATTAGTTAATATAAAGGGGGGGGGGGATCGGGGGGCTAATTCCCCCCCCCTTAATTTATATAAATGGGTTTTTCATGCAGAATTATTCCGTTTTCCTTCAAATTTTGTTTATAGGTTCATTGGGTTAAGACGCTTCCCTGATTACTTTTCGGGATTGATTGGTTAAGTATAAAGGGGGGAACGGGGGGCTAATCCCCCCCTTAATTTATATAAATGGGCTTTTCATGCAGAATTATTTCGTTTTCCTTCAAATTTTGTTTATAGGTTCACTGTGTTAAGGCGCTTGCATGATAATTTTCGGGATTGATTGGCTGAGTATAAAGGGGGGAACGGGGGGGGGCTAATCCCCCCCTTAATTTATATAAATGGGTTTTTCATGCAGAATTATTCCGTTTTCCTTCAAATTTTGTTTATAGGTTCACTCAGTTAAGGCGCTTCATTGATTAGTTTTCGGGATTGATTAGTTAAGTATAAAGGGGGGGAGATCGGGGGGCTAATCCCCCCTTAATTTATATAAATGGGTTTTTCATGCAGAATTATCCCATTTCCTTCAAATTTTATTTATAGGTTCACAGTGTTAAGGCGCATCCCTGATTAGTTTTCGGGATTGATTGGTTAAGTATAAAGGGGGGGAACGGGGGGATAATCCCCCCTTAATTTATATAAATGGGTTTTTCATGCAGAATTATTCTATTTGCTTCAAAATTTTTTTATAGATTCATTGGGTTAAGACGCTTCCCTGATTAGTTTTCGGGATTGATTGATTAAGTATAAAGGGGGGGAACGGGGGGCTAATACCCCCCTTAATTTATGTAAATGGGTTTTTCATGCAGAATTATCCCATTTCCTTCAAATTTTGTTTATAGGTTCACTGAGTTAAGGCGCTTCCCTGATTAGTTTTCGGGATTGATTAGTTAAGTATAAAGGGGGGGGGATCGGGGGGCTAATCCCCCCTTAATTTATATAAATGGCCTTTTTCATGCAGAATTATTCCGTTTTCCTTCAAATTTTGTTTATAGGTTCACTGTGTTAAGGCGCTTGCATGATAATTTTCGGGATTGATTGGGTGAGTATAAAGGGGGAACGGGGGGGGGCTAATCCCCCCTTAATTTATGTAAATGGGTTTTTCATGCAGAATTATCCCATTTCCTTCAAATTTTGTTTATAGGTTCACTGAGTTAAGGCGCTTCCCTGATTAGTTTTCGGGATTGATTAGTTAAGTATAAAGGGGGGGATCGGGGGGCTAATCCCCCCTTAATTTATATAAATGGGTTTTTCATGCAGAATTTTTTCCGTTTTCCTTCAAATTTTGTTTATAGGTTCACTGTGTTAAGGCGCTTGCATGATAATTTTCGGGATTGATTGTGTGAGTATAAAGGGGGAACGGGGGGGGCTAATCCCCCCTTAATTTATATAAATGGGTTTTTCATGCAGAATTATTCCGTTTTCCTTCAAATTTTGTTTATAGGTTCACTGAGTTAAGACGCTTCCCTGATTAGTTTTCGGGATTGATTGGTTAAGTATAAAGGGGAGAACGGGGGGCTAATACCCCCCTTAATTTATGTAAATGGGTTTTTCATGCAGAATTATCCCATTTCCTTCAAATTTTATTTATAGGTTCACTGTGTTATGGCGCATCTCTGATTAGTTTTCGGGATTGATTGGTTAAGTATAAAGGGGGGGAACAAGGGGCTAATTCCCCCTTATCTATACTAATATATAAAGTAGTAAAGATTGTTTGTTTGTTTGTAGGGGGTAATCTCTGGAACCACTGAAGCGATTTTAAAAGTGATGGTGGCAAATTAATGGTGACAATCCCTGCTCCAACATAGGCTATATTTTTTGTCGGTGCCACCACCCCCAGGGGGGTGCAGGAGCGAAAAACGTTCTAAAATTTCGATTTTTGGTGTACTGAAAGAGATAGAAGAATCAAATTTGGTATGGTAGTTACTTATAAGATGTAAATGCTCTCTAAGAACATATTATAAAAACATTCTTAATTTAAAGGGTGAGATGAGGAAGAAGTGTTCTAAAAACATTCTAAATTACAATTTCTATGGAATCTCTGAAACTACAGAACCGATTTCAAAAGTGATGGTGGCAAATGGATGGTGACAGTCCCTGCTACAACATATGCTAAATTTTTTGTCGGTGCCACTGCCCGCAGAGGGTGCAGGAGCGAAAAACTTTCCAAAATTATGATATTTTCAATAATGAAGGAGTTAGGAACTTGATATTCTCTGGAACTACCGAACCGATTTCAAAAGTGATGGTGGCAAATTTATGTTGACAACCCCTGCTCCAACATAGGCTATATTTTATGTGGGTGCCACTAACCCCAGGGGGTGCAGGAGCAAAAAACGTTCTAAAATTGCGATTTTTCAGTTATCACACTGGCTGTCAAGCCCTGACAGCTTGGCAGCCGGTTCTGTATGTATGTATGTACGTACGTAATGCGATAACTCTTCATAGAAATATCCGTTTTCCTTCAAATTTTGTTTATAGGTTCACTGTGTTAAGGCGCTTCCCTGATTAGCTTTCGGGATTGATTGGTTAAGTATAAAAGGGGGGGAACAAGGGGCTAATTCCCCGCCCCCCTTAATTTATATAAATGGGATTTTCATGCAGAATTATTCCATTTTCCTTCAAATTTTGTTTATAGGTTCATTGGGTTAAGACGCTTCCCTGATTACTTTTCGGGATTGATTGGTTAAGTATAAAGGGGGGAACGGGGGGCTAATCCCCCCCTTAATTTATATAAATGGGTTTTTCATGCAGAATTATTCCGTTTTCCTTCAAATTTTGTTTATAGGTTCACTGTGTTAAGGCGCTTGCATGATAATTTTCGGGATTGATTGGCTGAGTATAAAGGGGGGAACGGGGGGGGCTAATCCCCCCCCTTAATTTATATAAATGGGTTTTTCATGCAGAATTATTCCGTTTTCCTTCAAATTTTGTTTATAGGTTCACTGAGTTAAGGCGCTTCCCTGATTAGTTTTCGGGATTGATTAGTTAAGTATAAAGGGGGGGGGGAGATCGGGGGGCTAATCCCCCCTTAATTTATATAAATGGGTTTTTCATGCAGAATTATTCCGTTTTCCTTCAAATTTTGTTTATAGGTTCACTGAGTTAAGGCGCTTCCCTGATTAGTTTTCGGGATTGATTGGTCAAGTATAAAGGAGGGAACAAGGGTCTAATTCCCCCCCCCCTCTTAATTTATATAAATGGATTTTTCATGCAGAATTATTCCGTTTCCCTTCAAATTTTGTTTATAGGTTCACTGAGTTAAGGCGCTTCCCTGATTAGTTTACGGGTTTGATTAGTTAAGTATAAAGGGGGGGGATCGGGGGGCTAATCCCCCCCTTAATTTATATAAATGGGTTTTTCATGCAGAATTATTCCGTTTTCCTTCAAATTTTGTTTATAGGTTCATTGGGTTAAGACGCTTCCCTGATTACTTTTCGGGATTCATTGTTTAAGTATAAAGGGGGGAACGGGGGGCTAATCCCCCTTAATTTATATAAATGGGTTTTTCATGCAGAATTATTCCGTTTTCCTTCAAATTTTGTTTATAAGTTCGCTGTGTTAAGGCGCTTTCCTGATTAGTTTTCGGGATTGATTGATTAAGTATAAAGGGGGGGAACGGGGGGCTAATACCCCCTTAATTTATGTAAATGTGTTTTTCATGCAGAATTATCCCATTTCCTTCAAATTTTATTTATAGGTTCACTGTGTTATGGCGCATCTCTGATTAGTTTTCGGGATTGATTGGTTAAGTATAAAGGGGGGGAACAAGGGGCTAATTCCCCCTTATCTATACTAATATATAAAGTAGTAAAGATTGTTTGTTTGTTTGTTTGTTTGTTTGTTTGTTTGTAGGGGGTAATCTCTGGAACCACTGAAGCGATTTTAAAAGTGATGGTGGCAAATTAATGGTGACAATCCCTGCTCCAACATAGGCTATATTTTTTGTCGGTGCCACCACCCCCAGGGGGGTGCAGGAGCGAAAAACGTTCTAAAATTTCGATTTTTGGTGTACTGAAAGAGATAGAAGCATCAAATTTGGTATGGTAGTTACTTATAAGATGTAAATGCTCTCTAAGAACATATTATAAAAACATTCTTAATTTAAAGGGTGAGATGAGGAAGAAGTGTTCTAAAAACATTCTAAATTACAATTTCTATGGAATCTCTGAAACTACAGAACCGATTTCAAAAGTGATGGTGGCAAATGGATGGTGACAGTCCCTGCTACAACATATGCTAAATTTTTTGTCGGTGCCACTGCCCGCAGAGGGTGCAGGAGCGAAAAACTTTCCAAAATTATGATATTTTCAATAATGAAGGAGTTAGGAACTTGATATTCTCTGGAACTACCGAACCGATTTCAAAAGTGATGGTGGCAAATTTATGTTGACAACCCCTGCTCCAACATAGGCTATATTTTATGTGGGTGCCACTAACCCCAGGGGGTGCAGGAGCAAAAAACGTTCTAAAATTGCGATTTTTCAGTTATCACACTGGCTGTCAAGCCCTGACAGCTTGGCAGCCGGTTCTGTATGTATGTATGTACGTACGTAATGCGATAACTCTTCATAGAAATATCCGTTTTCCTTCAAATTTTGTTTATAGGTTCACTGTGTTAAGGCGCTTCCCTGATTAGCTTTCGGGATTGATTGGTTAAGTATAAAAGGGGGGGAACAAGGGGCTAATTCCCCGCCCCCCTTAATTTATATAAATGGGATTTTCATGCAGAATTATTCCATTTTCCTTCAAATTTTGTTTATAGGTTCATTGGGTTAAGACGCTTCCCTGATTACTTTTCGGGATTGATTGGTTAAGTATAAAGGGGGGAACGGGGGGCTAATCCCCCCCTTAATTTATATAAATGGGTTTTTCATGCAGAATTATTCCGTTTTCCTTCAAATTTTGTTTATAGGTTCACTGTGTTAAGGCGCTTGCATGATAATTTTCGGGATTGATTGGCTGAGTATAAAGGGGGGAACGGGGGGGGCTAATCCCCCCCCTTAATTTATATAAATGGGTTTTTCATGCAGAATTATTCCGTTTTCCTTCAAATTTTGTTTATAGGTTCACTGAGTTAAGGCGCTTCCCTGATTAGTTTTCGGGATTGATTAGTTAAGTATAAAGGGGGGGGGGGAGATCGGGGGGCTAATCCCCCCTTAATTTATATAAATGGGTTTTTCATGCAGAATTATTCCGTTTTCCTTCAAATTTTGTTTATAGGTTCACTGAGTTAAGGCGCTTCCCTGATTAGTTTTCGGGATTGATTGGTCAAGTATAAAGGAGGGAACAAGGGTCTAATTCCCCCCCCCCTCTTAATTTATATAAATGGATTTTTCATGCAGAATTATTCCGTTTCCCTTCAAATTTTGTTTATAGGTTCACTGAGTTAAGGCGCTTCCCTGATTAGTTTACGGGTTTGATTAGTTAAGTATAAAGGGGGGGGATCGGGGGGCTAATCCCCCCCTTAATTTATATAAATGGGTTTTTCATGCAGAATTATTCCGTTTTCCTTCAAATTTTGTTTATAGGTTCATTGGGTTAAGACGCTTCCCTGATTACTTTTCGGGATTCATTGTTTAAGTATAAAGGGGGGAACGGGGGGCTAATCCCCCTTAATTTATATAAATGGGTTTTTCATGCAGAATTATTCCGTTTTCCTTCAAATTTTGTTTATAAGTTCGCTGTGTTAAGGCGCTTTCCTGATTAGTTTTCGGGATTGATTGATTAAGTATAAAGGGGGGGAACGGGGGGCTAATACCCCCTTAATTTATGTAAATGTGTTTTTCATGCAGAATTATCCCATTTCCTTCAAATTTTATTTATAGGTTCACTGTGTTATGGCGCATCTCTGATTAGTTTTCGGGATTGATTGGTTAAGTATAAAGGGGGGGAACAAGGGGCTAATTCCCCCTTATCTATACTAATATATAAAGTAGTAAAGATTGTTTGTTTGTTTGTTTGTTTGTTTGTTTGTTTGTAGGGGGTAATCTCTGGAACCACTGAAGCGATTTTAAAAGTGATGGTGGCAAATTAATGGTGACAATCCCTGCTCCAACATAGGCTATATTTTTTGTCGGTGCCACCACCCCCAGGGGGGTGCAGGAGCGAAAAACGTTCTAAAATTTCGATTTTTGGTGTACTGAAAGAGATAGAAGCATCAAATTTGGTATGGTAGTTACTTATAAGATGTAAATGCTCTCTAAGAACATATTATAAAAACATTCTTAATTTAAAGGGTGAGATGAGGAAGAAGTGTTCTAAAAACATTCTAAATTACAATTTCTATGGAATCTCTGAAACTACAGAACCGATTTCAAAAGTGATGGTGGCAAATGGATGGTGACAGTCCCTGCTACAACATATGCTAAATTTTTTGTCGGTGCCACTGCCCGCAGAGGGTGCAGGAGCGAAAAACTTTCCAAAATTATGATATTTTCAATAATGAAGGAGTTAGGAACTTGATATTCTCTGGAACTACCGAACCGATTTCAAAAGTGATGGTGGCAAATTTATGTTGACAACCCCTGCTCCAACATAGGCTATATTTTATGTGGGTGCCACTAACCCCAGGGGGTGCAGGAGCAAAAAACGTTCTAAAATTGCGATTTTTCAGTTATCACACTGGCTGTCAAGCCCTGACAGCTTGGCAGCCGGTTCTGTATGTATGTATGTACGTACGTAATGCGATAACTCTTCATAGAAATATCCGTTTTCCTTAAAATTTTGTTTATAGGTTCACTGTGTTAAGGCGCTTCCCTGATTAGCTTTCGGGATTGATTGGTTAAGTATAAAAGGGGGGGAACAAGGGGCTAATTCCCCGCCCCCCTTAATTTATATAAATGGGTTTTTCATGCAGAATTATTCCATTTTCCTTCAAATTTTGTTTATAGGTTCATTGGGTTAAGACGCTTCCCTGATTACTTTTCGGGATTGATTGGTTAAGTATAAAGGGGGGAACAGGGGGCTAATCCCCCCCTTAATTTATATAAATGGGTTTTTCATGCAGAATTATTCCGTTTTCCTTCAAATTTTGTTTATAGGTTCACTGTGTTAAGGCGCTTGCATGATAATTTTCTGGATTGATTGGCTGAGTATAAAGGGGGGAACGGGGGGGGGCTAATCCCCCCCTTAAATTATATAAATGGGTTTTTCATGCAGAATTATTCCGTTTTCCTTCAAATTTTGTTTATAGGTTCACTGAGTTAAGGCGCTTCCCTGATTAGTTTTCGGGATTGATTAGTTAAGTATAAAGGGGGGGAGATCGGGGGGCTAATCCCCCCTTAATTTATATAAATGGGTTTTTCATGCAGAATTATTCCGTTTTCCTTCAAATTTTGTTTATAGGTTCACTGAGTTAAGGCGCTTCCCTGATTAGTTTTCGGGATTGATTGGTCAAGTATAAAGGAGGGAACAAGGGTCTAATTCCCCCCCCTCTTAATTTATATAAATGGATTTTTCATGCAGAATTATTCCGTTTCCTTTCAAATTTTGTTTATAGGTTCACTGAGTTAAGGCGCTTCCCTGATTAGTTTACGGGTTTGATTAGTTAAGTATAAAGGGGGGGGATCGGGGGGCTAATCCCCCCCTTAATTTATATAAATGGGTTTTTCATGCAGAATTATTCCGTTTTCCTTCAAATTTTGTTTATAGGTTCATTGGGTTAAGACGCTTCCCTGATTACTTTTCGGGATTGATTGGTTAAGTATAAGGGGGGAAACAAGGGGCTAATTCCCCCCCCATTAATTTATATAAATGGGTTTTTCATGCAGAATTATTCCGTTTTCCTCCAAATTTTGTTTATAGGTTCACTGTGTTAAGGCGCTTCCCTGATTAGTTTTCGGGATTGATTAGTTAATATAAAGGGGGGGGATCGGGGGGGCTAATTCCCCCCTTAATTTATATAAATGGGTTTTTCATGCAGAATTATTCCTTTTTTCCTTCAAATTTTGTTTATAGGTTCATTGGGTTAAGACGCTTCCCTGATTACTTTTCGGGATTCATTGTTTAAGTATAAAGGGGGGAACGGGGGGCTAATTCCCCCCTTAATTTATATAAATGGGTTTTTCATGCAGAATTATTCCGTTTTCCTTCAAATTTTGTTTATAGGTTCACTGTGTTAAGGCGCTTGCATGATAATTTTCGGGATTGATTGTGTGAGTATAAAGGGGGAACGGGGGGGGCTAATCCCCCCTTAATTTATATAAATGGGTTTTTCATGCAGAATTATTCCGTTTTCCTTCAAATTTTGTTTATAGGTTCACTGAGTTAAGACGCTTCCCTGATTAGTTTTCGGGATTGATTGGTTAAGTATAAAGGGGAGAACGGGGGGCTAATACCCCCCTTAATTTATGTAAATGGGTTTTTCATGCAGAATTATCCCATTTCCTTCAAATTTTATTTATAGGTTCACTGTGTTATGGCGCATCTCTGATTAGTTTTCGGGATTGATTGGTTAAGTATAAAGGGGGGGAACAAGGGGCTAATTCCCCCTTATCTATACTAATATATAAAGTAGTAAAGATTGTTTGTTTGTTTGTAGGGGGTAATCTCTGGAACCACTGAAGCGATTTTAAAAGTGATGGTGGCAAATTAATGGTGACAATCCCTGCTCCAACATAGGCTATATTTTTTGTCGGTGCCACCACCCCCAGGGGGGTGCAGGAGCGAAAAACGTTCTAAAATTTCGATTTTTGGTGTACTGAAAGAGATAGAAGCATCAAATTTGGTATGGTAGTTACTTATAAGATGTAAATGCTCTCTAAGAACATATTATAAAAACATTCTTAATTTAAAGGGTGAGATGAGGAAGAAGTGTTCTAAAAACATTCTAAATTACAATTTCTATGGAATCTCTGAAACTACAGAACCGATTTCAAAAGTGATGGTGGCAAATGGATGGTGACAGTCCCTGCTACAACATATGCTAAATTTTTTGTCGGTGCCACTGCCCGCAGAGGGTGCAGGAGCGAAAAACTTTCCAAAATTATGATATTTTCAATAATGAAGGAGTTAGGAACTTGATATTCTCTGGAACTACCGAACCGATTTCAAAAGTGATGGTGGCAAATTTATGTTGACAACCCCTGCTCCAACATAGGCTATATTTTATGTGGGTGCCACTAACCCCAGGGGGTGCAGGAGCAAAAAACGTTCTAAAATTGCGATTTTTCAGTTATCACACTGGCTGTCAAGCCCTGACAGCTTGGCAGCCGGTTCTGTATGTATGTATGTACGTACGTAATGCGATAACTCTTCATAGAAATATCCGTTTTCCTTCAAATTTTGTTTATAGGTTCACTGTGTTAAGGCGCTTCCCTGATTAGCTTTCGGGATTGATTGGTTAAGTATAAAAGGGGGGGAACAAGGGGCTAATTCCCCGCCCCCCTTAATTTATATAAATGGGTTTTTCATGCAGAATTATTCCATTTTCCTTCAAATTTTGTTTATAGGTTCATTGGGTTAAGACGCTTCCCTGATTACTTTTCGGGATTGATTGGTTAAGTATAAAGGGGGGAACAGGGGGCTAATCCCCCCCTTAATTTATATAAATGGGTTTTTCATGCAGAATTATTCCGTTTTCCTTCAAATTTTGTTTATAGGTTCACTGTGTTAAGGCGCTTGCATGATAATTTTCTGGATTGATTGGCTGAGTATAAAGGGGGGAACGGGGGGGGGCTAATCCCCCCCTTAATTTATATAAATGGGTTTTTCATGCAGAATTATTCCGTTTTCCTTCAAATTTTGTTTATAGGTTCACTGAGTTAAGGCGCTTCCCTGATTAGTTTTCGGGATTGATTAGTTAAGTATAAAGGGGGGGGGGAGATCGGGGGGCTAATCCCCCCTTAATTTATATAAATGGGTTTTTCATGCAGAATTATTCCGTTTTCCTTCAAATTTTGTTTATAGGTTCACTGAGTTAAGGCGCTTCCCTGATTAGTTTTCGGGATTGATTGGTCAAGTATAAAGGAGGGAACAAGGGTCTAATTCCCCCCCCCTCTTAATTTATATAAATGGATTTTTCATGCAGAATTATTCCGTTTCCCTTCAAATTTTGTTTATAGGTTCACTGAGTTAAGGCGCTTCCCTGATTAGTTTACGGGTTTGATTAGTTAAGTATAAAGGGGGGGGGGATCGGGGGGCTAATCCCCCCCTTAATTTATATAAATGGGTTTTTCATGCAGAATTATTCCGTTTTCCTTCAAATTTTGTTTATAGGTTCATTGGGTTAAGACGCTTCCCTGATTACTTTTCGGGATTGATTGGTTAAGTATAAGGGGGGAAACAAGGGGCTAATTCCCCCCCCATTAATTTATATAAATGGGTTTTTCATGCAGAATTATTCCGTTTTCCTCCAAATTTTGTTTATAGGTTCACTGTGTTAAGGCGCTTCCATGATTAGTTTTCGGGATTGATTAGTTAATATAAAGGGGGGGGATCGGGGGGGCTAATTCCCCCCTTAATTTATATAAATGGGTTTTTCATGCAGAATTATTCCTTTTTTCCTTCAAATTTTGTTTATAGGTTCATTGGGTTAAGACGCTTCCCTGATTACTTTTCGGGATTCATTGTTTAAGTATAAAGGGGGGAACGGGGGGCTAATTCCCCCCTTAATTTATATAAATGGGTTTTTCATGCAGAATTATTCCGTTTTCCTTCAAATTTTGTTTATAGGTTCACTGTGTTAAGGCGCTTGCATGATAATTTTCGGGATTGATTGGCTGAGTATAAAGGGGGAACGGGGGGGGCTAATCCCCCCCTTAATTTATATAAATGGGTTTTTCATGCAGAATTATTCCGTTTTCCTTCAAATTTTGTTTATAAGTTCGCTGTGTTAAGGCGCTTCCCTGATTAGTTTTCGGGATTGATTGGTTAAGTATAAAGGGGGGGAACGGGGGGATAATCCCCCCTTAATTTATATAAATGGGTTTTTCATGCAGAATTATTATATTTGCTTCAAAATTTGTTTATAGATTCATTGGGTTAAGACGCTTCCCTGATTAGTTTTCGGGATTGATTGATTAAGTATAAAGGGGGGGAACGGGGGGCTAATACCCCCTTAATTTATGTAAATGGGTTTTTCATGCAGAATTATCCCATTTCCTTCAAATTTTATTTATAGGTTCACTGTGTTATGGCGCATCTCTGATTAGTTTTCGGGATTGATTGGTTAAGTATAAAGGGGGGGAACAAGGGGCTAATTCCCCCTTATCTATACTAATATATAAAGTAGTAAAGTTTGTTTGTTTGTTTGTAGGGGGTAATCTCTGGAACCACTGAAGCGATTTTAAAAGTGATGGTGGCAAATTAATGGTGACAATCCCTGCTCCTACATAGGCTATATTTTTTGTCGGTGCCACCACCCCCCGGGGGGTGCAGGAGCGAAAAACGTTCTAAAATTTCGATTTTTTGTGTACTGAAGGAGATAGAAGCATCAAATTTGGTATGGTAGTTACTTATAAGATGTAAATGCTCTCTAAGAAAAAATTATAAAAACATTCGTAATTTAAAGGGTGAGATGAGGAAGAAGCGTTCTAAAAACATTTTAAATTACAATTTCTATGGAATCTCTGAAACTACAGAACCGATTTCAAAAGTGATGGTGGCAAATGGATGGTGACAGTCCCTGCTCCAACATATGCTAAATTTTTTGTCGGTGCCACTGCCCGCAGAGGGTGCAGGAGCGAAAAACTTTCCAAAATTATGATATTTTCAATAATGAAGGAGTTAGGAACTTGATATTCTCTGGAACTACCGAATCGATTTCAAAAGTGATGGTGGCAAATTTATGGTGACAACCCCTGCTCCAACATAGGCTATATTTTATATGGGTGCCACTAACCCCAGGGGGTGCAGGAGCAAAAAACGTTCTAAAATTGCGATTTTTCAGTTATCACACTGGCTGTCAAGCCCTGACAGCTTGGCAGCCGGTTCTGTATGTATGTATGTACGTACGTAATGCGATAACTCTTCATAGAAATATCCGTTTTCCTTCAAATTTTGTTTATAGGTTCACTGTGTTAAGGCGCTTCCCTGATTAGCTTTCGGGATTGATTGGTTAAGTATAAAAGGGGGGGAGCGGGGGGGGCTAATCCCCCCCTTAATTTATATAATTGGGTTTTTCATGCAGAATTATTCCGTTTTCCTTCAAATTTTGTTTATAGGTTCACTGAGTTAAGGCGCTTCCCTGATTAGTTTCCGGGATTGATTTGTTAAGTATAAAGGGGGGGAGGGATCGGGGGGCTAATCCCCCCTTAATTTTTATAAATGGGTTTTTCATGCAGAATTATTCCTTTTCCCTTCAAATTTTGTTTATAGGTTCACTGAGTTAAGGCGCTTCCCTGATTAGTTCACGGGTTTGATTAGTTAAGTATAAAGGGGGGGGGATCGGGGGGCTAATCCCCCCTTAATTTATATAAATGGGTTTTTCATGCAGAATTATTCCGTTTTCCTTCAAATTTTGTTTATAGGTTCATTGGGTTAAGACGCTTCCCTGATTACTTTTCGGGATTGATTGGTTAAGTATAAAGGCGGGGGGAACAAGGGGCTAATTCCCCCCCCTTAATTTATATAAATGGGTTTTTCATGCAGAATTATTCCGTTTTCCTTCAAATTTTGTTTATAGGTTCACTGTGTTAAGGCGCTTGCATGATAATTTTCGGGATTGATTGGCTGAGTATAAAGGGGGGAGCGGGGGGGGCTAATCCCCCCTTAATTTATATAAATGGGTTTTTCATGCAGAATTATTTCGTTTTCCTTCAAATTTTGTTTATAGGTTCACTGAGTTAAGGCGCTTCCCTGATTAGTTTTCGGGATTGATTTGTTAAGTATAAAGGGGGGGGATCGGGGGGCTAATCCCTCCTTAATTTATATAAATGGGTTTTTCATGCAGAATTATCCCATTTCGTTCAAATTTTGTTTATAGGTTCACTGTGTTAAGGCGCATCTCTGATTAGTTTTCGGGATTGATTGGTTAAGTATAAAGTGGGGGAACAAGGGGCTAATTCCCCCTTATCTATACTAATATATAAAGTAGTAAAGATTGTTTGTTTGTTTGTTTGTTTGTTTGTAGGGGGTAATCTCTGGAACCACTGAAGCGATTTTAAAAGTGATGGTGGCAAATTAATGGTGACAATCCCTGCTCCAACATAGGCTATATTTTATATGGGTGCCACTAACCCCAGGGGGTGCAGGAGCAAAAAACGTTCTAAAATTGCGATTTTTCAGTTATCACACTGGCTGTCAAGCCCTGACAGCTTGGCAGCCGGTTCTGTATGTATGTATGTACGTACGTAATGCGATAACTCTTCATAGAAATATCCGTTTTCCTTCAAATTTTGTTTATAGGTTCACTGTGTTAAGGCGCTTCCCTGATTAGCTTTCGGGATTGATTGGTTAAGTATAAAAGGGGGGGAGCGGGGGGGGCTAATCCCCCCCTTAATTTATATAATTGGGTTTTTCATGCAGAATTATTCCGTTTTCCTTCAAATTTTGTTTATAGGTTCACTGAGTTAAGGCGCTTCCCTGATTAGTTTCCGGGATTGATTTGTTAAGTATAAAGGGGGGAGGGATCGGGGGGCTAATCCCCCCTTAATTTTTATAAATGGGTTTTTCATGCAGAATTATTCCTTTTCCCTTCAAATTTTGTTTATAGGTTCACTGAGTTAAGGCGCTTCCCTGATTAGTTCACGGGTTTGATTAGTTAAGTATAAAGGGGGGGGGATCGGGGGGCTAATCCCCCCTTAATTTATATAAATGGGTTTTTCATGCAGAATTATTCCGTTTTCCTTCAAATTTTGTTTATAGGTTCATTGGGTTAAGACGCTTCCCTGATTACTTTTCGGGATTGATTGGTTAAGTATAAAGGCGGGGGGAACAAGGGGCTAATTCCCCCCCCTTAATTTATATAAATGGGTTTTTCATGCAGAATTATTCCGTTTTCCTTCAAATTTTGTTTATAGGTTCACTGTGTTAAGGCGCTTGCATGATAATTTTCGGGATTGATTGGCTGAGTATAAAGGGGGGAGCGGGGGGGGCTAATCCCCCCTTAATTTATATAAATGGGTTTTTCATGCAGAATTATTTCGTTTTCCTTCAAATTTTGTTTATAGGTTCACTGAGTTAAGGCGCTTCCCTGATTAGTTTTCGGGATTGATTTGTTAAGTATAAAGGGGGGGGATCGGGGGGCTAATCCCCCCTTAATTTATATAAATGGGTTTTTCATGCAGAATTATCCCATTTCGTTCAAATTTTGTTTATAGGTTCACTGTGTTAAGGCGCATCTCTGATTAGTTTTCGGGATTGATTGGTTAAGTATAAAGTGGGGGAACAAGGGGCTAATTCCCCCTTATCTATACTAATATATAAAGTAGTAAAGATTGTTTGTTTGTTTGTTTGTTTGTTTGTAGGGGGTAATCTCTGGAACCACTGAAGCGATTTTAAAAGTGATGGTGGCAAATTAATGGTGACAATCCCTGCTCCAACATAGGCTAAATTTTATGTCGGTGTCACCACCCCCAGGGGGGTGCAGGAGCGAAATACGTTCTAAAATTTCGATTTTTTGTGTACTGAAGGAGATAGAAGCATCAAATTTGGTATGGTAGTTACTTATAAGATGTAAATGCTCTCTAAGAACAAATTATAAAAACATTCGCAATTTAAAAGGTGAGATGAGGAAGAAGCGTTCTAAAAACATTCTAAATTACAATTTCTATGGAATCTCTGAAACTACAGAACCGATTTCAAAAGTGATGGTGGCAAATGGATGGTGAGAGTCCCTGCTCCAACATATGCTAAATTTTTTGTCGGTGCCACTGCCCGCAGAGGGTGCAGGAGCGAAAAACGTTCCAAAATTATAATATTTTCAATAATGAAGGAGTTAGGAACTTGACATTTTGTATGGTCGTTACTTACAAGATTTAAATGCTCTATAAGAACAAAGTCTAAAAAAATTCGAAATTTAAAAGGCTGAAATAAGCTAAAAATTTTCTAAAAACATTCTAAATTACAGTTTGTATGGAATCTCTGGAACTACTAAAGCTATTTCAAAAGTGATGGTGGCAAATGGATGGTGACAATCCCTGCTCCAACATAGGCTATATTTTATGTCGGTGCCACTATCCCGAGGGGGGTGCAGAAGTGAAAAACGTTCTAAAATTGCGATTTTTGCGATGCTGAAGGAGCTAGAAACTTCAAGTTCGGCATGATTGTTATTTATAAGATCTAAATGCGCTCTAAGAACAATTTCTAAAGAAAAATGATCTAATGATTCTGCGATTTTTCAACTATTGAATTTTTAAAATTACCAAATTTCACAATAGAGTACCATAGCGAAACCTTCACGCGTAAAAAGATAATGATAAGGACGACGTGTCCTGACGTGTATATTGGCTATAGCACGAGTCACAAATTATAGTATCTTTATTATTCTGTTAAAATATAAAAGTGAATTATGAAATGTCAATATTTTGTTTTATTAAAGGTTCGTTAAGAGAAATTGACCAGCGTAGCGGGCGTAGCTTGCTAGTATTTAATAAAAATATGTTTTTTGATTGAACTATATAAAGTTGGATCTAATATTAACATCCCATTATGACGACATAAGCCACATGAAATATAAATAACTTTCCAGAAATTAGAAAGATATAATACGGGTGTGTACAGTTCTATCGCAGTTTTTAATAGTATTTTCTGTCTTAATTAATTGCAGAAAAATATTACAAATTCTGCGATTAAGCGCGGCGACTGTGAATTCTGCTATTTAAATATTAAATAGAAATTTCCTATTGAGAACTATAGGCGCGAGATTCCTTGGAAATTCCAAGTAATGTAAGGAACTTGTATATGCTAGCATGAATTTTAACTGAAGCTAATGTCTGCTTTCAGATTTCTTTTCCGGACTGTGCATTGTTTCTTCATAGCAGTGGAAATTATAAAATATTAGCAGGCTACGCCCGCTTTGCTGATCGATTTTTGCAATCGAGCCTCGAATAAACATCTTTTAGTTTTACCTTTCACCGCCAGGGGGCTCATTCTGTTCAAAACAAACCGCTTTCCGAACGAGCCTCCAGAATGAGTCTCCTCTGCCTACGGCACCGTATAGAAGGTGTGCTGTGCACACACTGCAAAAATAAGTTAGTTTAACCTTGCACCGCCAGGGGGCACAGTTCTATATACCTTTAACATTAACGCGATATTTAATTTTTTACCGAACTTCCCCCCTCAAAATTTAAACAATGACATTTAACAAAGAATGTGCAGTGCGATTTGGCTATCTATCAGTTCGCACTTTCAAAGAAAAAAAACACGTGGTTGTTACGTACGTAAGAAGTAAAGCTTCTTAAAGTCAATCTATATCATAAATCACAGATGTGCGTGTCAGGAACGTTGACATCATAATGATGCGGACAACAATGGGGTTACATAAGTTACAACAATAGAGTTTCAAGATTAACAAATAGTGGTAACTTTTGGAGAAAGATCGGAGATTGATCGTTCTATTCGAGAAAACTGGACATCTTGGAGTTCAGCGGGGTCGATGACGCAAGCCGGTTCGTTCAGATGTCGTTGAAGATGTTGCCACCGCTATTGTTGAACAGACAATGGATAACGTTGTATACTGTAGTATTGTTTGTGCAGTGTCACGACACTTGGGTGTTCCCTTATAACACAGTGTGGAATGCATTGAGAAAAATGATGCACTGTTTTATGTACAAATTCAGTCATATTCAACAGTTGCTAGCTATCGACAAGGAAATGGGTCTGACTTTGCATTGACATCGCTTGATAGAGTTGAAGCGGATGCACCTTGGCCATGGCAGATTCTGTGGAGCGGCTAAGTCTATTTTCACTTCAGTGCAACATTGAACACCCATAAGTGTCGCATTTGGGACACAGAAAACCTCCGTACCTTCCAGAGATTTCATTCCACTCACCGAAAGTTTCAATCTGGTGTGGATACACATACACTGTGGTGTCGTGGTCGAACACATACATAATCAAACGTATCATATCGTATTAAACGAAAAACAATTATTCCAAAATAACAATTGAAAAAAATGAAATGATGATGAATATTTACAACGCCTGTTTGTACAATCTCAGGAACAACATCAAGAGGAAGTTCAAATCTCTCTATCCAACAACAAGACCAGACTCCCTTATATAGCGAAGAAAAACCACTTATCTCCACCGCATAATCCCTTTATCTTCTTTGATTGACGTCCTCTTCCATTCTCTTAGTTTCACTTTCAAAGAACAACGAAATTCCCGTCTTTGGGTTTTGCAATCCGTACAAAATAACTTCCTGACACATTTTTAAACTCTTTCAGGAGATTTTGTTATAGATACAATTCACACAGAGTTGTCATGTCCATTCAAGATAGGAAAGCTTTTAATTTCTACCTGAAATGAAATAGGAGTTTTCTTTCATCAGGATAATCCTCTTCCAATGTGTGCCAATCAAGAAACTATTCACATTATTAAGGAATTATTTTAATCTCAATAGAAAGAACCAAGTTAATGGCCAATCCATCACAACTCCTCCTCCCTAAGGAAAAATTTCTGCAAGAAATTTGTCATGTACATGAAATACACATTAAGCACCTTTAATCAACTTCCAAAGAGGTCATTAAACAAAAAGGAAATTAAAATTGCACATGAAATCCCTACAGAACAGAAGTTTTTCCCCATACTCAGTATTAAAAAATACACTATCAATATGATTTACCATAATTTTTTCCTAACAATATCTAAGTGTGTTTCCAGAAATAATTTATAATTTTGATACCATAAGAAATAATTTTGAAATATTCTACACATATATAATACTAAACACAGTTTACAAATTAAATCCTTATAACAAAAATATATATATAAGAAAAAACTATATACAACACAATGTCTTATACAATTTTCCTAAAGACATTTTATTTGAAAACTTAATTTTGTATGCCCCGCCAGACAGAAAACATGCACATGAAATTATGCCTGTCTACAAAAGCCTCCAACCCATTTAAAACTATAGCAATTAGTATAGAAAAATAATGTGCCGAATTTAGGAGCCCAAACATCATAACTTTCGGGATAAAAGTGCCAAAGGGCGTAACAAAAGCCGCATATCTTTGCTCTCTCTCTGTTAAAGGAATTTGAAAATAGCCCTTTGTCAAATACATAAATAAGATGTAAGGTGCTGAACTTGCCTTCTCAACTACCTCTTCTATATTAGGAAGAGAAAAAAATTCCGTCCTAGTTTTTTCATTAAGGTTTATATATTCAACACATGGACGAGGTTCTTTGCCCGCACATTGAACCAAAATCATTGGTGACGCATCATCCGATTGTCCTATTTTTATCACCCCCGGATCTAATAATCTCCGAATTTCTTCACGCAGGATTTCCATTTGTCTTTGCGACATGCGATATGGAATAGATCTCACAGGAATATCATCAGTCAAGATAATATCCATCTCAACAAGAGCTGAACTACCGGGATCAGTAGAAAATACCTTTTTATGGCGGTATGTCATCGACTGAAAATCACCTATTTGCTCTGTTGATACCCGTTTTTCTAATTCACTCCCTTTTACCAGCTCCCAGAAATCAAACTGAGTGGGATCCGCCATTGGGTAAGGTATGATTGCCTCATTTTCAGTAGACTGGTCCACTTCATCAACTAATAAATTAAAAAATTCTGGTATACTATAATACGGTTTAATCAAATTAACATGGTAAATGGTTGCCTTGTTTCTTTTCTCTGGAATGTCAACTGTATAATATGTTTGGGAGATAACCCCAGTGACAGTACCTGGCCCGATCCAATTTTCTGCCATCTTATTTGGTTGAGACGTGGCCAACACTATCACTTTATCACCCGCTTTAAACTTTCTACGCACCGCATTTTTGTCATACCATTGTTTACGTTTCACTTGACATTACGCCATTCTTTCACATGCCAAATCTTGACAACGTTTCAATCTGTTACTTAGATTCAAAATATAATCTAATACCTTTTGATCTATAACTTCCTTTGCCATTAAATTTTCATAAACTAGTGTATGTGGCATCCTCAAAATTTTTCCTTGCACTAATTCCGCAGGGCTAAAACTCGTAATCTCATGAGTCACCACACGCAATGCAAACAAAGCCATTGGCAAAATAGATTCCTAATCCTTTCCCGATTCTAAACACAGGGTTTTTAATACTTTTTTCAAACTACCGTGCATCCTCTCCACACTGTTTGATTCTGGATGACACACAGAACTATGCACAACCTTTATAACCAAGTTATTAAAAAATTCAGATGTTAATTCACTTGTGAAATATTTTCCAAAATCACTCTGGACTTCCCTTGGATATCCTGTTCTGGAAAATATTTGCAAAAACCCATCAATTACCGAAGCAGAACTTAAATTTTCCACCGGTATAGCATCCGGATACTCTGAAGCATAACGAATTCATGCAATCAAATACCTGTTATTTTTTTCACTTAGACTTGAGGACGCCACAGCATCCTTCTTTATTGTAGTTGGAGATTTTACTAGTTAACCAGCCTAGCTTTGCCCGGCCCGTGATAACAAATTTAAACAAACCTCAAGTTTGTATGATTTTATATCATTATCCCGATTTTGTATGAATTTATATTTTTAAAGGAAAAATTCGCTAAAAATTTTTATATTTAGTGATAAAAGCGCTCGTAAGAAGATATTCTATTTTTTCACGTTGGGTAGTTTCATAGATTTTAAAACAACTTACTGACCGAACTCCTTGAAATCTTTATCGGTTATAAATAAAACTGTTTTACAGTCCGTGTAAAAATTTCGTGAAAAATATTGTTATCTAGTTGTAAAAGAAACATGTTTTCTTCTCGTTTTTTTGTTTGTTTGTTGTTTATTTACGCGTCGGCTCCTTTAACAAAACAATAACAAAATAGATCTCATCTTCCGAACTCGCTGAAATTTCAATTGGTTATAAATGTAACTTTATCCAAGCTCTCTTTAAAATTTTTGAAAAAATATGCATATTTAGTATTGAAAACATGATCGAAACAGAGCGAACCACACTGAAACAGCCCGCTTCTCCACGTTTTTTTTTTTTTTCGAAAATGTCTCAGATTTTATTTTTTTTTAAAATATTTCTGCACGTTCGGATGTTTAAAAAAATTTGTGGTGGTGAAAATCTTGTTTACCGAGATTCTCTAAAATTATTGTGTTGAAATACGGACATTTAGTTACTTTCAGCGTTTAAAAAAATCATCTGCGTGAGGCGCGAAGTGACCTGCGTTCACCAGTGTTGTTAGAAGGGTTAAAATTCGTATATTTAAAAATCGATTTCACATTTGATTAGAAGAAAAACTTTAGCTTTTAGAGCTTATTTTTGGTTTATCGATACCTTTAAAATTGCGCCCTGCAGGGGCGTTAATATAATGGATAAAAACATCCGTTGGAAAACTGACCGTTTTTGTAAAACAAAATCAAGGTTAACAACAATATTTAATTGATTACAGCATTTGAGACATAACAGTGCGATCTTTCTGAATATGTCGGCCAATTTTAACTGTACTGAACTGTTTTGAGATTTAGGTCGATTTAAACCGCGAAATAACACAAAAACGCGTGTTTGCTTATTCCGCCCCCCCCCCCCCGATACGTAAACCGCGTTCTAGGAAAGCGCGAATCTTTTTACCTGCTCGCAAAGAAAGACATGAATTTATGATGAGTTCGTAATTAATATCACCGCTAATTATAAAAATATTAAAAATCAGCTTCAGGTGCAACAGGGCATGCCTTGGACTATGTAAATCGAAATTTTCAGACCTGTACGAGCTCTACATTTCGCTAGCCATCGCCAAAAAGCACACAAACAGACACACATACACATGGACAAAAACTTTATTTTATTAGTACAGATTTATTTATTAATGAAGTTTTAATTTTGGTATGATGAAATATTTGCCGGTAACAAATGCTGAACCAATGATATTTTTGTAAGTGGAAACAGGTTAATCTTCTGTAATCGGGCTGCACGCAATATACATATTTTTAAAAAATCATACTTGAAAATTATTTTTAAAACCATGAAAAAACGGTAAATTGAGTTATAGTTTTTAAACAAATTGCATTTGAAAGAACTTTTTTCCGTATTCGACGGTGCAAAAATTGAACTCGTGCGATACTTAGATGTTAAAAAACTGCAGTAAAATAGAAAAAATTTTCGTCAGGTGTTGCCACCGTAAATTTGACGTCAGTGTTTCTGACGGACATGTTTTTGATTTATAGCGTAGATAGAACAATAAAATAAATACCGTAATTTCCGGCGTATAATCCGCAGATGAAACAATCATGTTTTGACCCAGAAATTTTATATTATAAAGTGATACTTATCAGATCACTGTAAATATTTGGCTTCAATTATTGAATAAAATTTCTGGGTTGAAACCGAAATGTTTGATCCGTGGATTATACGCCAGAAATTACGGTATATTAAATTTTAATTCAAAACACAAAGACAAGATTGAATGAATTTTTAAAGCGTATTTTCTAATTTTAATACATGGAATATATTTCTAAAGGCATTAAGAATATCTCTTCTGTGTAGAACACCTAGAACTGATAGTGAAGATTGTTAAAATTGATATCTGATGCAATGCCAGTTTCTAGCAACTTTTCATTGTTGGAGAAATGATGCAGGTTATTTAATAGGTTGTGTGGTCCTACTGTCTTAATTTTAAAACTTCATAAATTTTGCGGCTAAGAAAGTGTTTGTCATTTTAATGAACAGTTAACACGAAAGGCATTACTCATCATGTTAAACCTTTCCGGCACAGACAAAGTCTGTTCGTAAAATGAGAAATTACTGACTGACACCGGAATTTACAAACGACTTTTTTAGAAAATAAGAACTCCTCATTTTAAGCTTTCGTTATATAGAAACAAAATTTTATTCAATATTCTTGGTGTCGAATGCAAGTTTGGAATAAAAATTAGGTGTGCCCAGAGTGGGACCACTGTGCCGGAAAGGGATAAAGCAAAACGGATGTCATAAAAAAGTAGAAAAGTTTTATAACTGTTATATTAATCTTGTAAGAAAATTTGTATTTCAGAGCATTTAGGGCATTAAGCAACTTAATTATAAATTTTATAATTATTCCCCTTAACCCTTTGATAACTAGCATTATTTCCTGAAAAAAAAAATTATATCAATGTTATTTTATTAGACACGTGATATTATGATTCAAAAAATAAAATCTAAGCGCCGCCATAAATGAAAGAATATCGAAATAAACAATGGATATCATTGTAAATCATGAAGTACAGTGGGTTGCCAAATTATTAGGGACAGTCATATTTTTTGCTAGTTTTATACTTAGGATTCTCTTGACTGCGGCTCTAAGTGGTTTAAGTGTTGCGGGAATGTATTTTACCGTTGTCAATATCTCTATAATTTGACTTTTAAGTACTTTTGGTATGTTAAAAGGTTTGTTTGCTTTCTATAAATATTTTAAAAACGGGAGAGACCCTGAGTCTTTTACACACGCAATAGTGGAAGACGCTTTTCTTGTTTTTTTTTTGGAAAAGTTTAGAATTATATGTGAGTATTATCTTTCTTTTATTGATTAAATATTGTTTTTTTGCGAAATTACTTACGATTTAAATTTATTTTTTATTTTTATTGATTTCAGTATCGGTCGAGGGGTTGATTTGTCCCCTATGAAAAAATCTGAGGAAAATACCCTTCTTCTGCATACGAGTCATTCCCAAAAGAAGATAGCAGAGCTTGCTGGAGTTTCCAAGTCAGTAGTCAACAGGATAAAAATAAATCTGGACAAAAATTCCTCCACTTTCGCCCAAACTAAAAGGTAAAAGTTGAAGAAAACACATAACAACTCCATGTACCGATAGGAAAATCCAGGATATCTCTTTAGGAAACAGAAAGAAAAGTGTGGGACTCCTTACTCAGATCGTTCAAGAATCTGGAATACCAGTTTTTAAGAGAATTGGGCAGCGGAGATTAGCGGAGGAAGGGTTGACAGTTCATTGTCCAGCCAAGAAACCCCGGTTGACAGAAGCGATGAAGAAGAAACGCCTTGCCTGGACACGTGAACACCGGCAGAAGACAGTTGATGACTGGAGTAAGGTCAGTTGTTAAGATAATTATTATTTTTGTCATTTAAAATCATTTATTTCTAAATTATTAACACATTTAATTTTTTTCAGGCGTGTTTCTCAGATGAATCAACCTTAGAGATTTTAGCCGATAAAAGCAGTTTTGTCAGGTGAAGCCCAGGCGAAAAATACCGCCCTGCCTGCATCGTGGAGAGTGTTAAACAACCTGATAAAATAATGGTGTGGTCTGTCATAAGAGTTAAATGGGTTGGACGCCTCTACATTGTCCTGGGAACCATGAGACAAGACCAGTACAGGCAAGTTCTGGAAACTCGGCTGCTGCCGCAAATTCAAGAATGGTTCCCAGGTGGTGAGAGTTCATGTTTATGCATGATTCAGCGCTTTGACATAAAGCTAGAAGCGTTATAAAGTTTTTGGCAGACCACAATATCCCAGTTTTACCTTGGCCTGCATTTCTCCTGACATGAGCCCCATAGAAAACTTATGGAAGCTCACCAAGCCAGAAATCGCCAAAGATCATGAGAGACGGTAGTTTCTCGAGTGACGCAGCAAAAACCGAAAAACCGAAAGCCCAAAACCGAAGATTACCGTCACTCTATATATACACCTAGTTTGAGTTCAAACGAAAAGCGAAACGCCGACATTTAATATCTCAGCAAATATGTAGCATATCGTTTTGATTTTTGGACAGCTGTCTTATATCTCCGGTCTAACTCTATCCTGAAATTTATACATTTCTACATGCAGTAGATTTTAAGAGCTGGAAACACATTTTTAAGTAAAATGGGAAGTTTTTCTCTCTACATGTAATGGTGTCATGGCGGAAAACGCTTTTCTCGAAATCCGCTCGGAGGATTTTTTAAAAATTAATATATGATACTAATCGGTTTTAGATGAAGCGAATCCCCTGATCCGCTTAAATAGGAAAACTCTAGTTTTTTATATAATCCGGATTAAAAATGGGATTATTTTCTTAAGCCTTTTGCTGTACAAATGCATAGCACTTTTAACGCCTTTACTCCGCGACGAGATATAGGTTGAAAATGGAGCTACGGTCCGCCGTTAAAGTTGCAGCATGTTCGCCGCTAATTATTTAGATTTTTTTAATGCAAAAACAATGAATTATATACTCTAAACATGTAATACATATTTATTAAATTCAATTGTTGTTTATATGCTATCCCTTTTTGTTACAAAGAAATAATTTCAGATTTTAAACATGCATACAGGGTGATTCATAAAAGATGGGCAGAACTTTAAGGGGTTATAGTACACTTAAAGACAAATAATATTAAATAGGAGACTAAGGGTCCCAGACGTATTCCCAAGGAGATAGGGGGCATTAAAGTTTAGGGTCCGAAATTTCAAATGATTATAAAACATGGAAAAATTGGTCGATTCGTTTGCGGTTTTTGCAAAAAATTTTCTTTATGCCAGTATTTTCTTGAAATAAAATTTTAAAGTTCAATTTCAAAAAATGCCGATAGGGGGCGCTTTAGACTTTGGAGTAACAAACAACTATTTTTTAACGTTATTTTTTGTATTTCTTTAAATGATTTCGAAAGCTTAGACTTAAACTTAAATTTTGATCTAAAAATCTGAGTCCTAACGAGTAGTTAAGTAGCGTAAACTGAAATTTGAAATTTGAAACCCTTCTCCCCCCAGAACAAAAATCAGTTATTCCCGATCTTTGTGTCGTAGATTAGGCTCTAACTACTGCCGCGTTTTGCTAAAATTATTCTTTATGTCAGTATTTTCTTGAAAATAAATTTTAAAGAAAATTTTCAAAAAATTCCGATAGAGGGCGCTTTAGACTTTGGAGTAACGAACAACTATTTTATACCGTTATTTTTTGTGTCTCATTAAATGCTTTCTAAAGCTTAGACTTAAACTTAAATTTTCAGCTCAAAATCTGAATCGCTGAGCGTGGTTCAGTAGCGAGGGGAGGGGGTTCAAATTTCAACTTCTGAACATAGTTCAGTTTGCACTACTTAACCATGCCCAACGATTCTGTGCTGTGATACGAGGCAAAAATACAACTTTCGTCAAGGACTGCATAGTCGGAATTCACTCATAAAGGCACTGGCACAGTTGGAAACGTCGCTCATGCAAACGTTAAAGCTCCATTCCTGACGCTAGTCACCGGGTGAAGAAGGAAACAGAAAGTATGCAAATGTCAAATGGGGAAGAAGAAGAACACGTATGCAAAATTTCGACACGATTCAGGCATAAAAACCACTGAACGGTGAGTCAAGTGTAAGTCGCTGTAGTAATGAATCGGAAGATGGTGCCCTTCACGAATAAGGAAAAGGCTGAGATGCATTTAATTTACGGAGCGGCAGATGGAAATGGTGCAGAGGCACAACGAATGTACGGAGAGCGATTTCCTAACAGGCGGTTGCCTAACCGCAAAACTTTCGAGCGCTTGCACAGACAGTTGTGTGAGACGGGATCATTTCTCGCTTCCCGGTCGAATGCAGGTCGTGCAAAAAAGGACGAATCAGTAGTTGTTGCAGAAGCCATTCTGGATGTAGTAGCGGCGCAGCCAAGTACAAGTACACGAACAGTGGCTAGCCAGGTGGATACCTCACAGTCCACGACTTGGAGGGTACTGAAGGATGAACATTTGCTCCCGTTTCATGTGCAACGAGTCCAGAAACTGTCTCCAGGGGATTATCCAAATCGTATTGAATTCGCCCGCTGGTTTCTGCAGCAGAACGCGCTAAATCCACATTTTGGACGAACTGTGCTTTTCACCGATGAATGTACCTTCACACGTGAAGGTACATTTAACACACACAATGCACATGTATGGGCGGATGTCAATCCACATGCTACGTATCCACATGCTCATCAGAGACGCTTTTCCATCAATGTTTGGGCAGGAATCCTCGGAGACCACCTAATCGGACCGTACCTTCTTCCTGAACGCCTCAACGGTAAAACATACCTCACATTTCTGCAACATGTGCTGCCAGACCTGTTAAACGTTGTTCCTCCACGCATCCGGCGGGTCATGTGGTTCCAGCACGATGGAGCGCCAGCCCATTACGTACGAGACGTCCGCAACTATCTGGACATCACATTTCCGAACAGATGGATTGGTCGAGGTGGTCCTGTTGCTTGGCCTGCTCGCTCGCCAGATCTTTCACCCCTCGATTTCTTTTTTTGGGGACGATTGAAGGCTCTTATGTATGAGACACCCATTGAATCCCCCGAGGAACTGGTCGCCAGACTTTCCGCCGCTGTAGGGGAAGTGCTCGAAAAGCCTGATGTTTTCGCGAATGTTCGCCGTTCCATTCGTCGCCGTTGTTCTGCGTGCATAACCTCTGGTGGTCACAATTTTGAACATTTATTGTGATTACATGTTAATAAATATGCTTTGGTAACATAATCCTAATTTGTGTCTTTTTACCTCGTATCACAGCACACAATGTGTGGACATGGTAAACTGAACTGTGCTCAGGAGTAGAAATTTCAAACCCCTCTCCCCAGAAACTTAACCACGTCTAACGATTCAGATTTTGGGCTGAAAATTTAAGTCTAAGCTTTAGAAAGCATTTAATGAGACACAAAAAATAACGGTATAAAATAGTTGTTCGTTACTCCAAAGTCTAAAGCGCCCTCTATCGGAATTTTTTGAAAATTTTCTTTAAAATTTATTTTCAAGAAAATACTGACATAAAGAATAATTTTAGCAAAACGCGGCAGTAGTTAGAGCCTAATCTACGACACAAAGATCGGGAATAACTGATTTTTGTTCTGGGGGGAGAAGGGTTTCAAATTTCAAATTTCAGTTTACGCTACTTAACTACTCGTTAGGACTCAGATTTTTAGATCAAAATTTAAGTTTAAGTCTAAGCTTTCGAAATCATTTAAAGAAATACAAAAAATAACGTTAAAAAATAGTTGTTTGTTACTCCAAAGTCTAAAGCGCCCCCTATCGGCATTTTTTGAAATTGAACTTTAAAATTTTATTTCAAGAAAATACTGGCATAAAGAAAATTTTTTGCAAAAACCGCAAACGAATCGACCAATTTTTCCATGTTTTATAATCATTTGAAATTTCGGACCCTAAACTTTAATGCCCCCTATCTCCTTGGGAATACGTCTGGGACCCTTAGTCTCCTATTTAATATTATTTGTCTTTAAGTGTACTATAACCCCTTAAAGTTCTGCCCATCTTTTATGAATCACCCTGTATATTCGAAAAATTATTTTGATTCCTTTTTCAAAATGAGGAAATATTTTTTAATTACATGTATTCAATTTTACTGTTATTTCTAATAAGTTTTCAATTTTTTAAGGGTTAAAAAATTTCCATTTCTTAATTATTATTGCTTAGCGAAGACGAACAAGCATCGTTAACCAACCAATCATTCGTTGTATTCATCGGCGAAGAGCAAATGACAGCGATGGGAATTCGTTTTTTACAGGATTAACACTGATATTAGGTATTTTAATATTTACTTATTGTTTGTTTACTTATTTTGATTTTATTGTCCTTTTAGAAATTATCATTTGATTTAGTTACTTAAATGGTAAGATAATTGTCAATAGAATTATGTGTTTTATCGTTGAGTGAATTTTTAAGAAGTCTTTTAAAAACTGACGGCTACAGAAAAGTTTTTTATTGTTAGCTGTATTTTGCAACTCTCCAAATTACCGCAATGTAAATATAGTACCAAGTTCTGTCCTATACTAAACTTTTCTGTGTTGCATAGCTTAATTTTATTGAGAAAATAAAATAAAAAAAGAAAATGTATTGTTGTAGTAACAGGGTTGGCAAGTTTCTGCCAGTAAGTGGCAGAAAATAAGAAATAACACTAATAAGAACTTTAATCTGCAATGATTCATAATTCACACATGTATTTGATATGTAAACAATTAAAGTAAAAATTAAAACTAAAGATTATGAACATTATTCCGAGTAGCAAAAAATGTAATAATGATCATATAAATATACTTAGTTTATATTTTACTAATTTTGTTTCACTTGAAAAACAGAAATTTTCATGAATCTGATGTTGTATAAGCTTAACTATTAATATTATTGTTTACAGTTAAATTTCTATTTAAAAGTTTTAAAAAAAATCTATGATATTTTAACAAATCACTTTTTAGAATGTTTTTAAATAAATAATACAATGCAATAACTTACAGATTATCTACTATATAACAGGATATAGTATTCTAATTTGATTTTTAAATACTCTAATAATTGTTTATACATAAAATTACACAACCATATTATAAAAATTTTATCTGTAACATTACTCATTTCTCTAATACAAATTTATTTATTTTCTAATTAAAACTATAAACAACATTTTATTTGTTATTTATACTGAATAAAATGTACTTAAGGAATTTAATATTACTAAAAAAGTCTCATATTGTGTCATGAAATGTGTTTATGCCAGTTAAAACCCAGCCCTGTGTAGTAATGAATTATTATTGCTGTTGTTTAAATTCTGTCATAACAACAATGATACAAAATATATATATAATTATTTAACTAAAAATGACTCGAACTTTTCTATTGATAGTGTAAGACTGAGACTAAATCAAATGAAAAGTCTTAATTGAACATCCAACAAATAAAATTAAGTAAATAAATTGTACAAAATACCTACCTAAGTCACAAAAAAACATAAAAAATAATGCAATGTATATAAATTGCATAGATCAAACTCAAGCAATAGCCACTAATTTTAATAAATGTTTGATACTAAAAATGCAGCTTTCAAATGATATGTAGGCAACTACTTTTATTTTGCAAATGAAACAATCATTATAAGAGAATTTTATTATTATTTTTTTTTAAATTGGGACATTTAATACATTTTTTAGCTACACACCTGAGATTTATAGCTTTATGCGAACTAAAGTCGACCACTTTTCATAACAAAAAACTATCGCCAAACTGTAAGATTAAACGCCAAAAATGCAGTCCAATTTACTTGACGTCAGAAGCAATACACGTGTTTATGTCATCAAGTGGTTTTTAATTCGACATTTGCCTGTATTTTTCATTATGTTTTACTGATTTATTAGTTATTTTGTTAATTAAAATAACAGTTGCGTCCTTAAATGGCAGTGCCATGATATTAAAAGAGAAAAAGCATTAAAAAAATGCTGCGATGTACAATTACGAGTAATAAATCGGTTTCAACTGACATCACAAACATTTATTCACCAGCCGAGAGGGATAATTAAGAAAAATCATGTAAATAAATAAATATCAAAGATTATATTTTTTCTGTTTTCATTAATATATTGTAATTTTTTGTTTGTTTTGTTTAAACTTACTTATAGTTGAAACTTTGATGAGTGGAGTTTTTTTAAATTTCTTATATTTTATTTATTTTGATATTCTGATGGCAACATTTTTTTGAATTTCAAAAATATTGACTTACAAAAATTACCAAACTTCACAATAAAGTGCCATAGCGATGTTACAGTTAATGATAATACAGTTTTTTTTCAAATATAAATTAATTAATTAAATTTTACTATTTAATTTTAATTTTATATTTCACTTCTGTTCAAAAGTATAGACTCACTCCATATTTATAGTCTCACCTTCATACGCCAAAAGATAATGGGGCTGTTCACGGACGAAGATCAGGCGGCTCGCTGGTGAAGGAGAATATAAATGTGGAGTGAGTCTATACTTTTGAACATAAATGAAGTATAAAACTAAAATCAAATAATAAAATTAAATTAATTAATTAATATTTGAAAAAAACTGTATTATCATTAACTGTAACATCGCTATGGCACTTTATTGTGAAGTTTGGTAATTTTTGAAATTCAATATTTGAAAAACGGCATAATCAATAGATTTTAAATTTATATCAAGAAAAATACAATTTTTTTAACTTTCTACCGCAGTTTGTCTAACAATTTTGTGAGAAATAATTTTCGAGCTATTAATTTTTGGTATTTTAGCTATTTATTTTTTATTTAATTTTTAATAATTTTCAAAAATTTCTCTTATGTAAGATATTTAGCAGGATATAAATTTAGGAATAAATACCGCCAGTGGCGAAGCGTGTAGATCGCTGGAAAAAATTTTCTATTTGATCTAAGTAGAAATTGACTTAAAAAAAGTTTTTATATTACTTGTTTATTGTTGTTTTCAAGAGGATGAAATGTGCATACATATGTTAATGATAGCTCATAGGTGCTGTAATAAGTTTCATATATTTTTGAGGTTGCTGTATTCTGTGATTTTTTGTAATTTATTTTTTTTAATTATTTATTTTTAAATTATGGGCGAGAAACATTTGTACATGTATCAGTGACTGAGGATTTAATGAATTAAGCACTCGGCAATAAATCTGGTGATTAAAAATGTGGAAAAACCGGCCTAATGCAGGATTTTCAGATTTTCTTTTTTCCCTTCGCGTTTTTTCCATGTCCGTTTGACAAAATTCTTGATTTTCTCTCACCCAATCGCTGAAATTAATGTTTTTCTGCACTTGATCTATGAAATTAATGATTTTTCTGCATCCGATGGATGAAGTTTATGATTTTTATGTGCCCGATTAATGAAATTTGTTTTTTCTGTGCCTGTTCGATGAAATTAATAATTTTTGTGCTCCCATTTAATGAAATAAGTGATTTTTATGCAGCCACTTGCCAAATTTGGGATTCTTACGCGTCCACTTGATGAATACGAGATTTTTAAGCACCCTTTCTACAAAATACATGATTTTTACGCTTACGTACCTGATCGAAAAAATTCATAATTTGTAAGTACCGGATTGACGAAATTTTTTATCCCCGATCGGCAAAATTCATGATTTTTATGCACCCGTTAGACGAAATTTGTGATTTTTATGTGCAAACATAACAAAATTAATGATTTTTTGTGCCTGATCAACGAATTTTTTTATTTTTATGCGTCCGTTTGATGAAATTTGCGATTTTCATGCGCTGATAAATGAACTTCATGATTTTTGCCTGCCTGTTCGACGAAATTTATGATCTTTTCTCCCCCTATCAACAAAATTCATGTTTTTTCTGTGCCGATCGATGAAATTCATGATTTTTACACATTCATCAACGAAATTCCTGATTTTTACGCTGCCAAATAACGAAATTTGAAATTTTTATTAGACTAATTGGTATCTAATGCAGTTTAATTCATTCGACTTGACATCGACAGGATACATCGATTTTAGTTCAAAATTTACCACCAGGGGCCGCTTTCTATCTCGGGTTCTATGTGCCCGATCACGACACGGTATGGCTTATTCGACTTGAAATCGACAGCCTCAAACATTTCAGCTATCTCTGTATAGATCAGAGTGCGCCCCCTGGTGGTGGACCACTTTTCATAACAAAAAACTATCGCCAAACTGTAAGATTAAACGCCAAAAATGAGGTCGCTTTTACTTGACTTCAGAAGCATTACACGTGTTTATGTCATCAAGTGGTTTTTAATTCGACATTTGCCTGTATTTTTTATTATGTTTCACTGATTTATTAGTTATTTTGTTAATTAAAACAACAGTTGCGTCCTTAAATGGAAGTGCCATGATATTAAAAGAGAAAAAGCATTTACAAAAATGCTGCGATGTACAGTTACGAGTAATAAATCGGTTTCAACTGACATCACAAACATTTATTCACCAGCCGAGAGGGATAATTAAGAAAAATAATGTAAATAAATAAATATCAAAGATCATATTTTTTCTGTTTTCATTAATATATTGTAATTTTTTGTTTGTTTTGTTTAAACTTACATATAGTTGACACTTTGATGAGTGGAGTTTTTTTTAATTTCTTATATTTTATTTATTTTGATATTCTGATGGCAACATTTTTCTATTTGTCTATTTGGCCTTACTGTTTGGCAATAGTTTTCTTATGAAAAGTGGTCAATAGGATAATGGAGAAGCACCGAATAATTTTGTAGTTGTCAAAGAAATAATGTAGTTGCATTTGACGGGTAACGACTGCATATTTTGAACAGTACAAATGATATAACAATGAATTGACCCGTACACGTGTTAGTAAGCGCTGCTTTAATGAATTTCTTTTATTTTATATATCGCTATATGAAAAAGTTGCTGTAGCCTGTTATGTTTTTCCAATACCTTCTATTAGCTCACACTCTCTATATATTTATATATCTTGTTCAAATTTTCAATCGTTAATAAAATATTTTCTATTCATCCTATAAAGTTCAAATAAATTTTTTAAAATTTGTACTGGATGACAATTGATGTTAATACAGTTTTTTCAAATATTAATTCATTATTTAAATTTAATTAATTAATTTTAATTTTATATTTCATTTCTGTTCAAAAGTATAGACTCACTCCATATTTATAGTCTCACCTTCACACTCAAAAAGATAATGGGTCTGTTCACAGACGAAGATCAGGCGGCTCGCGGGCGAAGGAGACTATAAATGTGGAGTGAGTCTTTACTTTTGAACAGAAATGAAGTATAAAACTAAAATTAAATAATAAAATTTAATTAATTAATTAATATTTGAAAAAAACTGTATTATCGTTGACTGTAACATCGCTATGGCACTTTAATGTGAAGTTTGGTAATTTTTGAAATTCAATAATTGAAAAACGGCAAAATCATTAGATTTTAAATTTATATCAAGAAAAATACAATTTTTTTAACTTTCTAACGCAGTTTGTCGAACAATTTTGTGAGAAATACTTTTCGAGCTATTAATTTTTGGTATATTAGCTATTTATTTTTTTATTTAATTTTTAATAATTTTCAAAAATTTCTCTTATGTAAGATATTTAGCAGGATACAAATTTAGGAATAAATACCGTCAGTGGCGAAGCGTGTAGATCGCTGGAAAAAAAATTCTCTTTGATCTAAGTAGGAATTGACTTAAGAAAAAGTTCTTATATTACTTGTTTGTTGTTGTTTCAAAGAGGATGAAATGTGCATACATATGTTAATGATAGCTCATAGCTGCTGTAATAAGTTTCATATATTTTTGAGGTTGCTGTATTCTGTGATTTAAAAAAAAAAAAATTCTTTATTATTATTTATTTTTAAATTATGGGCGAGAAACATTTGTACATGTATCAGTGACTGAGGATTTAATGAATTAAGCACTCGGCAATAAAACTGGCGATTAAAAATGTGGAAAAAACCGGCCTAATGCAGGATTTTCAGATTTTCTTTTTTCTCTTCGCGTTTTCTTCATGTCCGTTTGACAAAATTCTTGATTTTCTCTCACCCAATCACTGGAATTAATGTTTTTCTGCACCTGATCTATGAAATTAATGATTTTTCTGCATCCGATGGATGAAGTTTATGATTTTTATGTGCCCGATTGAAGAAATTTGTTTTTTCTGTGCCTGATCGATGAAATTAATAATTTTTGTGCACCCATTTAATAAAATTAGTGATTTTTATGCAGCTACTTGCCGAATTTGGGATTTTTACGCGTCCACTTGACGAATACATAATTTTTACGCACCCATTCTACAAATTTCCTGATTTTTACGCTAACGTATCTGATCGACAAAATTCATAATTTGTACGTGCCGTATTGACGAAATTTTTTATCCCCCGATCGGCAAAATTCATGAATTTTATGCACCCGTTAGACGAAATTTGTGATTTTTATGTGCAAACTTGACAAAATTAAGGACTTTTTGTGACTGATTAACGAATTTTTTTATTTTTATGCGTCCGTTTGATGAAATTTGCGATTTTCATGCGCTGATAAATGAAATTCATGATTTTTGCCTGCCTGTTCGACGAAATTTATGATCTTTTCTTCCCCTATCAACAAAATTCATGTTTTTTCTGTGCCGATCGATGAAATTCATGATTTTTTACACATTCATCAACGAAATTCCTGATTTTTCCGCTGCCAAATAACGAAATTTGATTGTTTTTTAGACTAATTGGTATCTAATGCAGTTTAATTCATTCGACTTGACATCGACAGGATACATCGATTTTAGTTCAAAATTCACCACAGGGGACTTTTTCCTATCTCGGGTTCTATGTGCCCGATCATGACATGGTATGGCTTATTCGACTTGAAATCGACAGCCTCAAACATTTCAGCTATCTCTATATAGAACAGAGTGCGACCCCTGGTGGTGGAAGATGGAACTAACGGATTTTCTGCTAACTCGAGTTCTATGGGTCCCATCACAATTCAGTTTAATTCATTCGACTCGACATCAACAGGATATATTGATTCTAGTTCCAAGTTTCACCACCATGGGGCACTTTCCTATCTCAGGTTCTATGGGCCCAATCACGACAAGGTATGGCTCATTCGACTCAAAATCGACAGTCTCAAAGATTTCAGCTATCCTTGTATATAACAGAGTGCGACCCCTGGCGGTGGAAGTTGGAACTAACGGTTTTGTAGCTATGGGTCCCATCACAATACAGTTTGATTCATGTGACTCGACATCGACAGAATATATTGATTTTAGTTCCAAGTTTCACCACCAGGGGCGCTTTCCTATCTTGGGTTCTATGGTACCGATCACGACGAGGTATGGCTCATTCGACTCGAAATCGACAGCCTCAAAGATTTCAGCTATGTTTGTATAGAACAGAGTGCGCCCCCTGGCGGTGGAAGATAGAACTAACGGATTTTGTAGCTATGGGTCCCATCACAATGCAGTTTGATTCATTCGACTCGACATCGACAGGATATATTGATTTTAGTTCCAAGTTTCACCACCAGGGGGCGCTTTCCTATCTCGGGTTCTATGGTACCGATCACGACGAAGTATGCCTCATTCGACTCCAAATCGACAGCCTCAAATATTTGAGCTATGTTTGTATAGAACAGAGTGAACCGCCTGGCGGTGGAAGATGGAACTGACGGATTTTGCAGCTAACTCGAGTTCTATGGGTCCGATCACAATGCAGTTTAATTCATTCGACTCGACATCGACAGGATATATTGATTTTAGTTCCAAAATTCACCACCAGGCGGCGCTTTCCTATATCAGGTTCTATGGGACCGATCACGACAAGGTATGCTCATTTAACTCGAAATCGACAGCCTGAAAAATTTCAGCTATGTTTGTATAGAAAAGATTGTGCCCTTCGGCGGTGGAAGATGGAACAAACGGGTTTTGCCATGCATTTTTATCCTTAAAATTATGTTACTCTCTCGCTGTATAACTTTAAATTTGAGTCTTGGACTCCTCTCCCAGGGCCACCACCCCCATATTTTTATTGTGGCCCTAGGTGTCTTTTTTTTAGCATTTCATTAAAATTTAATTCTAATGATTAATTTGAACCCTATGCTTATTTTCGACAAATTGACATTTTCATCAATAACCGCAAAAAAGTAATGATATCAGTACAAAAACCCTTAACGGGTTAAAAGTTGTGACGCAGCACTTTCTTTTCTCTCTAAGAATTTTAAATAAGGGTCTTAAAAGCAATGATATCAAATTTGAGTGACGCTATGTTAATAATATTTTTAAAATTCATCATTTTCTTTTTAGTTTTATTTATATTCACAGGTGCATTTATTATCTTAACATGAAAAAATATATAAAATTTATTCGCTGATGCTTTTTCATTCAGATCTCGCAGGAATTCACAATATGGGTTTTAAAAGAAATGATATCAAAATTTGTGTGACACCTTGAAGTGAATTTAATAGGATTGTTTTAAAATTCAATTTAAATTATTTTTCGTTTGTCTTCGAAAGTTTATTTACACATACAAACAATACTTTTAATTTTTCAATACACTGCTAAATATATTACTTTCACTGAGCCTATATTATGTATTGAAATGTATTTATTTCAATAAACTGATTTATGTTTTGTGCTACGCTATCCAAAATCATAAGTAAAATTTATGTTATTGATTATTTTGCGTCATATTATCCACTTGCATACATTTCCCTTTGTTTGGATAATATGACGCATAATAATCATTTACATAAATTTTACTTATGATTTTGGATAGCGTGGCACAAAACATAAATCAGTTTATTGAAATAAATACATTTCAATACATAATATAGGCTCAGTGAAAGTAATATATTTAACAGTGTATTGAAAAATTAAAAGTATTGTTTGTATGTGTAAATATACTTTAAAAGACAAACGGAAAATAATTTAAATTGAATTTTAAAACAATCTTATTAAATTCACGTCAAGGTGTCACTCAAATTTTGATATCATTTCTTTTAAAACCCATATTTTGAATTCCTGAGAGATCTGAATGAAAAAGCATCAGCGAATAAATTTTATATATTTTTTCATGTTAAGATAATAATTGCATCTGTGAATATAAATAAAACTAAAAAGAAAATGATGAATTTTAAAAATATTATTAACATAGCGTCACTCAAATTTGATATCATTACTTTTAAGACCCTTATTTAAAATTCTTAGAGCGAAAAGAAAGTGCTGCGTCACATCTTTTAACCCGTTAAGGGTTTTTGTACTGTTATGATTACAACCAAAGTACAACTCATCGATAAACTAATAAATGTATGGCATCACGACCCTAAAATAAAAGAAATAGCCAGAAATTGGATAGAAAGTATGCCGAGACACATCGAAGCACTCCTCGAAGTCAAAGGAAATGTCACCAAATATTAATATTCTTTACTTAACATTGGTAAATTGACTGTATTATATTTTTGTTGGTTTATTTTTTCATATAATATTGCGTAAATATTTAAACTATAACAAGAAATCTTTTAAAACTTAAAAACAATGTTTATTTTCAAATTATATCCTAATATTGTACAAAACACCTATACTTCATGACTGTCCCTAATAATTTGGCAACCCACTGTATATATATATATATATATATAGGATTTTACATAATTACTTTTGTAAAACAACTTTCATAAATCAACGTACAAAAGTTACTTATTGTAAGTAATAGATAACGTAAATAATGATGTTACTAATAATGATATTATATTATACTACGGTGGAAAAGGAAAACAAGACTGTAAACTGAAATGTCTGAAACGGATTGTTAAAAAAAGACACTTTTAAACAATTAATAGTGTCTGAATTTCAGACAATTGAAACTTCTGAATCGCGGTATTTTTTGTGCTCTGATTTGGCGGCAATAGGCAGCCATTTCTGACCACTTTTTAAAGCATTAAGTGCAGCCATGTTTGACCACATTCAATCATCAATAATTGGGAAAATATTTTACCATAAAGCAGGGTTGGAGATTGTTCCAGAAGAAGAACCTGATCAAAGTATGGACAAACTATGTCGTGGCCTCGCCCAACCCAAAATTTGGGATGCAGTTTTCGTAAAGCTGATAATTTAAATCTCTTTCGACATTATGCTGATTATATTCAATATTTTGAAATTTTAAAGGATAAGACAAAAACAAAAAATATATTTATTTAATGCAGGAAAACCTCTCAATGGCGGACACTCCGAGACCACAGAATTTGTCTGCTATTAGAAGGTGTCCGCTTTTCAGATGTAAAAGTATACAAATAACGTATGTGTTGTCGCTTTGAAAAGAGGCTTGCGAAATAGAAATGTCCGATATTTGGCAATGTCCGTTATGGAGGATTTACCGGAAATCTAGGTAACAGATGCTTCCAAATATCACACTTCTATTTATCTAACACCCACCCTTTTCAATCCACAATACATACGTATTTGTATAATTATACCCCAAAAAGTGAACACCCCTGAATAACGAACAAGTCCGCAGTCCCGAATGCCCGCTATTCAGCTGTTTTACTGTATTTGGATAACTATATTTTTGTTTTGAATCGTATCAGTCTAAAAGTTCAAAATATTGTATATAACCAGAACGATGTCCAAGGAGTAGCTTTATGAAAATTGCTTACCAAATTTTGGGGGCCCTACAATCAGAGAGGGGTGAGGGGGGACAAAGACATGACAAAGTTTGCCCCTGCTGTGGCAGATCATGTTTCTGGAACCAACCCAACCCTGCTTTATGGTTTGCTAAATAGAGGTGTCCTCTATTCTAATTTCTTTTGTTTTAAACGTACATCATTGTAAAATTAACATTTTTGTGATTTTTATGTAAATGCATATAAATAAATTTATAAAACCAGCAAATTTTAAGTGCAAAATGAAGTAATAAATATAATTTTAAATAAATATAATTTTAACTGTTTTTAACTACCTTTATTTATTTGAAATCACTTTTTTACTGAAAATTTATACTTAATTTGACAAGTTTTTTTAGAATTAGTTTTAATGGCCAATTTAAATTAAGAATGAAATTATTAAAATTTTTAAAGAAAAAAAAAAAAAAAAGAGAGAGAGAGAGAGAGAGAGAGATTTTACTTCGAAATTTGCAAATCGCAAATTATAAGATAATCTAAAAATTAGATCACAACAGCTGTTTGATCATTTGATTTTTTTTAAATGTAATATTAAAAATTGAGAAATTTACACTTAATTCATAACAAACAAACATTTAAAATCAATTGCTAATAGAATATTGTTTTAACCACAAGCGAAAATGTTATAAGAATGGAATTCAACACATTGATCAACACATTAACTCATTAGCACATGAAAGTATTTTTTTCCTTCGAAGAGAGTGTTTTAATAACAGCATTTGTTCTTTAACAAAAGATTCAACAAATTTCCATTTCTACTTTGCTATAAAAATACAGATATATGAAATTAAGCAATTTATATATATACTAGTACATAACCCCCGTCAAAATGACGGAATGTTGCGTTTCATTTTCATAAGACTTCATACACACAAACAACATTAAGATGTTATGAAATAATATTCAATCCTTTGATATAAACAACGACATTCCCGAAGGAAATAAACTGTTTTGATTGAACTTCAATAGTTTAAAGAATTCACTGTAAACAGATTCTATAAAGTTTAAGAACGATAAAATCTTCAAAACATTGTTTAGATCAACACATTTGTTTAAACACCCATTGCTGGGTTAACTCATCTCCGGGGCTGCTTATCCCCGCTAGCGGACCCCTAATTGCATCGGGGCAAACCTCGTAAAAAACTGCTCTAATACTTCACCAGGCAGCACTGCAAAGCATATTTTTAAGTGGCATTAAAAATTTCGATTAACTTCGGCAATCTGCGTCATTTCGATCTTTTAAACTGCCCTGCTATATCAGAGTAAACATTTCATTATTCAAATTCCGATTTCACAACTGTATACAACTAAATTTCGATCATTAAAATAATTTATTTTATTTCATTTCTTAATTAAATCGCATCTATTAATTGTATTAATATGACTGATAATTTTTTTCACTACAAAGTTAATATGTTAAAATTCAAAATTTTATCTGCATTGATATAACTAATACTTGTTGTACCACATTATTACATTATATTCCTTATATTTTAATTATATTTGATATAAAATATTCATTTTATTTATAATGCAAGCAAAATTGATAAAATACAGAACAAAGTGCAATTTCAACAGAAAGTTTATTTGCCAACATAATAATTAAATAACTTAAATTTTAAAAAGTTTATCTCAAATTAAATTCTGATTTTTTATAAACATGCCTAAAAAACCTGTGATAAATTTTGATCATTAAAGATTATCTTTTATTAAATAAGTATTTTTTTAATTCTCTTATTAAATTACAAATTTATTTTCACTAGAAAGTTTCTACTATGCTAAAATACAAAATTTTATTTGCATTGATATAATTTATAGATGTAGTATACGACATTACAATTACATGTTCCCTAAATTCTAATTACATTTTATAAGAAATACAGTGACATTTCACTTATACGCGATGTTCAGTAATTACTTTTTGTACCACTATTTTAAAACAGTAAAATTTGAGATTTATAAATTCTGCGATTAAATAAGGAGAAAATTATTTTAAAAAGGAACTGGTGCTGAAAAATAATTACAGTGTATCGCGTATAAGTGAGAGGTCACTGTATTCATTGAGAATTAAAACTACAATTTCAGAAGAAAATTTTGTTTATATTAATCTCCGATAGATGGCGATAACGGCTCACAACGAATGAACGAAGTATTTTAGCGAGTATCACGGAGGAAAGTAACTTCATCCGTTTGCGATCGCTTTCTGAACGGTTATCTTCATGGTTTAATATTTTAAACGTTCACGAAGAATGAATCATTTGTTTGTTTACATTTATGGAGCAATAAACCTAATTTCAACTGAATTTATCTCAGAATATAAACATAATTTATGTAAGTCATAAATTATTTTGAATTTTTTGACGACAAAACTAACTGAGTTATGATTCTTTTAATTTTATAAATTTTCAGCTTTTTTTAAGCCCTTCTCCAAATTCGTTCACAACTGAGTTCATTTTTGTAATAAAAAATGACTGCGTATTGTGACAATCCCGCTTAATATTTCTTTTTCTTTTTCAGAAAATTTTTTTCGGGAATGGTTTCAAAATTTTTATTTGAAAACTAATATCTATGTAAATTAATAAAGAGAAACATTCATGCCTATATTTATTTACAGTACAAACACCCTTAACGGGTTAAAAGTTGTGACGCAGCACTTTCTTTTGGCTCTAAGAATTTTATATATGGGTCTTAAAAGCAATGATATCAAATTTACGTGACGCTATGTTAATATTTTTTTTAAATCATAATTTTCTTTTTAGTTTTATTTGTATTCACAGGTGTAATTATTATTTTAATATTAAAAAATATATAAAATTTATTCGCTGATGCTTTTCATTCACATCTCTCATGAATTCAAAGTATGGGTTTTAAAAGAAATGATATCAAAATTTGAGTGACACCTTGACGTGAATTTAATAGGACTGTTTTAAAATTCAATTTAAATTATTTTTGGTTTGTCTTCTAAAGTATATTTACACATACAAACAATACTTTTAATTTTTTAATACACTTTTAAATATATTACTTTCACTGAGCCTATATTATGTATTGAAATGTATCTATTTCAATAAATTGATTTATGTTCTGTGCCACGCTATCCAACATCATAAGTAAAATTTATGTAAATGATTATTTTGCGTCATATTATCCATTTGCATACATTTCCCTTTGTTTGTATACTATGACGCAAAATAATCATTTACATAAATTTTACTTATGATGTTGGATAGCATGGCACAGAACATAAATCAATTTATTGAAATAGATACATTTCAATACATAATATAGGCTCAGTGAAAGTAATATATTTAAAAGTGTATTAAAAAATTAAAATTATTGTTTGTATGTAAAAATATACTTTAGAAGACAAAACAAAAATAATATAAATTGAATTTTAAAACAGTTCTATTAAATTCACCTCAAGGTGTCACTCAAATTTTGATATCATTTATTTTAAAACCCATACTTTGAATTCATGAGAGATGTGAATGAAAAAGCATCAGCGAATAAATTTTATATATTTTTTCATATTAAAATAATAATTACACCTGTGAATACAAATAAAACTAAAAAGAAAATTATGATTTATAAAAATTATTAACATAGCGTCACTTAAATTTGATATCATTGCTTTTAAGACCCATATTTAAAATTCTTAGAGCCAAAAGAAAGTGCTGCGTCACCACTTTTAACCCGTTAAGGGTTTTTGTACTGATATCATTACTTTTTTGCGGTTATTGATGAAAATGTCAATTAGTCGAAGTTAAGCATAGGGTATAAATTAATCATTAGAATAAAATTTTAAAGAAATGCTAAAAAGACCCCTAAGACCCCAATAAAAATATGAGGGTGGTGGCCCGAGGAGAGGAGTCCAAGACTCAACTTTAAAGTTATACAGCGAGAGAGTAACATAATTTTAAGGATAAAAATGCATGGCAAAACCCGTTTGTTCCATCTTCGTCCGCTAGAGGGCGCAATCTTTTCTATACAAACATAGCTGAAATTTTTCAGGCTGTCGATTCCGAGTCAAATGAACCATACCTCGCCGTGATCGGTCCCATAGAACCCTATAGGAAAGCGCCCCCCGGTGGTGAAACTTGGAACTAAAATCGATATATTCTGTCGCTGTCGAGTCGAATGAATCAAACTGCATTGTGATGGGACCCATAGAGCTCGAGTTTGCGGCAAAATCTGTTAGTTCCATCTTCCACCACTAGAGGGCGCACTCTGTTCTATACAAACATAGCTGAAATCTTTGAGGCTGTCGATTTCGAGTCGAATGAGCCATACCTCGTCGTGATCGGGCCCATAGAACCCAAGATAGGAAAGCGCCCCCTGGTGGTGAATTTTGGAACTAAAATCGATATATCCTGTCGATGTCGAGTCAAATGAATTAAACTGCATTGTAATCGGACCCATAGAACTCGAGTTAGCTACAAAATCCGTTAGTTCCATCTTCCACCACTAGAGGGCGCACTCTGTTCTATACAAACATAGCTGAAATCTTTGAAGCTGTCGATTTCGAGTCGAATGAGCCATACCTCGTCGTGATCGGGTACATAGAATCGGAGATTGGAAAGCGCCCCCTGGTGGTGAAACTTGGAATTAAAATCGATATATATCCTATCGATGCAGAGTCGAATAAATTAAACCGCATTGTGATGGGACCCATAGCTACAAAATCTGTTAGTTCCATATTCCACCGCCAGGGGGCGCACTCTGTTCTATACAAACATAGCTGAAATGTTTGAGGCTGTCGATTTTGAGTCGAATGAGCCATACCTCGTCGTGATTGGGCCCATAGAACCCAAGATAGGAAAGCGCCCCTGGTGGTGAATTTTGGAACTAAAATCGATATATCCTGTCGATGTCGAGCCAAATGAATTAAACTGCATTGTAATCGGACCCATAGAACTCGAGTTAGCTACAAAATCCGTTAGTTCCATCTTCCACCACTAGAGGGCGCACTCTGTTCTATACAAACATAGCTGAAATCTTTGAAGCTGTCAATTTTGAGTCGAATGAGCCATACCTCGTCGTGATTGGGCCCATAGAACACAAGATAGGAACTAAAATCGATATAACCTGTCGATGTCGAGTCGAATGTATAACTGCATTAGATACCAATTAGTCTCGGAAAAAATTGCAAATTTCGTCATTTGGCAGCGTAAAAATCATGAATTTCACCGATCGGCATAAAAAAAACATGAATTTTGTCGATAGGGGGAGAAAAGATCATAAATTTCGTCAAACAGGCGGGTAAAAATCATGAATTTCATTTATGAGCACATGAAAAACGCAAATTTCATCAAACGCTTGCATAAAAATAAAAAAATTCGTTCATCGGGCATGAAAAAAAATTCATTTCGTCAAGTTTGCTTGTAAAATTCACAAATTTCGTCAAAAGGGTGCATAAGAATCAAGAATATCATCGATCGGATGATAAAAAAAAAATTTCGTCAATCCGGCACATAAAAAGTGTGAATTTTGTCGATCAAGTGCGCAAAAATTGTCGAGTCGAATGAATTAAACTGCATTAGATACCAATTAGTCTCTGAAAAAATTGCAAATTTCTTCATTTGGCAGCGTAAAAATCATGAATTTCATTGATTAATGTGTAAAAATCATGAATTTCATCGATCGGCACAGAAAAAACATGAATTTTCTCGATAGGGGAAGAAAAGATTATAAATTTCGTCAAACAGGCGGGTAAAAATCATGAATTTCATTTATTAGCACATGAAAAACGCAAATTTCAACAAACGCTTGGATAAAAATAAAAAAATTCGTTCATCGGGCATGAAAAAACATTCATTTCGTCAAGTTTGCTTGTAAAATTCACAAATTTCGTCAAAAGGGTGCATAAGAATCAAGAATTTCGTCGATCGGATGATAAAAAAAAATTTCGTCAATCCGGCACATAAAAAGTGTGAATTTTGTCGATCAGGTGCGCAAAAATTGTCGAGTCGAATGAATTAAACTGCATTAGATACCAATTAGTCTCTGAAAAAATTGCAAATTTCTACATTTGGCAGCGTAAAAATCATGAATTTCATTGATTAATGTGTAAAAGTTACGCGAAGGGAAAAAAGAAAATCTGAAAATCCTGCATTAGGCCGGTTTTTTCCACATTTTTAATCGCCAGTTTTATAGCCGAGTGCTTAATTCATTAAAGCCTCAGTCACTGATACATGTACAAATGTTTCTCGACCATAATTAAAAAAATTAATTAATTAAAAAAATCACAGAATACAGCAACCTCAAAAATATATGAAACTTGTTACAGCAGCTATGAGCTATCATTAACATATGTATGCACATTTCATCCTCTTGAAAACAACAACAAAAAAACATAACTGGATACAGAAACTTTTTTATATAGCGATGTATAAAATAAATGAAATTCATTAAAGCAGCGATTACTAACACATGCATGTGTCGATTCATTGTTAAACTATTTGTATTGTTCCAAATTGGCAGTCGTTACCCGTCAAATGCATCTACATTATGGCATTTGACAACTACAAAATTAATTAATCGATGCAAATTAATTTAATGTTTAATAAAATTACATGTTATATTATTTTGACGATATAAATTAAAAACAGTAGTTAAAAATAATTACCATTTAAAATTAATTAATATTAAATAATAATTATTTTGGTTAAAAATAATAATAAAGCTAAATATCCATGAAACAGTTCAGGATACAGCTAACCCGCCACAACATCATCATTTATTTCACAAGCATAATTATGCTCTAGTTATACACTGGTTATTTCTATTCTGCGGCCTTTTCTTTTCTTACTATAAATAAAGCTATTATAAACAGTTTAATAAGAAACATTGTGCCAGCAATATGAATGTGCATGCAAAAAACACAATGAATTTTGTAAACAAACTTGTAGCAAGAAAAATTCATTTATCGCTTCGCCAAATTTGACGCCACCAACTATCTCGCTTGTTCTATGATTTAACCCTGTGAGCTTTTCATTTACTTGTTGACATCATCACTTATTTCACAAGTATAATTATGCACTAGTACACTAGAAATACTACTACACAGGAAAAATACCCTTTGTTTTACTATAAAACACAGAGAATTTTGTAAACAAACCAATAGCAAGAAAAATTAATTTATCGCTTCGCCAAATTTGACCCCAACAACTGTCTCGCTTGTTCTATGATTTAACCCTGTAAGGTTTTCATTTACTTGTTGACATCATCACTTATTTCACAAGTACAATTTTGCGCTAGTTATACACTGGAAAATTCTGCGGCCTTTTCTTTTCTTAGTATAAATAGTTATTATAAACAGTTTAATAAGAAACATAGTGCCAACAATACGAATACAGTAGACTCTCTCAAATCCGCACAGCTTGGGACCAGAGGTTATGCGGATTTTAGAATCTTGTGGATTTCTGGTCACTGTTTTGTTTACATTTTTGAAACAGTAATTTGAATGTAATAATGCACTCAAAATTATCATGAATGCTTACAATAAAGTAAAATATTAAAATAACTATGGGAAATAATGTAAAGGTTACATAAATAATTAATAATACATGATTAAATATGCATAATAATGATGAGATAAATTTTTTTTTAATTATTCAATGAAACTCGCCACATAAAGGCACACTAGTAATGTACATCAAAACCATAAAATTACAAAATTTTATTTGATGTTTGACCAGATTTAATAAACAAAAAAGCTTGATTAATAGGGGAGACCGGTACACAGTGGACCTATGTACACAGTGGACCACCCCCTAATATTTTATTTATTTACATCTTTTTTAAGCTTCTCTTCTATCCTTATAGACAACAACATTGCAATGATTATTTATAGCCTTCAGAAAATATGTTTAGCTCAGATTGAACTATTTTATCCTGCTTTGTTGTTTTGAGCTTCTAAAAGTAAAATTTTTCATCATCATATTTTTATTTTTTTAGTAATTAAAGGTTGTAGATAAATAAGATAAATTAGCTTTTTTGCAAAGCTAAGATACTTGTTTTTATTTTACTTTAAAGTTAATATGTTTAAAAGAAAGTTATAAACAATATTAATATGATTATTTATTGAACTTCAACTTATGATTATTTATTGAACTTGGGTACAGTGGACCACCCACTCCTGGGGCACAGTGGTTCACAATCCACTCTGCTCCTGTAATGCAGAATGTTCAAAATATTTAATAATTGCTTATTTTCTATAAAGAAAGATTGTTTTAAAGTAGATTTAACTGTAAAATAAAGTAAACAAATAAAAATAACAATTTATTTAACATAGTAAGAAATATTTTGTTTTGTATTTACTGCTTTTGATAAATATAACTGTAGTCTAATTGTTGATGATTCTATTCAAGTAAGATTCATGAGATACAAATTGAATGGAAATCAGATTATTTCTCCCGAAACTGTAGATGAATCTGCTGTTGATGTCAATGATTTCATAATGTTGCTCTCAGACCCAAAATTATTTCTTGAAAATTCCAGGCTCAATCTTACTCATAAGTCTTTGGAATTTCATTTGCAAATTTTAATGTGCGCTGATTTTCTTGTACTTAAGTAATAACTTCAACTAAATTGCAATTGTTCCTGTATTAATCTATTATTTTCTAAATATAATTAATTTTTTGTTTAAAAATTTATATTACTATGTTATTTTGCGGGTGAAGGGGCAACAAAAAAGAATTATATTAGTGAAAAATAGATTTATATTGTATTTTAGATAATACCTAATAGTGGTCCACTGTACCCCGGTGGGTGGACCAGTACACTGGTCCACTTTACAAGTGCATATAATTTTTTTTTTTTTGAAAAATGTATTTGTCACGATGTAATCGCAACATTTTTAGCGCAATCGCGATGTGTACGATTGCACGTGTTCAATTTCCCATTAAATCTCTAAATTTATTAATTTTAATATGTTTCTTTCAGTATTTAATTATCCCCGTATCAGCGTTTTTTAATTATCTTTAATTTAACGTATCCGTTGTCTGCCAACGCTGTTTCTTTCTAATTTTAACTTTCGTCAAACGCTGATATTTCGCATTTCAGTCGATGCATATCGCGGCAGTTTCGTGGGGAATTCGTCATCGGCTCACCGCTTCTCCCGTTCCTTCGATCCGGCAAAAGCGCTCCACATGCTTCGCCGAGGAACGCGTTGCGGTAGGTTCATCGCTCTTTGGCGCGCGCCAACAGTTGGCGTGTTTTCGGAGCTCGCTCCGTTTCTGCGCATCGCTATTGGACGATCCCGGGTTTTATCGCCAAGGGCAACCGGCTCGGCACTTCGCGCTGATGTTAAAATCAGTTATGTTCAGGATGTGCTCAGTGTAGTTTGGGAGATCTTATCTTATTGAATTTCATCAGTCATGGAGGACGCGAAGTCACCGGAGTCCCTCACCTATTCAGAGTTTTATAAATGAATAAATCATCTCCTTTTTTTTTCCATCAAGAAGTATGTTGTATCAGTTATTCCTAAGATGAGTGTGCTGTGTTTGCAGTTATGTATCTCTCGCGTCATTTATACATCGCATCGTTCCTGCTAAAAATGGGTAAGAGAGTTCCTTTTTACTTATTTTAATTATGTGCTAGTCCATCGCTAAAATAATAGCGAGCGTGAGACCTTGGGATCATTTTAATATTTATATTGTGCGGTTTTTCACTTGTGATCACGTCACCCCGTGTTAGCACGTGGTCGGCCTCTTCAACACAACGTGTCTGAAATGTTTCACTACATATGGTGCCTCAGATCCAGGTCGTAATTTTAGCGTGTACTATTTTTTTTCCCATATAAATTCAATTTGTTTAAAATTTAAAATCTAAAAAACTTAAACTCTCACCCTAAAAATTTTGTACAATCGTTAAAGTTATTTTTTTATGCTATAGAATGTAGTAATTAATCAGTTAAAATTTAAATTCATCAAAAAAAAAAAAAAAAAAAAAAAAAAAATTTCATCATTTTTTCTGGCTGTAAATTTAATCAAGTCCTTTAATGTGTTTATCATTGCCAAATTATTTTTTCATGCAAAGCTCTCATATTCTTGTACTGATGCACTGACAGGGCATAACTCGTGCCAATCTTTTTTTTTCCTTTAAATTTCTTAATTTTTTTTATATATTTTTTTAATTAAAAGCTTAAAGTTTTTCAATCACCAACATGAATGTGCAAAATGGCATGATTAATCCGACGTGGCAGAAAGTTCCAGGTTTCACTTGTTTTGAAGCCATCTTAATGGACCTATCCAACACGGTGGAAGGAGATGTAAAATATCAAATCAAGAAACACAGCAGTGTAAGTAACCCGGCATTGCCAGAAATCGAAAAGCAGCTTCTAAATGTATTCAATTTCAGAATAGAGCCCTTAACATCTCTGTTCAAAGAGGTGCAAACAGATTTTGGCCGCCTAGTGCATGAAAGAGACAATCTTCAAAATATTAATACAAAATTATTACAGCGAATGCAAATGAACAAGAAGATTGAAGTCTCTCATGTTACTACCCAGGTTGAGGACCTGCAGCAAAATGTGCCGTCTTCTACTGATGCATCAACACAGACGTGCAACACCCCAGCTTGTGCTCCTATAGTGCTGGATCCTTGTGTTCATAGGTGTGAACATGACACCCCCATATTAAATTCCACCTTAAAATCCCCTGCAGTAAAGTCTCTTCAGGCTCACAATTCTACATTAAATTCTTCTAGTAATTCTAATTCTTCGTTTAACAAATCCTCCAAGCCATCTAAAATCATCATTTATGCCATTGACGAGAAATATAGTATCCCTGATATCATCCAAGCAATATCGGATACTGCTGGCTTTACCCCTTCATGTAATTTCATAAAGAAAAATAAATCAAGAAAATCAAACAACTACAATTACATCTTTCAAGTGCCAGCAAACATCGCCACACTACTTGTGAACTGCAAGACTTTGAAAATTGGTGAACAGAACGTTTTCGTGAAACGGTTTATCCGTATTATCCGGTGCTATAATTGCCAATCTTTCAACCACGTTGCAAGTTCTTGCAAAAAGTCACGTGCATGTCCCTGGTGTGCTGAAGCACATGAACCAGGCCACTGCACAAAACCTCCGAAGTGCAAAAACTGTATAGCAAATAATCAGTTCTACAAACGGAACTTTAATGTTGACCATCCGGCATTTTCGCCCACATGTGAGTCTTTTAAATTATTTGTTTCAAAAGTTAGGCTTAGGTTAAGCTCAAGCCTTATAAAATAGTTAAACCCAATCCTTTTGTGTCTGCTCCACATTCAACAGTTTTTTTTTCTACATGGTGTGACCAAGTCTTTCCCGTTTGTGAAATATGTGTACGTGCTAGAGAGAGTGCATAGTACCCAATGGAGTGGTACTGCTATGAATCTTTCATGACATTTTGTAAACTCTCCTCTGGCATGTACCGCTGCTAATCCCTGCTTTTCCTTAATTTATTTACAATTTTAAAAGTTCGTACCTGAACCAGTAACGTGTGCTCCAGCTAGTGTTTCATCTTAACTGCATTTTCTCTGTCTTTCCGTGAACTGTTTTCATCTACAAGTACTCACCTTTGCCTTGAACTCTGCAAGATTAAGTCCTAACATAAATAACATTCCTGAACTGTTCTCTTAAAGAACTCCTTTTGCAGCATCTTAATTTGTAATTATCGTAAATATTTAACATATGCAATATTTATTTGCATACTATCACAATTTTCCTTTTCCCTGTTGATGTGGCTCCAGCATAATCATCTGTAAAGTTTATTTATCTCAAGGTATTTTTTTATTTTAAATTAACAATTTTTACCAATTATTTAAATTATTTGTATCTATTTTTGTGTAATTCATTGGTCATTTTTTTAACTTATATAATTTTCTCATGCAAAATTTTTTTATATAACAAACAGGTTGAGATATACAGTTTGTATATTTCGTGCAAATCTTTACTTATTCAACTATATTTTTTATATCTTCGATTGGCACCTGTCTTTTTGACAGATTTTTTTTGTATTTTCTTACTGTTCTCATAATTGTATTTTGTGTATTTCCCTAGCCCTTATTTAAATCACTCATGAGTTGCAACTCCCCCTTTTATAATTTTTGCTAGCCCTTTATTGTTTTTTCAACTTTTGTGTATATTTATGTGTTTAGTTCAAGTGCTTGACATTATTTTCTTTGCACTTATATGTTTGTTCCATGGTACCTAATGAACAATCATACCTTTGCTAAGTATAAATTTCAAAGCAATCAATGTGTACACATAGTCAAATTTTTGAAATATTGAAAAGCTAATTATGCATTTATGTTTTTCGTAAGGCCTTACATTTTTCATTTACAACAACTATCCCAAAAGGATATGTTCATATACCTAAGTATGTATATATAGGTTTGCATAACTACAAAAAAAAAAATGATGGTAAATTTTAGGTTATGGTGTATAAACAATGTGTTCTCTTACAGCATTTTACCAATAATTTTCTACTTGATGCATTTAATTTTTACTTCAACCTGCTCTTATTGCAATTTTACATATATAATTTTTCCTCATTTTCATAACATCCTTTTCAAGGTATTAATATTTATTCAATGGTTTTGTCTCATAATTTTGAGTCAAATAATTTTTTTTTGCACATTTTTAATCGTGTAATGTTATACAATGGTGTCTCATGCATTCGTACTTTTCCATTCAATGTTCATGATATGGAGTTGTTTTCAATTCACTGTGTGCTTAGGCCTTATAAAGTATGTATGAATACTGTGTTTACTTACAGGTTACAAGTTGTACTTTTAATAATTCATTTCAGTAACTATTCAATTAAATTTGTTAGGATAATTTTATAAGTTTGTACTTCTGTACATGTGTGTTCCATTTTAATTATTCTTATAGTTGGAACGTTGTTTCATTTGCTAATCATTAGCATTATGTTCTACTTCCTTTCACTCATTCATTTAAGTATTGCAATCCAAAGTGTTTTGCACTTAACTCTTGGTTTTCAACTTTTGATAATTGGAAAGTTTAAATTTTTTCATCACTGTCAATACAATGACAGTTGGTTTCCTCACATTTAAAAATTATTTACTATTGCACATAATGTATTTTTCTTGTGACATTTTTATCAATTAATGTGTTAATCTATTTATTATTTAAAAAAAAATTAGTGTTACTCACAACGAATTTACATGTAACTAATTGTGTCATGCTTTTGAAATATTTTAGATTGTTAAATTGTTAAAAGAATTTTTTTTTACCAATGGTGAAGTATAATTGTTAATCTTAATAAGTCAAATTAATTATGAAATTGTGTTTGTCTCACAGAAGGTAATTTGTAATATGCATCACTGAATTTATGTAATAATATGCTGTTTTTTTATGTGTATATTACTGTATTTATTTCATTTACAACAGAAATTTACTGTGTCATTTATACGACTTATTGTATAGTCGTCTTTGTCAATCCCGTGTATTCTCTGGTGACTCGTTTTACTCCCACATTCAGCAATTTTGGAATTTCAGTCATAGTCAAAATTCGTATTTGTTGCTAAATTTGCTTCGAATTCCTCTTTTTAAATTTTTCCTTCACATTCAAAATTTTTCCCTTTTCCAAATTTTTCTCGCCCATGTAAAATGGTCGCTTCCCAGTCAAATTTTTCATTCCCAGTCTAAATTTTACAAATTTTTCATTTGCGGGGGAATATGTCACGATGTAATCGCAACATTTTTAGCGCAATCGCGATGTGTACGATTGCACGTGTTCAATTTCCCATTAAATCTCTAAATTTATTAATTTTAATATGTTTCTTTCAGTATTTAATTATCCCCGTATCAGCGTTTTTTAATTATCTTTAATTTAACGTATCCGTTGTCTGCCAACGCTGTTTCTTTCTCATTTTAACTTTCGTCAAACGCCGATATTTCGCATTTCAGTCGATGCATATCGCGGCAGTTTCGTGGGGAATTCGTCATCGGCTCACCGCTTCTCCCGTTCCTTCGATCCGGCAAAAGCGCTCCACATGCTTCGCCGAGGAACGCGTTGCGGTAGGTTCATCGCTCTTTGGCGCGCGCCAACAGTTGGCGTGTTTTCGGAGCTCGCTCCGTTTCTGCGCATCGCTATTGGACGATCGCGGGTTTTATCGCCAAGGGCAACCGGCTCGGCACTTCGCGCTGATGTTAAAATCAGTTATGTTCAGGATGTGCTCAGTGTAGTTTGGGAGATCTTATCTTATTGAATTTCATCAGTCATGGAGGACGCGAAGTCACCGGAGTCCCTCACCTATTCAGAGTTTTATAAATGAATAAATCATCTCCTTTTTTTCCATCAAGAAGTGTGTTGTATCAGTTATTCCTAAGATGAGTGTGCTGTGTTTGCAGTTATGTATCTCTCGCGTCATTTATACATCGCATCGTTCCTGCTAAAAATGGGTGAGAGAGTTCCTTTTTACTTATTTTAATTATGTGCTAGTCCATCGCTAAAATAATAGCGAGCGTGAGACCTTGGGATCATTTTAATATTTATATTTTGCGGTTTTTCACTTGTGATCACGTCACCACGTGTTAGCACGTGGTCGGCCTCTTCAACACAACGTGTCTGAAATGTTTCACTACAGTATTGAAAACTATGTTGTGAGAAAATTATGATGGATGTAAGAAGGTTTAAGGAATATTCAAAAATATTTTCATACAGATCGGTCAGTCTGTTAAAGAGAAAGAAAATGTTAATTGAAAAAGTGGTCCACTGTGTACCGGTCTCCCCTACATAAATGTATTTGATAAAAAGATCAATCACCCTAATATCAGTGTTATCTTGAAAAATTTCAGAGATAAATTTATACTTCCTTTATGAAAAAGTAAGAGTTAAATGATATTAACCAGAATTAGATAATAAAATCAGTACAGAATGATATAAAAATAAAAAATCTTGAATTTCCTTTTTATATCTTAAGTGTAAGTTTCACTGTTTACATCTGAAACAATGTGCAGATTTCAGAAAATTGCGGATTTGAGAGAGTCTACTGTATTCACTAATTTATCTTTCTGTATAATACTTTGATCATATACCGGGTGATCCAAAAGTCAGGACGAACTTTAAAAATGAATAATTCGAAAATGAATCAAGATACAAAGATACGGTTTGCACCAAACGCATGGAAAATAAACTGGGTTTTGTGCGGCAACGAAAAAAATAGTTCTGTTGGCGACCAACAGATGGCGCTAAACATTGCACCAAAATATGATTTACAAATGAAAAAAATGTTGACAGCTCACAAGTCAGCTTAATTACAGTTAATTAGAACGACAGTAAATGTTCAATGTGCTGTCCATCATTCAGAAGTACAGCTGTGAGACGAGGCACCACACCGTTCATTGCATTTAATAGCATTTCTTGCGTTATGGCAGACACATTTTGGCGGATGGCATCTTTCAGTGCTGCTAGTGATGCCGGTTGGTCACGGTACACTGTTGACTTCAAGAATCCCCACAGTCAAAAGTCACAGGGAGTCAGATCAGGAGATCTTGGAGGCCATGCGTAATTAAAGTAGCGACTGATAATGCGATCCTCTCCAAATGTTGAGCGTAGCAGGCGTTGCACAGGCAGAGCAATATGAGGCGGTGCTCCATCATTAAGGTGACTGTTTGGAGTGCCTGTCGCGCTAGCAGTTCAGGAATAATGTTGTTCTGTAACAGTGCTACATATCGCTGACCAGTGACAGAAACTGTTTTGAAACCCGTCTGTGTTACTTCTTCGAAAAAAAAATGGACCAATTATGAAATCAACAGTGAAGTCACACCAAACTGTCACTTTAGGCTGTTGCAAGGGTACCTCAACAAATGCATGTGGATTTTCTGTGGTCCACACTCTACAATTGTGGGTGTTAACAGCCCAGAGAGTGTGAAATACGCTTCATCTGTCCAAAGCACAGTGTGAAGCCAGTCGTGCTGCTCTTCCATCTTACCGAATACCAAATTCGCAAAATCTCGGCGAGAGTCGAAGTCAAGAGGTTTCAGTTCTTGGTTATGTTGCAACTTGTAGGGATACCGTTGCAAAGTTATTCGCAGTGCTCTCTAGACACTTCCGTACGACACTCCTGTCTGCTTCGAAATTTCTCGAGCACTGCACTCCCCATGTGCAGCAACCGCCTACATGGATTGCACCGTCTGCTCCATTGTCATGGCAACAGCAGCGGCTGTTGAGGGACGTCCACTTCTTTGACGTGACGCCAAAGAACCTGTAGTTTCAAATTTCTTCATCATTTTGTTCAATGCAGAAGACGTTATTGGTCCTTTGCTCTCGCATACCCTTCATGTAGTGATATGCTCGCAATGCCCCAATGGCACTTTCCAAATTCTTATAATAGAGTTTAATTAAGAGGGCTTTCTCAACTATGGACAGCATTCCGATGCATACATGCTTCGACTACCATTACCTGCTGCAGTTTCTCCTTTTTACATCGTTTGTTGCTTTGCATAATCCTACATCAGAAATCCGACAGCGCCATCTGTTGGTGGCCAACAGAACTACTTTTTATTTCGTTGCCACACAAAACCCGGTTTCTTTTCCATCCGTTTGGTGCAAACCGTATCTTTGTATCTTGATTCGTTTTCGAATTATTCATTTTTAAAGTTCGTCCTGACTTTTGGATCACCCGGTATATCTGTGTGTGTGTGTGTTTGTTTGTGCACGCATGTGTCAGAGAGAGAAAAAGTATGAGCCTCCCCCTCCCCCTTATTATTCACTTCTAGCCACAGCTATGTCATCCTCCTTAATTTACAACAAACATCGCTTTTTGAAGTTTTAAGGTTAAGTAAGAAAATTGTTTTTTGGTATTCTGTATAGAATGTAAGCTGTTAAAAACTTTATTTTTGATACACTGGTATTAACACTTTGAAATTGTAGTTTTTATTGTTTACACCCACCCCTTTTAAATTATATGAAATGTATTACACGAGACCATCAGTGAGTAGGATAATTTTTTGTAAAGAAATGAAAAAGCCGAAGTCTGTTTTAAATCTATCGATACTTGCAAACAAAATAGGAAAGCTAATTCTATTCAAGGGCAAATTTTATAAATGCTTTTCAGTGCTCCATGATCTTAATTTTTTTAGGTATGTTTAGTTTTTAATTATTGTAATACAAAAAGAATCACATTTTTAATTATAGTATATATATATATTTTTTTTTTTTGCGAAAAATATTAAAAAATATTTAGACTAAATTTAGTCGCTCCCTTTTCAATTTATTCAAACAAATTTGAGAGGAAAATAAATGCCATTAAAGTTCTATCAGTCATAGAAATATGTTTAATAATGGTCATTATGTTTTCCCCCCTTTTTTATGGTATGAAAAATTCATATGAGGTTAGATTTATAGATTATAATCTAATATGTGACAGCAGAATGAGCCAGCGAGTCAAGATTTTCTTCATTTAAATATAAATATCAATCTAGATGAAGTTAAATAAAAATAACTATTATTATTTATTATAATTTAAAAATAATATTCATAGCTATTTATTTTAACTTCATTCTTTCACATTAAATTAATTTTAAAATACATTTAAGACATTCTGCGATATTACATTCTTTTTTTTTTCATTTATTAATAATCAAATACAAACTTCGAAAGCGAAAATGGTCACCTTAGTATTTTTATTTTAAGACTCATCTGGCTGCTAATTTCACTTAATGTATAATACAAATAAAATTCTTTTAAAAATAAATAAATAAAGTCAAAAAAGTTTTAAAATCAGGCATTATTAACTATTTTTGCTTCTTTTTCATATTACAATGGTTAAAACTACATAGACATATCAAAAATTCAGATTTTTACGAAACGCCGAAAAACAAAAAAACAATTTACCCGTGAAAAAAAAGTAATGTTTTTCCTATTTTGTTTACAAAATGTTTTATGCAGATTACATATAGATTAGACTATTTCTTTTATGCTACTTACTGATGATCGTATGCAATTCATGTTGAACTGGAGTTATTTTTTCTGTTGATTTCATGAATGAAATCTTTTAAAATTTACTCTGTGTCAATTCAACGTACTGGGAATGCACGGCACGCGTATGAATATATGAAAACATAAACAAGCGCAAAGAACGGGTTGGTTGGTTGTCAGACAGACTTCCGTTTAGCAACGGGAAATATATTATCCAACCAACGAGAAATATATTATCCTTAAAAAATTAAAACCTTGTTATAAATAACAGTAAAATTGAATGCATATAATTAAAAAATATTTCCCCTATTTAAAAAATGAATCTAAGTAGTTTTACAACGAAATACAGATATATAAAATGCGAAATGTATTTTGAACAAAAAAGAAAAATATATAAGCGACAATTTAATTTAATACAATATATATTACGAATTAAAAATATATTTTCGTATAAAAAAATGAGTCAAAATAATTCATCAGCTACATGCTAAAATTTATTCCGAGCTTAACTGTATACTGAGAACCAATTTTTAACCTTATGTTTGAGGAGTCAAAAGAGGTGAATCGGCTACATGTATTCCTATGAGGAAACGCGAGAAAATAGTCCGATTTGAAAAGTGGATTATATTGAAAACAAGAGTTTGCCTACGTTAGCGCAATATCTTATTCGCTTCATCTAAAACTGATTAATATAATATATTAATTTTTAAAAAATCGTTCGATCCATTTTCGAGATAACAACTATGTGCCCATTACAACCATTACATTTCCCATTTTCGCTTAAAAATTGGTTTCCAGATCTCAAAATCTACTGCATGTAGAAATCTATAAATTTCAGGATAGAGTTAGGCCATAGATATAAGATTAATGTGAAAAAATCGAAACGGTATGCCTCATATTTACTGAGATATTACATGTCGGCGTTTCGATTTTCCTTTGATGTCCTGCTAGCTGTATATATGAGAGTGACGGAATCTTCGGTTTTGGGCTTACGGTTTTTCGCTGCGTCACTCGAGAAACTACCGTCTCTCATGATTTATTCAAATATAGATCCTAGTTTAAAATTAACCAGTATATGTATATGTTGACATACAGATGAGTGACAAAATAATACGAACACGCATGAAAAAGTGTGAAAAGAGCAATATCTAGTAAAATATTTGAAGAATGATCCTGAAACTTCACGCGTAAACAGCACAGTTGACGTCATGTATTTACGTGAACATTTTTGAGTAAACCCCATTGGGAATCGTCAACAAATTGTTGAAAAACGAATAGCTTTTGGATAACCCTGTAAAAAGTAATGTCACTTAAGCTTTGAAACTTTAGCACATGATTAAGAGGCTTATTGTGATAAACTGTGTTTATTTTCATGAGTACAACTTAAATACCTGTACAGAAATTAAGGTTTTTATAAAAACAATCCCGAATTTCACCAAGAGTTTTGCTTATAATTTGCAGAGTTCTTAATATAAAAGAATATTTTTTTTCAGGAAATATGACTAACAACATTGTACATAATACCCCGCAATCAGAAATAAAAAATAATAAATATTGGATGAAAAACGAGCAGGTTTATTAAATAATGTTTCACTGCGCATGCGCGAATGTTATCAAAATATAATGTGCATAATATTTTGCCCAAATGTATAGAGCAACTTTTACGAAAGTCTCAAAAACAATACTTAAAAATTCTGAAAGTGATCGTCTATGTCTATAGAATAAGTTCGAAATCCGTTGTTACCAAAATGAAGCAAAAATATGAGGGGTTAGATCCAACACTCTAAAAAAAATCCGTGAAAATACAAGAGATTTTCCGTAAAATTTTACAGAGAAGTTTCATCTTTCCAAAACTTCAGTACAATTTCCTTAAATGACATTAGTTTCGTTAAAGAGATTTCAAATCCGTAAATATGCAGTAAGTTTTCTATAAATTTAATGGATTTTTTCCGTATCTCTTTCAAAACAGTACAATATCCGTATTTCTTCCAAAGCAGTGCAATTTCCGTAACGTTTAAAGGTTGAGTACAGAAATCGCCTTTTTTGAAATGCGAATTAAGATTGTTGTATTGACTAGAGTTCTTCTAGGATACAGGCCTGGCCCGGCTGGCCCATTCTAACCGAGGGCATTACATTTTATTGTGAAAAGAATAGTAATATTTATATTTTTTAATGAAATATTTAGAAATTTATTTTATTTTTATAAATTACGGAAAAAATACATACTTTTTAAAATCTTTTTTTTTCTTGATAGTACTTCAAAATTATGATTTTTTTTTTGCCACTAATTTTTTAAAAATTTATTTTAACTTTTTTAACGTGAGGCAATATTGTGTTATTTTAAAAGTTTCATAACATAATATCTTTGCAAATTATAGCTATGCAATTTGGTATTAAACTAAACTGATTTGGCTTACAAATTTATGAAATATGCTAAAATTTATTATTTATAAATTATAATTTTACAAAGTTTATAATTTTTTCCTTAAATTTATAAAATTAGTTAATATGTTTTCTTTTGATTTTTTCTTTATAATTTTTTTAACTTTATAACTTTTTAATTTATTTCGTTAGCTTATATTTCTATAAATTAAACTAATTTAAATTAAATTACATCAATAAGTCCAGATTTAAACCTACCTATCCCAAGGTCATTAATTTCAAATTTGTCTCTAAAAATCATTTATTTATTTATTTTTAACTATTCAGTTTAACAGAACCGTAGGGGCCTCCGTGGCCGAGTGGTTAAGGCACCACTTCGCTAATCGCTTCATAGCGTAGGAAGCAAGGCCGGCGGTGTTCGACTCCCGCCAGCTCCATTGCACACACTTTGTGGAGCTCCGGATGTAACTCTTGGTGTTGTAAAATTTCCTTGTATTTTCTCGTCAAGATTTATGTAATTGTTGAAGTCGTGTATGTGTTTCTGTGATTAAAAATAAATGTGTATGGATCATTCGAGACGACAGCCTTGTAGCTATAGGTCTCAAAGTCCACGTCCCTTGAAAGTTAACAGAACCGTACGCAAAAGCTCTCAGCTTAGCTGAAATATAATAATTTAATTTATTATAAAATTGTTTATTTACATAATTTTTTTAAATAAGACATTAAAAACAAATATTTTAATAGCATGTAATAAACACACCTGATTAAGATAATTGTTGTTTTTATTGAAATTGATAAATAGATAATCAGGCAAATAATTTAAAAAAAGTATATGTTCGAAAAAAGAAAATGTTGGTACTGTTGCAAAAAGAAGCACTCATTATTCTTAATACAATGTTTTAAGCATATAATACATAATAAATTAAAATTTATCTGTTATAAAGCACCAAATAATACAGCAAAATATTGAAAATTATGAAAAGAAAATATTAAAAACAATGGAACTCAAAACACCCATCTACAGATGAAACCTCAAGTTTTTGCATCATGGAATAACTAACAACATTTAAGAAGGAGGTGTGACCACTCATGGCGCGTTGGTCTAAGTCGTCAGGATAGTATACGGGAGATTACGGGTTCGATTCCGCTCATGGCAAGGGTTGGTTAATTACTGTAAACTCACACAAGAATTTAAAAAAAATGAGCAGAAACGTATGTATCCCTTATAAGGTTGTCCTCGCGAAGTAACTTTTTATTTTTTGGCCCTATAAATTTTATTTTAACGACATAAAAATTTCTAAAAAATACGGAAGATATCTGTTATAAAACGGAAATTTCAGAAATCACGGAAAATTTCCTGAAATTTACGGAATTTTTTCCCCGTTAAAATACGGAAATAGTACTGGCGTCTCGATTGCCAGTACAATTTCCGTTTTTTTTTCAGGAATTTTTTTACAGTAAAAGTATGACAAGTACAGAAGTATTTCTTAAGAAATACTTGTCTACTTGTCATCATTTGGATACAGCCCCTGATCTTTTTGCTTCTTTTTGGAAACAACGAATTTCGAGCTTATACTATGGATGACCACTTTCAGAATTTTCAAGCTATGTTTTTGAGATATTCACTAAAGTTGCTCTATACACCTGGGTAAAATATTATGAACATTACGATTTGATAACATTCGTGCATGCGCAGTGAAACATTATTTCTTAAACATGCCCTTTTTTCATCCAATATTTATTTATTTTTTCTGATTGTATACAATGTTGTTAGTCATATTTTCTGAACAAAACATTCTTTTATATTAAGAACTCTGCAAATTATAAGCAAAGAACTTGGTAAAATTCGGGATTGTTTTTATAAAAACCATAATTTATCTACTGGTATATATGTTGTACTCATAAAAATGAACACAGTTTATTACAATAAGCCTCTTAATCATGTGCAAAAGTTTCAATGCTTAAGGGGCGTTACTTTTTACAGGGTTATTCAAACGATATTCGTTTTTCTTCAATTTGTTGAAGGTTCCAAATGGGGTTTTTGGAAAAAATGTTCACTCGAATATATGACACCAACAGTGCTGTTTACATGCCTGGAGTTTCAGGATAATTCTTCATATATTTTTCTAGCTATTGCCCTTTCAGTCTGTTTCATGGGCGTTCGGATTATTTTGTCGCCCATTTGTAAATATTATATAGGTAGATGAATGTAGACGTAGGTGGTATTTATAGAAGATATATTCCATGATAAAATAAAAGGGTGTTGTTTTGATTACGACAACTACAATCACAATTTTACTTCAAACAACAGGAATGCAATATTGTATATTAAAATAGAATACATAAAGTTTAACGAATTAAGAATTGTCACTTGTTGAAAAAGTCTAATTCTTTATTAACCTTCCTACCCTGTTGAAGTTTTACCAAACTTTGATTAAAAACATTTCATACCAGAATTTTAATTTAAAACTATTTAATCTATTTATTTAACTTAGTTCACTGTGGCTTTTATTTAACTTACTTTATGAAAAAATTCTCGTTCGAATCGATTGAAATAAAGCATAGAGATGCGTCGATTCGACCCATTCAGGGATGGAAGGTTAGACAGCTTTTCCAACATAAACCAAAGAAAAAAGAAAACATCATCTTGTAAACAAAAAAATTTGAATGTAGCAAATAATATTTTTTCATATCCATAGATTTCCTTGCTTTTAAATTACGTAAGTTAATATGAATCACAGTTTGGGATTCTGAAACATTAAATTTCGTGGTCTCTAAAAAAAAAAAAAAGCAACCACGTGTGAAAAGGAGGGGAGATAAGAATAAAATAAATATAATTAATTAATGTATAATAAATAAACATAATAAATAAATATAATTTTAGATATAGTTATTATTTTGCTATTTTATTTTATTAATAATAAATAATAATAAAATAAAACGAGTGTTATTTTTTTTTATCATGACAACCACAATCACGTTTTTAATTCGAAAAATAGGGATGTAACACATCGACTCATAAGTTCCCGGTCTGGCACACAGATGGCGTTGCAATCGTCGAACTGATGCTTTTTTAGTAAATATTAACCTTTAAAAGGTAGCAGAAAAAATGTCATGACGATTCGCCGTGTGGATAAAACATTAGAGTGGTTTTAGTTGAACGACTTTGTTGATAAACAAAAAAATGGATAAACAAGAATTTCAAGAATTGTTATTTGATGGGAAAAAACACCGTTCAAACAAAAGGTTGGCTTGATAAGCGTTATCTGGACACTGCACCAGGTAAAGCAACCATTATTGACTGGTTTGCTGAATTTAAACGTGGTCGCACGGGCACCAGTGATGCAGCACGCAAAAGAGGTGGTTACTCCGGAAAACATCAAAAAAGTCCATAAAATAGTTTTGGAGAACCGTAAAGTGCAGGGCCTGATTAACGAACAGGCCAACTAGGCCGCGGCCTTGGGCCCACTGCTGATGGGGGCCCCAAAGTGAGTAAAATGATTTAGAAAAAGTTTTTTTTAAATGAAGTTTTCTGCCATTATTTTCTCAAAAACAGAACAAAAAGATTTTTTTTTAACTTGTCAATTGCATCATAATATCTAATAATAATCCTCGAAAAAAATTCTATCAACTATTTTAATTTGAGTAGGCCCCAAAAAGTTGCTGGGCCTTGGGCCCCACACGACCTTAATAGGGCTCTGGTAAAGTGAAGATCCATGAAATAGCTCAGACTCTGAAGAGATCCAAAGAACGTGTAGGTTTTATTTTGAATGAACATTTGTCTATGAGAAAGCTGTTATGAAAATGGGTGCCGCGCGTATTTACTTTTGACCAAAAACAACAACGAGTCGATGATTCTGAACTCTGTTTGAAGCTTTTTCGTTATAAAATTATGTTATTTATTATTAAATTATTATTATTATTTATTTATTAAATTATTATTATTAACTTATTATTATTTATTTATTAAATTATTATTATTAAATAATTATTATTTATTTATTAAATTATTATTATTAAATTATTATTATTTATTATTAAATTTGTGTTATCTATTAAAGTTATAAAGTTATAAAATTATAAAGTTATGTTAAAAAGTTTTCTTTATTAGACCGGGAACTTATCAGGCCATGTGTTACAAGTACATGGTTAGGATGTAATATTGTATTTATATTAAAATATGAGATTGAAAAATTTATGAGTTAAGAATTTCCATCTGTTGAAAAGGTTTTATTCTTTTTAAATAGGCTTTATAATATAATGTAAAGTAAAGCAAAAAAATAAAAATAAATAAAAACACTATAAGCTTTTTTGATATGGATAGAATCAGCTGTTTTTAAATTATGCAAGTTAATATGGCTGGGATTCTAGAGATCTATGCAACAATATCTGAAAAAGAGGAGGGAATAAAAATAAAATAAATATAATACTATAATATATTATAAATACTAATATAAAAGTAACAACTATAATAAATAAGTATAATAATAAAAATAATATATTTATTATTATTTTAATATTAATATATAATAATATAATAAAAAGAGTGTTATTTTTTATCATGACTACTACAGTCAAACAATAGGGATGTAATACTGCGTTTATTTTAAAATATAATGCTGAAATACTTCTAAGTTAAAAATTTTCATGTGTTTAAAAGTTGTAATTCTTTATGAAATAGCCTTTCCAATATCAATGAAAGGAAGGGGGAAAAAAACACCATCTGAAAACAAGAAACTCCGAATGTAGCAAATAATCTTTTTTGATATCCGTAGAGTTCGCTGCTTTTAAATTATGCATGTTAATATGAATCACAGCTGGGGATTCTAAAACTTTAAGTTTCGTGGTCTCTAGAGATCAAAGCAACCACGTGGGGACACGAACGAAAGGGGGTTGAACAATGCTTTAACACCCCCTAAGCTACCGATCAAGCGGTCCAATCTCTTCCGTCAGTGAGAAAGCAAGTCTGGTTTCAATCTGCGCTAGGATGGAACTAAAGTGATTACTAGGGCAAGAGTATCCTGAATTGAGTAGAAATTGTGTCAGCGTCCTAGGGTGAAAAAAAGGGGGGAATTGGAGGATTTCCCCTGCGGATATCTCTGGAAGAAAATCTAACGAAGGAAGTTCTCCCTGCAGTTTTTTAACTCGTTTGAGCAGCAGCGGAAGTGAAAGAAAACGAAATAACGTAAGCTATGCAATATAAAGAGAAAAGGAAAACGCTACGAAAAAACAATTTAAACTGAAAAGCGAATTGCTTTTGCCACCGAGTTGAAATCATGAATATTTACAGAGATTACTGAGGGATGAGCATCAATTGTTTATTCCCACATTTATACGAACACATTCTAAACATGAAACACAAAGTGCTGAAAATGTTCCGCCCTTTTATGCTAGAAAAAAATTAGGGAGGGAAAAGAAAATGTTCTGCCAACCCTTTTTCTCTTTGTTTGAATTGCGAAAAAAAGTCTTAGAATGTACTTATATTTTAGAGTAAGTATATTTCGAGAAGAAGTTTAGGAGTTGTAAATTTAGTAAATTTAGGGCTCCCAAATGGTCCTTTTTTTTGAGTATTTCCTAAGAAACATTTTCATCGTAGGTTTCTATTCTACAACATTTTCAATAGAAATAAATTTCGAGGTAGGTTTTTTGCAAAACATTCAAGAAAAACCTAATAAGTACATTTTTATTTGAACAAAGTAGTTTTCAAAAAACGCCTCATTTGAGAGTGCGGCAAATTTAAGTGCTAACTTTTGTCTTTAATATTTTAGGTTTAACATTTTACGTGCCTCATTTTCGGCTGTCATATTTCATTTACAAAGGCTAATTTTAATTCATTGAATAATCGAACAATTTGTGAAAAAAATATATAATGTTTAATTTCGTATATTTTTAGATTATACAATTATTTAATAATCTTTGTTCGGTTACTGTGGTGTTTTATTTTTTTTTATATAATGAAAAACGGGAAAGACGGGCATATTCATCTAAATCACTTGAGAGGTGAACTATATTTAACACGCTGGTATCATTTTTAAATAGTACACATATGTATAAGTAAGACCTTGATATAATTTTTATTGTTTAACCCTTTGATTACTGAGAACGACACTCATGGCTACTGGTATTTCGATTAAGAGTGCGAAGGGGTGTGTCAACGAATACCTTTGACAGCATAGAATCCCCTTTCGTAAATCTGACATCAAGCCGCCACGTGCCCCTCTGCCCTTTTAGGCCCCCTTCTGGCCTAAAAAGGCAGACGGGCACGTGACACGGGTGCCAGAACGGAAGGCAGAGGGGGTACCAAATGAAGATTTTGTTAGTGGCTTGATACAAAAAGAATATATGAAATTTTGGTAAAAATGTTTTGCAGCTGGAAAATCTAAAAGAAAGACTGAACCAAGTACATTAAAATTGACTAATATATAAAAAAATTAATGAGATTGGGTGACTGCTCGGGACACTAAAATCCAAGGGGTGGAAAATTCACAAAATAAAATAATTAATAAAACCTTTTTTTATTTGTTCTAAAGTCACTATTATGATTTTGAAAATTAGGGTTAGGTTCAGGAAAGCATCTAGACATATTAGTATTTTAATAGAAAGAGCGGTATAAGTTATCGTTCCATGAAACTTGCTGTAGATAGCACACAAAAATTTTTTACGTTATTGAAATTCATTGATATACCTACAAAAAATCCTGGTTTTTTCAGTTCTTATGACATTGTGACTCACATCACTACGATTTTAAACGCCTGCTCAATTGTAATGTAATACTACAACTACAGTAAAATATGTGAAAATGAAATCTGTCTATAACTAAATCTTCTCTTAACAACAACAACAAAAAAACACATGGTCCCAATAGAAACAATATCAACAATTATACATGCAAAGGTGGATAGAAACGGAATTTTTTTCCTGATTACATACTTCAATATTACTTATTTTACGATTACAGATTTTTAATTTTTAAATAAGTTGGCTATTTAGTAACATTCTCTTTGTAAATCTCTTTTGCTGAGGACGGGGAGGGGGGGGGGGGAGGGGCGCCAAAATCCATGTGTGTGTCCCGCGAAAAAAAGGTAGTCCCTGCGCCATATACATCGGAAATAGATGTGTCTTAAACTCAAACAAAAATGTGTCTGATAATGTAATTAAGGCACACAAGTGTCTAATGGTGAAATTTCAGACATAATAGATGTCTTAATTTAAGACACATAAGTGTCTCACTATAATCATGGTATAAGTGGCCTGAGAAAAATGTCTGAATCAAGTGAACCTGTCTTAAAATATCACATTTTGTATTTAAAAAGCAATTTTAAGTTGCGCATGCGTTTTAGACGTGTTTTCTTCAAACTTAATTATCGTTGTAATTTAAACTGAATGTTCGTTTTTAAATGTATGTTCTCGTAAATTTTAATTAATGTTTTAGTTTTATTTGATTCATCATTTGCGTAATGTGAAGTTTTGTAGAATGTGACCTTCGTATTATCTTCGTTAAATCGTATTAATCTGATCTCGTCAAAGCTTGATAAACAGAACTTTTGTCTCGCTCATTTATGTTTCAAGAAAAAAAAGTTTCATTCTTCTGACAGGAATTTGCAGGATATCTCAAGGAATTTTCTTTTAAAAACATGCAAGACTTACTCCCTCATAGTAATTGTAACTGTACAGTATTTCAAATCTCCTACTATAAGAATTTTGGATAAATCGAGCAATTTGCCTTTTAAAAAGATTCAAGACCTCTACGTCTGCCTGATTTCCGACGGTGTTTCAAGTAAGATGATAGTTTTTTGATATATTGACATATTTAGTTGATATGATAGTTTAATAGTATTAGTAAAATATTGTTTGAAATTTAATTTTTTTAACGAGTTTAAAAAACACACATTAATTCCGGAACTACAGATTCTTCGAATCATGTATTTATATACTGTATATCCAACTGTAAAAAAGCCAGTAATATATGTATATTTACTTATAATAAAGTCCGAAGGCAAGAAAGTGTCTTTAGTCATTCCGCTCTGGTTTGCGAACTGACCGTAGTTAAACGCCATGTTAGGCTTAATGAAAAACCTATTCTAAGATATAACAACTAAACGATCTTACTGTTTTACTTGTTGGAGCATGGAGCAAGTTTTTCTAAATAGAACTTCTGTGAACCTAGGCCGTATAGACATTTTAATTTCGAAATTCTTTAAAAAACACCTATTTTGACGTTTCATATGATGAAGAATAACATTTGAAATTTTTTTACATTATTGACTATACATCTAAAACTAACAGTTTAGGAATTAGCTGTTGGTCAACAATAATGAGATACACCCTGTATATATATAAAGATGTACATGCGTAAGTTTATTTTATACACTCACATAGGAATAAATTTTAAACAAAATTTCTTTCAGAAATTTCTCTGAAAGAAAATTAGCAGTGTTGTCTTTTACTTAGTGATTCTAATAAAATAAGGAAAAATAAGTGATAATAAGTAATAATAAGTGATTCTAATGAAAATAAATCAACAGTTTAGTAAAATTCTCTTCAAAAACTTCGATATATAAGAAAGTAAGAAAAAAACTAAATTAGTCAGTCTTTAATGGTGTCACTATTTTAAATCACAATCATTTAAAAATAAGGCAAACTTCTTAATAACACCATAAATTTAAGTTTTAACTTTAAACTTTCTTTAAACCAGTCAATAAGCTAAAATTCCCCTCCACTAAGTCTCCTGTTCCTCATCCTTTTTCCTTTTCTTTTTTGTATTTTGTATATATTTTATTTATTATTATTATTACATCGAATTTGTTTATAATATTTTAATGTATGTATTTCTTTCTTTTTATTTATTAATTATTATATACATATCTTATATTTGCATTTAATTTCCTTTATCTTTCCTGACTCTCTCGTTTATTCAATTTACTTCATAATTCTCCCCATGTTCTGTCTTCTCCTGTCTTGTGATTGGCTGCATTCCTATTGATTGTTTCCTCTAACTTATCCCACTTACTTCCCATTTTCTTTCAGTCTTACTCTCGCCTTCCAGGCGGTAGCACGACTTTTGAAGCCTGATGAAGAAAGTCAAAGTTTTCCGAAAGGCTTAGCGCCTCTCTTAAATTTATGGTGGTAATCATATCGCACCTATCTTAATTATATTAACACAGTGATTTTGTTTAGTGCTTTATTTGTGGAAGTGTACCTGTAATGGTAAAATTCTCAAGATATAAGGAGGAAATTAAACATTATAATGGTCGTCATTCCGTTTATTTATTTATTTTTTCAAATTCTGAACACATTAGAGTGTCAAAGCTCATACCACTACTATCAAAGAGCTAACTAGATTACAAAGCAGGAATAAATCACTTGAGCGGAGGCTTAGGAGTAATCATGATGTTACACTCTTAAAACGAAAGAGCCAAAATAACTCAAGTTTGGCCGAAATCCACTCATCTCACGATTTGAAAGTGAGCTTCTCATGAAGAGTTGAAACAACTCGAGTGAACGAGTTGTTTTTAAGCAACTCATGATTGGGTGATCTCTATTTTACTCATACTTGAGTGGAATCAAATCAATGAAGGTTAAATCCAGTAGCACTTGAGTGATTTATAACTAACTCATACTTGAGGAGGGGAAGGGGAATTAAAATTCATGGTAAAATGTAATATTTCATTGTAAAATAATAAATTTCATGAACAGGTAGATTATTATTTTAGAAAAAAAAAAGTAATTTGCATATTGAATGTATACATGTTTATGCTTACATATATGTATATATTCAACAATTAAGTGAAAAGTATCATTTTTTTTTGTTGTTGTTGTTGCTTCTGAGCTGCTTGAAATATATACCCCCCCCCCCCTTCCCGACCCAAAAAGAGAATTTTAAAAGGAATATTTGAAAAGATAAGAATTTCTGCTGATTTAAATATTTTAATCTTTTTTTTTTTATTTTGTTATAATGATTATGTTTTCTATGCAATATTATTCGATACATTGCATGATATTTTTCAGTTTATATCAATATTATCATTAAATATGTTTTAATCCTAATACTATTTAGGAATATTCGCACCGTGAATATCCGGGAATGTAGATATTTACCTTATTTTTAACAACATATGGTAAAAAATATGGGATTTATACAGTTTCATAAATTAGTATATTTTAAAATATTAGAAAAACAGCGTGTATACTAATACAGCTACTTTTCAAAAATTTTCATTAACATGAAATAGATATACTAAAGCTTTATTATATATTTTAGATATATTTCAAATAATCCAACTCTCAGCAACATAAAATGACTGAAATTTATGTATGCACTTTCGAAAAGCAAGGCAGGTCAATAAAAACATCCAGGAAAAATTTCTTCAGACTGAGAATAAAATAAGAAGTATAATTTGTTTACTTTAAAACAATATTTTTAAAGTCAGACAAGTCAATTTTCAATTTATAGTATTATAAAAGTTAGAGTTCTGTGTGAAACATCGCTAAAAATATATACTATATAAACAAACGTACCGCCAAGATATTTTATTTAAAAGTTTAAATTGCTACTAAATGCTATTTATATAAATCATATTTATTGAAACAACATTTAAAAAAAACATAAAGGAGAGGCAAAGGATTTATTTCATTATATTTTAGAGTATTTTTTTAATATTTATCCTTCCAACTTAAAAGATCTCTAAATGTTCGCTCGTATAAATAGTCCTAAATGTTAGGGTTAAGACATATTTAATAAAAATATTGATATAAACTGAAAAAATATCACGCCATATATAAAATAACAATTAATATAAAACAGAATCATTATAAAAAGCATAATTAGAGTATTTAAATCAGCAGAAATTCTTACCTTTTCAAGTATAACTTCTTTAAAATTGTCAACAACGTGCTGTTAGCCGCGTAAATTACACACACCACACACCTGTCGTCTGCTCAGTGGATATGCATTGTAGAGGGGACGGTGGAAGGTCACGTCAGCTGCGTCAGCTTATTGGTATTTCGATTTCCGCTCCCCAATGAGTGATTTTTTTATCGAGTTGAGTTGTGTAGTATTCGCTCTTCTGGAGTGCATTAGAAACATAAAAATTCAAATCAAGATGAGTGAAACATTTAAAAATCAACTCATTCACGATCCAATAAATTAGAGCTCTTTTCTGAGAAGCAAAATCCACTCTTTCGTTTTAAGAGAGTAGATCGTTGTTCAGACCCCTTTAGTTTGACCTCTGCCTGGTGCCTACATCTGACCCGCTTGATCCTTAGCTTTATATCACAAAGACTACCATATATATTATTTCTGATGTCAACATCCCTTTTTTCTATGTATATACAAACCTCAGAACGATGAATGAAGTATCATACGAAATGTTTATGAACAGACTCCCATTTTGTTAATTAAAATGACTGAAAAAACGTACCAGTAAATAATCATAGAGATTGCAGTGCGAAAGCCTCGCACGGGTCCACTGGTTTTGTAAATAAAATAAGCATTTTCATGTGTTGAATAGGGCCTGACTCATAAAATTTTCTGCATCCTGTTTTAATATAAACTCATTATTTGTCGCCTAATGTGTGAACTTTAAAAAAAAAATTCTTTGAAATATATTTTACATTCTTCTTTTACTGCATTTACTCAAGTAAATGATCAAAACTCTTCATTTTCTTTCTTTGATAAGGTTTTTTTTTTTTTTTTTTTTTTTTTCAAAATTCTCTTCTCTTTCTCTTCATTTCTCTTTATATATATATATTACTATATGTATGTGTATTTATGTAATTATAATATTTGTTTGCTTATTGTTTTTTATTTTCCGTTTTTAAAATTTATTCTATGGCTTTGAAATTCCCTTTGTCAAGTCTTTCATAAAATTATACTGAAAAAATTGAAGATTTTAATATATGCATGCTGAAAGTGTACGAACTCTGAAATTTTCAATAAGCACATATGCTTTTGACATGATATATTGATTCTAAGGTAAATTTTACCTTAGGATATCAAACAAAAAAAATTAGGTCAAGTTGTTTATAAATTATGAAGGTTTAAAGTTTGGAAATTCTAATGTTAAATTCATTTTTAATCGTTTCAAAACAGATAGCAATGCGGGTTGTCTCGTTATCATAACTCTAGAACTGCTTGGAAGAATGAGCCGCAATTTTAGATTAGCATATCTGAAGCTTCTTCAAATCGATGTCTATTCAAAAAATTATACAACACTTCCCAGTTTTTTCAGATTTTTTTTTTTTAAATTAATTTTTGAAACAAATCAGAATCACAAACTATGTAATTTTTTTTTTTTTAACAGACATCGATTTGTAGAAGATACAAATTTGCGGATCTAAAATTACAGCACATTAACGCCAAGTAGTTTTTGATTTACGATTAAAAAACTACCAGTATTGTGGTCTGTTTTGCAAAAATTAAGGAGTATGATTTATTTGAATTTCGCCTTCCAAACACGTGTAGTACTAAATCCATAATATTGCAGTTTATTCCAGATTAAGATTTATTTATTAAACCTTAATTATTCTTAAACTACTTGACCGAATGACTCCCCGTTTGGTATCATAAGGTATAATTTACAGAAAAAGCCAAACATCATGTAAATTAGGTGTTCGTATTGAAAATTGTAAAGTTAGGTACAAATTCCTTATGAAGCCAACCGCCTAAACTTATATGAATTTAAAAAAAGGATACAATTTCCAGTCGCATTATTTTATTTCTGTTTTTTGTGTGACAATTTGGAAATTAAGATGTACGAGGTGTTCTCTCTCTCTCTCTCAATCTCTTTAATAACTTTAAAATTCTATTTTTGGCAGAAGCAAATATTTGAAAATTCTTGATATTCAGGATTTAAAAATAAATTTTTAAATACACCCTCTTTTCTTTCTCTTCCTTTTGCATTATACCGAGTGTTGCACTAGATAGTAGCTTCGAAAAATTTTAATTTTAGAAAACACAGATGATTCAACCCACGAGCGATTAAGTATAGCGATTCCTCCGTTAAACATCGCATGCGTCAACTGATTCTTGGATTGCTTCTTGCTATTGAGTTGGCAATGAAATGTCAATAACTTTAAATGTAACTGTTGGGAGCATTGTAGCCTAGTGGGTAAGGCGAGGGCTTCTTTATTAACCTCTCGGCTTGTAGTACCAAGCTCCCACGTTCTGTCCTAGGTGGTGTTTTTATTAAGTCAGTTAATAGAGATCAGTCTATTTTTTATTATTTTTGCTGTTAATTAAATAATTAAATTTAAATTAGAATTATGTCAAATTTACTTTATTACATTTAACTTAATTTGTAATAAATTAAAATATTTTAATTTTAAATAAATTCCAATAACTAAATTTAAAAATTCCTTTAAGCTATTTTTTTTAATAATTAAAGTGAATTTTTATAAATACGAAAACAAATATCCCAAGCTTACACTAAAAATATTTTTATGTTAGAACTTTAGTAACAGATATACATAAAATTAGCAGAATTTATTTCTTAAAGTTTACATCTTTTACAATTATCCTTTTGATACCTAAAAATCTTTATTAATTTATTATCGGTTGCTTTCTAATTTTTTATTGTAAATACAACACTGTTAATTATATTTTAAAATTCACATCACTTATAAGGTATTTTCTTAATAATTAAAATGCAGTAATAATATTTTCTTAACTTACATTCAAAATATTTTTATGTTGGAACTTTAGTAGCATGTATATACATATCTAATTAGTAGAATTAATTTAACATATTCATCTTTTAAAATTAAATATTATCTTTCTCATATAAAAAAAATCAATAATTTATTATCAGTTGCTTTATAATTTTTTATTGTAAATTCAACACTGTTAATAAAAATAAAATTTGCAATTTTTAACACTATAAGCTACATTTTTAATAATTAAAATGAATAGTTTTTTTAAAATGCAACCGTAATATCGTCTAAAATTTCATTAAAATAATTTTTTTTGTTAAAACTTTAGTAACATATAAATAGTAATTAGCAGAATTAATTTATTAAAATATTCATCATTAAAAATAATTATTATATTTTATATATTTATTACATTAATAAATATAATAATATATGTATGTCTGGTTGCATTTTTTATTAAGTTACTGATAAAAATGTAATATACATCATACAAACATGAGCAATACAAAATAATATGGTATCAAATGCAATATACCTATATAAAATAGTTATTATTATTATTATTATAGAGATTTTTGTTTCTATCTTTATGTATTAATTTATTATCAGTTGCTGTCTAATGTTTATTCTAAATCGAATATTGTTAACGAAATTTTCATATTTAATACCAGTTACGAGATATTCTTAAGTTATTAAAATAAAATATTCATTTAAATGCAATAATAGTAGCTCTTAAACTGAAATCGAAAACTATTTTCATATTAGAACATCAGTAACTTATTTTTGTTACGTTGCTGGAGCCTTAGTATTAATTGCATTCTACATCTGTGAAAAGCTATTTGCATCTTGTCATAGCAATCTCATTATTTTCTCCCAATTTAACTAATTGAGACATGCTTCTAATATATCATATTGTTTTGAATTGTTGATAATTTTTTGAGTAGAAAGTAAAAGTCTATTCACCAGTACTAGACATAAATTGCTAAACTAGCAGATTCACAGAGATGTTATGTGACGCATGCTCTGTTTAACTGAGGAATCGGTATACATTCAACCCGGGTTTATCCAGGCTACAGATGGCCGATATAGCACACAGAGTACTGGCAGAACGTTGGTGTAATCGTTTTTATGTGAAAACTGTAATAGATGTTTTACATTTACTAGATTTTCTTAGATTACCCACCAACTGCAACGAAAAACATTTTCGGTACTTTTGTATTAACCGTATGCCAGCGGTTAATCACGAAAGAGTTAGTTTGATTACATTTTTTAAAATTCGTGATTTATTTAATTATTTGTTTGAATTTCATTTTTCAATTTAATTACAGAATATTCCACGCAAAAACACATGCTGAATTATTTGCATTGCTTTAAGTTCAAATAAGTTAATATTCCGTAATCGGGTTGCACGGTCATTTTGAGATAATTTTAAAAAATCGTGATTGTAAATAATTTTAAAAATCCATAAAATATTAGTAAATTGGGATACAATTTTCAATGTAATTGCATTTGAAAGTGCATTTTTTTCTGTGTTCCACGGTGTAAAAATTCAAAATATGTAATTTTTAGAAATTAAAAAAATGCGATAAAAATAAATTGATTGCCCAGACCGTTGTCAACAATTATGTGACTTCAGCGTTATTTACGGACATGTTTTTGCTTTATATTGCTGCAGGAAAAAAAATAAAACAAAAAAATTACTTTTTATAAATGTATTGAAAAACCAGCGCTTTGTGTGTTTAATGACAGCGCCATAAACCTGTTTGCCGCTTGCGATATTCCCGAGCACTGTACGACGAAAATAGCCGGTTTAGATGTGTTCTATCACCCCTTAAAGTGCTGATTACACCTCAGCGTCTCTGAAGGAAATTTGGTACAATTACCCCCCTTCCCCCACCTCACTCTCTTGGGCTACTTACTTTAATAAAATATACTTGTTTTTTTTTTTTTTTTTAATTTCTTCTTCTAATTTTCATTCATATTAGCATCCTATTTAGTAATAATTGTCTGCATAAAGAATTTCAGCAATCATTTGTTAAATATTGTGTAGAGAACATTTTTCTCTCCACAATCTGAAAGCACCCTGTAGTGCTTCACTGAGTTACGACCATGCTTTGAGCTTATCTAGGCGTGTTCTATCACACCTTTACAGTTTGGCCCATTAATTCAGGACACCCTGTATAGTATTTTGTTTTTAATAAGTAGCTAGAAATTTTCCTACTTCAATAATGTCTTCAAAAATATCATTTTTACTTTGAAATGAAACTTTACTTTAAAGATTCGCATGAATTTCTTAAAAAGCCCTTTTTATAACTTCAAAAATTCCTTAAACCTGACTTAACAATATTTATTTCTATAACATAATAATGCAATATCACATTATTCCGATTAACAATGGAAGTTAATCTGTTGCGTTAGTTGCGAAAAAACAATAACGAAAAACAATGCGAAAAAACAATAACTTTATAATAAATATTGCGACAATAAAGAAATATTTATTCGAACCAAAAGAAAATGCTGATCGTCATCAGTGAAACATTTGATTTCATGTACACAGCGTATAGGAAAAATAGTAAATTTCAGAAAATAGCTATACATTTTCTGGAATACATGATTTACCAATGGACAATTTCTGAAATATTTCTAAAAACCCTACTTGAATCTTTCGTAACTTATGACTTTTATATAACTTGAGAGTGATTTCTTGAATTTCGTTTTGACATACACAGATCAGTAGATAGATTATTTCGATTGCTGGAATTTTTGTTAGATTTCTATTAAATATTTAAAAAAAAAAAAAAAATGTTGCAGCGAAGAAATAGACTAAGAAATATATCGTTTTAACATTTGGAATTTATTTTCGTATATTGAATCCTTATAAATCATAGCTGTATATTTTGAATATATAAAATAGTTCAGCTGGAGCAAACTAGCTTCGGTAGTTTAGACAATTAGCTAAGCTATTATTATATTAAGTAACTTAACTATTTGCTAATACTCCGGGGAAGGACAAGTAAAATGACAGGTATCAGACTATGAGACATCCTTGTTCTGCAGTTATGTAAATGTGAGATAAGGAACATACCCTACCATACATCTAAAAAACATGTTCATTTCTCATACAGCATAAAAGACATTCGTCATGGAAAAGAAAACAACAAGAAATGGCTACCTTAAGTTATCCTGCTATATTCCAAGTAGCTCTAGCATGCGTTATACTCACGATATTTAGAACACTATGTTCTACTTACCGTACCTACTTACTATTAACTATATATTTTATTTAGAACACTATGTTCTACTTACCGTGGTTAAACTGATCAGGCCATGTGGTATAGTAATCACTGCGTTACCAAATTTCACGTAGTTTTTAGACTGCTGTACATCAAAGTTTCTGCTTTTAGTGATGATTTTCATTCATGTGCACGAAGAGCCCATAAATGCATTTTGTGATTAGGAAATTACTGAATTTCATACATTATCTGTATTCCAATACAATGAAGTTGCTCCATCCAGTTTCTTTTGTTGTCGTTTCTAAGGGCGTGATGCGCACATAAATGCATTGTATTCATCGTAGCATTACTGAATGCAATGCACTTTTGAGATTACTATAAAACAAGGATGCTGCATATAGTGATGCTTTTTTGTTTGTTATCTTGCGAGCAAAGTAGTACATAGTAGTACTCGCGGCTTTATCGAAATTCATGTATTTTCGTAAACTTCATCTTCGGTATTATCACTTTAAAAATATTGATAAAAAGTCTATTAAGAAAACTGGCTTCTCACTGCTTATATTACCCTTTTTACATGTGTCTTATTAAATTTGTCATTCGTTACATTTCAAAACATTCATAAAATTACGAAAAAAAAAAATCTGTATTTTGTCAAAATGGCGCATTTTTTTATTTATATTTATTACGTTAGTACTGAGATTATGATAAAACTATGAAACGTAGACGACGTGGCCATAAATATGATGGAAATGTTCCTCAATTACCCTGAATAATTTAAATGTTTCCCTCTTTTCATTTTCAAATTTTCATTCTGCTGCCAATCTTAACAGTATAAATTCGTTTTCTCCCTAGTTGCTAGTTTGTGAGGGATAATTTGATCTTATGCATGCAGGTTGAACAAAGGAGAAGTTTGGCGATAACACCTTCTTTAAACATAATTTCAGGGAACGCCTTTTTTATTCTTAGTTTCTGAAAATATCTTGTGTTTACATGTATCAAGATACATATTTCAAGTGCATGGAAATTGAGCACATAATTATTCCAATTTATCGCAAAAAATGTTAGAATTAACTTTGCATATATCGCCCAAAATAATATATTTTTTTTCGTGCCAGTTTAGCAGAAACACTATTGTTTACCAATGAGGTGAATATGAAAACTTTAAAATAGACGTAAATATATTTTTCTTGCTCATATTCCAAGGAAACGAATATATGCATTTAATCAATGACAGATAAATGACGAAAAATATACAAAATTCCGTCTGTCATTCACAAAACGAATATCAAAAGGATTGCAGGAAATGATAAAAAAATGTAGATATAAAATAATAAAGATTGACAAAAAATATAAGATAACATGTTTATTGTTATTTGCAAAAGTTGAATTCACAGTGAAATTCCAAATTAACTTGCAAAGTAGACACACTGTAAAAAAAAAAAAAAAAAATCTGTTGATTTTACAGAAAAACTATCAGCCAGGACTCCGGTAAAAAACTGCTTGTTATACAAAATAAGCTGTATTTATTACGAAATTACTTGTAAAATCTGTTAAAATAACAGAAAGTTTGTAGTAAATAAGACTATTTCCGTAAAGTAAACAATTTTTTACTGGAAAATGGACAGATTTGTTTTACAATGTTCTGAATGTAGGATAATGCTGATACTTGTATTCATTAAATGATTATTGTAACTCGCTCAATAAAAGAATAACGAAAACTGTTGAAACATAAAATTAACAATAAAATGCCTAAAATTACTTTGTAATTTTTACAAAACTGTTTCTCCTAAAATTTTATTATAGATTAAAAAAATATTTGTAAGTGTTTTCTTTTTTTTAGTCTGTATATGTACACACAAACTTCCTAATCGTACTTTCATGAGCATTGTACTACAATTTTAGTACACATTTTTACTGCTGCATTAGTAAACAGGGTATTCTCAGATCGCTATAAAAAATGTTCAGTTTTAAAATTTAAAACATTGTTCCAACATATATTGTGATTTTATCCATTATCTGATATGTTGGTATTCTCCCACTCACCGTTTTAAAAAACGTAGTATTTTTTGAAGAAAAGATTATAATTCGATCTCTGACCGGTAAAAAGGTTTTGAAAATATTTTTGGAAGACAAAGAAAATTTGAAGGGATTTTTATTTATAAAAAGAAATTTAAAGTACGATTCTAAGATTCTGCCTCTCTTTTTATCTATTTTTACCTATTTTATATTTAACTTTTTTGTCCCAAAATTTAACTTGAATGCATCAACAAAGAATTCTTTTCCTTATAAAAGAAATCACCATTACGCCCTTACATTTTTTTTTTTTTGTAGAATGGAAGAAAAATGGAATTACACTAGAAAATGTGAATAAGGCTTCAGGAAAAACGAGAAACAATGTTGGAAATACAAAGGATAACTGAAAAAAAAAATGTTCAACCTTTAAAACTGAGTATTTTAGAAATTGCAAGAATCACGTTTTTGAACTAAAATACCTGTTTTTCTTCCTGCCTGTTTCTGTTTTATCCCATTTTCTTCTATTGAAATTTGCTTTCGAACATTTTTTGCCGTATATTAGTTTTTACGTGGCTTTGTGTTAAAGGTTTGTTTGTCTGAAACTCGTGTCGGCAAATGTAAGATATAAAATTGATATTAATGTTATTATTAAAACAGGAAACATGTTTTAGATAACGTAAAATAGTTTTATCAACGCGTTAATAACGTAACGGACAGATTTTCCCAGAATGGACTGAATGTTTTCAAAATTCAAGTGACTAATAAACAGTGACAGCTGTTATTTTTACATTGCGATAAGTCATGATTTTTTTTTTTATACTTTTCCTTATTTTACTTCCAAGTATAGGTGATTGATCGCGCTACAATGTCCCAAATGATATTAATGCTGAAAAACCTTGCAATTTTAAAACACTTTTTTGCATTTGAACAATTAAGACGACTCAGGGCTAAAAACTGAGTGAACTTTGATCCATTTTTATGTTGGAAAAAAATGGCCAGCAGAGCCAAAACAGATAAAGCTTCGGTAGATAAAATCGTGCGCTATTTCGTGAATAATATAAATAGCAATCTTGACTAGTGTCAATTTTTAATACACAATAATAATATAGGTAAGTGAATGGGCTTACTTTCTATGTTTCACGGCTCGGATATGGTCATCTGGTCGTCCATTAACTATAATCCATGTTATGATATGAGTAGGGTTTTACCTATATACTCCTTATATTTGTAATTATGATTTATTTATTTATTAGTGAACACATATTAATTGTGTTCTTTATTCAGGAGATATGATTTCGTTAACTGGAAGAAATAAGATATGATTAGTTGATTTGGATTTTAACGAATATAAAGACATCATTTTAGAGATTAAAACTTATTCTTATTTGAAGAACATTTTTAGGTCGACTTATCAATCCGGTTACAGATTTAAGAGTAAGAGCAAAACTGCGGCGTTAGAAACACACGTGCCACAAAATAAAAATATAAAAAGAGTCTGGTTTTAATCAGCTAGACATTTGCTGATATCAGTCTTTCTATATAGTTAAAAAAATAGTCATTAGTGTAAAAGTCTGCACACATGCTTTTCACATCCGTTCGTTAAGTGTTTTCCGTTCACTATTTAGATTTTGTTTCGTGGGATCATCTGAATGATTAATTTTAAGACCCCTCCTTAATCACTTCAGCTGGATAAGGTAACAGTCTCATTTTTTTTTCTGTGGTACAATAGTTGAGATTTGGGTATGGGTTTCGTCAAACAATCTGCAATCATGTGTTCCGTAGGACAATACTTTAGTTCAATAATTCCATCTTCCTTTAACTGTCTTATGGCGTGAACTCTAATATCGATGTGCTTCGTCCTCTTCGAAATTTTTTCGAAAATTCTCTATCATTTTAATACTGCTTTGATTATCATGGTAAATCATTATTTGTGTGTCTTGATGTAAATTAAGATCTTCGATCAGTTTTAAAAATCAGATGATTCCTTGTCCAGCGCTTGCTACAGAAACGTATTCTGCTTCAGCTGAAGAATATGCTATGCTTGATTGCAGTTTCGTGTTCCACTGAATGGGATTATCACCAAGAATAAATACATTCCCATTTGTAGATTTTCTGGTTTTCGCGTCCCCAGACCAGTCTGAATCCGCATATGCAATAAGTGTAGGTTTTTAGGGTTTCGTTCATCTCACGAAACTCTATTACTCCCGTTCCGTTGTCTGTCCGTCACAGAGACGTTCTCAGAAACTATGTAACTTACAGAGTTGAAACTTTGTGTATATATAGGTTAATACCAGCTGTGAAGCTCAAAATATTAAAATTTGAAAAAATCTTTTTATTTAGAGATAAAAAACCAAAATTCTAACAGCCTTTCCCTATTAAATTTAAATATTTTTTCCTTATAGCAGTTGCCAAAAAGTAAAAATCCAAAATGAAATTCTTTCTACAATAATTAATTTTCTATTGAACGATTTCCACGTGAAAAATGAAAATGAAATAAAAAGTTTCACCAATTAAAAAAAAGATTAATATGAAATAAAAATGATTGACGTCATAGTGGTAATAAAACGGAAATTTTCAAAGATTCCTCAATAATTCAAGGAGTATGAGTATGTGTATGTACACAAAGCAAATTAATATCACGTCATTAGAGAATTAAAAAGAAAATCTGACGTCATATTGGAAGTTTAACGAATTTTTCAAATGTTTGAGAATAATAGAAAGCGAGTATCAATATGAGTAATAGAGAATAATAGAAAGCGAGTATCAACATGAGTAATAGAGAATAGTAAATATATGAGTTTGAGAAATATATTGAATCATGATAAAAATCCGATTATGGAAATATTCGCATATTTTAACATTTTGAAGGTGTACAACATGTTTAATTTTGAAATTATTTTTGTTAAATATCGCATTTAGTCCACACCTAGAGAAAAGTTTTGTTGAATCAACAAAAATTTGGTTGGTCCAACAAAACTTTCCGTTTAAATATGGGTCAGTGGAAATTTTGTTTGAATCAACAAGAAAAATATTGTTGATTTTTTTTTTTTTTTTTTTTGCAGTTCCAACGAAAAAATTTGTATCATCAATAAAAAAATGTTTTGTTAATTCAAGTAAAAAGGGTTCAATTTTACTTAAATTAACAAAATTCTTCTGTTGAAAGTTTTCTAAAAATAAATATAATTATCTATTACCTTTAAGAGTTCTTTTCAGTTTGGCAACAAGAACTTTTGTTTAAAGAACAATTTTTTTGTGTAATTTTAAGAATTTTCTTTGTTTTAACAACAAAAGGTTTTTGTTACAGAAACAATTATAATATTTACTTTAAAATAATTCTTTGTATTTGAACCAATCTAAACTTAACTATTTTTTAATTCATTTTCAGCAGTGAATTACATCTATAATCCTTGAATAACAAATGAATTTTTATCTTGCTTTTTTTCAAGCATAAACCAGCAGATTGTACAACGTCCCAAGCCTGGACTCGATCCCGTGTCCTCAGAACAGCGCGCTGAGACTCTACCACTGAGCTACAAGGAACGATATCCAAACTCGAAATTTCTCACTCTTATATATGTCGGACCGGCTGCAACCGCAGCACAAGATGGAAATGTCATCATGAGCACAGGGAACTCTTAAGACATAAAAGTAGGGGAAGCCCGACGTTACTGTAGGGTCCCCCTCTACCAATTGCTTTGTTATTTACTAAATCCATTTTTGGTATGCTGCAACAATTTGAAATTTTACCATCAAAATTTCGAGTAAATAACAATTTAGAAAGACCGAGCTTCTTAGATAAAAATTTCGTAAGGAAAAAGTGCATTTTTTACCCTGATTGAATTTTTTTTTTTTTTTTTTTTTTTTTTTTGTAAAATGTTATTCTGAAAAATAAATTTGGTGGTACCTTTGTATTTCTTTGGGTAAGCACGGGCTTCCTGGGCCTATTCGGTAAACAGGCCCTGCATGAGCATGCAAATTTTTGCGCCAAACATGAGACGAAAATACAAAGCCCAGCATATGGCAACATATACTTAATTTTTAATTCACTTTCAGAAGTGAATTACGCCTGTAAAAAGCAGGATAAAAATTCACTAGTTATTGTTCAAGGATTACAGGCGTAATTCATTGCAGAAAATTATTTAAAAATTAACTGTGTTGCCGTATGCTGGTGCCGCAGAGCGCTATTCTGAGGACCCGGGTACGATTCCCGGCTTGGGACATTTTTCACTCTGTCGGTTTACCCTTGAAAAAAAGGATAAAAATTCACTGGTTATTACAGGCGTAAATCACTGCTTCAAATGAATTAAAAATTAATCCGTGCATTAGTTCTTGAGATTTATTTATAGTGAAAATCATAAAAAAGTAGCATAGCAGCACCACCTGTTGGGCCACCGAAACGTAATCAGCTTCTATTTATGTCAAGGTCTAACTCAATCTGTAGTTTGATGTGAATCAGTGCATTAGTTCTTGAGAAATCGCGAGTATATTGTTGAAATTGCAACATAGCAGCGCCACCTGTTGCGCTATTTACGCCAAAAACTACTCAGCACCAATTTATATCAGGAAGTAACTGAATATAAAGTTTTATTAAATTCCGTGCATTAGTTCTTGAAATAGAACGCCCACAAAATTTTTGTCACATAGAAGCAGACAGAGTCATAGACAGTCATTTTCTAAAAACAGTCAAATTGTGTTCAGGACCTTCTAAAATCCGCCGAAAACCAGAAATTGAAAAATTTCATGACTCAATTACTTTCTTCTTGTAAAAATAGAAGAAAGTAATAAATGGGATAGGAGGATTTTTAAAACTACCTTGGTAATCGTGCCAATTAAAAAAGTTTTAATTATCCAAAAATTATGTTAATCCTTTATTTACATAGCTATATAAGTTAAATAAACCAAGTTACGTGAGAGAGTTATGGCTACTACGCAACAATTTAAATTTTGTATAAATTACAAATTTAAATTACAAAATTATGGTAAAATAAAAAAAACAGATTTGGTTAACTCAAGTAAAATTGATGAAATTTTGTTAAAATTTTGTAAGAGTGTTAACAATATTTTTTTGTCAATGCAACAAAACCAACTTTCTACTTCCACTAAAAATTTTGCTTGAAACAACCAGAATGTACTCAACAAAACATGTTATGTTGTTTTAATCAATTCCTTTTTTTGGGTGCACATGAGAGATATTATTATGACAGAATATAATAGCGGGCTTCACCCGCTATCGGGCTGGTTTAGATATTCGAAAAAACGAAAAAATAGACCGGCAAATTTTTACATTATAAAAAACATGACCTTTTTTTTGTTGTTGCTAAATGAAATTTATTTGGATTTATTAAAGAAAGGATAAAGTTTTTTTAAATGAATGTTAAACGAAACTCTTTGAGCGATCTTCGATCACACTTACCAACTTGTTTATTTTTGTTTATTGTTAAGCATAAATTTTTCGTACAATTAAGATAACTTATAATTCGTTTTGCTGCTTTCCAGTCTTTTTCACGTGGAGTTGCGCCCCTCCTATACTTAATATGTTGACTGAAGCCATTATGTCCGATCTTGTGACGGTGGCCATATACAGAAGCGAACCGATCGCTTGCCTAAATTTCGTGTTGTTTGGAAGTAAATTATCATTATCTGCTAATTTATAAAAACCCACTTCCATCGGTGTATTTATCGGTTTTGCGTCCTTTAAATTGAATTTTCGTACTAGATCTTCTGTTTTTAATTTTTGGTTTAATTTGAAGCCATCATCGGTTTTTATTATGTTTGTTCCTAGGTACTGACTTATTTCGCCTAAGTCTTTCACCCCGTATTCTTTTTGTAATTCGTTTATTATCTCTTGAATTATTTCATTTTTACTTGCGATCAAAATGTCGTCAACGTAAACAATGACATATGTGATATTTTCATTTTCTTTTCTTGTAAATAGACAAGAGTCAGCAGTGGTTGGCACAAATTTCATATTGTTCAGTGAGTTTGCGATTTTTTTGTGCTAGGCTCTAGCTGCCTGCTTTAAACCGTAAATCGTTCTGTTAAGCTTACATACTTTATTTTCAGAATTTTTTTCTATAAACCCTTCTGGTTGTTGCATGTAAATATCTTCTTCCATTTCCCCGTGAAAAAAATGCAGCGTCGATGTCAATATGTCCAACAGTTAGATTTTTACAAGCCGCCGTGGCTCAAAATGTTCGAATTGTTGTGTGTGAAACTTAGGGTGCGAATACTTTAATTGTATCCCTTTGCTACTAAACGAGCTTTGTACTTTTGTACGTTTCCTAAATTGTCTAACTCTCTTTTAAAAATCCATTTACAAATGATAATTTTCTTATTTGGTGGGGGATCCACTACGTTCCAAGTTTTATTTTGTTTTATGGAATTAATTTCCAATTGTTTGAGCCAATTTTCTTTTTCTACTGAGTTATTTATGTTGTTTATATCGCTCCAGTCAGTTGGTTCGAATGTGTCATTTGTTTTGACGTGACAAACGTATCTGTTGGATGGTACTCCTGTGTTTGATCTTTGAGATCTTCTCGGTTCTACAATGGGTTGTTTGGACGCAGTTGGTTCTTCGTCCGTATTTTTTAACTCTGTTTGAAAGTAGTTTTTGTCATTAGTTGAGTTTTCTACCTCATTGTTTTCTTTTAAGTTGTTTATACTATTTTCTATAAACTTTACCGTTCTTGCAATTACTATTTTGTTTCCTATAGTGAATATTCGATAACCTTTTGATTTGTTATCATATCCGACTAGTATTCCTTCCTTCGCTCTATTATCTAATTTGTTTCGCTGGTGTTTGTGTATATATACATAAGTTTACAGCCGAATGTTCGCAGATAGTGTAAAGTAGGTTTTCGATTGAACCATATTTGGAACGGTTGTTTGTTTGTTCGTTTGTAGGTAGCCTATTCTGCAGGTGATTGGCGGTATTTATGGCTTCGCCCCAGAATTTTTGAGGTAAGCCTGCTTCAGAAAGTAGACTCCTTGTCATATCTAATAATGACCTATTCTTTCTTTTGGCTATTCCATTCTGGCTCGGACAAAATGGTACCGTAAATTGATGTTGGATACCTCTTGACCTAAGGTATTCTTCCGTTTCTTTACCTAAGTACTCTCCTCCATTATCAGATATGATCGCTTTTGGGAATCTGCCGAATTGTGTTTTCACCATGGCTACATAATCTTTTAATTTTTCCTTAACTTCATTTTGTGTGAAAGCAAATAAATCACTACGAATCTTGAATAATCGTCTATAAAAGTGACGAACATTGTTTTCCCTCCGATAGTGGGTGTACCTATTGATGTACATACATCTATATGTATTAGAAAAACACTTTGTCTGTTTTGGGTTTGTTTGTTGATTTTGGATATGGGACATCGCTTATTTTTGTTTGTATACATATTTCACATAATGCATTATGATTGCAATTATTTAATTTTATTCCGTCTGCTAAGTTTTATTTATCAATTCTTTTATCGCATTATAATTACGATGGCCAAGCCGCTTGTGCCAAATTTCTATACAATCTTTATTTTTACATTCATATGCAATGTTTACTTTGTTGGTTTCTGCGATCTCTAATCATTCGACTTCATATAAGTTGTTTTTCATTTTTGCTTCAAGATAAATATTCCCGTTTCGGGACAGGGTGCATTTTTCTTAATTTAAAATTAATTCAAAGCTGTTCTGTGTTGCTTTACTAACCGATATGAGATTTGATTTTAATTCAGGAACGTATAATACCTCTTTTAATGTAATTCTTATGTTAATGTAATGTTTTTGTCATGAATGTAGTTTCTCCTGTTCCGTGTGATTTTAGTGTTTTTCCGTTGGCAATTATAACGGTTGTTTTAACAGTGTCGTTGAATTTTGTATATGCATCTTTACTGTTTAATATATGTGTCGATGAACCAGAGTCGATAATCCAGCTTTGTTTATCTAGTTTCTGGACTAGAAAGGCTGCGTCGCTGTTTTTTTCTGAATTACCCTGCGATTTGTTTACTCGTACTTGTTCTCTTTCTCTGTTTTGGTTTTCTCTATAATAGTTTGAGTTTTCATAGCACAGGGAAGATGTGTAATGTTTGGGTTTATGCGACTGTTGTTTATGTGACGACGAGTAGCTGCTTCTGTTCTTAAGGTGCCAACACTCCTTATATGTGTCATTTTGTTAGTTTACAGTACGTACACTGTTTTTCCTTTTTATTGTGGTCATTCGGAAACTTTTTATACGTTTTAGACGCTTTTGCGGAATTTACACTCTCATTTGAATTTTCTAGTCTTCTGGTATATTCGTCGGTAAGTTTCAATTTTATAAATTCGGAAGTGAGCTCATTTTCGGGGCGTGCCTCAAGGTCCGTTATTAATGTATTGTAACTCGGTGGTAATGAACATAGTAATAATGCAGATATATGCGAATCATTTATTGTTTCACCGATAGCTGAGAGTTTATCTATAATTTCTAAAATGTTTTTAATGTGTTTTATTAAGTTTTCGTTTTCTGTGAGTTTTGTTCCATAAAGCTTTCTTAACAAATATAACTTGCTTGAGACGTTTGACTTCTCGTGAATTGTTTTAAAACTATTTCAGTTTTCTCTGGCAGTAGTGCTTAACGTGGACAATTTGTGAATCCTCAATACTTAAGTTTATAATGGCGCGTGCCTTGTTAGCCTTTTTTGTCCATTCAGGAGTTATCGGAACAGGTGGATCTTGTGTTATTATTTCATAAAGTTCTTCTTTAATTAATACAATTTGGAGTTCAAATTTCCAGTTTGAATAGTTATTCGAGTTTAACTTCTCGACCATTTGGGTATCGTTACTCCCTGCCATATTTATTTATTTATTTTTTATTTGTGTATTTTAACGTGACTAGCCGATTTATTTATTTATTTTTATTTACATAAAATGTTCAATTTTCTTTATTCTAATGTACAATTTTCTCTATTTCTTTTTCTTTCACAAGCAAAAAATTGTTCGTACATTTATTTATACACTTTTTAATTCAATATAGCATTTTTTATGCAATCAATTTAAGCCATTATATAAAAATTTCCTTTTCAAAAAACACAAGATTTGATCTGTCTCATTAATCTATGTTGGAAAAGAATGGCCAGTAGAGCCAAAACAAAAAAAGCTTCGGTAGATAAAAACGTGCGCGATTTCGTGAATAATTTAAATAGCAATCTTGACTAGTGGCAATTTTTAATACACAATAATAATATGGGTAAGTGAATGGGCTTACCTTCTATGCTTCACGGCTCGGATGGTCATCTGGTCGTCCACCAACTATAATCCATGTTATGACATGAGCAAATTTTTACCAATATATTCCTTATATTTGTAATTATGATTTATTTATTTATTAGTGAACATATATTTATTGCGTTCTTTATCCAGGAGATTTGTTTTCGTTAACTGGAAGAAATAAGATATGATTAGTTGATTTGGATTTGAACGAATATAAAGACACCATTTTAGAGATTAAAACTTATATTTTTTTGAAGAACATTTTTAGGTCGACTTATGAACCCGGTTACAGATTTAAGAGTAAGAGCAAAACTGCGGCGTTAGAAACACACGTGCCACACAATAAAAATATAAAAAGAGTATGGTTTTAATCAGCATTTGCTGATATCAGTCTTTCTATATAGTTAAAAAAACAGTTATTAGTGTAAAAGTCTGCACACATGCTTTTCACATCTGTTCGTTAAATGTTTTTCGTTCACTAATTGGATTCTGTTTCATGGGATCATCTGAAAGATTAATTTTAAGATTTTATACGGTAGTTTGAGCCTTCGAACTACTTAAGAAAGCGCAGTGGAATTTACTCATGATATTGGGATTTAAAACAAGGAAGCGTAGTAAAGAATTTCCCGACTTCACACATTAATCTCCTGTAATATTAATTTCAATAGTTGTCAATGATTACATGTTATCGAATTTCAAAAATGTTTATTGCATTTTAGGATATAATGTAAATAACACTATTGAAAAAAGTTCTACTCAACAGCGAGAACCTGGACCAACTCGTTTTACATCCCGTTACATGTGTAAGGAGAGTATTGTAATTACGATAAAAACCCGAATATGGAAATTTTGGAATAGTTTAACATCTTGAGATTCCCTGAATCCATTTTCGCTATTTTAAAAGATATTCCATATGTTTTTGATATGTTTATTTTAATACATTGATGACTTTTACCACTGCGTGCACATTCGTATTTCCTCATGTTTTGCAATCCTAGGAGAACTTTTTTGGTATTTTTCAAAGATGTCGGAATGTATGTATGTGTATGAGTAAACACGGCAGCGTTCAAATTGTGTTTTCTATTGAGCTCCTTATTGCTAGATATGTTATAGCCCACTGTCGCAAGATCTTTATTCATTTTTGTACAAATCGGAAAACGGGTTTGATATATCAACAATTTTTCGACCAATTTTTGACCAGAGAAAACCGATAAGTATTGTCTTTTTGAAGTCAACTATTCAACTAAATATTTTTATCCCTCACGCGTATTTTATGTTGATACAATAATGATATATCACCAGAACATCACTTAATTTAGTAAAACATTTTATCAATTGAAAAACCAAAAAATTTCGCTTATTTTATTGGTCAGATAAAAGCGTATTTAAGACAAGGATTGATTATAAAAAAAAAAAAAGTTTGAAATTGTACGTGAAACGTGACAAATGAGGTGCGTTCGTACTATTGCTAGTTGTATAAATATTCATATCTTGATGATATTTAATTCTGTGAAATGAATTATATCGTCTGCAGATTAATTTCTGTAATAAAATTAGTATCTCGGTCGCTTGACGGTTAATCCTCGGAAGCTCCTATAACAAGAAAACACCGATTTCTTTTTAAAAAATTCAAATTTCTTAATAAATATTTTTCTTAATGTCTGCTAAAGTTTTGATTCGATTTTCATAAAATTTGAAATGTCGCGACAAAATTCTGCAAAGATAATATATCTTAAATTTCAAACCATTCGGTTGTGTAGTTTTTGTGTTGTTATATGCGGACACGGACGGACAGACAGACGGACGGACCAGACGACGACAATAGGTGCTACGTATTTATATAATTACGAACGCACATAAAAAAACATTTTAGAGCTTCTAATAAAGCTATTTTTACCTTTAAGACCTGAGTTAAGGAATGATTGACTGTTTCCGGATTTTATTTTGCACACCAGTTATAGTTGCGAATCTCACATAAAGCAGCTGTTTTGAACTTTGCTTTTTAACACTTTCCAACCTAGTTGAAAAGTGTTTATGACTTCGGTTTTTCTGCCGTCTAGGTGTCTGTCCGTGCTCTAACTCGCGTAAAAATGCTCGCATTGCCCTGAAATTTGTGTAAGTTATTCTCGTTTACCACAGCATGTTCCCTATTGCAAATGAAGAGAGTAGCACTTATACATTTATTACAAAGACAGTCAAAATTATTCCGTTACATTACAGCCAATGGGAAATAATCGTTTCAAGTGCATTTTAATGATACTACGCCATTTGAAAATGATGAAATTTATATATAATTATGAAGCGCATTAAAACATGCTTTTTGTAGAATATGGTGTGCAAGGCATTTATTATTCCTTTACAGGGTCAAACACAAGAATTCTGTTACACATTGTTCTACGGGGAAAAAATCGTTTGCAGTGTAATTTAATGATTTTTCACTATTTCAACGATATAATAAAAATTATATGTATTACTGAGGTGCACTATAAATTGCTCGTTTAAAGGTATGGTTTGCATTGTGTTTATCGTTCAGTTACAGGGACACACAAAAGATATCGGTAACAGTATTCGTGCAATAATTACAGTCTATATGTGATAAATGCGTTTTTGAATTTTGGTTTGCGTTTTTAAGTTTAACTAAATTTTTTTCATATTATGTGGTGTGTATAAATTCGGCTGATCATATACAGGGCCACACTAGGGAATTCGTATGTATTACAGACTATGGGAGTGAATTGCTTAGGGTAGTTTTTAACTGTGTTATGCACTTTCATTCTGAACTATATTTAGTAGACTAATATAAGTTTGTGGAATATAAATAAATTCATATACAAGGCTACGCAAAAAACAAAATACATTGTCTTTTACGGTTGGTAATTGCTGGAAATGAGTTTTAAGTTACCTTATGCGTTTTTTACCTGAAATAAATTTTAGCTTAATATGTGGTGTGTGCTAAAGTGTTTAGATAATATACAGGGCTGTACAAAAGATTTCTAATGTATTTCCATCGATTGGCGAAAATTGCTAAATGTGAAATTTCTAACTGAACTAAATTTTATCGTGTTATGTACTATATATCCAAATATACAGACCATATACAGGGCTGCACAAAATAATTCGACAACATTTTTACAATTGAAGGTAATTTTGAAAACTGTGTTTTTCAAGGTGGTATAGTTTTTCTAAACTGTTTACTTTTTCTAAACTGCTTACCCCTTTAAACGGTGAATTTTCGTTACAGTGTTCTGGTTGTGTTGGAAAGTGTTTCACAATCTATGCTTGACGCATGATCTTTCGTTCTTGTGTATGTTATACTAAATAGGCCCAAAATATTTTTATATGTCATTTAAGTTGTGCTCTTTGTAGTGGTACTAACGTTGATGAAATCAGAAGAGTACCTTTTGAGATATGGGTTTCTGAAAATGGGGTTGTATTTAAGTATTTATTTTTATTTCAAGCATGAAATAATTAATATATAGTTAAGTAGGACGGAAACGACTTCAGCATCTCTATGTTCGTAGATATTTAATTAGCAAAGTGAAAACATTTTAAAGAATTTAGTTCTGTAGTTACAACTTGTTAAATTAAGGTTAAAATTTAACACGAAAGGCTGTATAGACTAGTTTGAGACCAGGTAATGATAAATGGATTGATTTCTGATCTGTAATACTGCAATTATGTTTTTCAGCACAAGAAGTTGTACTAAATCACATGTCTTTTATAAGTAAGGTTTCTTGTATCATAAGCAATAAGATGGCAAATTTAGAGATGTGATCGTTTATCCCACACTGTAAAAAATGACAAATGTTTCTGAATCTACGAAAATATAATATAATGACGAATAAATTTATAATATAAACTCATCCTTGGTAACCATGATTCTGAACAGTGTTTCATTATCTTTAGAAATCTCAGACATCAATGGCATTTCAAGATTTAAAGAATTATTTATAAAAACAAAATTTTTCTAGCTGTCCGTTATTTTCCGAAACGTTTACGAGTAGCTTTTAAAGTATATTAATCAGTTTTATAAGCCCAGAATATAGTTTTTTCCGATACTATCCATTCTCAAGTAGACATTTTCATGTTCAACAAATATGTTTAACAGACAAACATGCAATATTAACAGCGTTAATATTAACATTAAAATTAAGATCATTTCTTTACTAGTTCATGTATAAATTAACTTATGCAGCTGAAAAAATTTACTTGAGAATGGATGACATTCGAAAAACAGGTATTCCAGGCTGAGGAAACTGATTAATACACTATAAAAACTATTCGGAAACGTTTCTGAAAAATACGGGCAGCTAGAGAAATTTTGTTTTTATAAATAATTCTTTAAATTTTGGAAATGTATTGCTTTCTGGGGATTCAAAAGATAATGGAACACGCTTTTTGGAATGTCGGATAACTCAGAAGATTATATTTTATTTTCGTTCGAGGTTATAGTATATATTAATAAAATAAGAAACATTGATCATTTTTTACAGTGCACGACATTTAATTAGTGAGCTTTAGAGAAGAACCCCTGGTGACCCAATTATACTAATTCAGACTTGGGCAGTTTGCAGATGTCCATCTTAGGAAGGCAATTTTGCAATTGAATATATATTTAATGAGGTAGGGGACGTATACAAATTTAGGCCAGTTGACATGGAATGTCCCGTATATGTATGATGAAGACGATAACGTTCGAACGGTGTTTTGAATAAAACTGATGATTGTCAGGTATGTTAAAATCTCCTATCGTAAGAACTGTATACAATTAAGTAAACGTTGGTCAAGGGTTTGGTATCTAAACTATTTTTAAACTGTTTTTCAACCATTTTGTGAACAGAGGTAACTGATAAGTACGATTACGATAGGGAAAGTCAACAAAGAAATATACAATAATCCATGATTTATATGGACACACACATACACGTTCCCGTCCAAAATTTCGTCAAGATTGGCGACAATTGATGAAATATTGCCGTAATTGGCGTCAAAAAAAGCCTCCCAAAAATGCAAAATGTGTGCTAATTCAAGAATTTGGCGAACTTCCCATGTAATTGCGAAATGAATACAATAAGTATTTTTTGTTTACCCGCAGACTAGCCTGTAATTAGGTATTCTCCCGTAATCAAGTCTACAACCAATTGGCATATGCTATTGAGTGCAGTTTGGTGCAAAATTAATTAAAATATTGTAACCATTATTGTAATTCTTATACACTTGAAATAAATTGTTCCCAGATTTGCTCTTGTTTGACGCCAACTCTGGCTGCAGATGCGATTGCGGAAGATTATCTCTATAATTGAAATATTTTTGCGGAATAAATTGCATATTTTGCTTTACATATTTTATCAGTTACTTTTGAATTCCCTGGTATCTCAATGTAAATAATTTTATAAAGTGTTTGGAAAGTCAATTGGAGTCATTCGAAATTTTTTTAAGTACATTGTTATCATTAACGTGTGCATGGCATGCTCAGTTTCAAGGAACCATACGTACTTAAAAATATACTTGTTGATAAATGAGTTATAATGATCTTGAAGCCGCCGCGATTTTCCAATGTTGTAAACGGTCCAACCCACACTGTAAAGAGAGGCGTTTTAAATTCGGACACATATGTGTTTGAAAAGGCAATTCAGACACTTAAGTGTCTAAGAAATTTCAGACATCACCGTCTAAATTTAAGACACACACATGTCTTACTATGATCAGAGTATAAAAGAACAGAGAAAAATTTCTGAATAATGATGATGTCGGATTCCTCTTCTCCGTCCACACAACTTCGAAGTATAATCCGGTCTTTTGATATGCTGCCACCACCGATATGAATACGTGATATCGGACACGTTACGTGATGTATATTAAAAAAAACCTAACTCTTTCAATTAAACTTAAACTAAAACTTTATTTACAATATTTACACTTAAACTCGGATGTAACTTATCCGGTTCAACATTAAATAAAAAAATACAGACAACTACTTTCTGTGTACCGTTAGGCTACGTTAGTTCACTCAGAACCGAGATTTCTATTAATATCACATCCGCTATATCTCTTCCTTGCGAGAGATCTCCCTCCATACACGTGTCTCAGAGCGCAATCTCTGAACGACCTTCCTCCTTCTCTCCTACGTTCAAAACTAACTTCACTCTCTAGTCACCCACCAGAGAACCCCCTCTCTCTCTACGGGGCTCGTGGCCTGTTCCCAAGGGTTCCTTGACAACACTTCATCCCCTCTTGATGGGTCTGTCTTCCTAAATAATGGGTGAAATATCTGTCTTATCTATACCTTTACAATCACAAAAGAAACACTTCTTCCACGATAATAAACATTACTTCCACTCACATTCAGGTCGTTACCCTCCGATTAAGATTTTTCTTAAGAAAACCTTTAACAGTACACAGCAGATACATATACAAAAAGATAATCCCTTAAGAATAGTTTCTAAGTCTTGCAGATGCCAGGGAAATCTGACAGATGATATGTCTGAATTTAAAACATTTAGAAATTCAGACACATAAGTGACTGAATTTAATATAATTGTGTCTTATGCACGGTGACTTTGATACAATTGTACCACTGTATAAGTCAGCCATATCAGATAATGTTTCCGAACAAATGAATGTTGTTTTATATACTTTTCCATCCACTAAATTTTTATTAGACCCAGGGCCGTCACAATGTCTAGCGGGGCCCAACGTCTCTGACTTCAATATCCAACTAATAAAAATCCTCTTTAAAATTTGCATATATCATAGAATAATTTTTAATATATAGAATAAAGAGTGAAAAAAGCATGCAATTTCTTTCGCACGTAATGTGTATAACTATTTTTAATTTCTAAAAATCTTCTATCTTTCAGAATATTTTAAACATTTATTTTTAGTGTTTAAGGTTACTTTCAAGATCCTTACATCTATACATCCCCCAACAATTTTATCAACTTTGGCTGTAAGAAATAAAATTAATTTTATTTTTTTTTTGCGAAAAAACATTTAAAAGACAAAGTGATATTCTTTTACACAGGGTAACGCTTTTCGAATTGCATAGAGAAGCTCGGGACCCTCTAACAAGACTCAATTTGCGCGAGGCCCCGGACAGTAAAATTGATAATACAAAATTGATTTTACATGCAAAAATTGATAATAGAGTGTGCAATTTCACGTGGAAGATTCACAGAGTTTAGAGAATAAACTCTGTGGGGAGATTAAATTTTATTTTTTTAATAATTATATTTAAATTTCAAAACCCGGTTGGGAGGGGATGTAATTTCTTAACTTTACATTTAGTGCTCAATAATTTCTGTTATTCAAAAAGATTAATTTTACTGTGTTTTTTTTAAAAATCGGCTGAAAACAAAATTTAGTCAGTTAAATTTCAATATCCAGAGAGCGCTTTTACATTTAAGAAAAATACTAATAACAATCGAATTGGAAATTGTATAATTCATATCTCCTTCTCCCACATAAAAAATAAAGTTGTACAATCTTAATCACCATCTCAAATTGACCAAAGCTCTCCAAAGTATTCTTCAAAATTTCCAATTTTCTCAGTAACAAATGAATCACACCATGTTCTAACCATTTGTTAAGCAAATAAAATTTATCTAATAAATTATTTTAACCAAACTATATTCTAAATATCCATTAACGATAGAAAAACTCTAGTACTAAATTAACCTCATTAATTAAAAGTAGAATGTTTCATGACAGCACCAATAAATTACCACCTTTCCTATAAAAATCACAACACGCAGCCGATTCATTCCATTACTTCCATTTAATAGTACTCACTCGCATGTCTTGATGGCTTAATCGGTAAGGATTTGAACTTGTAACCATTATGTCCCAATTCGAACCCGACTTGGGATGAATAAAAACTTTAGATTATTCTCCCATAATCGAAAATAAAAATGATTCCATAGATGGCAACACTTAACTTTTTTTTCATTTTTTACTAGCTGTTTACCCGTGTAAAAAAAATGGCGATATTTCAGACACTTCAAATGTCTGAAAATAGAACACTTACAAATATCTTAAAAATTAAGACACTTTAAAGTGTCTCTCTTCTGAACAATCCTTTTCAGACACTTAAATGTTTGAATTTCAGACATTTCAGTTTACAGTGCGAACGTACCGGATGGTCGATGTCTTCAACTTATTGAATTTGGGTTTTTAATTTTTCTGGTGATATTTCCAGTGATAGGGTCTACTACCGTTCCACTTCGTTTTAAAAGCAAGGGCCCTTGGCTGCCGCGCGCGCTGATTGTTCCGCGAGCAGCGTAGTTCGACCGCTGGTGGAGGCTTTATTCCACGGAACAGCGGGACACGGCGGAACTGGAGGTACCTTCCTTCAGTTACTGACCTGAATGGTTTTAGACCAGGTCACACAAGGTGCCACAGAATTTTTTTACAGCTAAACTCAATAAGATTACGACTTCGAACAGCGGGTTTTGGGCAGGCTGGGGTGTTTAATACGTCAGACGACGTCGGGTTCGGTTCGAGATCATTATGTTGTATTACTCCATTTTACATATTACATATTTCAAGAGACATTTTTACTAAATGCGCATGTACATTTCGGAAATATTTTGCCCGAATAGATTAAAGAATGTATATTGCGCACATCGTATAATATCTTATGGCGGATATATTGAACCATGTGACTAAATGTTTTGTTTTAATTTCCATTTCATCATGTGAGGTCCTTTCGGACCTCTCAGATTATCGGACCTTTCAGTTATTTTTAGACATACAAACCACAAAAACGTAAAACACTTTATTACAACTTTAGTAGGAAATCTTCTTTGTTTAAAATCAAAGAAATACTTTAAAGCCCTATTTTATAAGAAACGAGTCATCAGAAGCATATAAATTTATTTTTGAACTTAAAATTTGTGCACTTTTGCTAGTAACAACAACAAAAAAAGTTTTGCAAGTACAGAAAACAAGAACGTGCCCAATTAGCTGTTGCAAATACTAACAATCTACTATAACTAAAAACCACCCGTATTATTATAAACAATTTTACTTTCCTAAAAATCGTGAGCGCCCATCATTTCCTCACACCATGAACTCTTTTCTTCATTCACAGACTAATGTCTCTTATCAAAGTTACCCTAGAATGGGGAATGTAGTAGTTCTAATCACCAAAAAATATACGTTCTTCTATACTAGTATATACTTTTATACTACGGAATCAACTGATAACGCCCACTAACGTTTGCTTAAACTACAGAAAAAGGTAACGCATTCAGAAATGGAAAAAATAAAGTAGCCTATAATATACTAATTATAACTTACAAATGTGTTATAGAAACTAAAATTTAATAAAAAAAACTCATTAACAATACTTCAAATAGTCAGAACGTTACCAAACACATCATATGTCCTCTATTGAACACCATCCATTGCAATTCCTTTATCGATAAGTCAAAATCTTCGTGTTATAACAATTTAAAACTGAATAGTTCCACAATCAACAATAAAGGATTTTAAAGCTCACCTATCGATGAACAAATAACTTCCTAGCTTAACCACCAGTGCGAAAATGACTACAAGATTCCGTAACTGTACTAGAAGGCCAAGTATCATGTACAAGCAATGTATGTACTAAAAAAACGTATTTTCTTTATAGAGAGTAACTTTTTTACGAAGATTGATGAATTTAATCTTGAGATCTACTATAAGTTTCAAAAATACGGGAAAAAGTATGCATTTTGAATATCTTTAAATGCACATTTTTACAATGTGAATAAAAGCGTGATAATGTATCTAATTTCGTTAAATACTAGCACGTATGTGCTTATTTAACGTGACAATTGGCAAAACTGGAATTCTAATAAAAGTTAGAGACAAATTCCACAAGCGTTTCAAGTCCAATTTGTAAAAATGAAATGGGAAAATAAGGATGCTATGTTCCGTCAAATCACTTTCCGTCAATGAGCACTTGTGCGTTCTGTTATGTCCAAGAATACGCAAATATGAGCCCTTACCACCAAATTACTGTAACTGCCAAAAAGGAAATTTAGAGAAGGCTGTTTTATTACTTAATTTATTTCTATTTTTTGAACAGACCGTCATCACACCCAAAGCAACTATTTAGCACAACGTTCCCCACTAATCTCCTCTATATATAAATATAGGCATAATGTGGCGGTAACGAAATTTTTGTTTTTAAACTTAAAACAGAGTTTGCGATAAATTTGAAGTACGCGTTCAATGAAATAAAATAAGAAAAATAATTATTTGAAACAATTTCATTGTTAAACAAAAGCAACAGTTATTAATTAAAGATCTATTTTAAATATTCATTTTAAACATTTTTTGAAAACAAGAATTAGAGAAATAATATCTGCCAATAAAATGTTAAAATATTAAATTGTATAACAAAAAATCCTAGACGTTTTTAGAGAAAATATTTTATTCATAAACAAAGCAATATATATTATGTTTCTATGACTTTTATTTAAATTTTGACAGTTCTAGTGTTAAGAAACACTTTTTATTTCCTTAACGCTAAACATATCGGGAATTATGCCCGCCTTAACGTGTGCAAGCGCAATTTCAAGAATTTTCGTATCGTATTCCTAAAATTCCAAACATTATTAAAGAAATAATAAAAAATAGAGTTTTTTGACATTTGAAACATTTGTGGTCCTTTTAATATTATTTTTCTACTCCCAAAAATAAATAAAATTCAGTAAATATCCGATAATTCCATATCTGAGCATGAAGCAGAAAATGTAAAATCCCATTTACTAAGAACCTATTCTAATATTAATTTGTTTCTCTAACAAATGTCCCATTTTGTTCACTCTTCCAAAATAAACTATTCTTTTGCCAACAGGTGGTACAAATTCATTTCTTTTATTGTTCATTCAATTGGTTTGTTGTGCTTGGTCAGAAACTCTGTTCAGTTAGATCCAACCTTTTTTAATTATCACAATTCCTGGTGTATAATCTTTAGATCAAATAAATATGTGTGTACCAGAAATTTTAATTAATAAAATGTAGGGTAAACTTCGGTGGTTATTTATTTTTTTACTTGATATATAAAGAAAATTTTCTGGTTCATACAATACATTTTTTATCCGATAAATATAGAAGAAATTAATGCAAGTAATTTTGCAGGCATACATGACACTAAACAGCTGTTACTGATTTTAACACTCTTCTGCGATGTCGACGAACTAGCATAATTGGACGTAAAAGACATGTGGTCCTAAGATACTACTCTTATAACGCAATTCATGCTAATAATAAACCAATGGGAACGATTTTTTCAAATTGCTCTTGTGTATTTTATTTCGTTTTGCTTATGATATTTGAGGTACAAGTCCAGCCGGATTCTTTCGTAATGATATTTGAAGTACAAGTCTAGCCAGGTACTTTCATACTTTTCCGATTTTGTGCAGTGTTTGTTTCTAAAAACACTAAGTTTCTGAACCAGTTACAAAAGGGAAAAAAGATTAAAATGATACAATGCTTCAAATTTTCAAACATTATCTTATTTGGTATGCTAGTTAAGTAGCGAGTTTGGATATGAGAACAACTTTGTATGAAAATCTATATATTTAAACGAATTATTGCTCTATTTATACCAGCATTATTTTTAATCTATTGTATGAAGTTTTATAAATTAATGAATTAATTGAAAATTTTAACTGTATATACTCTCTTTTCTTTTCTTTTATAAAATTTACCGAATAAGGTCACTAAAAAATCATTTAATAATATATCTATCACTTCTTATGAATAATATTTTTAAAAATTTTGGAAATAATAAGTACAGAGCAATTTTGAATACCAGTATTTTCGCGTAAAAAAAATATTTAGTCTCAGAATTCTTCGATTAAATAAAGCAAAAATTTTTATTCTAATATATAGGTATTAAAAAATCAGGATACTTAGCAGCTCTGTAACTCTGAAACAGAGTTTTAAGGAAAATAACAACATTGTTTTTTAAACATAATTAACAAAATGTATAAAACATTTCTACATATTTTATCTGAAAACCTTTTTATCACGCAATGCATATTTGTAAAATAAATTGTATAATATCAAGTTTGTAAATACGGCAATATAGAAGCATAGAAACAATAAAGTTACTTTTGGTATCGCATTTCGGTGTATGTTATTTTTTTTTCTTTTGTGAAATTTGAAAAACTTAGAAGCCTACAATAAATAATTGCACAAATAAAAATACTATTATTTGCCATGCTTTTTGAGAACGGCACATGAGTTCAAAATAAAATGTAATAGAATGTTGCATGCTTTCGAAATAAATTTTTGAAACGAAGACAAGAAAATGAGTTTCAATATTTAGAAAAAAATTCTTTATTAAGACAATGCAACTTACAAAAATATTTTTGCGCGCTTAATTTTTTTTTTCTTTTTGGAATTTGGGTTTAAAAAATAAATAAAAGTATCAGCGGTATACAATTGAATATGTGATGAGAGTAATAAAATGAACCTAATTTTTAAAAATGCAGAATTAAAATACTAGAAATAAATATTTATTTATAAATCGAATTTTTACAAACATATAATTCAAACATATAATAGTAGGTAAAAAGCATTTGCTTTATAATTTAATATTTATTTTGTTAAAATACTACACTATAATACGGCTTCTCTTTGATTTAGACTGGAGAAAAAATCATTGAAAGAAAAGTGAGTTGCCTAATTCCCTAAGGAACATTTTTTCACACTCAGTTAGATCTTTCCAATATGGGGAAGAATTTTAAAGCCTGTAGAAAATAATTCATTTTTAACGTCATTTTTAGGTAGATATAGATACCTCAGGACCAATGTTTTTATGTAGAAGTGGTCTTAGAGTGAAAAATAAAATAAATTATTTATTTTCAAGAGCATGTTCTAAAAATATATAAATAAAAACGTAGGAATGCGAATTATTCAGATTTTGATGAAATAAAACATAGTCGTTAATTTAAAAGTATCTAAAGTTAGAGTTCTATTTATTAGAAATAGAACGTTGTAACTTTCAAGACTATTTTTGTGTGCCATGAAATGTAATTAATTTATGTTTTCAATGTATATTAAAGTATTACATGAAAATAACAGTGTGATAGAAGCAAATTTGTGCTTTAAAAAGATACAGCCTGTCTCAAAAGTTTAGGCATAAGAAGAAAATATCGTTTATTATAACAATACAAAATTAAACAAAAACGCATTATTTACTCATTAGAGTCGTTAAAATTATTCAAATAAATCATATCAAAATAAAGAAATGGGTACATTATCATAACTATGTTAAAAAATCATAAAATCTGTCAAAGTCTTAAAAGTTTAGGCTCAATGGAAAAAATACTTCATTTAACCATTTTACATGATGCTATTTATTAATAGCATCCCAGGTTTCGGGTAACTTCAAATAACCGTGTTTCCATTGGATGAATTAGTTTTTTAAATATTATTGGTGGCAGAGAATACCATGCTTTTTCAATAGCCACTTTGAGAGAGTCATATTGCTTTCCATATTTTGTGTACCTCACGATTTAAGATACCCCAAATGCTCTCAATTAGGTTTAAATCGAGGCCTAAAGCTGTCCAATCTCAAACTTTAGCATTTCGTGCAGAATACCACTTTTTTATATTATGTCAGTTGTGGATTGTAGCATTGTCGTGTCTAAATCTCCTCCTCAGATGTCACGTAATGGAACTAGATGTTGATCTAGTGTCTCTTGATACGTTGTGGAATTTTGTTCCCCTGCAGAAATGTCAGACAGGTTTTGTCATTATATCCAATTCCTCTCCTCCCTAAACCATCGTAGACTTACCTCCTTGTTCTCTAATGAAAAAGGTACGTGGCTGTTTCCTGAAGTCATACAAGTAACAATTCCAGCCTTCTTGACCATCCAAATTCCACTTCTTTACGTCAGTAAATAATGCGGTGAGTCACTTGTTTCCGTACGACATACACTTTCGAGCCAAATCAATTCTGTCCTGTTTATGATGTAGTTTTAGGCACGGTTTGGAATACATCTTTTGTAAAACAATGCTCTTCCAGTCTCCTATGCATCTACGTATTGTGCCCTATGAGGCATTGACACTGAAATTAGTTTTAATTTGCCAAATGACATATTTTTCTTTAACATCAATCTTCTAATCTTTCGATTTGTCTATACACTTGTTACACGTGGCCGCCCGCGTCTTGTTTTTCGGTCAAAAATGTCATTTCTAGCAAATACTCTGTATATCCATCGCTTTGAACGAGTTAATATTCTAGAAATTTCAATAACGGGCTTATTCTTCGACTTCGACTTAAATATCTTTAAAGTTTTCTTTGTCATGAATTCCTTAGCTACCGGCATCTTAAATAGTCAACGAAAATTGAATATTTGCTGTTAGATTGCTCAGGTAAATCGGTTCGTTTGTCGGAGCGGTTGGTTGGTTGAAACCAATCCAACATTTGTTAACGTTTGCATAATTTGTCTAAACTTTTAAGAAAGTTAATAATTTTCAACAAAATTTAAAAAAAGGCGTATTTTAAAAATAAATAATGCTGATGAAACCATTGTAATACCTCTACTAAGTTTCATTTCAATTGCATTTTGAATATTTATCGCAAAAACGTTTCCTATATTTCCTCTTCCAATTTTTTATATAATAATTTAGTGTGTGTCTAAACTTTTGAGACATACTGTAGAATTCCTATTACACATAAAGTGAATTCAGATGTTTTCAAAAGCAGAGTTCAAATATTAGATAATGTTTGTTTCTTGATAGAGTTTTTACAAAGTATAAGTCAAATATTAGATAGCAGCACTCGCTTTATAGTCTTTTTATTTGTTTTTTATAACCCTGAACTGGTAAACGACTTTTCTTCTTTGATTTGGATTCCCTAATTCCCTAAGGAAGATTTTTTTTCATTCAATTAATCTTTCTAAATTAGGGAAGAGATTAAAACTTGTAGAAAATAATTCTTTTTTAATTTATTTTAGATATGAAAAAATAACATAATTATTTCCTCTCGGGTAAATGTTCTAAATGTACATACATTGATACATTGTTAATTCTTCACTTTCAGGTGTCACATGCAGATTTTTTTTTTAATTTCAGAACTTCGATCTGTAAAACTATTTTAATAATTCAGATTCTTTGATTTTCTTATCTCACGTCTTACAAGGTTTTTCTCCTACAGTTTTTCAGTTTTTCAAACTAAGGTTTACGGATTGAAAGTACTACAATGTGTGACAAATTATATCATATGGTATTTTAAATCTTTTAATTATATAGGGTGGTTATAAATGCTTTCCCTGATTACTATAATTTATTGCAGAAAAACTAATATAATTAGGCATAAGCTTGTTTCAATATATTGTAAAGACATTTATGAAGTTTTTAATACAAGTACGTACGTCAATAATTTTAGATGTGAGCCCTCTTGGTAGCTCGAAAAATGTCAAGGAGGTATTTTATTTCTTGCCACGTGTTGCCCAACATTCGCTCTGTCACACTAGACGCAGCATCTGTGATCCTGACCTTGAGTGTTTCAATATCATTTACTGGTGTTGCAAACACTCTGTACTTTGTGTACCCTCAAAAGAAACATTCTATAGGAGTTGGTCCTTGGCGTCCGATTCATCTTCCAGGAAATTTGTCATCAAAGAACTCATGAACGACGGTAGAGACTGGACTAAAATAAACTTAAGAATATGACTTTTCCATAATAAAAAATGTACAGTATTACATTCAATGGTTATTTCGTAATTTTTTTGTAATCACGGAAAGACTCTATGGCTACCCTGTATAAGTAGAATATAGTTCATGAACCGTAATCACAAATTCTTAGTGAAATGTGCAGCATAAGAAGCCTGTGTGAATAAATGGAATATTGCATCATACTTCAGAATGAATGACTATAGACTTTTTTAACCTTTGGCAACGGTAGAAAGTACGGATAAAGTTAATTGTACAACTGTTTAGGGTGATTTGATTAACCAGAGAAGCAAAATCAGTAGAATTGCTTAAATGCTTGTTATTTTTAATATCCAGAGTATCTAAAATTATTACTGCAAATACAGAACACACCTAGATAATCAAAAATCCCCATGCAATACACAGTCATATCTTGAGCGGTGAAGCTCTAAAATGCAATTTCTAATTGTGATAAAAGATCTATTTATGTCATAAAGAATACCAAGCGATTCTTGAAATTTATTTTATGTAATACTGTTAGCAAATAACATATTAAATTGAAAAATAAAATTCATGAAAACAGAAATTATAACAAAGAAATATTAAATTATGATTTATTAAAAGAATCGCTCAAACGAGTAATTGAGTATTAATACAACTTTCTTTTTGAAAAGTCTTAATTGAAAGTTTGACATATTTTCAGGAAAACTTTCTCAAGGGGACATAAGGTTTGAACAAGAAGTAGAGTTAGTAAAGTTTTAATCTGATCATTCCAAAATTAATTATATCCAATGCTTATCACTCTTATTCACAGGTAACTCAATGATTACTAATTCATAATGCAACATTATTTTTATGTTTGCTCTTTCTTTCAAAACATAAGCCGAAATGCAAATGAAACCTTTGCAAAACATGTTGTCCAATACTGATAAAACATTACTGGAAGAAAAAAATAACGACCGTTAACCATTTTCAAAATGATCAAAAACAATATTGTATTACAAAGCAATAATATTTTAATTACCTGTAAATGAGAGTAATGAGTATTATATATAATTAATTTGCTAATAATAAAATTAAAATTTTAGTAACTTTTCTTTTTCTTCAAACGCTTTGACACCCTGATTTTTCATTGATTCTACGATTATTTTAGAGCAGGGTTATTTTTTTTTAACAAATCGTTAATTCCGAGTCTATTTAGTCTATTTTAGTTTTAAAATAACTGAAATCCATAGTCATATTATGCAATTAATTGTGCATTAATTTCAATTTTATAGCAACTGCTAGCGGGGAAATAAAAGTATTTTTCTCAAAAAGATTGTTTACTTTGCGAATGATTTCTGGTGTAGTGTAGATTTATTTGGTACACGTCATTCAGGTTTAAGAATACGCTACTTTATTTTTTAATATCTCTTAAAAATTCGATAAATCTCTACTTTGTTCTTTTCCTTCATTTTGAAAAAGGTTAATGGTCGTTGTTTTATCAGTCCCAGCAATGTTCTCCCAAAATTGCACAAAAATTTTTGCAAATGCTTTAATCGCTTTTCAGCAGATGTTTTAAAACAACGATGAAACACAAGAACAATGTTCTGTTACGAATAACAAATAGTTGAATTACCTAAAAGAAAGGTAATATAATTAGAAGCATTAGATATAATTAATTTGGTAATAATAAAATAAAAACTTTAGCAACCCTACTTCTTGTACAAAAATTATATATGGCTTTTAATAATTCTGAAGTTCGCCCTCGCGTCTCCAAGAGGATAGATTGTTGTAAATTAAGAATATATTTCTTTTAAAAGTCTTGATTCTTTCTTGTAATTGACATCCTTGTTAGCATTCCGATTGATAACAATATCGTGCGCAAGAATCAATAGCAATCATTTACATTGTTTATTTTGTATTAAACACGTCTCTCTCCATAATTATAAGCTCTCATACTCAAGCGTGTCACCTTTTGAGTTAGGAGCATTCAGCACATGGAGATTTGTGCTTCTTTAAGTTCTATATTCCTTAATTAGTTTAAAGATTTTTTCAAATGAAATGACTATTAAATTGCTAACATTATAGAAATTAACAGATTATTAGGATACGATTATTATTAGAATATATATATATATATATATATATATATGTGTGTGTGTGTGTATGTATGTATGTATACACGTAATGTTCAGAACGTTTTGACATTAAATATAAATAGTTCAGCAACCAGATATAAACTAATTAAAAGGAAAGCTAATTTTTAAAAAAAATTTTTTGCTCTTATTCTGTAAAAAGTTGTCCATAATTTTTTTTTATCAATTTTATAATTGTTAATCAACTTGTAAAATGCTACCATTCAAAATTTACCATTTTCAGTGAACCTTAAGCATTTTCGACATTACAAAACTCATTCTTTTATAATTTTATAATTCTTAGTTTTTTTAACACATCCACCAACGCACAACTATATCTACCTTAGTAAAAAAGAAAAGTAAATGATAAAAATCAACATTTATTATATATGTCTACCAATATCTTCACTATAAGCGAAAATATAACGTAAAAAATTGTCAAGCTCCACCTTTAATATATTTCGTAATAAGCATTATTCTTTAAACAGTGGCAATAGAGCGAAACTAAAAAATAAAACTGCATCTGATGTTTTCACACTGTTAACTGTAAGTTTATAAATATTCTAAACGAAGCAGACGATTTTATTTTCCTAGTGTCGTGCTTGTTTAAAGAACTGTTTTTATTTGCCCTACATAAATGGAGGTGAGTGATTCAGAGTTAAAAAACGAAATGCGTTGTGCCATAAAAGTTTGCAATGGTTTGGGCAAAACAGCTCCAGAAACAGTTAATGAAAGACGTTACAAAGACAAATCTTTTGGTGAGTCTACTACTTTTAGATGGTATGGTGATTTCCAAAAAGGGCGTTTGACAGCAAAACTGGCTCCTAAGCCTGGCCGACCAGAAAGTGTTGTGAATGATCGAAATGTTAATACTGTGTGGGAAATCTTGCAAGAAAATCGGCGAATGACATTTGAGGAGATAGCGGCATCAACTAACATTTCAAAAAGTCGATATTTCACATTCTACGTAACAATTTACAGCTTCGCCATGTTTGTTCCAGATGGATCCCTCATCATCTTACTAAAGAACAAATGCAAACAAGAATTCACCAATGTTGTGAGTGGAATCAGATGCTTCAAAAGGATCCGAATTTCCTAAAGACTGTAATAAAATGTAATGAAACTTGGATGCATCGATCTCCTTACCAAGTCCACAACAAGTGCATAGAAACAAACTGATTCTCCACCTCCGAAAAAAATCCGACAAACCAAATCCGCTTGAAAGGTCATGATGATTACTTTTGTTGATTATAAAGTGCAATCTATCAGCATGCTGTGACGCCAAAAACTACTGTGAATGATGAATATTATGTTTCAGTTTTGAATATTTTGCAACAACACATATCGAGGAAGCGTCAAGAACTGGTAGGACATTGGACATTACATCACGATAATGCTCTTCCGCATGTCGCTACATCTGTTCAGCAATATCTTTGTAAATTCAATATTAAAATCATGCCACATCCCCCTTACAGTTCAGATCTCGCACCATGCAATTCTGGTTGTTTCTGACGTTAAAGAAGAAGCTCCTTGCAAAAAATTTAATAGATTCTGAAGTTATTTCACCAGTGCAGGATTCTTTGAAAAAGCTTCCAGAAAAAGGCTTCTCTACTTGTTTTGAAAAGTGGGTTGAACGTTGGGACCATTGCATATCATCTGAGGGAAGGTATTTTCTAAAATAATGATGTATTATGTGCTGTAAATATATTTCTTGATTTTTTATTACTTCACTCTCAGTTTTTATGGAACGTCCTTTGTATAACATAAAAAATGCGAATTTATACATTTAATATATTCCACAAGAAAATTATTTTTTTTTTTGTAATTTTAGAGAGTAATTTAAAAATATAGAAGATATTCAGTCGGTAAAGATATATATGTTTATATGCGTATAAATATTTATGCGTATTCACCATGTCATTTTATTCTTCAATATTAAAATGTTAATTATTATTATGTATCCACACAAGACATTTGGGAAATATTAGAAATTCTTTAAACGTATCTAACATAAATAAGCTGGGATACCGAAAATTTTATACTTGAATATTAAAATGCTATTTATTATAAAGTTCTACACATGGCAATTATAAAATGTTCTAACCGATAATCTAAATGCAAGCAATGTAAATAAGATGGAAAATCTTTTGCTCTGAATAATTGAGAAAAGACATTTATCATAAAATGTCATCTATATTCACATAGTCACATAGCTAACAATTTTTGAACGTCTTTAATTACAGTTATATATATATATATTCTCAAATCTTTATTATGTTATTAATAAAATATTATTTATTATTAAGAAATAAGAATCCACAAATGCTATTTGTGAAATTTTAAGACATTTTTGAAAACTCATGCAATGTAAATATATGTATGTACAATGTAAACAATGTATATATATATATATATATATATATATATATATATATAATTCCTTAGCATATGAAATATTTAAACATTATGAAAGAACGTTTATATAAATAATTAACTATAAACATTTAAAATAATAAAACATTAAAACTACACTGGCAAAAGACTGTTTATTTCTCATCAGTGAACGAACAGACATAATTAATTATCTCCCCCCTCACTATAAAAACTTGTAAGTATGGAAACACAATCTAGCCTTACATTCAAAACAAAATTACTTTTTTAGAAAACAAAATAAAAGCAGGTTAAAAAACAATTAGATTACTGTATTAGAAAACAGATTAAAAGCTTAATACAACATACGTGAAATTATAATGTAAAAACAGTAACTACAAAAACATTAAACAAAAATATAATAATCAATTAAATTAAAATTAAACAAAGGTATATAAATTAAAGTTTAAAATCAAATAAAATCAAAATCAAAATGAATGCAAGACAGCCGGCCTCCGTCCATATCTAAAAGAAAAAGTTAAATGGACAAAAATATCCTATAAATTACTTACAACAGATGTCAAAAACAAAAAACATGCCTGACGGCTCGGCCTACAGGCACAGGTAGATTTCGAAGAAGCAGACCATGGGGCGCCTGTTTGTCGGGAATTGCGGAATAAATGACCTTTTTGCGATGATGCGGCAGTTGGAACCGCCTACTTCGAAACCTGTTTCGAAACTTGTTTGCAGGCGGAGCCAGCAGGATTTTTTTTTTTTTTTTTTTTTTTTTTTTTGCTATAAGAGTTGGTCAATTATGGGGGGTTTTCTGTTTTCACAAAAAGCCCCACCCCCCATCCCCCCCTTGGTTCGATTTTGCCCATTAACGAACTTGACCGAGATTTTATGCCCTTGATTTTATGTATGAGTTTCGAAAAGATGCGGGAGTTGGAACCGCCTACTTCGAAAAATAACTTGTTTGCAGGTGGAGCCAACAGGGATTTTTTTTTGTATTTTTTTTTTGCTATAATAGTTGGTCCTATAAAAAACTTGTCAATATAAAAGTTTTAGATAATATTAAGAGGATTTATAATAAATTTAAGCGGATTTCAAATCTTGGGAATTGACGAAGTTATGAATTTTTTTCTTTTAAAATCCCCCTTCCCCCCCTTAAGACAATTTTTAATTATATCAAAAATCTGTCATACATAAATTTTCGGCCCTTCTCCTAAAAGTAATCTCATCAAAAACAACTCGTTGTAAATGATCCCGCCAAGCCACAAACCTAAAACGTCAGTCACAAAAAGAAGTGATATCACATAAAAAGAAGCGATATAGAAGTGCATACTCCGAGTCCCGTGTAAAAATCTATCACCACTCATAATGTTTCCAAAGGACTCGGAGTGAGGTACAGTATGTGAAAACTGCTTGGCGACCTGCAGGCTTTTATACTATATGTAGTATATCAATTTCGAAAATCGAAAAATAAATTTTATATTTTTGTTATACCACTTTTATAAATATTTTTGTATGCGAAAGAACTGACAGAACGGATTTTCCCCCAGATCTATGTCATTCCCTTACGCTAGAATTACTGCAATATATCTCAATTTAGTTAACGTTTATTATAAGGTTTATATATATATATATATATATATATTACAAACTCAAAATCTTTATACGTTTACTTAAAAAATCCTCTTCATAAGAGTGGTGTTTTTAGTTTAAATAACGGTAAATAAAATCAACAAATTGATTTTTCAAGCTCATAAATAAGAAAGGACATGCAAACACAGAAGCTTCAACTTTTACAATTTTATGGGAGCAAAATAAATAAATAAATAAAATAAAATAAAATAAAATAAAATAAAATAAAATAAAAATAATATAGCCATATGTAATTGCAGGAAACACAAACATTATAAAAGCCTGCAGGTCGCCAAGCAGTTTTCACATACTGTACCTCACTCCGAGTCCTTTGGAAACATTATGAGTGGTGATAGATTTTTACACGGGACTCGGAGTATGCACTTCTATATCGCTTCTTTGTATGTGATATCACTTCTTTTTGTGGCTGACGTTTTAGGTTTGTGGCTTGGCGGGATCATTTACAACGAGTTGTTTTTGATGAGATATCACTCCTTTTTGTAAGGTATTTAATTTCAATTATGCGGATTCCATTTTTATTCAGAAAAGAAAAGATGAAAGGGGCAAAAAAAATAATAGTGATGCTATATACAGAATTATACATCAGAATTATTCAATTTATTGAGTGACTTATTACATTGTACATGTTGCTACCATTACAACGGGAAAACTTTTATATTAATTTCCTTACATTGTATTCATCAGATTATTTATGACATATTTATTTTCCTTTTTCTTTTATTTATATCACTCTTCCGTTTATATACATTCAAAAACAAAAAATTAGACAATTTTACAGTAGTTTACAAACTAATTAAAATACTATAGTTTCAGAAAAATGCGGAAAAATAAGAAGCACTTTTTTTCGGTCAACTACAACGATAAGTTTATGGAGCATACTTTACCGAGAATAATCAACATTTTTTTTTTCTACGAACCTATTTCTATTAGTATAAAAATTTACAGGGATTTTTATACTAACATATTAAATATATTATTTTTGATAATTACTGAGCACCTTAGAAGTTTTTTATTTGTTTAAGTTTTTTAACTCAACGTTTCGAGAATTTGAAAAATATAAAATTCGCAACGTTTGCAAAAGTATGAAAACTATTAAAGTGATTTCTGTTCATATAGTCTGTTCATCCCAATTCGGTGATCCTAAAATATAGGTCCCCAATCTCCGGCAGTCCATGAATTAATTAGGACATATGTATGCAACTGTTAAAATGTTCTCAAAGTTGACAATAGAGGCAATAAGTATAACTCGGCAAATATGAAACACGGCATTGCTTCATCATGGCTTTGTTTCGTGAGGTGTTCGTTCTCCGAACATAAAAATCTCACGCGAAAGTGTTCGTTAACCGATTTGTTCGTAAACCGAACAGTTCGTTACCGATCACCTATTGTATACGACATTTAGCATTTTAAGTTCGTCATAGCCGGAGATTCGATGAACGGCAAATATTTAAACGCAAAACTTGTAATCTTGGGGTAGCAACATTTTTACATTATATTACTCAGCGCATGAATGTAAAGTTGAAATTTTGTAATCGCTATTTCAATCAATTCCTGATACGCTAGAATTATATATTTATAAATAAACATAGTTTTTTTAATCGATGAAAATACTATATTTTAATAGATTTAGAGCTTAACATCGACGAGATTTCAGACGGACAAATAGAACTCATATTAAATTTTAAAGCAAGATAATGAAACCTTACAGAGATTGAAACAGTGTAAAATCATTAAAATACATCTCACTCAGTAAATATACATCGGTTGTAATGTAATCGAGATCTTCTAAGAGACTCTGTAAACGAAACGTATATGCTTCAATGCCGCTTTACAGTAGAGACGATGTAGTAACATATTTGAATGTCTTGTGTATACAGGGTGATTCATAAAAGATGGGCAGAACTTTAAGGGGTTATAGTACACTTAAAGACAAATAATATTAAATAGGAGACTAAGGGTCCGAGACGTATTCCCAAGGAGATAGGGGGCATTAAAGTTTAGGGTCCGAAATTTCAAATGATTATAAAACATGGAAAAATTGGTCGATTCGTTTGCGGTTTTTGCAAAAAAATTTCTTTATGCCAGTATTTTCTTGAAATAAAATTTTAAAGTTCAATTTCAAAAAATGCCGATAGGGGGCGCTTTAGACTTTGGAGTAACAAACAACTATTTTTTAACGTTATTTTTTGTATTTCTTTAAATGATTTCGAAAGCTTAGACTTAAACTTAAATTTTGATCTAAAAATCTGAGTCCTAACGAGTAGTTAAGTAGCGTAAACTGAAATTTGAAATTTGAAACCCTTCTCCCCCCAGAACAAAAATCAGTTATTCCCGATCTTTGTGTCGTAGATTAGGCTCTAACTACTGCCGCGTTTTGCTAAAATTATTCTTTATGTCAGTATTTTCTTGAAAATAAATTTTAAAGAAAATTTTCAAAAAATTCCGATAGAGGGCGCTTTAGACTTTGGAGTAACGAACAACTATTTTATACCGTTATTTTTTGTGTCTCATTAAATGCTTTCTAAAGCTTAGACTTAAACTTAAATTTTCAGCTCAAAATCTGAATCGCTGAGCGTGGTTCAGTAGCGAGGGGAGGGGGTTCAAATTTCAACTTCTGAACATAGTTCAGTTTGCACTACTTAACCATGCCCAACGATTCTGTGCTGTGATACGAGGCAAAAATACAACTTTCGTCAAGGACTGCATAGTCGGAATTCACTCATAAAGGCACTGGCACAGTTGGAAACGTCGCTCATGCAAACGTTAAAGCTCCATTCCTGACGCTAGTCACCGGGTGAAGAAGGAAACAGAAAGTATGCAAATGTCAAATGGGGAAGAAGAAGAACACGTATGCAAAATTTCGACACGATTCAGGCATAAAAACCACTGAACGGTGAGTCAAGTGTAAGTCGCTGTAGTAATGAATCGGAAGATGGAGCCCTTCACGAATAAGGAAAAGGCTGAGATGCATTTAATTTACGGAGCGGCAGATGGAAATGGTGCAGAGGCACAACGAATGTACGGAGAGCGATTTCCTAACAGGCGGTTGCCTAACCGCAAAACTTTCGAGCGCTTGCACAGACAGTTGTGTGAGACGGGATCATTTCTCGCTTCCCGGTCGAATGCAGGTCGTGCAAAAAAGGACGAATCAGTAGATGTTGCAGAAGCCATTCTGGATGTAGTAGCGGCGCAGCCAAGTACAAGTACACGAACAGTGGCTAGCCAGGTGGATACCTCACAGTCCACGACTTGGAGGGTACTGAAGGATGAACATTTGCTCCCGTTTCATGTGCAACGAGTCCAGAAACTGTCTCCAGGGGATTATCCAAATCGTATTGAATTCGCCCGCTGGTTTCTGCAGCAGAACGCGCTAAATCCACATTTTGGACGAACTGTGCTTTTCACCGATGAATGTACCTTCACACGTGAAGGTACATTTAACACACACAATGCACATGTATGGGCGGATGTCAATCCACATGCTACGTATCCACATGCTCATCAGAGACGCTTTTCCATCAATGTTTGGGCAGGAATCCTCGGAGACCACCTAATCGGACCGTACCTTCTTCCTGAACGCCTCAACGGTAAAACATACCTCACATTTCTGCAACATGTGCTGCCAGACCTGTTAAACGTTGTTCCTCCACGCATCCGGCGGGTCATGTGGTTCCAGCACGATGGAGCGCCAGCCCATTACGTACGAGACGTCCGCAACTATCTGGACATCACATTTCCGAACAGATGGATTGGTCGAGGTGGTCCTGTTGCTTGGCCTGCTCGCTCGCCAGATCTTTCACCCCTCGATTTCTTTTTTTGGGGACGATTGAAGGCTCTTATGTATGAGACACCCATTGAATCCCCCGAGGAACTGGTCGCCAGACTTTCCGCCGCTGTAGGGGAAGTGCTCGAAAAGCCTGATGTTTTCGCGAATGTTCGCCGTTCCATTCGTCGCCGTTGTTCTGCGTGCATAACCTCTGGTGGTCACAATTTTGAACATTTATTGTGATTACATGTTAATAAATATGCTTTGGTAACATAATCCTAATTTGTGTCTTTTTACCTCGTATCACAGCACACAATGTGTGGACATGGTAAACTGAACTGTGCTCAGGAGTAGAAATTTCAAACCCCTCTCCCCAGAAACTTAACCACGTCTAACGATTCAGATTTTGGGCTGAAAATTTAAGTCTAAGCTTTAGAAAGCATTTAATGAGACACAAAAAATAACGGTATAAAATAGTTGTTCGTTACTCCAAAGTCTAAAGCGCCCTCTATCGGAATTTTTTGAAAATTTTCTTTAAAATTTATTTTCAAGAAAATACTGACATAAAGAATAATTTTAGCAAAACGCGGCAGTAGTTAGAGCCTAATCTACGACACAAAGATCGGGAATAACTGATTTTTGTTCTGGGGGGAGAAGGGTTTCAAATTTCAAATTTCAGTTTACGCTACTTAACTACTCGTTAGGACTCAGATTTTTAGATCAAAATTTAAGTTTAAGTCTAAGCTTTCGAAATCATTTAAAGAAATACAAAAAATAACGTTAAAAAATAGTTGTTTGTTACTCCAAAATCTAAAGCGCCCCCTATCGGCATTTTTTGAAATTGAACTTTAAAATTTTATTTCAAGAAAATACTGGCATAAAGAAAATTTTTTGCAAAAACCGCAAACGAATCGACCAATTTTTCCATGTTTTATAATCATTTGAAATTTCGGACCCTAAACTTTAATGCCCCCTATCTCCTTGGGAATACGTCTGGGACCCTTAGTCTCCTATTTAATATTATTTGTCTTTAAGTGTACTATAACCCCTTAAAGTTCTGCCCATCTTTTATGAATCACCCTGTATAGCCAATTTGACAAAAGTTATGCAATTTACTATTGTTTTTCCTCTGTGTTAAGTACAGAAATCATGTACTTCAACGTAAAAATTCGCTAATAACACAACTTTTTAGTCTTATTCAAAAATCTTTTGAGTTACCCTGTAAACGAACAGTAAATTCTACAATTCTGTTTTACAATACCCGCATAGCATGCACAGTCACAGTGACGTCAATGTGAGTCACGTACGTCACGTCACATCTGTGACCAAAATGCCACCACTTTGTAACGTCACACTGTGACCAAAATGTGAACGTCTTGGAGATCTAAAGAAAACTTAAAATAAACTTTAGAACATCTTATAACATAAAGAAAATTACTTTTTGACAGCTTTAGAAATTTTTGTGACGTTGCAATGACGTCACTGCAAGTCACATAAGTCACGTAAAACCTATGACCAAAATGCCAACACTCTGTGACTTCACGGTGTGATCGGAGAGTGAATTTGGAAAAAAAAAAAAACTCATAAAATATAGATTTGAATTATGTCATGTACCTAAATCATTAATAAAAATATTGTCACACACTATTTAAATATATTGAGTATTTCCAAAATAAAATAATAAATAAATATCTGTCTACATATATGAGGCAGATAATTTTTTACAATTTTCATTACCATTTTCATGAAATTTAACAAAATATACTATATAATACACAGGTAAAAATCCTTAAATAGAAATTTAGTTATTTATCGAGTTATAAGCAATTCGTGTCACGTGACGACCAGTTTTTCTCCTGTCTTTCACTGTCACGTCGGATATTCAAATCAAAACGCCGACTTTGACATTCTTTTCTGAAAGATCGTCTGCTTTTAACAAAAAATGGAAAAGGTTTTTCAATAACATAGTTTCTGAACAAAACACGAGCCAATTTCGTGTATTTCCGAGCAAAAATGAATTAAAAACATGTTATAAAGTATATGTCATTCCTATAGCAATTTATCCAAAACTCGCCAGTGCTTAGTAAGATGTCACCTATTTTAAATATATTGCTCTTTTCGATAGAGTGTAAAAAATAAAAAAATTGTACTTAGGAAATTTGATTGCAATTTAAATTTATATCGAAATTACTTTATAAAGCCTATTAAATCAATTATTATTTAAAATGTATCTTTACTTTTGACGTCTAAAGCAAATGCAATGGATTAAAAAATATATAAAAATGTAAATTTTCACAGCTTATTTCTAAGAATACAAAACTCTCTCATATAAAAAAAGAATATTATAGCATCATTAGAAGTTCATTTTTCAGCCATATAAATTATAAAGGTTTTGAAATGTCTTTATTTAAATTATTTTCTTCCTATATCATTTGCGGTAAAGTTGGAAACATCTGCTAGCTGTTATTTTGTTGTGTTTAAACAAGACTGCGCGCGCATATTGAAGGCAGACGATTTTTTCTCATTCGAAGTTAGGATAGGATTAGCGTGTGTTGCGTTCTTTTAAGTTTGTAGATTTATACTGTGTAAATAAATTAACGTTTTAAAGTGAACAGTCTCCATTTTAAAGTAAACCATCCATTTTAACATCTCCCTGTGTCTAGCCGGGTGCGTTCATAAGGCCTGGGTGATATTTGATTTCTCAGATCTATGAACACACCTCTCTGCTGGAATAATTTGAAAATTATTGTAGTGGATGTACAGTCTAATTTTTCAATGAAAGGGAAGCAGATAAGGAGCATTCAACAGTAACACCTTTACCTATAGATCAGCAGGTAACTTTTAATGTCTTCGCAGTTTTGTTAATAGTGCATGTTTAGTACTAGTACATTTAATATTGCATTATTTAAAAGTTAAGATGTTTAAATTTTCTTTTAAAAAATCACTTGTATTAAATTTTATCTTTAATGTTTTAAAATTTTTTAAATAGACTGTTTGGAAAAAAGCTTAAAGTGTTTACTAACAATATGTATTCTAAATGTAAAGTGTTATGTAAAAGGAGGAATTTATTTAATGTTTTGCGTTTCTTAGTTCAATTTTCATAGTTATTCATTATAATTAAAAACATTGCAATTTTTAAAACTATTAATATTTGATTTGCAATTTAATAATTTCGTTGCTAGTGTAGGTTTCCAGAAATAATTTTCCGGTATATTTGAAAAAAAAAATGTGACATTTTAATGCATTGAATAATTTATTTGTCGAGATATGTCAATGTTAGATGCACAAAAATAATAAATATTGATGAAACAATAAAATAACTGTTTAGTTAAGGTAATTTTTCCAGCTGTGTTATCAAATGTTTTTACTGTAAAAATTGATATTTAAGTTCTGCATTTAGTATTCTATCAAAAACTATAAATAAAATAATTTGTAAAGAAAAAATATATATAATTTTTTTTGGCATTTATGATCTTAAGTTCTATATTTCATTTACAACGAAAACTGTTTTACTGCTTGATACAATGTTTATTATTTAATAATATCGCACAATAGGTATATCTATTATTTAAATTGATTCCTAATATAAATTTTTCAGAATGCTTCTTTGAAAATGTATACTTATATTTTCTTTAAAGTTGTTCTCAAATCCAAAATAGCTAATTTCTGGCATATTTCTGAATTCATTTTTATTCGGAAATACATGAAATTGGCAGGTGTTCTTATTCAGAAAAGGGTAGATGTGCCAGTAATGGACAGCCTTCCAGTAATGGGACACCTTCAATGTTTTTGGTTTATAAAAAAATAACCAATAAAAATTCAGCTTTATTTATTTCATTAATATGCTATCTTTAAATTCTAGTTTTAAATGCAATCATAATATCAATTATCTATTACTTTTTGTGAGGTGTCCATTACTGGAGTTTAGGGTGTTTTGATTTATTTCTGTTATTTACAATTAAATTTAGATTCACATTGGGAAATGCGACTATGAGCATGGTTAAATATTGTTGGTAGAGTAATATAATATTAAAAAATGTTGAATATAACAATTATAACTATTAATTAAAAAATAATTGTTAAAGAAATTCCTTAAGGGTGTCCATTACTGGCATATCTACCCTATATATAATCGAATGGCATTATCCATTTTTTGGTAACGGCAGATGATGTTTCAGAAAACACTATCAAAGTCGGTGTTTTGAACCAAATTTCCTACGCGCAGCGTCAGAAACGGGTAAAACGTGACCGACATTGATCTTAAGTATTACATTTATCTAAAAATGGAAAACGCTATTCATTCCAATTAGCTTTAATAATCAGGCATGCAAGTGTCATGCGTTTAAAAGTTTGTTCATAAATGTGTCAGAAAGTTTCGTGTTAACCGGTTTCTCAATCAGATGCAAAGTTTTAATTTGAATACGAGTTGCATCAATAAAAATAATTGCCGATCCAATCCTTATCGTCGATCTTATCCGTATTTGATGAAATCTTGTTATCCGAATCTATGCGAAATCATTTATCAGGTTCGGTCGGGTTGTGGGCTTACAGATTTTTTGTTGTTGTTGTTGTTGGGTTAGGGTAAGAATACGGGTTGAATCAAAATATAGTTTCAGTCAACCATCATTCATGTTCAAGTTGACATTCAATCATGTTCAAGAAGTGTATAACCGGATTCGTGTATGACTCTAGATCCGAGCTGACATCAGAAATTGTATCGTAACACAATTTCTGATAAAATCTGGTTACTCGGTCGTATGCAAGATTCTATTCCAAACAAGACTTACAATAAAAACATTATACCCGACTCGGGTCAGATCGGGTTCACGAAAATCAGGTCACACGACAACTAATCGAAATCTATTCTGTAGCCAAACAAATCCAAAAAGATCGATCCGAAGTTTCTGGATTGGATTCGGGTAAAATCTGGTCACCCGACCCGGTGCAGTGTCGTCACAAACGTCACAAACTTGAACTATAAAAAAATTTGATCCGAACAATCCGTATAGGATTCGGGTAAAATCTGGTCACCCTATCCGATGCAGATTCGTCACATTTTTCACATTTAAGTCGCACGGTGACTTCACAAAGTAGTCACATTGTGAGGTCACAGAAAGCCTTGAAAACGGCCATAACGACCTCGCATTTACGTCACAATGACTTCACTTGACGTCACGACGACGGTCACAAAGTCACAGTGTGACTTCACAGTGACGTCGCCGTGACGTCACCATGCCTTACGGGTAGGAAGCTAACTTAAGTCGTTCGTAGTAACATATTTTAACATCATGCGCATACGTTCTTTTGAAAAGAGTTAGATAATTTAATTTTTTTTTTGCTTCATCTTAAGTATAGGAATAAATCATTTTAAAGTGGTATACATAAAAAACTAATTAATATTTTTACACGAAATATTAAACATTCGAAGTACTCATAAAAACAATTCAAATGCTGCAAACCGCGTAAAAATCGGATAATTGCACAACTCTTTAGCCCTATATCAAAAGATCTTTTGTGAGACCCTGTAAACGAACCTTAAATGTTACGAATTTTTATAATAGGAAGCTTACTTGGGTCGAGTGTAATAACATATCTTAATATCATGTGCATACGACCATTCCTAAAGGAGTTGGGTCATTTATTATTTTTTTGCTGTATGTTAAGTATAGGAATCAATAAGTTTAAACTGATATAAATCAAAAACTAATTAATATTTTTACATGAAACTTACAAAGGTCCAAACTACTCATAAAAACGATTCAAATAACGTAAACTGCGTAAAAATCCGATAGTTACACATTGCTGTAGCCTTGTCAACAGTTTTTTGCTCTATGTTAAGTATAGGAATCAATAACTTTAAACTGATATAAATCAAAAACTAATTAATATTTTTACATGAAACTTACAAAGGTCCAAACTACTCATAAAACGATTCAAATAACGTAAACCGCGTAAAAATCCGATAGTTACACATTGCTGTAGCCTTTTCAACAGTTTTTTGCTCTATGTTAAGTATAGGAATCAATAACTTTAAACTGATATAAATCAAAAACTAATTAATATTTTTACATGAAACTTACAAAGGTCCGAACTACTCATAAAAACAATTCAAATAACGTAAACCGCGTAAAAATCCGATAATTACACATTGTTGTAGCCCTGTCAACAGTTTTTTGCTATATGTTAAGTATAGGAATCAATAACTTTAAACTGATATAACTCAAAAACTAATTAATATTTTTACATGAAACTTACAAAGGTTTGAACTACTCATAAAAACAATCCAAATGACGTAAACCACGTAAAAATCCGATAATTACACATTGCTGTAGCCCTGTCAACAGTTTTTGGTCTGAACAAGATTTAAAAAGTGCAAAAAACAGCACTTTTGAAATCGCATTTACTGAAAACCTATTCGTCGGATTTTGCGTTACTTTTGATTTCTTCGTCCCTTGGCACGCCCCATTCCATAGAATCAAGAATTTTGTTTCTATCATAAATAGAACGCGAGATATAGATGTGTCAAAAACCCGTTTTGTACCGTCCGCAAAATATAAACTAGACAGAGCTCAAATTTTTTTTTTTTGTAAAATCGTTTGGCATCCATTGGCGGAAACTCCTTTCATTTACGGTTCAATGCATTGCTGTTTCTTATGCTTGGCGAGAAACTCTGTCGAGTTTCTATGATAATAACTTCAAACGGATTCGATGCGTATCATAATTAAGAAATTATGGGTTTTTTCTGTTTTCAAAAAAGCCCCCCCCCCATTCCCCCCCTTGGCTCGATTTTGCCCATTAACGAACTTGACCAAGATTTTATGCCTCTTGATTTTATGTATCAGTTTCGAAAAGATGCGGGAGTTGGAACCGCCTTCTTCGAAAAATAACTTGTTTGCAGACGGAGCCGGCAGGGATTTTTTTGTTTTTATTTATTTTTCGCTATAACGGTTGGTCCTATAAAAAACTTGTCAATATAAAAGTTTTAGATAATATTAAGAGGATTAATAATAAATTTACGCGGATTTGATATCTTGTGAATTGACGAAGCTATGATTTTTTTTCTTCTAAAACCCCACTTCCCCCCCCCCTTGGTGCCATTTTTAATTATATCAAAAATCTGACATACATACATTTTCGGCCCTTTTCCTAGAAGTAATAATAACTTTAAACGGATTCGATACGTATAATAATTAAGAAATTATGGGGGCTTTTCTGTTTTCACAAAAAGCCCCCCATTTCCCCCCAACCTTGGTTCGATTTTGCCGATTAACGAACTTGACCGAGATTTTATGTCCCTTGATTTTATGTATCAGTTTGGAAGAGATTTATGCAGAATTTTTCCAGTTATCGTGGTCATAAAAAAGTGACATAGATAGATAGATAGATAGATAGATAGATAGATAAAGTTTTGAACTGGGCGTGGTTTTGCGTTCTGGGAGTCATGATCGGCGTAGATATGCAAAAATTTTTCAAAATTTCCAACTTAGGTGAGAATGTAATAGGTATTATTTCTTACGAAATCTACCTAGAAAAAATTCCCTATTGCAGCTTCTTAATTTCACAAGACAAACCTGCCGCTTCCTTCGATTCTAACATCCAAGTGGAACCGTTCTTCGATAAAGACTTAGGGAAGATATAATCATACACAATGATCCAGAAGCAGGCATCGAAGTGTGGTCATCTCGCCATACAATAATGTTGCCAATTATCTTTCAGTAGTAACTTCAAATAATATTTTAAAAAATCGTATGGGTAATTGTTATTGTCAAATAAATTAGCTAAAAAAAAGCTTATTAAAATTGAAATCATTGCCACAAATGTAACTAAATCTAATTAACTGATTAATGATAATATTAATATGAACTTATTTTATGTATATTGGAGTACCAATGAGGCATGCTTCTGGGGAAAACATTAAAACTGTTTCTAAAAATGTGGATTAAACTTTGTGCCGTTATATTAAAAATAAATGTACAACGTGAAATAGCACAAATTAAAAATATATAAATTGGCAAACAGCTGTTTCGGAGCCCCTAAAGCTCCATCATCAGTGCCAATTCAAAAGATTAAAACCGATTTAAAATCCTAAGCCTTGTCAATTTGCTTGCGTCTTTCGCACGCGTGAATGAAAGCACTTTCTATAAAAAACATCGACATTTAAAATTTTGGTCGGTGCGAGTTGGCACTAGTGTGGAGTTCTCTGGTTCAGTATCCACAAATGGCATTTATAATTTCTTTAGTAATGTTCTAAATGCAATGATGGAACAGTGGCGCAGCAGATAATCAATTGACACCTTATATTTAAATTGTACTCTTTATCTTATTTAAGGACAAAGTTTTAGAGCTTTTCTAAGTCGAAGAATACTATTAAAATTTAGTGATGAGAATCGCCCAACTGCTGCGCCACTGTTCCATCACTGTAAATGCATATAATTTGCACAAGCTCTCTTACTCTGGCTAATTTTGACAGTGCACTTTAATTTTTTGACACTTGGAAAAAAAATCTGATTCTGTTTGGCTATCACTTCCATCCGTTGGTATGAGCATAATTACAGTAACATACGTTACCAAATCATTTCCATTTTAATATTAAAATAATATTTCTTATTAAGAATCCACAGATGACATTTGTGCAACCACGTGTAATGTAAATTATCTCTTACTCCAAGTAATTGAGAAAAGACTGTAAATTGGAATGGGAGTCATCCGCTCTCTGACATTTATTAAAGCTTTCTTTCCACTTTAATCGAAATTCCTCAACAAAGAAATCTCCGACAAGAAAGATTCCATCAAAACTATTCATTTATTCTCGACTAGAAAGAAATATTTTCCACATTCCATGTATGAAAAAAAAACCTTTTCTCTACATTGCTACTTGAATATTTATTAAACTAAAAATTTATAATATTTAACCTTTTGGATCAAAGGAATGTCTCAAATTAGCGTTAATTGAGAAAATGTCCTTAAAAGTGTATAACAAAGATACAATTTTTTTCATGATTATGATTGAAAATGAAACTAATCATATTAATTATTGTACGTCTTAATTTATTTGAATAGGATGATAACGTGTCAAAATGTCTTACAGAGATTTAACCTTTTAACTTCATTTGTAAAATATCGATGAAGTATATTAGTTTAACTTATCATAAACGACTTGTGTGCAGAACCTGAAGATTTATAGGTAGTTGGAGACCATAAAACGCACAAAAATATATCTATAGATGTCTGATATCACAGTTATAAACCAAGATTTTTTGCTATTTAACCCTTTGAAGGTGGTGGTATGTTATTTATATCATTTAATGTTTTTTTCCAAATTACCAAAAATTTACCAGAAGTTTTGGATGTAACTTTGCTTTTGTAATACACATGCTACAGACTTTTATTACGATACAGCGTTTTTTATTCACACATCATTTTTTTAAACACAATTTGTTCTTAAATGCTCGTCATATTTAATAATTTTATAGTTTAAAGATCAGAATCATTTTGCCACTAAAAGGGCAGCGTAGAAGAGAGCTAAAATACAACATTTAAATATTAAGGATATACATTTCAGTCCATAAATGCAAATCTATGGTTTAAATTGCTATAGTGCAGATAGTATTGTTATTCAGATTTGCAAAGTTTTACAAAGTTTTGAAAACTACTATCGTATATAAATAATAATAATAATACAATATACACAAAAAATAAATTCAGAAATTAATATATTTATACAGAGTGTTTCAGAAAGGACTCCTCAACTTTGAAATGACATAACTGCAAAACAGTGAGAGACAGAAAGGTGAAACAAGTGGTAAGTTGGACAGACAGGTCTGAAATTTGTTATACTTCGGTTTGCAGAAATAGTTCCAAGATTGGACATCAGAGGGCGTAGCAGTCAAAGAGCAGTGTCTTTGAAATAGTGTCTGAAATTTTGCTTCATGAGCAGAAGTCAAATCACATTACAATGGTTTCGATATAGTCACTTTTCTTAGCAATTACATGATGCAACCGAAGGGTAAAGTTCGAAGTCACTCGTTGCAATGTCGCAACTGAAACGGATGCACATGCCTCACAGATGAATTGTTCAAGCTTTTCCAGCGTTTGAGGATTTTTTGAGTAAATAGTGTCTTTCAAGTAGCCCAACAAGAAGAAGTCACATGGATTTAGATACGGGGAATATGGAGGCCAATCCATACCAATGCCTGTCACTCGGGAATAATTGAGAGCAATGACTCGGTCACTGAAGTATTCCTCAAGGAACTCAAACACTGCAGTAGTACGCTGTGGTCGGGACCCATCCTGCATAAACCATAAATTCTCTGGTACATCATCTACAGCTTGAAATGTAGCAACAAATAGCTGTAAAATTTCAATATATCAGAATGTGTTATTCGTTTCCGTCGTGAAAAAAGGCCCAATGAACCTTTTACTGGACAGTCCAGCCCAAACTGTAACTTTTGCAGAGAGTAGTGGTTTTGCAAGACACACAAACGGGTTTTCAGTGCCCCATATACGCCAGTTTTGTTTATTTACAAACCCCTATAAATGAAAATGGGCCTCGTCGGTGAACCATATGCAGCCAACATCAATTTTACTCTTATCAATCATCCGGAGTAACTGAATTGTAAAGTCTTCTCTTTGTCGCAAAGTTGTATTTGTGATCGCTTGATGACACTATATTTTATAGTGAAACACCTTCAGGTCCTTTCACGTTATCATGTACTCAGTGGTATTTGAGAATCCCGCTTCAGTATCGGCTCGTGTGATGGATTTACGAGGACTACGTTGAACAATTTCTTAGACCACTTGCACATTTTGAGGTGTCATGACTGATCGGCTGCATCCCACATTTTCGGCTAAATCATCGGCCACACTGCCTGTCCGTTCAAACTTGTTGAATAAATTAGACGTTTTCTGGTCTGGAACTTTTTTTATATTATTTTTTTAAGCCTCGCTTTGTCATCGTTGGACTTCGATCTAATCGATGGTATTCCAGTACAATAAAAACACGTTGCTCCTATGAATAAGACATGATGTTCTTCAATTTCCGTATAATAACTGATTCGATACAACTCCCTTACACGTGTCAGCAATGAAACAGACTCACAAATGAATTTTCTGTACTTCTGAGTACTATTTAAAGCTTCATGTGCTCGTGCTGCCATCTATTAGCCAATATTGGAACTATTTCTGCAAACCGAAGTATAACAAATTCCAGGACTTGTCTGTCCAACATACCACTTGTTTCAACTTTCTGTCTCTCACTGTTTCGAAGTTATGTCATTTCAAAGTTGGGAAGTGCTTGATGAATCATATATTCTAATACGAGCAAATCTTGTGTGTGGTTATATATATATATATATATATATATGCAAATTTTATCTTGAAAACGCCTCTAACGATTTTGACGAAATTTCGTATCCTACCGTTTTGGGGCACCAGAAAACCATTGGGCTAGGTCACATGTTCGAGAAAATTCGATTAGTGGGTCATTTTGGGTCATGGTCAAGCTAATTGTATCTAAAAAACGGTTCAAACGATTTTGACGAAATTTTGTATCCGACCATTTTCGGGCACGAGACGACTATTGGGCTGGGTCACATGTTCGAGAACTTTCGATTAGCGGGTCATTTTTGGGTCAACGCGGGTCAAATTAATTTTATCTAAAAAACGGCTCTAACGATTTTGATTAAATTTTGTGTCCTATGAGTTTCGAGCACGATAAAATCATTGGGCTAGGTCACATGTCCGAGAAAATTCGATTAGTGGGTCATTTCTGGGTCATTGTGGGTCAAGATCTAAAATGCGGCTCAATTTACACTAAATTTTGCATCCAATGGTTTTCAGGCACGAGAAGACTGTTGGGCTAGGTCACATGTTCGGGAAAATTCAATTAGTGGGTCATTTTGGGTCATTTTGGGTCTTGGTCAAGCTAATTGTATATAAAAAACGGTTCAAACAATTTTGACGAAATTTTGTATCCATCAATTTTCGGGCACGAGAAGACTATTGGGCTGGGTCACATGTTCGAGAACTTTCGATTAGTGGGCCATTTTTGGGTCAAAGCGGGTCAAGATCTAAAAACGGGTCAATTTACACTAAATTTTACATCTAATGGTTTTCGAGCACAAGAAGACTGTTGGACTAGGTCACATGTTCGAGAAAATTAAATTAGTGGGTCATTTTGGTCATGGGTCATTATGGGTCAAGCTATTTTATCTTAAAAACGGTTCAGAGGATTTGAAATAAATTTAGCACCCTACAGGTTTAGGGAACAAGAAGACTGTTAGGCTAGGTCACATGTTCGAGAAATTTCGATTAGTGGGTCATTTTGGTCATAGGTCATTATGGGTCAAGCTATTTTATCTTAAAAACGGCTCAGATTATTTACACTAAATTTTGCATCCTATGGTTTTCGGGCACGAGAAGACTGTTTTGCTAAGTCAGATGTTCGAGAAAATTCAATTAGCGGGTCATTTTGGTCATGGGTCATGATATTTGAACTCAAATTTAATTTTGACCGAGCATAGCTTGGTCTTCCCTGCTCGTATGACATAATGCATTCAGTACTATTTCAAATAATATAAATAACTGTGAAAGATTTACTTTGGAAATATTTGAAATAAGTGTACAGGTGACAAGATTATTAGACTGAAGTATACCAAATATTTTGAATAAATAAATACATATTTTAATTTTTAAGCAGAAAAATACTTTGTATTATAGCAAAGAATACATTCTAATTAAAGTATTAGATTCCAAATATAAAGTTTTAATAATAAATAGTTTTGTCATTTTTAATAATAGAATAGAAAAAAAATCTTGTGTATAGCACCGTTAAACTATGCAACATAATTAAAAAAAAATAAACTCTCTGTTATTAGTTATTATGCGTAATGCTTAAAATTAGCTGAGTGTATGTTTAAACAGTTATTTAAACGGTGATTGTTCATACATTAGGAAACTTCGCTCTATCAATTTGAACAAACGTAACTCAATTAATCTCCCTAGAGATTTCAATCAATTATCCGAGTAATAACGCACATATGTGTCGCAAAATTTCTAAACTTCTAATAACGAGATTCTAAATTAACGCGCAAACCATATATTGCTTGACATAGTATACAAACCCTCAGAAATACACAAGCAGACAATATCTACTGTTTGATCTCACTTGCATATCTCAGCGATCCCCATTTTCAAGCATGCCTAGCAATCTCAGGTGAATAATGCACCAGCTATATGAGAAGTGGATACAACGTTAAGCACCATTCTGTGATTCACAACAGATAGTTTTCAGTGCCTTCAGGTTGAATTCATAAGTGAGGGTTTCACATCACCTGTGTATCGACACGAGGTGGTTTACATGCTATCTATGTCGTCCTTTTATCCCTCATGTTAAATAAGATGACCTTCACTATTATAATTATTCCAACTACATTTATACGCATATTTTGACTTATAGATTTTTATATCCAAATATACTCGACGCGTGCGGAAATTTATTTTAGGTATTAAATATCTTTAGATGTGTTACCGTGTTTGTAATCGAGGATGACATCAAAATATATTTTATAATTATCTCATATTTAAATAAACATAGCGAATACAAATATGGAAGCTAGGAAAGAAAACTTTTAGTAGCGCATGAATTATGGCTGGCTGTCAGCATTATGAGAATTGCGTATTAAATTAGATTATTTATTTTCCTTTCTAAGAGAGAGACTCATTATTGAAATGATAATTTTATAATATTAAACATGTATAATTTCAAATAAAAGCAGTTTTAATGGCAACCATGGTAATATATGTGAGATCATTTTGTATGTGTTTAGCCTGGTTAGAAATAAAATTCTTGTGGCTCAAAATTTAAAACTTGATATAAATATATCACAACAATCATTTTTAATTCATCTTCTTTTGAATTCAATTAAACAAAATTTAATCATTGACGGTATAATATTAAAATGTTTTAAGACTATATCAGTGAAAATGCTATAATGATACTCTAATATATTTTTATTAGATTGTTTGTAATCGACTCAGAGACATATTATACTTTTGTTAAGTTTTGATAAGTAAAATTGTAATTACTGAGATTTGCATTCTGAAAATATCTAGGCTACGATGAATAAGACAACTATGTTCCCAAAACGAATGCCAACTTTTCTATCAACTTCTAACTTTACGATTAGCGAGAACAACATTTTAAAAAGAAGTTGGAATAGTAAATATCATTCTAGGTTTGGCCGATTAGATGATAATTAAGTAAAAATTGGTGTGTGTTTAAGCACAGCTGCTTTTCAAGTGTTTTTTAGAGGTTTTGAAGAGAATTAAGTGCTATGTCTGTTTTCTTAAGATTATAATTTTAAGTGTTTCGAGTTAAACAAGAGTATAAAAACGGTCATGGAATTTCCTTTTATTATTTAAGCATTAAAAAAATATATATTAAAGGAAAAAGATCTTTGCGAAAGTTTTGACCTTTAAAACTAATATGGACTGGTTCAAAAGAGACATGGGAAGAAATAAGTTTTAGTCATTACCAATCTTTTGACACTCACGTTATCCTAAAATAGATTTAAACTTTGTTTTTTTTAAGTCACCAGTGTTTGAAACTATATTATTAACAGACAGTAAAATTAAAACGAAATCGCATTCAATGCATTTCAAACAATAGTCTTCCCAAAACGATAATGTATACTTATTTTCCTAAGCGGTGTAACGAAAAAAATCCTCTTATGATTGTAATAAATATTTGTCTATTTCAGCTATATAGGGGAAAGCCGGGCAAAGTGGTCACCCTAAGTTTTTCTGATTTTTTGTTACCCCTTAAAATACATATACATAACTGACAATTCGCATTGAACTAGAGTGAACACTTAGAAGTGTAAGGGTATTTATAATTTTTACGAAATAATAAAGTGGAAGTGAGAATTCAGTTTTTTTCCTAAAAAGCTCAAAATGACCACTTTGCCCGTCTAGATCGGTTCCATGGCCACTTTTCCTCAGAGGTGTAAAAAGATTGAAAACAATATTTAAATGATTAGAACATTTTTATTGTCATAACAAATCTTATGAAACATAATGAAAGATTGAAAATGGTATGAAAATCCAATAAGAGTTTGACAAACTCATATAAAAACTTATAAATCAGAATCAAACACTGTATTTTTCACAAATGAACTCCACGTAATCTTCTTCGCGAAGTGAACAGGCCTCATGAGCCCAGATGTGGCAAACATTGCACCTGATCCAACCTTCATCACTTGATCCAATTAAAGGCCACTACCCTAACAACGTTGCCCGTTTAAGAGCCATGACAGAAAATACGTTCTACAGTGGAAACTAATGAACAGTCAGCGACCACTCACCCACCAATGTGAAGCTGAAAACATGCTCTTTTTTTACATATTCAATAAATAAATGCAAGTAGAACAGGTTGTTAATTTGTCTGTAAGTATAATAATTTAAAATTTTCATATTTGTCTTTGCATTTTTTTATAAACGCATCTCTCTTACCTACTAAGTTAAATTATTTTCTTTCATCATTTCCCTTGTAACACGTATTTTAAACAATATTTAAAAATCGTATAGTCTAGATCTAAATCCTTTTTATTTCTTTAATTTTTATTCTCATGGGAAAACTTGTAGTCGATTCAAAAATTCCCCTCCCCAACATACCAGTGTTATCATTTCTGGTATACAAGTTGAACCCCACACATAGGGTCTTCAAAAGGGAAAAACACACCTCATTCCTGGTATGTAGCTATTAGATTTTATGATAGAAGCACTACTTTTTGGCATTTCATGGAAAAAGAAGAATTGGGTTAAGATAAAAAAGTTTGAAGCGAAAAAACAATTTAGTGAAGAATTACAGAATCTAAATTTTTATACAGCCCCCAGGTCCCTATACTTATATTTAGGAACGTGTTATTTATTGAAAAGTATTGTAAACAGAAAAAGTTCTGTATCTGTACGAGCAATATTCACTGAGAAATTTGAGTTCAAAGTTATCATGCATAGTATGGGGACCGTATACAAATGGAGATGCGAATATATCCCCTATCAGAAAGACAAGGAGGTTTTAGAGTTAGATATGATCATGACAAAATGGTTGTTGTTCAAGTCAAAAAACAGTATACTATTTGTCTAATCACTGGTATTGAAAATAAAAATGTATATTTTGTATAATACATAAAATCCCAGTGCACAAACTCATACAAATTTAATAAAGTATTTTGAAATAATAACATAGTAAGTAACTCAAATAAAAACGAAATAGAAAGAAACAATGTGAATAAATATCGTCTTTCAAACTTTCTCACTACATGTGTTCAAAGTGTCTTCCCTAGACTACAATACATACGGACACGTGACAGAAATTCGTCTTGAACATTTTTTAGCATTACAGGCGTGACACATCTGACGGCGGATAAAATGCGATTCTGCAAATCTACTCGACTTACTGATTCTACTTCGTAAATCTTGCTTTTTAAATAACCCCAAAGAAAGAAATCTAGGGGATTTAGATCCGGCGATCGAGGAGGCCATTCAACCAAGCCTCCATAACCTATGATGTTATTTTGAAACATGATACGTAGAAGTGTTCGGGAGGAGGATGTTTTGTGGGCTGGTGCCCCATCATGTTGAAACCACATCTTGGTGAGGTCTGCTAATGAAACATGATGATCTAAGAAGTCAGATAATGGTCCACGTAATAGATTTACATACTTTGTACCTGTTAAACGGGCCGCACTACCGCTCCCTACCAGATGCCACACCAAACGTTAACAGACCATCGCACTTGATGCTTGTTGGGTCGTATGACATACGGATTTTGCACAGACCAGAAGTGTGTATTCTGCCTATTCACAGCACCAGTGTTTGAAAACTTGCACTCATCTGTCCAAAGAATGTCATTGAGAAATAACGAGTATGTTTGTAACTTGTTCATAGTGAAATTGCTAAAATCGAACCGTCTATCTTCATCTCTTGGCAAAAACGCTTGTACCAATCGCGGTCGATAAGGATGTGCTCCGTGTATATTTAAAACGTTCCATGCATGGGATTTTGAGCAGCCACAAGCTTCACTAATATCTCTAACACTACACTGTGGATACGTAAGAGCATATCCCAAAATCTCCTAGTCAGAGACATCCATACTTGAGCTTCCAGATCGAGCATATTTTTTAACGCTACCCGTTTCTCGTAAGCGCTTTACAACATTTAAAATCGTGTTTTTAGACGGATGGTTATCATTTGGAAATTTAATTGTATATTGCCTTGCAGCCTCTCGTCCATTCCGATTATACTGGCCATAAAGTAATACCATTTCTACGTACTGTTCCGTGGTGTACATTTTAACTACAAGCATTGACGAATCAACTAAATACATCTGGTGTAAGTCACTTTTATTCAGCAATGAAGGGCTTTCGTCAGTTTTTGTCTACCAATCAGTATGCAGTGAGTGAAATTTGCATAGGAACCTGCAAATCCCGCAGTACTGCGCACTGCTTTGACATAATAAGGATAGGGGAAATTCAAAACGGACTCCTGAGCTGTTTAGCTGTAAGAAAATCAGTATGAGCCAAAAAATTGAATTAATTATTGAATTAAATTAAATTAAACTGAATAAAAACGTATATTTTATAGTATCAGATTTTTCGCTAATTTTAACCTTGAAATTTACGATTTTTTTAAATCCTAACATGAGGGTTAAAAGTGAAGGTAATTTTTTTATTCAGCGTTAAAAAGTACATAAAACGTAATTATAAAAGTTAAAAAACACAACCATCGCAGGTTTATGTTATCTTATCTAAAACTCTTTCTTAAACTTGTTGACGATAATCTATCCGAATTTTTTTGTGTTATCCTCTAATATAAGTATGTATAAGATAGTAAGCGTCGAAAATCATAATAATATTACATTGTCATCGGATTTAAGTCAGTATGTAAAATTTAACTTCGATCGGACATTTGAAAGTGAGTTAAAGTTCGAGTACAAATTTTAAACTGGAAAGACGATCGTTATAAGTTAAATAAAACCTTATGAAAATAACAATTTTTTTAAAAGAAATCATAGCCTCAAATCCTTTCAAAATAAAACATATGTTAAAATACAATTATTTTAATTAATCTGAAACTTAACTAATAAAAATTAACTCAATCGTAATAGTAGTACGATTTCTTTCAAAGCGCAGATATATTGAAATAAGTTTAAGTACTTTATATACGACCCCTGAAAGCATGGCCGAAATCATCTCTTTTTAGATGCAAAAAAGTGGTATAAGTCATGCATTTCAAAATTTCATAACTCGGTCAATTTTAATGTTAGATGAATGGGACTTTCTTTGTCGTACTTGTTAGTGTCACAGTAAATTTTTACTAAATATCACGTATAGGACCGGGGGACAGTAAAAAATTTAAATTTCGTAATTTTTTAATAAATGTTTTTCTTGACCCAAATCGCTTTAGAAATAATTCTTTACCTTATTTAAACCATTTTTGTAATTGCAAGTATGCATTTAGGACCAACGGTTGCGAAAATAAAGGTCGGTCAGGTTATACGTGGACACGCTGTATATATATATATATTACAAAATTTAAATTTTTTCCGCAATTATTCTATAAAATTTGTCCATTCAATAATATTCGGTATATAACCCAGCTTATTAAAATAATTCTCATTCTTAAAATAGCCTTTTACTATCCATATGTAAAGCCAATTATTCCTAATCCACTTAATAATATTTATTCGAATGTAGTTATTCTAAAAATGGCGATAGCTTTTTTAATTTATTCTTTAAATAGAACATCTTTATTTTAATCCATTATTAAAATTCATTAGTATTATTCCCGTGTGGTCAAATTGCTATAACTTCTTTATTTAAATGCTAAAATATCGTATCTCTTAAAATATTCCGCTCAAAAAACCTTATTTCATAAAGTTATCCTATTATTAAATATCAAATGTCTATTAAAATATTTCCGAAAAACTTTAATTCTTTCTTTTTTTCCCCTTTTATAAAGATTCATTTTCTTTTCTTCTTATTATTTTTATTACGTATTAAATTCGAAGTTTAGCTACAGCCTCAAAAACAGATAAGCTCGTTTGTTGATATGACAGGCATCTGGTACGAGATTATGGAATATTCTGGACGGGCGTAGAAAGTTTTTGCATTTTACAACAAAATAAATCCGCCGGAAATATTGATAAAGTTCCAAAAGAGACCTTTTGATTCGATAGAAGTGGGTCACGTGACGTATTCTGTATTATTACGCAAGCTAGTTTAAAAACACGATCATCCTGATTCGGAGAGGATTTTTTTCGACGCTGGTGTTTGCTAAAAGAATCGGGACGGATTCTAGAAAATAATGGAACGTTGTATTTTTTTTCGTTTAGCGTTGGCTAATGAGCATTTTCCCTGAAGAGATGTCTTAAACTGGAAATAAAAGGTTCTTCGACAAAAATATGGACTGACATTTCTTGTTGTTGATGATACCACCCGGCCGCCTGATGCGAACTAAAAGGGAAACCAATAACATCGCTAACCCTATTTATCACGAGCACGACTGCCTTTTTCCCGGATTTGAACTTGGAAACACGACATTAATATAATAAGTCAGACAGGATGCTGTTGATCAACAGAAAGTTTGTGTAGTTAAACGTGAAATTTGCCGATTAGAAGAATATGTTACGTGGACGTCTACGCCATTACAGCACGTTTACGTCTGGTGTTTTGTTATTTTGTACTTTTATAATAAATTAAAAATGGTCAAGCCTAAAAGAGAAAAGAAGAGGAAAAGTTGGCCTAAGTGAAGTTGTTGCTAGAGAATATACTATTCATCTTCATAAGCGTCTTCATGGTGTTGGTTTTAAAGGATTGCGAAAAAGCAGAACTTTTGTGTTATCAAGAAAATTAAAGATTTTTAGATGTGTGAGACTTTCCTGTGAAATATGCTCAAGAGTAACTGTAAGTTGGTATTTTTATTTATTGGTATCTTTATATGTTGATATTTATTAGTTTATGTTATATTTAAAATGTTTTATTTATTTAATAGTCTACCTTGAAATTTAAAGGTTTTATATACTATGTTATACTGATTAAAATTTTGTTTTTAAAATTTATTTCTGTTGCAAATATTTAAGTGTTGTTAAGGTTAATTAATTTATTTGATGATTTCGTGTGATACGTCATTGTAATATTATAGACAGCGGTATAATTTATATTTTCATGTTTTAAGAACAGATATTCTTAAAAAAAAAAAAAAAAAAAAAACTATTATTTTTAAAATGTTACTGAGATCGTAAATTACATATTTATTTACTATTTTATCTATTTCGTTATTTGTATGGTATATAGTGTTATAAGTTTAAAATTTAATGTTTTTAAGATCCGGATATTTAAAAGAAGATCGAGTTAACTCTTTTGTTAGATTAAATATTATGGCAGAACCAAAATTTATAGCATTTGATCCAGATTTAGGAGTTGAGATACAGGCGTGGTTAAAATACTTTGATGATGCTTGTGAAAAAGAAAAGAAGGATGATGATTGGAAGTTTAAAAATATTTCTCAAAATTTAAAGGGAGAAGCTCTTAAGATTTACATTAATGATTGCCTTAATTGCACTAAATACGAACAGATAGCTGATATCTTAACTGAGAATTTTATTAGGGTAAATATCCCGAAATTTTCTGAATTTTCTGCTTTGAAATTGGATAGTTTAAGTAACTTAGAAACTTATTTTAGAAAGAAAATTGAAATTGGTAGGAAATTGCATTTATGTGAAACTATATTACTACAAGGATTAACCGATGGTTTAAAACCAGAATATCAAAATTATCTAATTGTTAACCCTCCTGAGAGTACAACAGAATGTTATAGAATTGTTAAGCAATTTGTGGAAGTTTCCACCCCTGCTGTTACAAGTCCATCATTACCAAGTAAACCTAATGCAACTAATTTTGACATTCCTCGATATAGTGTGCAGCCTAATAGACCAAATTTTCAACAAATTAATACTCCTAGGCATTGGATTCAGTCAAATCGGCCCAATAATCAATTTAATTCTCCTCGAAACTGGGTTCCTCGACCAAACTATAATTTTCAAAGACCTAGAAATTTCCAAAACGGAGTACAAAACAATTATTTTCAGAACCAGTACCCATCTAGGCCATGTAGAATTTGTGTAAACAAGGGTATAATGAATGCTTTTCACTGGGAAAAAGAGTGTATTTTTAATAACAACTCAACACCCTCTGATACTCTTCCAATTGGTACTCCTAATATTTGACAATTAATTGTGTATGGATATACGAATAATTATAATTTACCATGTGTCGTCGATACCGGTTCAACTATCGCAATTTTACCATTAAAGTTTGTTAAAAAATTGAATGCTAAAATTGAAATTGTTCCTCCAGTTACTATTGGTCAGGCAAAGGGATTTTTACAAATTAATCAAAAGTGTAGTATTCTTCTTAAAGTGGGTAAAATCCAAAAATATGTTAACTTTTTAGTATGTGATACAGATTTGGATTACTGCATCTTGGGGTTAAAAGAATGTTCAAAATTTAATTTAAATATAAATTGTAAGAATTGTACAGTAAAACAGGGAAGGAAGATTATAAATAGGAGTATATCCATACATGATGAGAGATCACTTCATTTTAATACTGTAACTGTAAAAAAACTACAACAAGGTAAGGATAACTTGATAACTTCTGATTGTGACAATTTGAATTTATTTAATGATGGTAACTTGATAACAACTTATAATGAAGATACTATTTCATGTAAAGATGAGTTATTAACAAATGGTGATAGTAATGAGAGTTTAAATGGATATAATGATGACAAAGTATCACCATATACTAATGAAAATTTTGTGAATACTCAGGACTTTTTTTCAGCTAATTACAATGATTGTAACGTGCAGCCTGATTACAGAAGTTCAATGACTCCTCAAAATTTTCGCGATATTAATGATTATAATTCAGATTTAATTGGGGAAATAAATTTAATTGAAAATGGGGATTTAAGGGAAATAGTTCAAAATTATAGGGATATTTTTGCAAAACATAAATATGATGTGGGTAAGATAAATATTGAACCACAACGCGTTTTACTAAAATCTGACCTACCTATATCTTTGAGGCCCTACAGAACTTCCCCCTTAGAGGAAAAAGAAATAAAAAATCAAATTCAATCTTTGTTAGCGGCTGGTCTCATAAAAGAAAGCAATAGTCCTTATTCTGCCCCCGTCACCTTGGCTATGAAAAGAGAGGAAGGTAAAAAGAACCGACTATGTATAGATTATAGGAAATTAAATGCAATAGTTAAAAACGATGCAGAACCTTTACCTCTTATCGATGAAATTTTAGATAAATTGAGTAGTGCCCAGTATTTTTCCACTTTGGACTTAGCCTCTGGCTACTGGCACATACCAATACATCCATCCGATACAGAAAAATTAGCTTTTGCCACCAATTTTGGCCTCTTCGAATGGCTGGTGCTCCCCTTTGGTATAAAGACAGGGCCCCAGATATTTAATAGAACCATTAGAAGAATCCTCAATAAGTATAAAATTGATTTTGCTTGCCATTATTTCGACGATATCATAATTTTCTCCTCCTCTCTAGAAGAACATTTAAATCACTTAGCAAAAATCTTTGAAATCTGTAAACTAGAAAACCTTAAACTTAAACTTTCTGAATGTAAACTAAATCAAAATAAAATTAATTTCTTAGGCTATGAGATCACCAATGGGACTTTAACTCCAGCTAATACCAATATTGAGACAATTAAAAAATTGAAACCTCCCTCTAATGTTAAAGAACTACAACGATTTTTAGGTTCCATTAATGTTTATCACAAATTCATAGATAAATATGCTGAAATTAGATACCCCCTCAATAAATTACTTAGGAAAAACACAATATGGGAATGGAACTCAGAATGTCAAAACTCTTTTGAGAAATTAAAAAATACTCTAATTGCAAAACCAATTCTAAAAATTTATGACCCAAAATTACCCCTCCACATGTTTGTAGATGCCTCTCAGGTAGCAGTAGGTGCAGTTCTAAAACAACCAGGGAAAGATAATTTTTTGCATCCTATTGCTTACCATTCTAGAATTTTGAAGAGTTATGAACAAAATTACTTTATAACTGAATTGGAATGCCTTGCTATCATAGATACTCTTGATAAGTTTTATCACTATTTTCATGGTACTAAATTCACAATCCATACCGACCATGCATCTCTGGTATGGTTAAAGAATGTTAAAAATCTAAGAGGTAGACTTTTTCGATGGTCTTTAAAACTTAGCATGTTCGATTATGAGATCAAGTATCAAAAAGGTTCTACAAATGTCGAAGCGGACATGTTGTCACGAAATCCTGTTGCTTATCTTAATCAACATGTAAGTTTATTATTGGACAAAAAAGAAATTATAGCGATGCAAGATAAAGATAATGTTTGTGACAGAAAATACAAAAAAGAGAATGGGATTATAATTATTCAGAGAAAAGGATTAAAAAAAATAGTAGTACCAATGTCACTCAGGAGAAAATTATTACATATTGCTCATGATAATTTTGGACACTTAGGAATACAAAAAATGCTTAACTTAATATCTCCAAACTATTATTGGCCCAACATGACAATAGATATTACACAATTTGTTAAACATTGTGATACATGCCAGAGAAATAAAAAACCAAAACAAAAAAGATTTGGCTTGTTACAAGCTATGCCAGCCACAGATCAACCTTTTGAATGTCTTTCTACTGATACTGTGGGTGGATTTAATTATTACAATTCAACAAAAAAATTCTTACACATAATAATAGATCATGCAACTAGGTTTGTTTGGGCTTTTCCATCCAAAAGTGTTACTACCGAAACATATACTAACTGTTTAAAACAAATTTTCAATATTCAAGCACCTAAAACAATACTTAGCGATAGACATAAATCTTTTAGGTCTCCAAGATTAAAAAAATTCCTCAGAAAATATCATGTTCAACAACGTTTTACATCATCACATCACCCCCAAACCAATGGGAAGGTAGAACGAGTGAACCAAACTATAGTTACTAGACTTAAATGTAAAGTTAATTCCATTTCTTCTAAAATACCTTGGACTAGATTATTAGACCAAGTCATCCAAGAATACAATAACACACCACATTCCATAACCAAATTCCCACCTGCCTATTTATTTTATGGTCAATTACCTTATGAATCTCCTTTAAAACAAAATTATTACCCTCCTGTTAATAAAGCACTCAAAATTGCAAAAGCGCGAACTTGTGAATTCCACCTTAAAAGTAAAAGACTCTATGATAGAAAATTTGTTGAATCTCCACTAGAAATACAAGATTATGTAATTTGTGAAGAATTTAAATATCCTAACACTAGAAAATTAGAACCTACTTTCTCTGGACCATACAAAATAATAAATAAACTTTCTGATGTGACCTATGAAATAGACAAATTTAATTATGAGACTAAATTAAATTCAGTTATTGTACATGCGTCTAAATTACGACCCTATTTTTCACCAGATAACTTCAGACTATTTCATGAGCAACCCAAACAACAATCAAAATCACCACAGACATCACAATCACCATCACAAAATCAAACTAAAGTAAAAACAATAGAATAAATTCTAATTCTTTAAATATCTCTTATTACTCTAGTTTCAACATTATCAGGTATGTCTTTGGTGTACAACAGAGATATTACCCATTTTTGAAAGTTTAATATTTTAAAATTTAAAATAAATGTCACAGCTTTTATTTCAACATTGTGGTTATATTTTAGCCTGATCAACTAAAATATTTACTTGTTTTTGAGAGTTTTTGAGGTTGAGTAGACACCTTATGCAGGCATAAGATGTGTATTTTGATTTTAGGAATTGTCAAATTGATGTTGAAAAATGAAATTAAATGTTTTAATTCTATATCAAAATAAACTATTTTTACTTTATTTACTTTTTCTTAAACCAATTGTTTCAAAAATTTAATATTATGTTATTTACTTCAATAGATAATCAAATAGTAACCGTTTATAAATATTTCTATAATTATACAAACATATAAATGATTGGATAGTGATGATGTGATTTTACAGTGATTGTTTTGGTGTGACAATAGAAAATTAAGTATCTAAACTAATTGCCTTTGTATTCCATTTCTCAGCTAAAATTAACATCTTTTATTTGTTATTTATTGTCTTTATTTATTCTAAGTTTGCCAAAAAAAACAACTCTCTGCATTTAGGATATGAATACTTATAACTTAACAGTATAATTTTGTAAAAGGGTATCAGAGGAAAAAATTATTTTAAGGAACTAATGGTTGAGAGTTCAATTTCTAAATATTTAGATTTAAATTTATTTGGATTTTGAAATTATTATATATTTTTTTTGTATACTTTCGACTGGCAAAAATACTTTCTTATATAATTCAAAAAAAAATAGGAAATTTATTTATTTGCTATGTAATTATTTTATCCTCAACCAATATTTTTCCTAACAATAAATAAGCAAACTGTGATATTTTCTTAAATTATACTGATGTTATTATATTATTATTTCTACTATTGAATTATATTATGAATTACTACATATGTTGAGAAGTATTAGTTATATTGAAAGTTATTATTGTTATGTTTATGAATTGAATTTTATTATAGCATTTATTTATATTATTGAAGAGTTATATTATTTATTAGTGAAAAAATGTTTGACAAATATTAGTTAAAGATGGTGGGATCCCAACAGAAATATAACAAATCCCACAGGAATATAATAAAGATAACATATTCCAAGTACAATAAACGACCAAGAGATAATTTGACTTGTTTATTATGTGAGAAAATTAATGTGATACTTAAGAGAAGATGTTGTGACAAGTGCTAGCATTATAAGGTCATTATAAAGTATTGGTAAGAATGACTACAGTTTTAAAATTTTGATGGAGTAATGTCTTTATTTTCAGCCTTTACATAAAAACTGTATTTTTAAGAAAGGGACTGCAGTAACCATTTTAAAAAAAAAAACAAAATGAGGACTTATCACGATCCAAGAAAGAGACTGAAATAAAACAGTTGGATCTAATGAACTCAAATTTGAATTAAGTCGAATTTTTTTTTAAAAACTTTGTTTTAACAATTTGCTAGTGACTACTTATTCTAAAGCTTGTGAACTTGGTAAAAGCAAAATTCTGTTACTATTATTATCCTGTTTTTCTTGTTTATTAATATTTATTATTTATTGTTATTGTATTTTTCCTGTGCACTTACAAATGGTAAGTGAGATTGTAACCATTTCTTGTATTATTTTACAGGGGAAATGCTCGTAGCTTTATTTTTATTTATCTATTAATTTTAATTGATTACTATTATTTTATTTTTGTTTTTGTTTTTGTCTTCCAGTTCTTCAGAAATTCCCCATCTCCTTGCTGGTAGTCTCTAAATTTATACTAGCCAAAATTCAAATTTCTAAAGTATTAAATTTATATTGTCTGAATTTATAGTTACTTAACTATTAACTTCATCCAAAATCTTTAGGGAGGGGGGATAATATTACAAAATTTAAATTTTTTCCGCAATTATTCTATAAAATTTGTCCATTCAATAATATTCGGTATATAACCCAGCTTATTAAAATAATTCTCATTCTTAAAATAGCCTTTTACTATCCATATGTAAAGCCAATTATTCCTAATCCACTTAATAATATTTATTCGAATGTAGTTATTCTAAAAATGGCGATAGCTTTTTTAATTTATTCTTTAAATAGAACATCTTTATTTTAATCCATTATTAAAATTCATTAGTATTATTCCCGTGTGGTCAAATTGCTATAACTTCTTTATTTAAATGCTAAAATATCGTATCTCTTAAAATATTCCGCTCAAAAAACCTTATTTCATAAAGTTATCCTATTATTAAATATCAAATGTCTATTAAAATATTTCCGAAAAACTTTAATTCTTTCTTTTTTTTTCCCTTTTATAAAGATTCATTTTCTTTTCTTCTTATTATTTTTATTACGTATTAAATTCGAAGTTTAGCTACAGCCTCAAAAACAGATAAGCTCGTTTGTTGATATGACAGGCATCTGGTACGAGATTATGGAATATTCTGGACGGGCGTAGAAAGTTTTTGCATTTTACAACAAAATAAATCCGCCGGAAATATTGATAAAGTTTCAAAAGAGACCTTTTGATTCGATAGAAGTGGGTCACGTGACGTATTCTGTATTATTACGCAAGCTAGTTTAAAAACACGATCATCCTGATTCGGAGAGGATTTTTTTCGACGCTGGTGTTTGCTAAAAGAATCGGGACGGATTCTAGAAAATAATGGAACGTTGTATTTTTTTTCGTTTAGCGTTGGCTAATGAGCATTTTCCCTGAAGAGATGTCTTAAACTGGAAATAAAAGGTTCTTCGACAAAAATATGGACTGACATTTCTTGTTGTTGATGATACCACCCGGCCGCCTGATGCGAACTAAAAGGGAAACCAATAACATCGCTAACCCTATTTATCACGAGCACGACTGCCTTTTTCCCGGATTTGAACTTGGAAACACGACATATATATATATATATATATGGTGAGTAGCATCTATACAGGGCTATACGAAAGAATTCATATATATTAATGGTTTTAAGTATCAATCTCTCTTTAGATAGTCACGTGACATACATTTAAAAAAATCCATATATGCCATGGTAAAAGAAAGAACATATGTGATATATCTTAAAGTCTGCATGAATATAACTAAAAGGATGTCTGCGTTTCTGTAGGTGTAAGTCTTTATATTACTAAAGAATAAATTTAATATTTTATGTTTTCATTTTGTCTACCCTACGTAGAGAAAAAAAATAACCATTTCTTTTAACACATAATAAAAAGCACTTTAAAAATATATTACTACTAACCTACTATAAATCTACATACCTAGACCTTACAACCAACTCGTATACTTACTTTAGAAGAAATGAATTGAAATGTGTTCTTATCAGTGAATCTTATTTAGAATGTTATCACGATCAGTGATGTCATAAAACCACGTGGTGAAGAATCTAGTTGAATTTTGGTGAAGTCCAGTAAATTGTGTTTGAAATTTTTAGGTAACGATAAATTTTTATGTATATTTCTATATAAATATATATATTTTTTTTGTATAACCAATATGTTTTAAATCATGTATTAATAGTTCATGTCTTCTCAATATATTTTTACAGGACTTGTTAATATATTTTATGCGATAAGGCAAATTATATTTTACATAAGTAGTAGTACATATTGAATTCACATAGTTGCCAACCTCCCAATTTTTTGAATACCAGTAAAATCTTACAAAAAATTTCGATTTATTAAATAGCAGAAATTGCACGATTACATAAAACAAATATTTTTCCATAAAAATACTGGTATGAAAAAAAATCGGGAGGTTGGCAACTATGAATTCATATATATCTTATACATATATATTTTAAATCATAAGCCATTTCTATGAAAATAAAGGAGGGTGCTATTAAATTTAGTGCAGTGTAATTCATATATATTATAGGGGACTCTGTACTTTTAGTGTAATTTCTATTTTAGCAAGACTTGTATCGAATTAGATTCATTAACCTATTTAATTAAAACCAATCTCTTATCCCAAAAATTCTTAAGGGTACCTCTTAATTAGTGTTTTTAATTTAATTTCTTAGTTATTATTTTTCATTGAATACTCAATAAAGCATATATAACGAATCGAGTTGAATGTTTAGGAATAAATTGTCCGTTCTTAAGTTATTTCAAAACAGGATCCTTCAAACAGACCCCTTCACGAAACTTTAAAACAGGGCCCTTCACGAAACTTCTAACCTTAAAACAGGGCCCTTCACACAGTGTTTGTCTTAAAAATAGACCTTTCACAAGCATACTAATGTATATATATATTAATAGGATTTTAAAATATTAAACGATATAAATATTAGATCTAAAAATAAATCTTTTTTTACAGTCAGTGATTAATTCAAGTCAAAATTCACGCATGTTCGAGCCTGTTGGTTAAATATGGCATACACTGATAAAATTCGCAGATGAATCATTTTCTCATATGGGTAATAGTAGCAATCATTTCTTATACAGTAAGTGTTTGTGCAAAGTATGCAAAATGTATGATTCTACCTTATAATACCTATTCATTCTGTATTCTATCATATGCCTTAGCAATGACGTCACAATATCCCGTGGTTTTAAGAGATAAGCGAACACGTTACCGTTCAGTTGTTGTAAGACAAGCATAGTAGACGGTCAAATTTGAATGAAGTCCAGTACATTATGGTTAAACTTTTTAGGTAATATACATTTTTATATACGTATTTTCAATATTAAAACAAATTTTTTTTGAAATAATGCACTAACTAAATAGTACAATATATATTTTATAAAAATAAAGTGAAAAGGTTGGTTCTCCTATTCATTCCTCAAAAGGAATTTTTAAGTTAGCATAGTATGAACCCAATTTAGTATATTTTTTCTATACTTTACTATACAAAAAGCATAAACAGATGTAATTTAATCTTAGTTTTATATTATTTAAAATTTAATTCATTTATCGTATAGGGGCCCTGTATTTTTCTACCATAACATGTATCGAATTCATTAAAAGCCGCCTCTTATCCTCAAAATTCTTAAGGGAATGATAATTTCTGACTATTTCTTAGTTCTTATTTTTTCAATGAATACACAATGAAACATTTTAAAAATTAACAGATTAGTAACTATATAGGACTAAACGAAATAATTCGCATAAATTAACGGTTTTAAATAGTTAATTTCAAACATTTGGCTACAAAAAATGTGTCAGAAACTGTTTAAATTTGAAAACACCTCCATTACACGTATTTCTTTTCGTGATTGATTCATCGTGTCAAGTCAAAGCAAGATCTTCGCTTGTCTGCTAATATGACTCATTGTGATTCAGCAATCCGTCTATTAAGGGAATAGCCCTCTGTTTTTCTTAATTTAAACTCTAAAATATATATTTTACACGTTATACTAAAAAGGCAATCGTATAAAACCTATTTTTACATTGCATGAATACGTATTCATTTGAGAGTAGCAGTCTATTTCTTAAAATACTTTTACAGGGTACATTGTAAAGGGGCCTTTTCATTCAAACAGTGATCTTAGATTTTTATGAAAGGTCAATGTCCCTCGTAATTCTGTCGCCGTAATATAACATGAATCTATTGGATTTATTTTGTGAAGGGCCCTGGATTCGAATAGAGTTATATTATTTTGTGAAGCATCCTGGGATACAAATAGGGCGCGCTATTCCAGTTTCTTTCGAAGGGCCTCTGTATTTTGAACATATCGATGTGTAAGCTGTACTTTTAGCCTAACTTGAATTTAAAAAAATAGGGTAAAGTGTAAATTACCTGATTTTAGGAATGGATCTTATGCATAATTGGATTTTTGTGAAGGATGCTTTTTTTTCCAAAAGGGGTTCTGTTCACTATTTTAATTAACTATGCATTAGATGATAAAATTATATTTTGTTCGCATAACATTTCGATAATGTTGGAAAGTGATTCATAAACTATACCGCTACGCATGATTTTTCATTATTGTTTATTTACTATTTTATATATACGTTAAAATTCTTTTTGTTCCACTCTGTATTTTGTGGAAAGTGATTCATGAATTATGACGCTATGCATGATTTTTCATTCTTGTTTATTTACTATTTTATATATACGTTAAAATTCTTCTTTTTATACCACTGTATACTTTTTGTAGTGTGTATTGTTTGCCTAACGGCTATCGAAGGGCCCCTCTGGGTAATAAAAAGGGGAAGGGGGGAGCTATTAAATTTAGTGCAGTATAATTCATACGGGACCCGGTATTTTTTACCATAACATGTATCGAATTCATTAAAACTCGCCTGTTTGCCTCAAAAATGTTTAAGTTCGTCAATTAAAATTAATTAATGAACATTTTAAAACATTTAAAACATTTTAATGAACAAAAAAACAAAAAAAGAGATATCAAAATCTTGCAAAAATATTTTTGGGAATCGTTCGTGTGATCTACATCCCCGTGGTAAATCCTGGGACCAGGAAGTTTTGACTCTAGGTCACTTCTACCTAAAAGCTCACACCTTAAGGCAAAATTCATTGCAGTTGAGAGTTTATATCTCAGATTACTTTCAGCTGAAAATCCTACTTTTGGCGACATTTAAAACTAAAAATCCTACTTTTGGTGACTTTTAAAACTAAAAATTCTATTTTTGGCAATTTTTAAAACTAAAAATTCTATTTTTAAAACTAAAAATTCTATTTTCAACTCTAAAAATTCTACTTTTGGTTTAAAAGAAAAAAATGGTCTAAGTTCTCCAATTAAAATTAATTAATGACCATTTTTAATTAATATTTTTAAATACAATTCACAAACCAAAGAAAAATATTTCCCACCCCACCCTATTATAGTTAAAAAAAAATTTGCTTCGAAAAATTTCTAAGTTCTCAAATTAAAATTAATTAAAATAATCCCCTTATCTTACAGTAGAAATCCTTATCTCTACCACCACCTCAATGTTCTTATCGCCCACTGCACTTCGGGAGGAGGGGAGGTGCTGCACATCGGGAGGAGGGCAGGTGCTGCACTTCCAGTGGTGGGCGTGTGCTGCACTTTTGGCGGTGGGCAGGTGGGCAGGTGCTGCACCTTGCACCGTGCCCACAGCCCGCCACCTGCGGCCGGACGCTCATTTTTCCTCTACTTGTAAATACCTGCGATTTCATCATTAGGAATTGGGTCAATCTTACTATGTATTAAGTCTTTCAGTTTTCTTGTTTTTCTAGCTACCAGATTAATATTAAATTTATTTACTGCATATCTTAGCTTTTGATATAAACCAGGAACATAGCCAAAATTACAAAATTTAAGTTTATTAACTGTATTGCTTTTATGTGCTTTATATTTCATTTCGTAGACCAGTTTGTTAATAAAATGTAGGAGAAAATCATTTTCCTTACCGATGCATTTGATTTTATTTATTTCATTAACTAGAAAAGTGAAAGTGAATATTTCAAATTCTTGTTTAACATAAAACCTATAGGCTGTTATTTTATATCCAATAGGAGGAGCGCTATCATAAGGTATGTTGTGGTTTGACCTATTGAGTTTCCTATAAACATTTCTATCTAATTTTCTACCATTCCTAGTCAATTCAACGTCTAAAAATGGTAAGGTCTTTTCATTTTCTATTTCCAAAGTAAATTTAATGTTATCGTCAATTGCATTGATATCAATTGATATCCTGGTTTATAGGATAAGCTAAGATATGCTGTAAAGGAATTTAATATTAATCTGGTAGTTAGAACAACAAGAAAACTGAAAGACTTAATACATAGTAAGATTGACCCTATTCCTAATGATGAAATCGCAGGTATTTACATAATTCCATTGGTAACTGAAATACAAGAAGAAAAGGTATATATTGGGATGACCGGACGTAAATTTAAAGACAGATGGAAAGAACACATTAGTGATATTAAGTTTAGTAGACAAACCACAGCGTTAGAAAGACTTAACCTATAGCAAAATGTAAATACTCGTTTTGATGAAGCAAGAATCATCATTCCTACCTCCCATTATCATATTTCGTTAATAAAAGAGTTAATAGACATTTTAATAAAGGTTAATAAGGCTATTAATGATAACATGTCATATAACATTCCGGATATATGGTTAAAGTTTTTAAAATAGAAGGTGTTTTCTTAAAGTTAGGATAGAAATGTTCAGTTTTCTGCCTCCCCTTCCCTCCACTGTACAGTAGATTCACCTGGTTGCCCAACCGAAGACAGAGTATGTTTAGGAAATTTTTCAGTATGCAATCAAAGCTGCCCTGATGACGATCAAGGTCTGATCAAAAGCGCTTGGCGCGAAATGTCGGAAGTTTTTAAAAACTATTTTATAATGTCATAACATCTTTTATATCTGTGACATCTTTTTTATATTTGTGACATTAAATGCACCTTTTAAGCAAGTCTTCTTTAATTTTTTTGATAATTTCAAGGTGAATGTGACATTCCACAGCATATATTTTTCATATATATATTTGGGGTTTGGAAACTTTTACAAATCTCTAATTATAATTAAGGAGAATAAATAATAAGATTAAAAAAATATGTTCTCATAAAAACCTTAAAGAAGGAGAGAGAAATATTATGAACAAAGGCAATAGGTACGAGTTGCTGCTAATTGATACTGCGATACTCGTAAACAAGCTATTTGACTATATTAGGAATTGGTAAAATGGTGCAATCGGATTAATCATAATAAATTATCTGAAAGTTACATATAAGAAAATAGAAAATAAATCACTGGCCGAAACTCAACATAGTGGTAATAATACTTTAAAATTTAGTGAATTATAATAGTATATTAAATATATAAATAATTAAATTAACCCGAAAGTGAACTGAAAACTGTTAGCCAGCACAAAATTTATATGATTTATAAAATATATTTGAATACCAACGCATAAATTGGAATTTTGAAAATATATAATAATATCGAAATAAAGAACAAGAATCTTCTTAAAAAAATAAAAAAAAATCTTGCATGGATGAAGTTTACCTTTTATACTTAGACACATATATCATACGTAAATGATAAAAAATCCTGTGATAAAATACACTTAATAGTTAAAGTAAACTACAATACAACCACATAACCCAAGCAAAATTATCTATTTTTTAATGATTTAAGATAAAATACTTATTCTAGGCAAGTAACCTGAAAGCTATTTATTGTGTTGTACACGTGGCTTGAAAAATAATCTCGTATCTTACAAATATATAATAGAAATTATGTGACGTTATTAAAACAATGATATAATAAAACATAAAGGTAAAACTTACTTTTATTCTTTAAAATAATTTATTTTATAATACAAGGAGCTGTAGTATTTATTATATTTGTGAATGCATTACGCCGTCATGTAAATGGCGACGTCCATATGTCTTATGGTCATCACTGCACCTGCTTGCTTTGCCCTCCCTCCTTTCTCATTTCAGATGTGATCAACAACACTAACGTTATGTCTTAATTTAACACATTTACCATATTAAGGTACTTTATATTTGTTCATTTCTACCACCAGTCGATTAAGACACACAAGTGTATTAAATTAATGTCAATATAAAAGTTGCAGTCTTTCTTTTAGTTAAGTAATTATAATTTTTTTGTATCATTTTTTTGTGAAAAATAAATCCTCAGATGTAATTTTAATAAAACCTCCTCGTTTACTTCTTTAATTTGTAAATATTTTAAGTTTTCTTATATAAAATACTGTGATTAAACGTCCAATGTAAAATTTATCTTAGCTGAAAATTGATATGACAGAATTATATGCAACTGCAAAAATAATTCATTACTACAACAATACATTTTCGTAGTTTAAAAAAAAAATTAAGCTATACAACAGAGGAACGTTTAGTATAGGATAGATCTTAGTACTATATTTACATTGCATTAATTTGGAGAGTTGAGAAATATAGCTAACAAGCAAAACAAATATTTTCTATAGCCTGCACATTTTAAAAGACTTCTGAAAGATTCACTCGCCATGATGCAATTCCCTTACCTTGTATAATTTTTAACGATAAAACAGGTAATTCTATTAACAGTTGTCCACCATTTAAGTAACTAAGTCAAAATACAATTTCTAAAAGGACAAACAACAAACCAAAATAAGTAAACAAACAATAAATAAATAATAAAATGCCTAATGTGAGTCATATCTGTCGATTCCTGTAAACAAGACTTTGCACAGTGAATCGCGATGATAACTCGCTCCTCGCTCATGAATGCATGATTGATTAACGGTGCTAGTTTTGTCTTCGATATGGAAAATCTTTTAATCCTTAGAAAATCGAAAACTTTTTATAAATAACAGTAAAATTGAATACATGTAATTAAAAAATATCTCCTCATGTTAAAAAATGAATAAAAACAGTTTTTTGGTCAAATGCAAATTTATAATTTAGAAATATTTTCTTATAAATGGCAAATTAATATAATACATATATATTAAATATTAGAAGTACATAAATAAAAAAAGTACAAAAAAAAAGAATAAATTTACTTCCTACATGCAAAAGTTTGAACTGTATTCATGAAACGATTATTTGGCATAGGCTGATTGCAGAAAAAAGTGTGAAAAGTCCAATGGGAATAGGCGTGGGAAAATAGTCCCATATTTAAACCGGATAATATAAGAAACCAGAGTTTTCTTATTTAAGCGGAGTTTGCATTCAGTTCAGATTAATATAATATGTTAATTTAAAAAAAATCGTCCGAGCGGATTTCGAGAAAAAAATCTTACGACATGACAACATTACACGATAGCACCTTCCCATTTTACTTTAAAATGGACTTCCAGATCTTAAAATATACTGCATGTAGAAATCTATAAATTTCGGATAGAATTAGACCAGAAATATAAGAGGGCTTCGAAAAAATCAGAACGATATGCTTCATATTTGCTGAGATATTAAATGTCAATTTAGCTTTTCATTTGATCTGAAACTAGGTGTATATGTTACGGCTAAAGCCCGAAATCGGCCAACTTCATTTTAAATTAATTGGCCAATTCGGGAATTGGCCGGCTAGTTCGCGAAATGGCTAGAAGTAGTCGGCCAATTCACGAAATGGCTAAAGGCAGTCGGCCAGTTTGCGAAATGCATAGGGTCGGCCGACCTTGTCTGCGAAATGGCATGGGGTGACCAAGTAGTTGTGAAATGTACAGTGGCGAGTGAGCAAAGTTGAAAGAAAACTCATGAGCTGATTTTTGAGCGCTTGTATGGTTTCTATTTAATCAATTTTAACCTTTTATTTTTCAATGCAAGGTTCATTTGCAAATGAGCCTGCGAAATGTTATTCTTATCCACTTTCATTCTTTACAAAAATTTATGGGTCTTTATGAAACGCTTTTTAAATTGAAGTCAGGTTATTGTAACGGAAAAAAATAGTACACAAAAAATTTGCAAAATTTCTTTCATCAGGGTAATTACGTTTATTAAATCTAAAACAATGTTCATCAAAATGAATGTGTCACATATTTGGCGAACATTTGTCAGACATAAATTATGTTCTCATATAACTCAAGTGAAAACTGTTTGCTGAAATATCTTCGGCTTTGGATGTTAAATGTTAACCATTTTTCATTAGGCGTTCGTATACTTTCTTAGATCAAATTCGTCATTGTCATGAAAAAGTAAACAAAAATATTGGATAGAGCAAATGTCATAATAGACAGATTTTTTGTATGTTATTTAGTTTCAATGGTGATAATTGACTGAAGTAAGATAGATCTCTATATTCTTTTAATAAACGATTTTTTATCCTTTCTATAAATCAAGCAGTTTCTATCAACAATTTTGTCTCTAACATTTTTTTTTCTTTTGCGATCCAAAACTCGTACAAATGGAATATAATTAATCCCTTGAAGGGCACCGGTATATTATATATACCACATACTTTTATTCCCAAAATGCCACAATGACACCAGAATTTTATAATCAAATTTTGAATGTATGCGGTACATGAGGAATAGCTTTTACTTATTGGAAAATAAATTCGTTCGTGAATCCCGGTGTCAGTCAATCATTTCAATATTTTAGCTACAAGAGTACTTTGCCCCTGAAGGGGGGGGTAATCCCCCTTAATTTAGATAAATGGGTTTTTCATGCAGAATTATCCGATTTGCTTCGAATTTAGTATATATGTTCATTGTAATAAAGGGTTCCTTGATTAGGTTTGGGGGTTCAATTGTTAACTATAAGGGGGTGGGGGAACGGGGGGCTGATACCCCCTTAATATATTGTCGATTTCTTTATTTTTCGAGGGGCTTATTTCAAATTCTTTGAAATAAGTGTATAATATATAATTAGTGTGAATAGCCTGTGAGCTCAATGCCCTCAGTTTAACTGGGCAGTTTTCTTTTTTTTATTTTATAAACGCAGTAATTAAATATATAACAATTCTATTTCCGTTGTAACATTCATTTCAATATTTAGATGGGCCAAAAATATAAAAAAGAAAAAGAAAACAAACTTGTAAGTTAAATTACAAAACTAGACTTTTAAAATTGTTAAAAACGTATTGCTTTTAAAAAGTATTTTCGTTTCTTAAAACAAATATTAACGATAGCAACTTTCGCTGTATTATTATCTACGTTGTAATTATTTTGAAACCCCTATTACAGGCTTAAAAATTCTATTAACCTATTCAGTTCACGGATACTTCGGATGATTTGATGGATTTCGTGAAAAGCCGAAAGAAACGATAGCGGAACTAATGTACCCATCTTAATTGAATAGGAATATGCTACAAGCGGGAGTAGCTGCGAAGTGCTTTTACGATAACCACCCTCGATTCACAAATAATCCCTTTCGTAAGAAATTGATGCTAATTGCCATAGAAAAGAATGGTAAAAGAATTGAATGTTTTTTTGATTAATATAGGGCGACAACCCAAATATTGGCAATGCATTTCTAAAAATCCTAGTCTCTAGAAATGTTCTATTTATTAGTTTTTACTAATCATATATTTAAATGAATTCATTATTATGTTTCACAATTTCATTATAATACAGAAATTATTTCAAAAAATCAGAGCAGATGAAGGACTTCAAAATTTCAAATCCATATCAAAAAATATCTAGCTCTTGTTGACATGGCAACGAAAAAATATATTGTTTCAAATACATTACACATCTTAAGATTTGATAAAAACATGATTTTCCTTTCAAACTAAAACTAAAGCTAAAAATATGCAGTACTTCTTTGTTATAGCGCTTTTTCCAACAAGAAAGCGAGATTTATTTCCAAATAGTATAAACAGTTATAAAAACAAACTATTATGCTTGTTTATGTATGGATTTAAAAAAGTTGATTCTATTATAATGAACAGAGGAAAGTATATTCAACTAGGTAAATTAGATCCAAATGGTTGGAGTATCATAGTTGAGATCTCAACTATGATACTCCAACAATTTGGAAATAAATTTATTCGAATTTCATAAATTAATTCTGTTTGTATATAAACGTAGATAAATGTCTTCTGCTTGCATATGAAAATATATGAATGTGGATGTAATAATATTGAAAAAAATGCTTGTTTTTATGAAAGAATGAATAGGATGCCGGGAAATATGTGTGAAAAATTTCTTCCTCTTGCCAAAGACAATTTTCCTACTTCGCGGAATCCCCTATAACAAAGAAATTTCAAATACGGTTTTACTAAATAATTTTCATCTTTGTAGTTAAGGCAGTATTCAAAAAAAAAAATTTACCACGCTCAACAACTCAAAATTTTGAGACACATTTTCAGACTCATTTTTAAAAGTAACAACAGGAAACTTGGCGGCGTGATTTATAAAGACATTTATAAGGGCCCCATGTTTTTATTTTTCATTCAATTAATTAGAAATTGATTTACAGACAATTATTTTCACAGTACGATCATTTTTTTTTGTTTCCCGCACTATCGCTTTGTGAAATTCGGTTCAAAATGTCCACTTTGACAGCATTTTTTGAAATATATTCTGCCTTTATAAAAAAATCGAGACAATATGGACATTATAAAGTTTCTGAATAAGAGAACCTGCAAATAGGGTGCATTTTAGAGCAAAAATGAATTTACAAATGTGTCTCAAAATAAGCAGTTTAGATTTGAATACACCCTTAAGTGAAAAATTTGAACTTCAAAACAAAGCAAATATATTTTATTGACTAAACATGAGTGAAGGCTCACTGTGGAGACGCGAAAAGTTTTTGGTTTCTGTCTGTCTGTCTGTCTGTTCCGTGATAACTACCGTAAAAAACGTTTGAATGGGTTGATTTTTGGTGGGTATGTTGGTCAGGTATCCGGAATTAGCTGTGTAGTTTTTAGTTACATTTGGTTGATTTGTTCGAAAAATATAGAACATTTATTTTTAGGTCCTAATGTTTTCCTATGGGGATTCAGACGATTTTCAAATTTTTCATTCGTTGAAAAGAAAATGGAGCATTTTATTAATGGATTTAAATGATAAATTACTGAAGTTAAAATTTTCCAATAAGGGTCTTAAATAATTCCTTTTAGCTTGAAATTTTGGTGAATATATGTGTCAGAAATAGATGTGTCAGATTTTTTTAATTAGGTGTATAACATTTGAAGAAATTTTATGTATCGGTTCGAATAATATGAAACATTTTCTTTTATCCCTTTATTTATTTGCTATAATTCATATTTCATTTTCCCCCTCTTATCAGTTCCATAGCAACCGTACTTTATAGCCTAAATAAAATCATTCAAATAATCCGCGATTATGAAAGTAGAAAATCTGCATGCGGAAGTAAAAGGTTAGTTAATTTAATTAATTAAAGGTTAGTTAAATTTCGCAGTTAGGCCTGCTCTATAGGTTTGCGTCAAATATAAACAAAATTAGTAACATTGCAGTTTAAATTGAATGTGGATACATTAAATGGCTATCACAAAAAAAAAAAAATTCATAGCGCCAAATAACATTTGCTTTTTCGACAATTGATAGTGGATACGATTATGAATGATTACCCATTAGATTTTTAAATTTCCAAATATGCTTATTTTGGGGTAGTTTTAGTATGCTATTTCTATCGTGTAGATCAGGGATGTATTTAGATAAGATCTTACATCTAAATATTATGGAATGACCATCAAAACTGTTTTTCTTCAACAAAAATTGTAAAAACATCAGATTTCTAAATCCGATATATGTGAAATATAGTAGATTCAGTTTATATTTCCATAAGTTGCTTTAGCACATGAGATTTTATTCAACGTATCGTGTTTCGTGGTTGGCAAGTAAGTAAATATTGCTATTTCGATATAAAAATAACATGAAATCTTTTACCAAACTAATGCTTACCATAATAAAATCACAGTGCAAAACGGAATCCAAGCTACCGGATCCATAATAACTATGGGGGTTCAGAGGGGCTCTGTACTTTTTTGTCTCAAAAATTTCAAGACTAAGCAGTTCATCAGTATTTCAGAACATCATTGCATAGCACCGTGCTTAATTTAACGCTTCTAATTTCCGAAACATTTGAAGTATTTTATATGCTTATAAATGTTTATGTAATTTCAAAAGTTTAAATTGCGATTTGTAGAAAGTTGTATATTGTGAAAGGTGTGTTCAAAAATACAAATTGGAGGACTGAGGTTGAGGCTCCTGATCAGTAGATTTACTAGTTTTAGAAATTGAAACACCTTTAAAAATGCATAATCTCATATAAGCATTTAGGTTACAAGGAAAGTCATTTCAGATATAATTCAATGAAAAAAAAAATGTCATCTTATTTATGAAACTGAGCATTGTTCCATTAAACTGTTGTATATAAATATGAAACTTTAAAATGAGTGACGAATTAGAGTCTTACTTATTTTTAAAACTCTTTAAATATAGTTTTTGATAGAATGTTATTTTAATCTAGCTCACAATTTATATTTATTTAAAACTATTTTGTAAGTATATTGATGGCATCATATTAAAATAACGTTTTTATTTGTCATAACAATTGTTGCTCTTCTTTGTTGTTATTGATATGTTGAAGCAACATATCTTATCTCTAGGGCCCCCTCTAGGGCCAAGCTAAAATATGCTCCAATCCACATGTGCAATACTTCATTCTATAGGTCTTCATGTGGTCTTTCCATTCCCGTTGCCCATTCCCATAAATTTTCATGTTTGCGCCCCTGGCCCCTCTTTTAAACTTTTATTAAAATTTTTAAACTCATCATTTTTGCCCTCAGCATTCTCGAGTCGCATATTGTCACGTAGGTAATTACATCCTACATCTTCCAATCTTACTAACTTTCCCATTCAGTCACTCTGGGGCGCAGGGCGCCTCCTCTTCCCGTCCCCGGGCCAGGTCTATCTTTAAACTTCATTAAACTCTAATTTTTAAATGCTCGGATCGCCCTGTCTTCCCTATTCGCAAGGATTTTTTGTGGGAGCCCACGTCAAGCTCAGACCAACAGGGAGGGCCCCGGGGCCCCCTTTGAGGCAAATTTAAATATGCTCCAATCCACTAGTGCAATACATCATTTTATAGGTCTTCAAAAGAGCTTTTCACTCCCGCTACTATTTTTAAATTATCTCCATTTTTTGGCCCTTGGTACCACTTTTAAACTTTATTTTAAATTTTTTAAATCTCTAATTATTGCTCTAGCATACCCGTGTAGGATATCATCTCAAATGTATTTCCATTCTACACCTATTACACCATGTTTTAAATTCCTTTTATCATTTTCTAAGCCCCAGGCTTCATTTTAATTTTTTAATAAAATTTTAAAGTTCTTTTGAATTCTTTTCACTCATACAAGTGTTGCATATCTCCGTAAAGGACTTTTAATTCCTCTTCCATTTATCTTTGAACAAAACTTTTCTCACCCATCCGTGGGCGTAATTTTAATTTTTTTTTTCTCAAATTCTCTCAACTATCAAGAGTTGCATATCTCCAGAAAGGAAATTCAATTCCCCAGCCATTACTCCTGGAACATAACCGTTTCACCCATTCTGAGGGCGTAGGGCGCCCCATCCTTCTTTCTCAAGTGGTCTTCATTCGACAACAACACGAAATAAACATCTCCACTCCCTTTCATCCAACTATCAAGTGTAGCATATCTCCATAAAGGTAATTCAATTCCCCATCCATTACTCCTGGAACAAACCCCTTCAACTCATTTTACGGGCGTAGGGCGCCCCATATATTTCTCTCATTAGATCTTCAACCGACAACAACACGGAATAAACATCTCCACCCCCTCTCATGCATTCTTACCGATCATTATAAATTTGCATAGATCTCATAGTAGGTTTTCCATTCCCGGAGCCACTATCAAAATTTTTTCATTTTCAATACCCTGATCCCATTTTTAAATTTTCTTAAAATTTTGAACTTTTTTCTCAAATTCTCTCAACTATCAAGAGTAGCATATCTCCAGAAAGGAAATTCAATTCCCCATCCATTACTCCTGGAACAAAACCGTCTCACACATTCTACGGGAGCAGGGCGCCCCATTTATCTTTCTCATTAGATCTTCATCCGACAACAACTTGGAATAAACATCTCCACCCCCTCACATCCATCCTAGCCGATCATTATAAATTCGTATAGATCTCATAGTAGGCTTTCCATTCCCGGAGACACTACCATAATATTTTCATTTTCAAGCCCCTGTTCCCATTATTAAACTTTTTAAATATTTTTAATCTTTTATCAAAATTTCTCAATTATCAAGAGTAGCATTTCTCCATAAAGGGAATTCAATTCCCCACCCATTATTCCTGGAACAAAACTGTTTCACCCATTCTGAGCGCGTAGGGCGCCCCATTCATCTTTCTCAAGTGATCTTCTTTCAACAACAACACGGAATAAACATCTCCACTCCCTTTCATCCAATTTTACCGTACATAATAAATTTGTTAGATCTCAAAGTAGGCTTTCCATTCCGGAGCCACTCACTCAAAATTTTCATGTTTTGGACCCTGCTCAAAATTTTAATTTTTTTAAAATAATTTTAAACTTTTCTCAAATTCTCTCAACCATCAAGTGTAGCATATCTCCATAAAGGAAATTCAATTCCCCATCCATTAATCCTGGACTCCATAAAGGTGTTAAATTTCTACATCTATTCTCAAATTCAATTCTTATCCCACCCACTCCGAGGGCGTAGGGCGCCACATTGAATTTTCATAGTTTTCCAGGCTTCAACCTGAAATACACTCCCTCGCTCCTTTGCACATGTTCCCGCATCTCCTCACAATAGCGTCATTTTTACGGCCTTTCAATTTATACAATCAGCATTGCACAGTATATATCCCTCGGGTGCAGCTGCACTCGCTTTTTGCTGGACACTTATCTCTTCATGGGCTGGTCTCACATGGTTCTCCCAAAATTCACCCATTTTACTCTATCTAGTATTATCTTCATTATCTCTATTCATTTTTTTTTATTCTCATAATTCTCTTTGCCGGAGAGAGTATCCCACATAACCTTTATCGCTAACGTAAATAAAGTTCTTAACTCAGAAATATAAGAAGAAAATATATATATATATATTCCAAGAAGAATAAATCAATCACAAAGTGAAAGCTCAAACTCATAACTCGAAGACAAGAACAACCCGAGATATACAAAATCGACCAACAGTCAACACACAAAAACAAGAAACTCACAACAAATAAAAATGATAACCCCATCAAATCAATCAGACAAAGGACCGCCACTCCAACAATTATATGATATAGAAACAGGTAAAAGAAAAAACCTTAACGTTCACGAAATCCTCGCACAAGCAATCGGCCACTACAGAAGACACAAAGGAAGAAACAATGAAGGAGCAGACAAATACCTACAGTGGCTGCAAGTAGAAATAACAAAAAACATCGCATACATCAAAAGAAATGCATCACAAACACAAGATTCAACCCAACAAACAAAAATAACAAACACACTGGAAATATTCAAAGATGTAGATCAAGACTTCATTGACTACCTGCATAGGGACACCAACCGACAAAACGTGAAAGATTTCCTGGATACTAAGCCCGCATTCAGAGCATCTTTTAGACAAATGTGCAAACACCTCAAACAACACTCACCAGCAGGCACTGAAGGGGCTAACACCTTGCAAGAAAGAATAGTAACTCATCTCAAAGATATGCACCAAAATCAAAGAAGAACTAGAACAAATCAAGGAAGGCGAGGTCCAAACAGACAACATAGAAGAAGCGTCCAACCACAACACACATCACCAAATACAAGAAAACAACACGGCATCCCTAGAACACAGAATCCAATCCCTGGAAGAAGACACAGAACGACTACAAACCAACACACTGGAAAGAGAAAACAAACAGCAAGCAGACAGAAAACAACTGGAGGAAAGAATTGAACACCAACAAGCCACCATAAAAGAAAGAGAGGACAACATAGAAAAATTAACAGCAGAACACAAAAAAACCCTCGCAGATCTCTACTCCAAGATGGATCTCCTCACTCAAGACAATCAAAGACAAAAAGAAGAAATAAACCAACTGCATAAGCAGCAAGAAAAGCAACAAAACTGCCAGATCCCGAATGAAGACGAAATTGAGCGGATGACCAAAGAAGAAGTTCAACAACTCCTGATAAAAATAAAGAACCAACTCCCACACGTCCAGAACACCAGAATGCTGAAAGAAGCCATAATAAAACAAAACACCACAAACACAGAAAAAATATTTCAAAAAATAGAAGATCTGGAATCAAAAGTCTCAGCACTTATCAAGAAACACAAAACACCAGCAATAGAAACACCAGAAGATAACACCACACACGACTCATACGCAGAAAAACTGAAACAATCAGAAACAGGCAGACCATCACAACCACAAACAAGATTAACAGCATCTTCAACAGCCAGGAGATACTCCAAAGGGGCAATTTTACTATCTAGAAAATCAAACACGTCTCTAACGATGTTCTCAATCAGAGAACAAATACACAAAGCCCTTAAAAAACACAAGAACGTCCCACCTATACATTGTACAATAGCAAGAAATAAAACAACATTAATAGTGAGATCAGAAACAGAAGAAAATGTCGACACCCTGCAGGATATAATACACCAATCAGAAGACATATCACGTCTGGTATCCCAAGAATTTGTAACAGAAAAAAGGAAAAAGCTGATAATACTAGGCATCCCGAAGTCGATCACACATGACGAAGTATTACAAGAAATCAACAAAAAGACAAACGAAGACATCGAACAACGTTTACACATACATAAAGAAATATCAAAAGAAAATTCACGAACATACCAATTAGTAATAGACCTCCCAGAAGACCAAGCCTTGTTACTCCACAAAGTGGGTCGACTATCGCTCAGCCTCATAACATGCAAAATAAGGACATACTCCCCAATAATTCGTTGTCAAAACTGCCAAGTCTTCGGGCACTCCTCTACCAACTGTAAGAGAAAAACGACTTGTGCATATTGCATGGCAGAACATGAATCTGAAAGATGTCCGAAGAAAAACCACCTGCGACAACACAGATGCTTAAATTGCACCTACACGCAAGATCAAGATGGATACCCCTACCCAAATAACCATAGCGCCAACTCAGCCGGATGCCAAGTCTTTCAGGACCTCTTCCATAATCGCCATCGTGCACAGAACCTAACAGCAGAGAGTTCGCGATGGTAACAACCCCAAACCCAACAACCACACCAACTAGCAATAGAACAACAACACCAAAATTCTAAATAGCACAAATAAACCTTCAAAGAACAAAATCAGCAACAGCAGACCTCATAAATCACTTAATAGAAGATGATTACTCAATAGCCTGTCTCCAGGATTGCGCAGTCACCAATAGAAGACCGCACGGATTACCATTATCCCTGCCTTCATATGCCTCGCAATCCAACAACTGCCACACAATCATACTGGACAACAACCTACAACATATACGAACACAGCAACACCAAAATTCAGTATTCATTAACGTTACACTCCAAGATATAATTATAACAATCGGCAATCAATACTCCCCGCCGTCAGCAGATCTAAAGGAAGACCTTCAAGCCTGGACAAACAAGAGAGGCATGAGCAAACACCTGATACACCTGGGAGACTTCAATGCTCATAGCCAACTCTGGGGGTATCCATCGGACGACGACAGAGGACACCATCTCATCACACATATGAGCCAACACCACTTAATCTCGGCAAACGACCCACACAGCCCACCCACATTTCAGACAGAAAGATCACAAGGATGGCCGGACGTCTCTCTTTTCTCGTTCCCCGTATTCTCTAGATTAGAAGAGTGGACTGTGGAAAAAGACATGAATTACGGGGACCACCGCTTGATCACCATATATCTAAACATAACAACCCCAACTCTCCCGAGAAGAAGATACAGAACGAAGAACATATCGTTTAAAAAATTCAATCAACACTTAACCTCAAGACTAATAGAAAGAAACATTAACTTCCAGCAAATAAAAAGTAAAGAAAACTTCGATACACACTACAATGAATTAATACAAATCATACAAGAGACAAGTGAACACACTCTCAAGAAGAAAAGTAGCACACACAAACCCTCGATCAACTGGTGGTCTCCGGAGCTCCGAAAAACAAGAAACTACGTCCGGGCACTCCGAAGACAAACAAACTCTCCAACATCCACACAAGACCAAAAACAGAAATACAAACAGGAGCGAGCCAGATACAAGCTTCAAATCCAAAAAGCCAAACGAGAAGCATGGCTGAGATTCTGTCAGACAACAACAGATCCCTATGGGAAAATGAAGAAAATTGCCTTCCAGGACTTTCACAAGAAAGAAACCTATGCACTGGCACACTCAACAACAATCACACACACCAAGAAATCATTTTACAAGGACCTCACAGAACACATATATGGAAATTCACAGATTACAGACACCAGAACACCAACACCAGACAAGACGGCCCCTCCATTCACCGTAAACGAGTTAAAAACGGCAATATACAGCTTCAACAAAAACAAGGCCCCAGGAATAGACAACATAGACCATCCCATCACAAGACAAATATTCAAACATCACCCACAACTACTACAAGACATTTACAACACACTCCTCAAGCTTAACTACTTCCCGACAGCATGGAAGCAGGGGGAACTAGTCTTCTTCTTGAAAAATGGAAAGCCTCCAACAGAAGCGGACTCGTATCGAAAATCGACGGAAACGGCAATCCAAGAAGTGCTGTCCATCATAGATCTAAGCAAACAAGAAGACAACTACACATATCTCATCTCTCTAGACTTCCACCATGCCTTCGACAATCTACCTTGGGATGCAACAGTGGAGGAGCTCGAAACCTTAGAACTGAGCAGACCATACATAAACACGACAAGATCCTTCCTATCGCTCAGATCTGCGTACACCAACTGGCTCTCTGGAGACCTTCACTGGTTCAAAAAGGGCTGTCCCCAGGGGTCGTGCTACGGCCCGTTTCTCTGGAGAATATTCATCAATAAGATCCTGATAATCCTCAGAGAAAAGGGATTCAAAGTGGTGGCGTACGCAGATGATATACTTCTAATCATAACAGGTCGCACCAGGAAGATCATAGAAGACAAAGGCAACGCAGCTCTCCAACTGATTCAAAACTGGGCGGATTGTCATTCCATTCAAATAACACACGAAAAATCAACAGTTCTGCAAATAAAGAATCGTAAATATCTCAAGCGTCCACCCACACTAAAAATTAATAACAGATCCATCAAACATAACCCCACACTAAAATATCTCGGCTTAGTTCTGGACAGCACACTTTCCTTCCTACCACATCTACATGCCAAGAGATCAGAAATCAACACAGCAGTCCAAAACCTCCTGAAGTTTGCAGCCTCACAACGCAGTATCTCAAAAGCAATACTAAAAATATGGAACAACACAATCTTAGAAAAGAAAATAACTTACGCTGCAGCAACATGGTTCCCCAAACTACAAAAATCCCACGGGCTGCGACTCCTCTCAGCAATTCAGGCACAGTGTCTGCTTTTGATCTCCCGTGCATACAAGAAGACAGCAACCTCAGCTCTCTGCGTCCTCACGGGAACAATGCCACTCTCACTAAGAACAGAGAAAACAGCAGCCCAAGGAGCAATCCTTAGGCTAGGCATCCCCATGGTTGGAATACAACCAGATATGTATCAACAGAAATTATACCATACAAAACATATTTTGAATGGGCAGAGAATGCAGAGGAGCAGCCAAATTTGCAAGTATACACGGATGGATCGAAGACTGACGCTGGTGTAGGATACGCTTTCTGCATCTACAACAAAGAAGACACAATAACAGAACATCAAATACACCTGGACACCTCAAACTCCGTTTACCAAGCGGAGCTGCTCGCAATTTCCGACGCAATTTCCTGGCTGCAAACATCCACACACGACAAAGCAACAATAAATTCAGACAGCCTTTCCAGCTTAGTGGCACTTACAGACATGAATACAGAAAATTATCTAATAGGTCAAATAATAAAGAAACTGCAAAACACAACAAAAAAGATCCTCTTCAACTGGGTAAAAGGCCACTCAGGAATTGCGGGCAACGAACACGCTGACAGACTCGCCAAGGAAGCAACACAACCGGACACATCAATAAAACACATCTTCCACCCAGCACCTCCATCCTACCTCAGAGGACAACTAAAACACAAATACACATCTAAATGGCAAGACCAATGGACAGCGGAGCACAAGGGACGAAAAGCCTACAGCCTCTGTCCAAAAGTCACCGAGGACTTCCTGGTCCCACACCGAAACATCTACCTGTACATAACCAACCACGGCCCGTTCCCATCATATCTCTCTCTCTTCAATAAAGCCCCATCTCCATTCTGCACATGTGGAAAAAGAGGAGATGCCACCCACTACACACTCAACTGCCCGCTAACGTCAGCATATCACATAAGGAAACCGGCATTACTGAGGACCTCAGTTTGGTTCCGCCACGTCCTCCATACACCAAATCTACAACAAAAAATAATAGACTGTGTCCATCTCCTAGAACACAATCAGCAACTCTTTCAAATGCCTCCAGCACACCTTCTAGGAAATGTCCTGCCCTCAGACGATGATGAAGAAGAATAACCCTCATCATTGACCACAAAAATAGCGGAAACACAGTAGTGTAAATAATTCCATTCCCTCAGTAAAAGCCTAATGGCCTATTGGCCTCATCTGTATTTTTTTTTTTTTTTTTTTTTTTTAAATAAACTTGCCAAGCAGGGCTTGTAGAGCTTAAGCCGTATGGTAGGCCACCCTGCTTGGTTGAATCTGAATCTGAATCTGAATCTGAATCTGTTAAATTTTCATAATAAAATTTTATTCTATTCATAAACGTGATGCTCGCGAAATTTATTTACATTTTTTATCTATATTTATTCCTTCAAGTAAATAAATTGGATGTGTATTGTTAAATTGACAACATTTATAACAACATTAGTAACATTCTAAAACCTTTGTAACTTAGATTATGAAAGACTACACTCTCAAAAGTTTTCGTCAAAAACGTAAAAAATACTAGCAGCACAGTTACCGGAATATCACTTTGATTTGAATAATTTTTTCTATTATTTGACGAAATGCCGTCTTTTGATTGGAGGTTTTCAGAAAGTTTTAAGCTTACACACTCAAACAATATCCCGTCCAAAATTTTTAAAAGTACAGGCACAAAGTTGCCGAGCATTCCTGTCATTGAAAGATATTTTTGTATTATTTGAAAAAAATTTTGTCTTTTGACTGAGGAATTTCTTGAGCTTCGATATTTTCATATTTTGCGGGATAAAGTATATACATACATAAATATACGTATATAATAATACATCCCTGTGATTTAACGAAAATACAGCTTTAGATTGGAGAATTTCAGGTAAATTTTAAGTGAGATTGGTGAATTTTCTGTATTTTTGGGTGAAATGGGCAAACCAGAGCGGAGAATTTCGTGTATTAACGAAAAAACAAAACAAAAAAAAGATACTTTAAATTTATACTATCAATCAAATTTAGACTTTAAATTTGATTGTTTTGACAGTGTAAATTCGCCAGTTTCCGGTTATTTGAAGGTAAAGGACATACATAAAATTTATGTTTCTGAAACAAAAATGTGCACAATCACTGGAGCAATCTTGAGATTTGACGAAAATGTAGCTTAGATTGGAGGATTTCAAGCAATTTTTATATTATATCTTTGAAGTTTCTGTGTTTTGAGTGTAGACGGATACATGAAAGCGCAAATTTTCGTCTCTTAATGGGATATAATCAACAGAAAAAATACATGACAATTCGTGGATTTTTTAAAGAATGTACTACGTTACCGTATAAGATGTAAATATAGAGTCTGAATTTCCCCAGCAGTTTTGTTAAAGGCATAAACCGCAAGTACCTACAACTCGTAAATATTTATCTAATGAAGTAAATTATCCAAATAGAACTAATTTATGTAAAACGTTTTAACAGCTTGAGGAGAGGCTATACCTTAAAAAGTATTTTTCATTATTCATATTTTCTTTAAAGGTTAAAAAAAATGTTCTAACAGCACTTGAATAAATATATGAAAAACTATCCAATTTACTGAAAATTTAATTTTTAAAGCTATTAATTAGATTTACAAAATTAAAAGCTCCATGTATTACAATTTAAAAAATATTTGATTACTATTTAATATCACTTTATTAAAAAGGTGTATCCATTTTTTAATGTGACAGGTTTTTAAAAACAAATTCATGAAACTGCAAGGAAGCTATATATATATTACAAAATTTAAAATTTGTTCCGTCAATTTTAACATTAGTCTATATAAATTTTCCTTTTAATAAAATTCCATATATTATATCGGCTTATTAAATTAAAGCCTATTCTTAAAATAATCTATCAATCTCCATATGTAAAGGTATAAGATCTTAATCCACCTAATAATATTTATTCCAAATTGCTTAAATCTAAAAATGGCGTTAACTACTTATATTCCTTAAATAAAACACTTTTCTTATATAAATCCCTATTAAATTTCATTATTGTCCAAATCCCTCTAAATTCTTTACTTAATTACTAAAATGTCATAACTCCTAAATTATCCCGTTCTAAAAAACCTATTTATTTAAATTCATTCTTTTAATAAAATACCAAAATGTATCTTACAATATTTCAATGTTTTAATATTCTAATTTTTATTCCGCATGAATTACTTTTTTGTTTTTCTGTTTCGCGCTAAAGCATCGCCTGAAATCAATTTTTAGCAACACTCTCGACTCAGGTCTTTTTATTTGTTTACATGACCTACATCTAGTTTGAGGCTTTAGAAAGTTCCAGATCTTTTTTTTTCCGCGCGGAAGTCAATTTACTTTAAAATTAATACACCGGAACTGTTAAATAAGTTCTCTTAACTCGTTTATTATTGGTGTACAGGAACCACGTGACCTTATTTGTCACTTTGCGCGTGGTAAAAATAAATACTCAAGCACAGCATAATCGAACGGCTCTTTGGCTTTTTAGAATTAGGCGAGAATGAGAGTGAGGCAGACAGAGGATTGAAAGTTGTTTTTTTCGGAGAGTTCGAAATATTATTCGAAGTTTTTTTAAAACCTCATTCTGTTGAGAGTTAGTGTGTTACGATACTGAAGAACTGGTACGGACATGGGAAAACATTGGAATGTTGTCGAAGATTTGTAATTGATATGTTCTGTGGAGAATAATGACATTTATAAACAGCTAACGAAAGAATTTTCCCGAAGTTGGACATGTCTAAATAAAAAGAATGTGAGTGTCATATTTGTATTTCTTGAAATCAACCTACACTACTCGGCTGATGAGATGAATATTAAATTACTGCATTGACTGCATTGAAACTGCATTGAAATGAGACTGCATTGAAATGAAGTGTTCGCTAAGTAATTCTTAAATTATGACAAAATGTCACACACACACATTCTTAATTCGCATGGTAATATAGACTGGTCCAAAGAAAAAAATGGATCACCCCACAAATTTTATTCTGTAAATTGCCACAAAAGATCATTCGACTAGAAATCATGTCTTATTTCAATTTATATTAAACCAAGTGGATAAGTGTGATCGAAGATCGCACAAAGTGTTTCGTTTAATATATTTTTTCAAAACACTTTATCCTTCAATTAATAAATCCAAATCAATAATTTATAATTATCCATATCATTTATCAATAAACTTTATCAATAAGAATATAAATAGCAGCACCATTAAATTTGAAAATAAAATGATAACAAGAGGAAGCTATATCAAATTTAAAATATTCAAAAACTGCTTTTTAGACAATTGTAACAGCATATGTTTGTATATCTGAAAAACATTTTTAATTATATGATTTAATTATAGCTAAAAAAAGAAAACTTTAAAATGGCAAAATAAATATGAACATTATTTTAATTAAATCCATCGACAATGAAATGTAAAAATCGAAAATTTCAACTTCCGTCATCCGGAATAGAACCAGCAACCTTTGGGTTATGAAGAAAGCGCTCTACCACTGAAACATCTAGCCTTCTCGAGAAAGTCTGAAATTAAGATTTTGTTTTAAGATCTATGAAAATCGCAGAAATCGTCAGAGGTCATTAATTAATTCATTTAATTAAAATAATATAGGACTTTTCAACATTTTATTCAAGGTTGGTGCGTTTTACCACAAATGTTTAATATATAATTCTATTTAATATTTAAATAGCAGAAATTGTAGACGCCTCGTTTAATTGAAGGAATTGTAATACTTTTCTGCATTTGAATAAAGCGAAAAATTCTATTAAAATATTGTGGTAAAAGCGTACGAACCCTGTTATGATTTGTCGAGTGACAAGAGGTATTCAGCTATAAGTATGAAAATTTTCAAGTCTCTAGCTTATACAGTTTTGCAGCCATATTGAAATTGTTAAAAACTATAAAATTTTCAACACGAATACATGAATTTGATTTCATATACACTAGATGGCCATAATTGACGGGAACTTTCAGTTTTAGACATTTTTTTTAATATTTTAAAATATACATGTTAGATTCTTTTGGAATTTTAGGATTCAAAAGAACAGGTTTGACTTCATATTTATCAACGTCGATTTGATAAGGAGGACAATTAGGGGACCAACAAAAAAAAAAAAAAAAATACTTGGGATCACCCTGTAAAATAAAATGCACGAAATGATCTATCGCTACAGAATATACATAGCAGGCATTGTATAATATGTGTATTCATTTGTGTAAGAATAGCATGCATATTAATAGAGACATAGCGATTTTTGTTTTTAAATTAAAAAAATTCTTGCATGTTTTTTTGCTTATAAAATACAGGGTTTTTAACCAAATTTAGCGTCAGTTTAAGAAAAATTGACAAAATGTAGTAGAAATCATATAGTGTAATTGAAATAAAAATATATTAAATATTTAAGGCAATATGGGTAGTTGTACAAAATAATTTTTATCTGCGCATGCGCGAATGATAACAAGGAACTTTTTGCATAATTTAATAGTCAACTCTATCGAGCAACTTATTAAAGAAAAATCAGTCAAATATCGTAAAAATTCAGAGAGATATCGGTGTTAGAGTGAGCTGTTTTTTAGTTTCTGACTAAAACTCGCTGAATGATAAGGGATTGTCCACAAATTGTTATTTTTAAGTTATCTGGCAGCGTTCGGAGCAAATTTTTAGAAAAAACTATTTAATTATAATTTACGCTTATGTTTAGGAAGATTTTGACTCTAAACTACGATGAAAAGGAAAATATAGTCCATACATTGATTGCATTTAGGTAAATTGAGGAGTTTATGGTAAAATTTTGTGAAATTTAGCCCAATACGCAAAACACTCTACAGTAAATTCTATCGCATATATATGTATTTTCTGTATACACGTAATTTGTATGCCAGTAGTGAAGATGATAAAATAAAATCTAATATTATATATTTTTCATAAGTTATGAGTCAATAACTTGCAATTTAATTTTTATAGTGATATTTCAATAGCTTTTTGAGAAATTACGTTTTGCGTATTAGTGCGGTCAAATTAGGAAAGTTTGCCATAATAAATGCTAAGGAGATAAAAATTGGTACAGTTGTTCATTGATGGCTACTGAAGACTATGTAAAATGTCCTGATGGATAAGAGGTGAACGAGGAGAGGGTGTGTGTGTGGGGGGGGCAAGATACTTTTTTAGTTTTGTACAAATATCTCAGAAACTGTCGGTTTTCATGAAAAAAATTGCTCTGACATAAATTAAAGAACACAAAATTCTCTACAAATGACAGATATTTACAGTAAAACCTCGATTATCGGTCATTCAGGAAACCTGAGCCTTGACGGGTTTTCCGGAAAAAAATCACTTTAATTTCATATTTATTTACTTAACGTCTATTAAAATTTATTAAATATTGTTGCAAAAAAAAAAAAAAAAAAAAAAAAAAAAAAAAGGAAAAAATTAAACACTCCAAAACTGCAATATTGCATGAAATAATGCCAGGTAAGTTGTTTATGAAAGATAAATATTTATCATTAATGAAATATTTATTAATGTGAAATTTTATAATTGAGAATATCAAACATGCAGAAAACTAAAAGTAGGTACATATTAATTTATAATTAAGTAAATATTATGTAATTATGAAAGTGGATGGATCGTTAGAATTCATAATCATCACCTAATCTTCTTCCTTGTCCTGTTGTTATCACCCTGGTACGGTACTGAAGACAAATATTTATATTTATCATTAATAAAATTTTATTTCACGTGAAATTTTATAAGCGCGACAAAACATAATTGAGAACAATGAAAGTACTAATTTATCATTGAGCTAGAAAAATATATTTCAATGGCTGTTGTTACGATTAGGATATCCCCATCGCCAGTACTCTCCCGGCAAGATATTCCATTCTCCTTCAATTTGGAAGAAAGCACAGCAATTAATTTTGATTTGTTCTTTTCATTTGAAAAGAAGCTTTGTTGCTTGACGGAAACCTCTGTGTCCCCGTTGAAATTAATATGCGCGCACTTCTTCAGTGCATATCTTCGGTTTTGCTCTGCTGATTTCATGCTATTGGCAATGTCGGAGTAGCCATCAAAAACTACCGTACAGATTTTTCCTTTATAATGTGTAGAGATATATTTGTTGTAACAAATTGAAATAAAAGTGGAACCTCTTGACCAAGGGACTTTGTGAAGAAAGAAACCACCATCCATATTAATATCACAGATTTGGAAATCAATGGGCTGTTTCAATAGTAACTTTGATGTAATAAATTAGATGATATTCTGGCTTGACTAATGTTGTTTGCAGATATTTTTAGTCCTTAATTTTCCTTTAGAAAATTAAACCTGAGTCTAAAAATTATTAGATATTGTAAAAAATATTAGACCACAGTGCGAAATTTTCGCACGGATCCATTGGTAGTTAATAAATTTGAATATATATTAAATAAATAAATTTGAAATTAAAGTGATTTTTTTTGCAGAAAATCCGTCAAGGCTCTGATCTTGTGACTGACGGATAATCGAGGTTCCACTGTATATACATGTCATTTGTAGAGAATTTAACGTTCTTTAATTTATGTCAGAGTAATTTTTTCATGAAAACCAACACTTTCTGAGATATTTGTATAAAACTAAAAAAAGTACTTTAGTTATACCCCTTCCCTGCACCCTCCCCTCGCTCACGTCTATCCTTCAGGACTTTTTACAAAGTCATCAGTAGCCATCAATAAATAACTGTACCAATTTTTTATCTCTGTAGCATTTATTATGGCGACATTAAGTAAATAAATTTGAAATTAAAGTGATTTTTTGCGGAAGACCCGTCAAAGCTCCGCTCCCCTAATTAACGGATAATCGAGATTCCACTTTATATACCTGTCATTGTAGAGAATTTTATGTTCTTTAATTTATGTAAGAGAATTTTTTTCTGGAAAACCAACAGTTTCGGAGATATTTGTAAAAAACTAAAAAAGTATTTTGACCCCCCCCCCCTCCGTCCCCTCGTTCACCTCCTATCCATCAGGACTTTTTACATAGTCATCAGTAGCCATCACTGAACAACTGTACCAATTTTTATCTCTGTAGCATTTTTTATGGTGACATTAAGTAAATAAAATTGAAATTAAAGTGATTTTTTTGCGGTAAATCCGTCAAAGCCCCGGTTTTCTAGCTGACGGATAATCGAGGCTCCACTGTATATAACTGTCATTTGTAGAGAATTTTATGTTCTTTAATTTATATCGGAGTAATTTTTTTCATGAAAACCAACAGTTTCTGAGATTTTTGTAAAAATCTAAAAGTAATTTATTTTAACCCCCACTCACATCCTATCCATCAGGACTTTTTACATAGTCATCAGTAGCCATCAATGAACAACTGTACCAATTTTTACCTTCTTAGCATTTATTATGCCAAACTTTCCTAATTTGACTGGACTAATACGCAAAACGTAATTTCTCAAAAAGCTATTGAAATATCACTGAAAAAATTAAATTGCAAGTTATTGACTCATAACTTATGAAAAATTTATAATATATCTTAGATTTTAGTTTATCATCTTCACTACTGGGATACAAATTACGTGTATATAGAAATTACATATATATGCGATATAATTTAATGTAGAGTGTTTTGCGTATTGGGCTAAATTTCACAAAATTTTACCATAAACGCCTCAATCTACCTAACTGTAATCAATGTATGCACTATATTTTCCTTTTCATCGTAGTTTAGAGTCAAAATCGTCTTAAACATAAGCGTAAATTATAATTAAATAGTTTTTTCTAAAAATTTGCTCCGAACGCTGCCAGATGACTTAAAAATAACAATTTGTGGACAATCCGTTATCATTCAGCGAGTTTCAGTCAGAAACTAAAAAACAGCTCACTCTAACACCGATATCTCTAATATGATATTTTTTTAATAAGTTGCTCGATAGAGTTGACTATTAAATTATGCAAAAAGTTCCTTGTTATCGTTCGCGCATGCGCAGATAAAAATTACTTTATACAACTTCCCACATTGCCTTAAATATTTAATATATATATATTTCAATTACACTATATGATTTTTACTACATTTTGTCAACTTTTCTGAAACTGACGGTAAATTTGGTTAAAAACTCCGTATTTTATAAGCAAAAAACATGCAAGAATTTTTTTATTTAAAAAAAAAAATCGCTATATCTCTATTGCATGCTATTCTTACACAAATGAATACACATATTATACAATGTCTGCCTATGTATATTCTGTAGCGATAGATCATTTCGTGCATTTTAATTTACAGAGTGATCCCAAGTATTATTTTTTTTCTTTAATTTTTTGTTGGTCCCCTAATTGTCCTCCTTATCAAATCGACGTTGATAAATATGAAGTCAAACCTGTTCTTTTTAATCATAAAATTCCAAAAGAATCTGACATGTTTATTTTAAAATATTCGAAAAAACGTGTAAAACTGAAAGTTCCCGTTAATTATGGCCATCTAGTGTGTATATACATATATTGAAAATTAGGCACTATTAGGATATTAAACGGAAACCATCCGATCAAGTAGCTTGGGAATTATAAATGTTTAAAATCTGGAACTCATAATGTTAAATTAATTTGTTATTGATGCAAAACAGATTGCAATGCGATTAGTTTTTAAGCATAACTCAAAAACTACCTAGCAGAATAAGCTGTAATTTTGGATTCACATATTTGAAGCTTCTGTAAATCTATTTCTGTGAAAAAAATTAAATGTACAATTAATGTGTTTCTCTAAAATTAATATTATTAATATATTTAATCGAAATAAATTTTCGAAAGAAATATATATTGTAACCTATGAATTTTTAATAGAAATCGATTTCTAGAAGCTTTAAATATGCAAATCTAAAATTACAGCATATTTATTCAAGCAAATTTTAAGTTTTGTTTTAGATATTTCCCGCATTGCAACCAATACAAATGATTTTAACATTAAGAGTCCCAAAAATCTTTTAAATATTTATAATTCCTAAATTACTTGACCTAAACACTTTCCGTTGGGTATCGCAAAGTCAGATTTGTCAAAAGCTCAAAATATGATGTCAAAATTAGGCCTTTGTCTTGAGAATTTTAGAGTTCGCTACAATTTCAAAGACAACCCACAAACTAGATTAATTTTGTCAAAATTATACAAATTGGTAAAGAAATGATATGAGTTGTAATTTTACCAACTGAGCGAAAAAGATCCGGGCCAGGATTCCAGGATCTCTGGTTTGAATCCTGGCACGGATTTTTTCACCTAGTTGGGAAAATTACAACTCATACAACCCACAAAACCTTTTTTTTTTTTTTTTTTTTTTTTTTACGTAATTTGAAAGAAGATATGTAAGAATTTTTCGTTGAATGGCTATTCCCGTTTTGTTCTGTTACAATTTTGTTATTAAAATTCCTGTACCATTATTATTATTTTGATAATACACATATGCGTTGTGATATGTATCCATATTAAGTCTTAAAGACGTTAAGATTTTTGCACTTAATTAAAAACGCATGCAACATTTAAAAGATGTGTATACAGCGAAAAATTCGTTTTATGCATTTGAAAAGCATTATTTGTTATTTTCGTTATTAAACTTTAAAAAGTATGAAAAAATACTTTTGTAAAATATCAATGTATTTTATATTTTAAACTAGTATATAACCCCCGTCAAAAATGACGGATTGCTGATCTACGTTCCTGTTTCATAAGACTTCATACAAACAAACAGCATGAAGATTTTATTATTGAAAGGTTTGTATTGTAGAAAAGTACTTTTTAAAATATTGTATAATATTTTATTAAATAATATATATATATATATATATACTCAATATTAAATTTCTGAAATAGTTCAACGATTGGACAAAACATTCAAATTAAATAATAAAAAATAATCCATGTGCGAAAGTTTTTGTAAAAAGTGTCACCAATGAGTTTCTAAACAGCTTGACTCACCACATAACTCATTGTTTGATTACATAAGCAAAATTAAATTCAAATTACGCTGTACTATGTATTCCTTATATTTTAATTATGTTTCATAAGAAAAAAATCCCTGACGGCTCGGCCTACAGGCACAGGTAGATTTCGAAGCCGCAGTCCGTGGGGCACCTGTTTATTGGGAATTGCTAAAGAAAGACCTATTTGCCATAATGTGGCATTTGTGACTACCACTTCGAAATATACCTCTGCCTGTAGGCGGAACCAGAAGGGATTTTTTTGTTTTTAATTTTTTTTACCGTAAGAGTTGGTCCTATAAAAAACTTGTCAATATAAAAGTTGTATATAATATTAAGAAGATTTATAATAAATTTAACCGGATTTTATATCTTGGGAATTGACGAAGTTTTTTCTTCTGAAACCCCTATCCACCCCTTGGGGGCATTTTTAATAAAATCAAAAATCTGTCATACATAAATTTTTGGTCCCTTTAATAGAAGTAATAATAACTTTAAACGGATTCGATATGTATAAAAATTAAGAAGTTATGGTTTTTTTTTTCTGTTTTCATCTCTGCCTGTAAGCGGAGCCAGCAGGAATTTTTTTGTTTTTATTTTTTTTCCATAAGAGTTGGTCCTATAAAAAACTTGTCAGTATAAAAGTTGTAGATAATTTTAAGGAGATTTACAATAAATTCAAGTGGATTTGATATCTTGGGAATTGACGAAGTTATGATTTTTTTTCGGAAACCCCTATTTCCCCCCCCCCCTTGGGGTAATTTTTAATGAAATCGAAAATTTGTCATACATAAATTTTTGGCCCTTTTCCAAGAAGTAATAATAGCTTTAGACGAATTCGATGTGTATAAACATTAAGAAGTTATGGTTTTTTTCTGTTTTCACATAAAGCCCCCTTTTTCTCCCCCCACCTCCTTGGTTCGATATTGCCCATTAACGAACTTGACCGAGATTTTATGCCGCTTGATTTTATGTATCAGTTTGGAAGATATTTGTGCAGAATTATGGGAGTTATCGTGTCCATAAAAAAGTGACACAGGTAGATAGATAGATAGATAGATCTATATATAAAGTTTTGAACTGGGGGTGGTTTTGGGTTCTAGGAGTCATAATCGGTGTAGATTTGCAAAAATTTTTCAAGAATTCCAACTTAAGGGATAATGTAATAAGTATAGTATTTCTTACGAAATCTACCTAAAATCAATTTATTTACGTAGGAAGCAAAATTTCAAAATCCGCCGGTAGATGGCGCCAATATACTGAATCGATCACCTGAAAGCATCCCTACGAATTAAATCACCGCTCTTTCTGAAAAAAAAAGTGTTTACTGAAAAAATGTTTACAGAAATGTTGATATACATGTTTTATATGAAATAGTTTTTGAAGGTTTTAAGCAAAATTAAAATATTTAAAAGCTTTTACAAATATTTTAAGCGTAGATTCGTATGTTGAGCTGTATTTTTTAATGAAGCTTTCAAAGAATTGTTCATTTGTAATTCTGAATGGAAACAGTGTTCGGTTGTTTATATCTGGGATTCCGATGTTTAATCTGGATTTTTAATTAAGAACTTAAAACATTATAATAGGTTATCATATACATGTTTTAGGAAAATATGCTGAACAGATATGATTTCAAGTACAGCGTTTTCATTAAGCCTAACATGGCGTTTAACTACCGTCGATTCGCAGACCAGAGTGGTTCCGCCTGGAATGGTTACAGACACTTTCTTGCCTTCGGATTTTATTATAAGTAGATAAAAAAATTAATAGCACATAATACAAATTTCGCAATTTTGGCAGATTTTAACGCATTTTAATGTTAATCACTTGAAAATGATAATTTTATTGATTGAAATTGATTTCTCGTAGTTAAATCATATAGAATGGAAATTTTAGTCATTTAAATATTTATTGCTCGTTCTCATGAAAATGTGATTTATTACAATTGCAGTAATTATGTAATCTAGGTAGTATAATATTTAATGTTAATTATTCATAAATACATAATATTTATCATAAATACCAAAACGTTTTTTCTATCTACGTTGATAATAAAATGGGGTAAAGAAAAAATCATTTATATACTAGCGATTAAAAAAACAGGATATTTTAAGAGTTAAATATTCATAAATGAAATTTAGAAACAGAGGACTACGGTAGTTAAGCCTTTAAAAATTGCCACTCATAAAGATACTCATAAAGATATATATATATATATATATATATAAATCTTATTATCACCGAGTACTTACATCCTGTATTTCTACTAATAAATCTTTTCAAAAAGCTAATGAAAATGTAATTGTAAACAATCGTAAAATTCATAGTTATTATAAACTATTAAATATTTCCTCTACTAACTTTAATTATCCTTATTTAGTTCTTATACCCAAATTTCATTAAAAAAACAATTAAATTTAGTAATTACTGTAACTACTGGGTGCAATACATATAATAATATAGCCAATAAACTTCTATTAAAAATTCTCAATCAGATTTATACACTGACAACATCCACTGAAAATACACATTGTATAAAAAATAGCTATCAACTCGTCAATATTTTGAAAAATCTTAAATGTGTTAACAATATAATGATTATATGATTGATTATATGACATATGATTACAAAGATCTATTTAATAATATAGATTTATGAGATCTACATAATACTATAAATGCATTATTTAATAAGTATCATCATACACTGAATTTACCAATACATATAGATATTGCTTATTTTAAAACTCTAACAAATTTCATTATATATAATAATTTTATAATGCATGATAACACATTATATTTACAGAAAGTCGGTATACAACAAGGTGAATGTACACCTAGAATACTTTCTGACTTATACTTATATCACTATGAACGTACTTTTATTAACAGTAATATACATTTATATCGTTATATTGATGACATAATTTTAATTGCCACTGATCATACTAATATTTCTATATTTCCAGTAGATTATCCTACTAATTTAGAATTAACGGAAAACCTCCTGTCTAACAATACTCTTAACTTTTTAGATCTTAAAAATACACTTAAAGAAAACAAAATAATAATTGATCTATATGACAAATGTAAAGAATTTAAATTTAAAGTTAATACAATTACTAATTTTAAATCTTGTCTTCACAATTATGTATATCGTAATATACTCCTTAATCTATACTAATATTGTAAAGGAGTAAAGATTGTTTGTTTGTTTGTTTGTTTGTAGGGGGTAATCTCTGGAACTACCGAACCGATTTCAAAAGTGATGGTGGCAAATTGATGGTGACAACCCCTGCTCCAACATAGGCTATATTTTATGTTGGTGCCACTACCTCAGAGGGGTGCAGGAGCGAAAAATGTTCTAAAAATGTGATCTTTTCTATACTGAAGCAGCTAGAAATTTGCAATTTGGCGTTGTAGTTACTTATAAGATGTACAGTCCCTGGCCAAATTATTAGACGCAGTTATTTTTATTATAATTTATTAAATATCTGGAAAGATACATGAGGAATTATCCTTAAACTTCAGGAGTGTAAACAACATAATAAACGTCATATATTTCCGAGAAGATTTTTTCCCGAAACCCCATAAGGCGCCGTCAACAAATTGAAGAAAAGCGAATATCTTGTGGATAACCCTGTAAAAACTAATGTTGCAAAAAGCATTCAAACTGTAGATTATGATTAAGTGGCTTATTGTAATAATGTGGGTTCATTTTTATGAAGATAGCATGTATAATCAAAGAGAAATTCACGTTTTTATAAAAACAGTCCCAAATTTTACCAAGTTTTTTGCTTATAATTTGCAGAGTTTTCAATATAAAAACAAGTTATTTTCAGAAAATATGACAAACAAAATTATACATAATACCCTGCAATCAGAATTAAAAAATAATAAAAATTGTATGAAAAATGAGCAGATTTACTAAATATAGTTTCACTGCGCATGCGCGAATTCAATCAAAATATACTGTGCATAATATATTAGCTTAATGTATAGACCAACTTTTATGAAAGTCTCAAAAACATAGCTTGAAAATTCTGATAGTAGTCGTCGATAGAATAAGCTCGAAATTCGCTGTTCCCAAAAGGAAGCAAAAAGATAAGGGGCTGTAACCAAATATACTAGCTTATGAAAGTTGACATAGTAAAAATGAAGTGTCTCTCATTGTATATTTGGATACAACCCCTTATCTTTTTGCTTCCTTTTGGGAACAGCGAATTTCGAGCTTATCCTATCGACGACTACTATCAGAATTTTCAAGCTATGTTTTTCAGACTTTCATAAAAGTTGGTCTATACATTAAGCTAATATATTATGTACAGTATATTTTGATTGAATTCACGCATGCGCAGTGAAACAATATATAGTAAATCTGCTCATTTTTCATACAATTTTTATTATTTTTTAATTCTGATTGCAGGGTATTGTGTATAATTTTGTTTGTCATATTTTCTGAAAGTAACCTGTTTTTATATTAAAAACTCTGCAAATTATAAGCAAAAAACTTGGTAAAATTTGGGACTGTTTTTATAAAAACGTGAATTTCTCTTCGATTATACATGCTATCTTCATAAAAATGAACCCAAATTATTACAATAAGCCACTTAATCATAATCTACAGTTTGAATGCTTTTTGCAACATTAGTTTTTACAGGGTTATACAAAAGATATTCGTTTTTCTTCAATTTGTTGACGGCCCCTTATGGGGTTTCGGGAAAAAATCTTCATGGAAGTATATGACGTTTATTATGTTGTTTACACTCCTGAAGTTTAAGGATAATTCCTCATGTATCCTTCCAGATATTTAATAAATTATAATAAAAACAATTGCGCCTAATAATTTGGCCAGGGAGTGTAAATGCTCTCTAAGAACAAAAAAAAATTCGAAATTTAAAAGGGTGAAATGAGCGAAAAGCGTTCTAAAAACATTCTAAATTACAATTTCTATGGAATCTCTATAACTACCGAACCGATTTGAAATTTAGCGTTGTAGTTACTTATAAGATGTAAATGATCTCTAAGAAAAAAAAAAAAATTCGAAATTTAAAAGGATGAAATGAGCGAAAAGCGTTCTAAAAACATTCTAAATTACAATTTCTATGGAATCGCTAGAACTACCGAACCGATTTGAAATTTGGCGTTGTAGTTACTTATAAAATGTAAATGGTCTAAGAACAAAATAAAAAAAATTCGAAATTTAAAAGGGTGAAATGAGCGAAAAGCGTTCTAAAAACATTCTAAATTACAATGTCTATGGAATCTCTAGAACTAATGAACTGATTTGAAATTTGGCGTTGTAGTTACTTATAAGATGTAAATACTCTCTAAGAACAAAATAAAAAAATTCGAAATTTAAAAGGGTGAAATGAGCGAAAAGCGTTCTAAAAACATTCTAAATTACAATTTCTATGTAATCGCTAGAACTACCGAACCGATTTGAAATTTGGCGTTGTAGTTACTTATAAGATGCAAATGCTCCCTAAGAACAAAATAAAAATAATTCGAAATTTAAAAGGGTGAAATGAGAGAAAAGCGTTCTAAAAACATTCTAAATTACAATTTCTATGGAATCTCTAGAACTACCGAACCAATTTCAAAAGTGATGGTGGCAAATTGATGGTGACAACCCATGCTCCAACATAGGCGGTATTTTATGTCGGTGTCACAAACCCCAGGGGGGTGCAGGAGCGAAAAACGTTCTAAAATTGCGATTTTTTTAATACTGAATGAGCTAGAAATTTGAAATTTGGCATTGTAGTTACTTATAAGATGTAAATGCTCTCTAAAAACAAAATTTAAAAAAATCGAAATTTAAAAGGGTGAAATGAGTGAAAAGCGTTCTAAAATCATTCTAAATTACAATTTCTATGGAATCTCTGGAACTACCGAACCGATTTAAAAAATGATGGTGGCAACCCCTGCTCCAACATAGGCTATATTTTATGTCGGTGTCACTAACTCCAGGGGGGTGCAGGAGAGAAAAACGTTCTAAAATTGCGATTTTTTATATACTGAAGGAGCTAGACATATGAAATTTGGCATTGTAGTTACTTATAAGATGTAAATGCTCCCTAAAAACAAAATAAAAAAATTCGAAATTTAAAAGGGTGAAATGAGCGAAAAGCGTTCTAAAAACATTCTAAATTACAATTTCTATGGAATCTCTAGAACTACCGAACCGATTTCAAAAGTGATGGATGCAAATTGGTGGTGACAATCCCTGCTCCAACAGCCTCTTTAATAAAAACTACACGTTTTAACACTGGGTTTTTCGCTAATTGTTGCCACAGATTAATCTCGGAAAATGAAACATTTGATGTTACTGAAAAAAAAATAGTAGCTCGAAAAGTATTTGTCAGAAAATTGGTAGGCAAACTGCGTTTGAAAGGTAAAAAATTGTATTTTTCTTGATATAAATTTCAGATCTAATGATTATGCCATTTTTCAAATATTGAATTTGAAAAATTACCAAATTTCACAATGGAGTACCATAGCGAAACCTTCATGCGTAAAAAGATAATGATAAGGGCGACGTGTCCTGGCGTGTATATTGGCTATAGCACGAGTCACAAATTATAGTAGCCTTATTATTCTGTTAAAATATAAAAGTGAATTATGAAATGTCAATATTTTGTTGGATTAAAAGTTCCTTATAAGAAATTAACCAGCGTAGCGGGCGTAGCTTGCTAGTCATATATATAGAATAAAGATTTTATGTTCTTCTCAACTAATTAACAACAATTTTAAAAAAACTAATTTATGATGCATTACAACATGGTTTTCCAAAAAAATTCACATATTCTTTAATATATAATTAGTACTTAAATGATCTTAAAAACCAAATTAACACATGCGTAAAAAAATGTAAAAAAACATAGAAAATTAGAAAATAATTTTTAAAAATATATAATAGGACGGATGGTTGGGTAGATGTTAGATTACGGAGGTTTGGCGGAGTTGCGCTTTTTTAATTTATTTATAAAAAAGAAAAAAAAGAAAAGAGGGGGCACTGTGATTTACAAATACGTTTGCTAATACACATTTTATTATGGACTATGATTTGATACTTTTATATACAAATTAATGTAGTTTTATTTACATATTCATTAATTCATTTTAATGTATACATATTCATTAATATTTAATAATGTTTCGGTTAATTGTAATTAGATTAATTTCCACTGTGGACTATATCATATTAACTTCTAATACAATGTATACTTTCTTAAATGCTAATATAATGCATTGTATTAATTTTTATTAATTGTTCTACCCTCTCCACTTAAATCATATGTATTTAATTTTTACAATGTTTGCAGAAACATTAAATGTAACTAATTAATTTCAGTATTTAATTAATATTAATGTTGAATCCTTAGCATCTTAATTCTTATAATTTTTAATTTATATTTGATTATAAATTAATTTATGTGATGTTGCATTTCAGGCAAAGGTATTTAATTGTGGTTATGTCATTGCTAGGTACAAATATTTATCTGAAGTATTAATCAATAATTATTAATTTCACCATTTTACATAAAATTTTTTACATAGAATTTTTCATTAATATATCCATTACTTTTATTTAATGTAATTAAAAAAATTTATCAACATAATTTTATTTATTACTAGCTAATCCGACCGGCGTTGCCCGGGCCCGAAATATTAATAATCTGTTCTATACGAATAGGACTGAAATCTGTAAGGCTATCGAAATCAAGTCGAATGAGGCAAACGCCGTCGTAATCGGGCTCATAAAACCCAAGATCGGAAAGTGCATCCTGGCGGTCGAAAGTGCAGCTAAAATATTTAAGGCTATAGATATCAAGTCGAATGATCCTAACCCCGTCGTAATTGGGTCCATAGAACCAGATATACTCCTATAGTTCCACTTTCTACCACCAGGGGGCACAGTCTGTTCTGGAAGAAGCCTTTTCAGAACACTTGACCCAACCAAATTTCCTAGTAGAATTGAAATTTAACTACGGGTAAACATTGCCATAATACCGGAAATCGCGAAACTGGGTTACGTAATCGATCGGTTTCTAAAGGGTTAATGTAGATATTTTTTAAAACTCAACATTGCATTTTGAAGAAAATGAACGTGTCTATGATCTGGAGTCTACTGTTTGTCCGTACTTGCCGTTCCCGAGTCGATGCCGATTTTTAAATCTGGACCAAAAAAAGGAAATTCGCGTGAGTGAGTTTTGGAAAGGATTTTTTTTCGGAGGGTTAAAATTAAATTTTTCCAAAACGGATACCAGATTTTAAAAAACAAAGGGATATAGATTAGGTACGGTATTTTTAGTTTTTCGTATCTTGTTTATAAACGCCAATTCGGATTTTTAAAGATAGGAGAAATAGTTAAAAAGCGAAATTGACTTATGGTTATAAACTTTTTCTAAAGGGTTAAGGTAATTTTTTAAACTAAAGGTTTCTGTCTAAACGTGATAGAACGCAGATGTCTTTAGGTGTGTTTGCTTTTTGTTTGGTTATTTTAGAAAGCCGATGCCAGATTTAATATATAGCAGAAAATCGGAATTCGCAAAAGAGAGTCCTGTGCACGAATTTTTTTCGAAGTGTTACTATTCGTATTTTTCAAAAACAAATACATATGTCGAAAAAAGAATAAATGTAGATATTGTCTGGTATTTTTAGTTTTTCGTTCATGTCTCTGAATCGCCGATGCAAAATTTTAAAAATTGCCAAAATCGCAAAAATCGCAAAACGGCATACATAAAATATACTTTTTCGAAGGGTTCATTTTTGTATTTTTTAAAACCAAAGGTGACTTTGAAAAGGACAAAAACAGTTCTTTAATTTGGTGACCTTCGTTTTTCCGTATCTTTTGTATTCCGGTAGATGCAAGGCTCGGAAAACTGGAGAAAATAAAAAACACGAATTCGATGCTTTTTGATTATTTTTTTTGAAAGGGTTAAAGGTAAAATTTTTTCAAACCAACCAGATCGTTCGAGACGTAAAAGTAAGTTCTTTTAGAATATGTAGACGGTTTTTCCGTATTTTTAGCCGTTTGTCCATGGCGAATTTAGAAATACTTTAAACAAAAACGGAATGTCTTCTGCTTTCTTTCTTCTGTTCCGGAAGATACGGAAATTGGTTTCTGCGCATGCGCCAGCTCGCTTCAGAATAATGACTTTTTTATTTGTGATCTTTGATCAGTTTTTAATTGATAACTACTTTAATTTTCAAAATTTTAAAATTCTGAGGCGCAGGTATACTAGGAGAGGAATTGGACTACCTAAATCTAAATTTACAGACTTCTAGGTGCGCTAAATTTTCCTAGCCATCGCCAACAGACACACACACACACACACACAGAGACACAAAGAGCGAAACTTTCTTTTATTAGTATAGATTTAATTATATTTATTTATTATTTAAATATCAGTTATCATTCTTTAGACAATATTTGTTTTCATCTTTAACTAATAATAGTAATCAAATGATTTTATTAAATCATAGAATATTCACTAATTTTTCCATCGATGGCAGCACCTTATTAATTCATTTGAAAACATGTTTGGTGTTCTATTTTAAATTTTCTACAGAGGGAGCTGGTTCTATATTGATTTATGTTTGGCTTTGCTGTACAATAATATTCCTTGGTCAATCATCTTTTAAAACTTATTTTGGCAACATGTAATGATTTTCTTCAATTCATTTCCTGTGTTATGTGTTGACTTCCTCTTTGGATCATGTATTCTATCTGATAACTCTAGTTTTCTTTTTCCTATAGCCTTTTTAATCTTTTTGTATTTTGAACTTTATGATAATATTTCACAGTTTTTCTCTTTTATATGGGTAAGGTTTCTTTCCTTTTTAATATTGTTTTTATTTTTTTAACTTTATGATTTTTTCACATTTTATTTCTCTATTTTGGTGTGGTAGTCACAAAATCATATTCTTTAGCAATGTTATGGCTAATATGATGATGAAACCACACATGTTATTTGTGGTAATTTAGGCATTTGGGACCTGAAGATTCTGTCTAAATTACACAAATTTCATTTTTTAAATTTTTATTTTTATTTTTATTTTTTATTTATTTTATTTTTTTTACTATATATATGGAATCTATAGTCAGAGTGTTGGGGGAACATTATTGTTGTCAATTAATTATTACATTCTAATTCCTAATTTCATAGTTTTTGTTGGTGTTTCGGTAATGTTTCATTAATTGTTATATATATATATATATATATATATATACATATGTCGCATTTTTAATAAAACGACAGCATTCTGATGATTTAAATATAACATATTTTATTGAAAGAAAGCTTGTTACGGCAGTAGCATTTCATGGCCTCATCCATGATGGATTCCACGCAACAAGTGGTGGTAGAAGTATATTAGAAAAATCTCATCTCCGAAGGGTTGCCAGTTCAAAAGGCCATGTGGTTTTATTAATTAAGCCGATAAATTGATTAAATTGGCTACCCTGCTAAACTCGTGATTTTATGTCATCGGGCCCGCATCCAAAGTGAGGGGCGATCCATTAAAAAACTAATTAATAGGTTTGATTTCTGTAATTTTCCTGCAATCCCCCCCCCCCTCCCCTTCCAGACAAGTCTCCGTGGATTGGCCGGCTTCCATACACGAGACTCGCCTGAAAACGAAAAAACACTTTTTATATTAAAGGAACGTTAGAATTTGGAAATGGATTTATTTTTAAGTAAGCTTCGGGAGATGAGTTATTTCTTTCGGATAGTTAACATATGATATCTTATCATTAATAACTTTAACCCATTAGTGAATGATTTTTTTTCAACTCAATATTCAGCTTAATTATATTAAATGGTGTAAAATGAACGTAAAAATAGAAAAAATTCTCTGTTAAAAAATATTAATTTAATTTATAACAATCTAAACGTCCCAATTTTGGGACGCTAGGCACGAAAGGGTACAGGTTTTTCACCTTTTTTAATGTTGAATAAAATTACTTTTTTAAGGTAAATTACCATTAAAGATAAAGGAATAACAACTTATTACTAAGATAAGATATTAAAATAATTTGTATACAATAGAATATATATTTTAAGTTACTTAGAAAATAATAAAATATTGCTATTTTGTATGAAAGTCTTTGAAACATTTTTCGTGCAATCCAATATTACATTTGCTACACTTCCTGGTGACCTTTTTCCCACAGTTTCCACATCTTAATTGTTTTTTATTAACCTCGATAAGCCGTCATATCTAATTGAATCTAGTACTTCACATCTGCGTGTTTTAGCAATAGTTCTACCTAATCCAGGGAGATTGTTCTTTGATCGTTGAAAATACTTTAAACAAATTTTTCGTCTAAAGGATAGGAGATCTAATGGTTTTGAAAAAGAAGATGGGTATAATCTATATATTTGCCAAGCATTTTGAAGTGCACTTTCCATTCCGAATACAAATAATGGCCACCACTATTTCTTAGAACATATGGAACAACGATATGCATTTAAGTTTTGGTCCATACGATCTGTTCCTCCCATGCACTGATTATATTGCGATACTACATTAGGTTGATCAATTTCTATTACTTTTTTCTGCTTTAGACAGCGCTTTGCTTTTACCATAGGACAAACGCCGTGCATATTGGAACCAATAGTAACCACATTGTTATATCTCCATCTCACAATTATCATATTTTTCACCTCATCAAAATAATATTTATGCGCACCTCTATCCCGTTTTTTGAAAATTTTAGCATTTTCTAGAGGACAGTCTTCAGTACGATTGGTACGTTTGGTTCCCGTTGCTCCAATATTTCTTTTAGATAATTCATCAATAAGAGAAAAGGACTAGTAAATAAGTTGTCGAAGTAGAGGTCATAAGGCTTGTTTGCAGGTAATTCAGATATTAGATCTAATAATACAGATCCTTTCATTCCTAATCCATGAATGTCTCGAACAGTTCCAGCTCCCTGGTATGTTTCAAATTGGACTAGATATCCAAGTCTTGTGTTTAGAGACCACACTTTATAGCCAAATCTATTTGGTTTACTCTTGATGAATTGTTCGCATGTATGTCGACCGTAATAGGGCACCATGCTTTCGTCTACACTTAGTTGTTGCTCCATTGGATAGTAAAGAAAAAACTTGTCATTTAACATTGAAAAATAAGGACGCAGCTTTGACATTTTATCTTTCTCACCGAGCTTGTTATTATCTGCAAAATGCAGGTATTGCAATATTTGCTCAAATCGATTTCTGCTCATTGAAGAACTTATTGCAACATTATTTACACCAATAGATGGATCCCAGTACAATCTTCTCCTCGGTAACTCAGAATAACCACTTGTTAAAAGAATGGTAATGAAAGTTCGCAATTCTTCACAAGTAATTGTAAATGTCATGCATTCTTTCTGCTTAGCATACAGAATGCTTTGCTCCTGGATCAGTTCCATCAAATCATCATCAAAAAATAATTCAAATACTGATGTTGGAGACCAGTGAATGTTAAAAAAATTGGTTTGGCTTCATTCCAATCTGGTATTTGACGTACTAAATCGTCAGCTTTCCACTGTTTTTCACTTTTTTTCTTTTTATGTTTTTAGGTGGTAACCCTTCCTCCTCGTCGTTTTCAGACGATGAATCCCCGACTATTTTGGATGCCGCTCCTTTGTATTTCAATTTTACTGTGGCTGAAGCACGTAATTGTGAACCAGATGAATTATCTCTCCGTTAAATTTCCATTTGTTGGAGGAGTAAGAATTATGTCAGTATTCGTGAACTCTTTATCATCAGACAATTCATCTAATAGAGCGAATGCTTCTTGAACAGATAAACTGAAAATGAAAAAAAAAATTTAGTTGAATTTATAATTAATTTATAAATTTATAATTTATTCATTTTTACTATGTCAATGGCTAAGGGTGGAGAGGGAGTTCTTGTTCTTGAGCCGAGCCCAGCCCCGTCCCCCTTATTGCTCTGCTGAAAAATTAATTACTGTATAAATATGAAATCATTTTGTAACAAAATAAATGTCATAAAACAAAGATTTAATGCATAAACAGTAACGAAGAAAACACGACAAAATAATTATTATTGAATTTATAATCAATAAATATTTACATATTAGAAATGAGCAATTACTAATATATATATTAGTAAATATATTAGTAACCGCAGGATGGTAAATACTAAAATAATACAAAACATATCGGTATGTTATAAATTTTTACTGTGCCAATGGCTAAGAGTGGGGAGGGAGGGAATTGTCTTGAACCGACCCCCCCCCCCCTTATAGTAATAATAAAGAAATTTCTATATCCAAATAATAACCGAATGATATTAACCATTTTGTAACAAAATAAATAGCATAAAACATAGATTTATGCACAGACAAAAAGGGAAAAAACACCACCTCTTTCGTGTCTAGCGTCCAAAAATTAGGATGGTATATGAAGGCTGAAATTCGAACAAAAAAGTAGAAATATGAAAAAATGCAAAAATACGTATTCTAAAATAATGTTTTTTATTAAAAATAATAGCATTGATAAAATAATTGATAAAAAAAAATAAAAGAAATAGCTTACCTTTCCTTACGCGCCATATTATTCCCAGAAAATCCATCTTTGTGCTAAAACAAACATTTATTTCACCCTTTTATTCTTAAAGACGTGCTGCCATCTGTGAATAAATATTCAAAACAAATACTAAGGATAATTTTTACAAAATTTTGAAAGCATATCATAATATCTTTTGTATTGGGAATTTTTTAAAGAAAGCGTCCCAAAATTAGGAAGCCAGGCATAAATGGGTTAAAGTATTTATAATTAATTACATAATAATAAATTCATTCTGGCATCATCCAGGAGACTATACTCTTTCAAAAACACAATTATAATATATTCATAAAAATGTAAAACTCAAAGATCAAATATCATCCAATATGAGTTCCTCTGATACACGATCTTTCATTTGGTTGGTGTACGTAATTTAAATTGATCATTGGGCAAATATTATCTTAGCTTGGAGGCGTGGATCATTTCATTGTAATTCTTCGGCAATATACATGGGCGTAGGAAGGGGGGTCCTGGACCCCCTAGATTTCCTGCTGGACTCCCCAAAAATATTTTATTGGGAAAAAATTATTTTTATTTTAAAGATTATTTCAAAGAGCAATAGTTCTATAAATGATAAGTAATAATAACAAGAACCGATAAAACGCAACTTTTAGAGTTTACTATGTTATTTAGCAAGGCCTTAGACAGCGGGGCGGGGGATCATCAGGGATTGATCCCCCGCCTCCCGAATTTTTTTTATCAAGGGGTATCAAAGATGTCATAAAATCTATACTATAAAATAAGTTTCAATGCGAGTATCTTCGTTTTTATTATTCATATTTTTGCACTTGCACTTTTAAGCGATTCAATAAAATAATTCATTCTATTAAACGAAGAAAATGACATTAACATTGCACTAGTGCCAATTTTTGGCATGAAAATATTCTCAAAAACTTCATTTCTTTCCACTTCCCTTCTATACATGTAAAATATCCTTCCTAATCCTCTTGGAATAAGGAAAGGAGACGGATATCTCCTAGGAGACAGTACATCCTTGTCCTTAGGGTACGGTCAAGCGGGGTCCGAGTGCGGGTGGTTACATTGCACAATAGCTTCGGAACATCGGTTATTTCTCCTTCAAGGTCAACTAAAATTTCACGGTAATGGAATGCTGTTTTTTCGTTTAATTTTCTTTTTTTGATTTTTGGCAGACTACAATTCTGATAAGGCACATCACTGGCAATGGGTGTTGAAAACTCTTATTTTGTCACTTTTTTCTTGTGTAAATGTTAAGAGTTTAGTTGAAAGTTAAGTTTTGTTCAGTTTTTTTATATGGTGAAGAATTTATCAACTTCAAATATGTAAGAATAAATTTTAATTTCTGAGACTATATCCCATGTAATTCAAAGTAAGCTGCTACTTTATAATAAAATATAACAGCATTTTTCAATCGATGTATTGCGACGAGTGTTGCCAGGTGTCCCGATTTTTAGGGCTTCCAAGACCCGTCTCGCAAAACCACTGCACGGGATGTCAAAAGTCCTGATCTTCCACAATTCTTTTAAATTTCTTTAAGTACCACGCTATTGCTTAGTCTGCATCCAGTTGAACTTAATACAGTAAAACGTGTATAGAGAGAACCTGTCTATAACGGAAAAATATTAATCCGCCGAAAGAAATACTGTACAAATATTACTGCTAAGACGGAATATTTTTCAGGTTCTCTACTATCTTCTTTATAGAGATTTTAATGTACTTCATTTAGTAAAATCTGTAAGAGCGGAATAAGTCTATATCGGAATCCTGTCTTAAATTTTAAACAAGAACGAAAAATCATGCGTCAAGCATAGATTATGTAGCACTTTCCAACGCTTCCAAAATAATTTTACAAAACATACCGTTTAATAAGCTAAAAGATAACATCTAAGTAAACACTTTGGAAAACGCATCACAAATTTAAAAACATAATTTCAGGAATTTCCAACAGATACAATATTCGGAAAAATATCCGAATACTTTTATTCAGCCCTGTATATGATCTATAGATTTGTATATGCTAGGATGCTAAATTTTAGTTTAGTTAGGAAACGCGTAGCACAGTTTAAAATTATCTTTCTGGAGTTTCTGTCAATAAACGGAAATGTGTTCGCGAACTTTTGTGCTGCCCTGTATAGGATCTACAGAATTTATACACACCACGTAATAGACAAAAAGCGAGTTAAAATTAAAATCGCGTTTAGTAACTTAAAACGCACTTCCAGGAATTAGTGTTAACAGACAGTAGAGAATTCTTTTGTGTGTCCCTGTAAATGAACGATGACTGCTATACACACACTATTCTGTAGTAAGCCTCTTGTAATGCACCTTAGATATATATATATAAATTTCAATGCGTTTAAAATAGTGAAACATTATTTAAATAAACCGCAGACGATTTTTCTCCATAGACGTCATGTAACGGAATTCTTTTGACTGTCCCTGTAAAGTAACTATAAGTGCTATGCACACCCTATTCCATATTAAGCTTCTTCTAATGCACCTTAGTTATATATATAAATTTCAATGCGTTTAAAATAGTGAAACATTATTTAAATAAACCGCAAATGATTTTTCCCCATAGACCGCAATGTAACAGAATTCTTTTGAGTGTCCCTGTAATAAAACTATAAGTGCTACACACTTCCGTTGAAATAGGGAACATGCTATAGATAACGACAATAACATATAAAAATTGCAGAGCAATCCGAGCATATTTACGGGAGTTAGAGCACGGACAGACGGCAGACGTCCAGACGGCAGACGGCAGACGGCAGACGGCCATACGGCCAGACAAACCGAAGTCATAAGCACTTTTCAACTAGGTTGGAAAGTGCTAAAAATATCCCTTTACCTACTGAAGGGAATTCCCTTTCCCCATACAATATAAGAGTTCAAATGGAAACCTTTCCAAAGCAGAATTTTATTTCGATTTCTAGTGATTTTGTTTTCGCAAATTTTACTGTGTAAGATTATTGTGTTTATTATAACACAATAAAACCAATTCAGACGGAATCTCAGGACCGGAAAAGATTTTTCTTTAGACAGGTACAAATATACGGTATTCCTATAGTAGGGATAAAAAAAAACGTTTAAACAATGTGTTCATTTTAGAAATGTTCCGTTTTCTTAGGAACCTGCATTTTTTATGTTCTGATAGTCGTCCTTAATTATTCCTTTTACTATATTTTTATGTCCCGATGCAGAAAGCGCTATTTCGCCTTTTTTGTATTCTTGTTCCGTTCTCTGTGATATTGGACCTAGCAACACTAGTCGCGACGGACAAGTGCGCCAAGAGAGCAACATGAGTCATCTCTACTTACTATATAAAATATTTAGTTGTTTTCGAAAATTTAATTTAGAATATATTAAAATTTAATTTGTCTTCAATCTCTTTTATTACTGAGAAGCTGAATATTCTCAATACCCTTTGAAACAGTATATTTAGATAACCTTTGAGTTTTTAACATGTGAAATTTTGAATGTTGTAATATGATTTAATAGTAAAGTTCATTGTGCTAATATTTAAAAAATATATTTAAGAGGGTTTTTTTTCTTTATAGAAGTTTTCTTTCTTTTTTCCCTTGAAGTATCCATTTATTTATGGATTTCTTTTCAAATATAAATTCTTAAAAAAGATTTAAATTTAATTTTTGAAAATTGAAAACTTAACCATGTTTAAAATTAGACATATTTTCTGAAAAAATAACTCTTTTTGCATGCTTTGCAAGGTTTTCAAAATTTTATCTACTCTTAGTGTACGAGCTCTCCGGAGGAGAAGCACCTTTGACTCGAGTCATCTTGAGAGGAGGTGCAGATACTCCACTGCTCCCAACTTCCACTGGTGCCGGATCCACACTTTTCCCCTACCTTAACTGCATAAAATATAGTCAATAATATAATCTTTAGTATCACTGATGGTTAATATTTGCGTTAAATGGTTCGTTTCCATGTTACATCGACATACAGGGCCGTAATTCCCGTTTTTTTTTACAGTTTTTTGTTTTTAATACCAATTTTTTCGGCACTCTCACGGCTAAACCATTGATCATAGAAAAAAAACTTTCAATACATAAAATGTAGGAAATTTTATTTTATTTAACTCATATACTGCCGACTTTCACGCAAAATGCACAATTTTGGAGTTATTTTGAAAAAAACGAAAAAAGTCCGTTTTTTTACAGGTTTTTTGTAAAAAAAAAAACAAATTTGCCGAAAGAAATTTTGTTGGACAACTTCAGATTCGTATTCAGCACCCCAAAAAAACATAAAATAAGCCACTAAAAACAATTACACCAGAATTTTCCACCTCAAACTACAATTTGACTGGGCTATATATAGTTTCTGACTAAGAGAATCTGCCAATTGGATTCATTTGAAAGGAAAAATGAATTTAAAAAAGAATCAGAAAATAATCAGTTTGTATTAGAGTACACCTTTAATACGACAATTTTTTCTTTAACTCCTATTTTTGTTTAATTTGTTTTTGCTGTAAGAGTTTGTCCTATCAAAAACTTGTCAAAATAAAAGTTGTAGATAATAGTAAGAATAAGTAAAATAAATTTAACAGGAATGGATATCTTGTGAATTGACGAAGATATGAATTTTTTTCTTCCTCAACCGCCCCCCACCCTTTTTTTTTCCCTTTTTTCCCAGCAAGAGTTGGTACTATCAAAAACTTGTCAATATAAAAGTTGTAGATAGTATTAAGAAGATTTATAATAAGTTTATTTGAATTTGACATTTTGAGAATTATGATTTTTTTTTCTCCCTAAAACCCTATTTTTGTGCCCATTTTTCCAAAATCTGGGATACATAAATTTTTGGCCCTTTTCCTAGAAGTAATAATAACTTTAAACGGGTTTGATAAGTATTATAATTAAAAAGTTATTGGGTTTTTCGTGTTTTCACAAAAACCCCCCCTATTTTGACCCTCTTGGTTCGATTTTGCCCATTGACGAGATTTCCTGCCCCTTGATTTTATCTGTCAGTTTGGAAGAGATTTGCACAGAATTATGGAAGTTATCGTGTCCATAAAAAAGGATATATACATATATATAGATAGATAGATAGACATAAAGTTTTTAACTGGGGGTGATTTTGGGTACTAGAGGTCATGATCGACGTAGGTCTGCAAAAATTTTTCAGAAATTCCAACATAGCGGATAATGTAATAGGTAGTATTTCTTACGAAATCTACCTAAAACACTGTACAAAGTGTCATAATTTTATCTTTCGTGGTAATTCAAAAATATCAATGTAAATAGGGCAAATTGTGGAAAAATCATTCTGAGATAAACGCATTAAAATCCGGTTCTGAAATTAGCATTTTTGTAACCAAAGAAAATAAAAATATGCAGGATTGTTTGTTGGTTTTTCTGGATTTTTGAAATTTTAGATATATTTTAAATTATTACTTTGGGAATATTCTTTATTATTTAATAAAAATTGTGACAGTACATTCTATCCTAATAATATTATAAATCTGATTGTGTGCAAATGTTAGGCTGAAGCCAGCGTCAAAATGGAGCATTTAATGAACCTGTATCTTTGCATATAGGCTTATTATAACCCTCATATGAACATAGACTGGTTTTTGTTTATTTTATTCAAATATTTCTCTTAATAATTCAAAATTTCGCTATTTTCATTGAGAATAAATGGACATTTTTTCGTATAGCATTTTAAAATGGTTAAATTTACGTTACCGTTGCTAATACTTTATCGTTGCTAAAACTAATTCAAAACCCGAAAAAATAATTTTTACTCAACAATTTAGTTTCAATTGAAAAAATTTCATGGGAAAAATGAACATGAAATTAAAAAAATTAAAGAATTAAGAAGAAGATTAAATAATATTATTAGAAATAAAACGTACTTTTTTTAGTTTTTGATAATAATACAAGGTTTCAATATGCATAACCATAGGAAACAGGCGAATATGACGTCATTTATCGAAAATAAAGCGGATATGCTTTGATTGGTGAAATAAAATGATATTGGGTTTTTCTTAACTTTTTTTTTCTTTTGTATGGTAACAATATTTGCCGTTTTACCGTCTGCGCACAGCTAATATAACTATACCGTATTTTTTATTTAAATTTTACAAAAGTAAAAAGAAGTTTCAAAAGAAAATGGTTAGCAAATGTCAACAATATGCTCCACAAAATTATCCATCTCGTAAATGATGTCATGGATAGCGAGAAATAATGATTTTTCATTCTTAAAACTAAAAGAAATAACTCGATTACCTAAAAAAAATGACAAATGTTAATAGTTCCATTTTGTTGATAAAACCTAATGATTTAATATTATTTCGTTAAAGTAACATAATTTTCCCTATGCCAGTATTGAAATTAATTGCCTGGAAAAGAAAATTAACAAGAATTATGTCATTAAAAAGGGATTTCTCTGGGGGGAAAAGGAGACGTCGTATTTGAAATAAAACGGGAATTTTCCAATATGTTTTAAAATGAGTGTGAATCAATTCCTTACATTAATAATACAAGGATCAATAAGTATAGAAAGTAGATGAGTTTCACGCCATATTTATAAGGAAAAATTTAAATGTTTTGTTATCTATACTGATTATTAAGCATGAGTATCCGTTATTTCGTTCCGCATGAGTATCCGAGTTTTCTGCTAAAAATCACATCATAATTTTAAGAAAAGGAAAATGAACACAAATCTATTATATTAAAATCTGACCGTGTGTTTGGATTTCACAACTACACCTAGACTATCGAACGCAACGCGATTTACTACCGGTTTAGCGAATACCGGTTATAATTGATCCGAGGATGTCACACAAACTCTCAGAATAAAAAAAATTAAATTAAATGCCATTTTTTTTAACGAAGTTTCTCTAAAAACGGAAAGTAACTTACTCCATATTTGTGTATAAAAAGGAGAAATAAAACAGATCAGTATATTTTTTACATCATTTTCTCATTAAAACTGAAAAACAGAATTTATTTTCACTTTGAATAGATGGTGAAAACAAAAACTTGATTTCAGTAAATTATCTGAAAAATACAAACATATTTTCACATATTCAAAATTCATGAATCAATTTATTCTGGAGAACAAAAATTGCCTGCCAATATACTGTCATTTAGAAAACAAGATTTGTTTCAACTATATATTAAACCAAGGAGGCAGAATTGAATTTAAAGAAAAAGCATATGCTGTTTCTAATTAATGTTTTTTTTTTTTTTTTTGAAGGATGGCTATTAAAACGTTTCATAAAGTAGTTAAAAGTAAAATTGTTTATCAGGTAAAATTGACATTTGTTTTTACCCAATTCGTCTATTTCCACGATTTTATTTGGCCCTCCTTTTTGCATTGGTTGCAATTTCATTTTCGCGATTATTTGGCACAAAATTTCACTTTTTTAAGACTGAGTTATGTCAAGGTCCCTATAATAATAAATACCGTATTGTCTCTTATGAAATGTGATAAATAGTAAATTATTAACGTTTTTAATCATTGGGAGTAAAATATTTTGCTTAATTAATGTATTAATGTATTTATTCTTCTTTTAATGTTGCGTGAACGAAGTCACGGGTTACAGCTAGTTATTTAATAAATTCATCATATAATTGAAATAATTTAAAAATATTTTAATATTTTATTAGTATTCTTATCATGTTTAAAGCTTTGTATGATTAAATGATAAAAATGTAAATACACATTTCATATAGAAACTTTAAAAGACATAACGAATTCTTGTTTACTTTACATTTTTTTTTTTTTGCATAGTTACACAAATACAAATGTAACATCAGAATTCGGAATCCTACTTTGCTTCATTATTTCAGCATTTTCATCCATTAAGGAATCCGGTTTTAATCTCTTAACCCAATATAGTAAATTCTGTCAGTGAAGTCCATTCGGATTTCATAAAGTAATTTTTACTATAGTGGCAAGTCACTTTATGGGATTTTTATTAACACTTTCCTTATGACTTTCGGTTTGTCTGTCGTATGCTCTAACTAACGTAAATATGCTCGGATTGCTCTGAAATTTTTATATGTTATTGTCGTTATCTATAACATGTTCCCTATTTCAACTGAAGTGTGTAGCGCTTATAGTCTTTTTACAGGGACACTCAAAAGTTTTCTTTACATTACGGTCAATGAGGAATAATCGTGTCAAGTTCATTTTGATAACGCTACGTCATTTAAAACACAATGAAATTGATATATAATTATGAAGCGCATTAAAACATGCTTTTTGTAGAATATGGGGTGTAAAGCATTTATTATTCATTTACAGGGTCAAACAAAAGAACTATATTACACATCGTCCTATGGCGAAAAATCATCTGCAGTGTAATTTAGTGATATTTCACTATTTCAAACATAATGAAAATTACATGAATTACTGAGGTGTACTATAAATTGTTCTGTTGTGTGCATTGCGTTTATTTACAGGGACACACAAAAGATATTGGTTACAGTACATGTGCGATATTTATAGTCTATATGTGATAAGTGCGTTTTCAACTTTGGTTTGCGTTTTTAAGTTTAACAATTTTTTTTCATAGCACGTGTGTGTTTATAAACTCGGTTCATCATATACAGGGCTACACTAGGGAATTCATAAGTATTAGACTATGGGAGTGAATTGCTTAAGGGTAGTTTTTAATTGTGTTTACGCATTTTCAAGCTGAACTCTATTTAGAAGACTAATAGAAGTTTGTGGAATATAAATAAATTCATATATACAGGGCTACGCAAAAAGATACATTGCCGTTTAAGTTTGGTAATTACTGCGAGTGAGTTTTAAGTTGCCTTTTAGCTTAATAGGTGGTGTGTACAAAAGTCTTCAGATAATATATAGGGCTGTACAATAGATTTCGAGTGCATTTCGATCGATTGGTGAAAATTGCTATTTGTGAATATTCTAACTGAACTAAATTTTATCATACTATATATCCACATCTATTGATCATATACAGAGCTGCACAAATTAATTCGACTACTTTTTTGACACTGGAAAGTAATTTCGAAAACTGTATTTTTCAATGTGTTATATGTTTTCTAAACTGTTTACTTACATATCTTTTTTTACCTTATTTAACGTTGAAGTTTCGTTACAGTTTTCTGGCTGTGTTGGAAAGTGTTTCATAATCTATGCTTGATGCATGATTTTTTGTTCGTGTTAGAATTTTCTCGCGATTCTCATATAATTTTTGAAATTCGAAAAAGAATTGTTCTGAATGAATGAATTGTTTATGAATTTAAGTTATTGGATTTTTTTTTTCATGCAGTTGAAAAACATGTAAGACCATTATATATAAAACGTTATAATACCTGGTTTAATTGTTTAATATATATTAGTTCTTCAGTGTATTTTTCTAATTGTGTTTTGCATAAATTTATCATTAATTTCTATAGTTAAAAAAATATCACGTTGCAGACTAATTTTGCTTTCGGCATGTCGCAGAAAGCTTAAAAAGTTTTTGCGACAGGATATGCCAGGTTGACTATAGATACAAAGTAAAGGATTTATGAATATTTTTGACGAAATTTAACGCCTAGATGTAATGTCATATGCATACATTTAGATGTAATGCATTAAGTATTGAATACAATTTTAGAGAAAAACGACTAGAATGTGGCGCTTTAGCGAATTTTGTTCAATTTCCAGGACGGACGCGGTACCTATTGAGAAAATAAATAAATAACAAGCGGGAAAAATTCTACCTTACGGCAGAATATAGATTGGCCACCCACGGCTTTTATCGTTGAGATTTTTTCAGCCTAGTCTAACTCGTCAAAAAAAGTGTTTGTTAGCATAAGCCAGCTTCTCCACTTTAGAATTTAGTTAGCGCTCTAAGATTTTTTGTGAGCTGGCGGAATATATTAGGCACGAGCACACCAAGTTTTAAAAGGATTCGGTGACTAGAAGTATTTTTAATAACTATAATAGTAAAAAGACGTGGCTTCAATGGGCTGAGACGTGGCGAGGTAGTTGTAGTTTACAAATGACACCCTTTAAATTATTTTTAATCATTCAAGGCATTTTAGCACTTAATAGATAACCTAAAAAAGATAATGAAAAGTTCTATGATAGCAGCTTTTATGATGGATAAAGCTAAGAGAAGTTGTTTAACAAATGATGAGTTAGCATGAATTGACGGGATCTTGGGGAGCGGTGGGGGGAAGGAAGGGGAAGCTATACAAAACACAAGTGCTCTACGAGACCTTTAAAATGAATCCTCACTTGAAATTGAGAGATAGGACTTTAAAAGGGATCCCCCTTTTCGCCCTCTGACGGGCCCCCTCGAGAGATACGTGAAAACCGAGGGCGCCAAAAGAAGGGGGGATACCTTTAGGCAGTTTACAGCTAATTTTGGTAAAATTTTGGAGCTGTCCGGTCCATAGGAATAGAAAAAAATGGGAAAAACTAAAATAAATATGAAAAATTGAAAAAAATAAATAAGAAAAGTGCTCCTGACGGGAGACGGGAGAGAAGGAGGGGGACAATAAAACCAGACAAAAGTGCTTGATGAGATCAAACTTTTTATATGTTACATGACGGGGTTTGAGCACCTTGCATGTCTCCACCGTGAGGGGGGGGGTAACTCCGGTCCTATGGGATATAGGGCCTCGGGACCCTCTTAGAAATGTCGGCCTCGACGATTTTAATTTCGTTGGATCTTTTAGAAGAGGCCTACGCCCTCTGTGGGGCTTAAAGAGGCTGAGAAAGATGGGGAAAACTAAAATTTAGAAAGAGTTGAAACAGAGAAATATGCTTCTTAAGGGAGGGGGCGAGTGAGAGGCGGAGAGTAGGACCAGACCATAGTGCTTGACGAGATCTATCAATTATTGATATGTTACATGAAGGGGTTTACATGAGGGAGGAACACCAAAAAGATCTTACTGAACCTTTCCCCCCGGGAACTTACAAGAACTTCCCCCCCCCCAGAGGTAACTTCATTACCATTGGAGATAAGGCCACGGGTCCCCTTAGAAATGTCCGCCACGACGGGTTTAACTTTGTTGGATCCTTTATATTATTGTTTAAATGGGGTCTGCGCCCGCTGTATGGCAATTAGGTACTGAGAAAGGAAATACAAGCCGAAGTATCGATATAATACAGAGAGACAATTTGATTTTTAATATCGTCAGTAACAACCATTTGTATAGCTATGCATAAAGGGTGTCCTCCTTTATATATGGAGTGGCTGTGACTTTTCATAAACATGAATTTTACTGTAAACTGAAAGAATTAGCCCTGTGTGTGGATATATTAAAAAAAAATTAAAATTAAAAAAATTACCGTACTTTTGTGTTATAGCGGCTCCCACAATTATGATTATACCAAGGTTGCAGTTATGATTTCGCCAAGATCATCGCAAAGCTTATATAGGCATCCTATATATGCATATATATATTCCAAACAGTCCTATATGTGCCATATACGTCATTATACACATATTATATGTCGTTTTATGTGTCGTATATACATCATATACACATGTCATATATATACATCATAAATGCATCCTATATGACTATAACTTGGCCACATACGTACAGAAATGTTATATATATATCATATATTATTATAATGTCATACATGTTTTATAATTTGGCGATAAATCTTGACCGCTTGGCAGTTCATCCTTGGAAGCCGCTATAACACGAAAGTACCAAATTTACAATATCTATATTATAAAGGACAAACGTGTCCGTGCGTAACGCTGACGTCATTTTGCGAATGGCAACAGCTGACGATGAAATTTTGGCTTTGAGATTTTTGCTACTGCAATTTTTTTTATTTCTAAACATCGCACATTTTCAATTTTTACACCGTTAGATAGGGAAAAAAAATCTACATTCAAATGCAATTTGTTTGAAAACTGTATCACGATTTACTCATTTATTATAGCATTTAAATTAAATTTCAAGCACGATTTTTTTAAAAATCTCTATCGCTTGCAGACGATTACCAAATTATAATCCGTTTGCACTTTAAATAATATAAATAGTTCAGCATTTGTTTCGATCTAATATTCCATAACGAAGTTAAAATTTCATTAAGCAATAAATAAAATACTACATACAAAACACAAATTTAACAAACATCTAATCGAAATAAGCGCTTAAAACCACCGAAATTATCAGAATAAGAAAATCTGTTGTATATAAAGAAATTTTCAGCGATTTCTTCGACAATTTCAAAAATATATAATTGACATATTTCATATAAAAATGTTTTTTGGTGTTGTTAGGGGACAATCTATATATATATATATATATATATATATTAAATGTAAAAAATCTATTAGAGTTTTTAATTTAAAAAAATGGTTTTTACCTATATCCTCTAATCCCGGGAAGCCCGGGTTGGATGCCCTTGTATTAATGAAAACAGAAACAAAAATATTTCATGCTTGGTGGCTGCTATAACACGAAAGAACGAAAGTACTAAAATTCTTCTTTATTTTTCATATCTGATAATTTGCATCTATCCTTTTTTGTAATTTTAAAATTTTTGTAACGATTTTATGCATTTCTATTGCCTATTCAAAGAAAAATTCTTCTAAAGTTACAGAATTTCGTTAAAAACGGTAAAAATAGTAAAATGCGGACATCGTTTGGTCCATTCTCGACCGAAAGCAACAGCCGTTATCCAGGGCCTGATTACCGCAAGGGCAAACGGGGCAGCTGCCCCGGGCCCCCATCTCAAGGGGGCCCCCAAATGAAAATTTTCGTAGCCCAATGTTTATGTTCCTGCATATAAGAAAAAATGAAAAAAAAATTCTTTTTCATTCTCTTTATGTAAGATCTATGATTTGCGGGATCTACCATCAGCTGATCAACCCTTGTACTTAAACTGGAAGTCAGGGTAGTTCCAAATTTTACAGGATTCTACAGGAAATTTAGAGCAGCTATCTTCTTTATTTACATCTTTAATAGAAATTATTAAATTTGTGAGAGACAATTTTGATATGTATGAGAGTGAAGCTGTAAAAATTTCACCACAATCTGTTACCTATGAAATTACAAGAAAAAGCATGACTCCCAGAAGTAGATGTTTGGATGATACAAATAGTACTGAGGTTCACTTTGAACAACGTGATAAAGTTATAAAAACATGCCATTATGCACTTTGTGACTCCTTAATAAGCCATCTCTCAAACCGCAAACAGCCGTATGATAAATTGACAAAAAAGTTTTCTGGTCTTATAAATTTGCATTCAAATGCTTCGCTACACGAAGATGCAAAATCTCTACAACAAAGTTATCTGTCAGATTTAGAAGAAAAATTTTCTGATGAACTGAATCAATTTAGCCATTTGTAAACAAAGATGATACTCTTCTCCAAATGTTAAAGACATTACAAAACCCTCATTTATATTCAGCATTTCTTAATGTAGAAACTGCTTTACGAATTATTATGCTATTTCTAATTGCTCAGGAGAAAGATCATTTTCTGTACTGAAAAGGTTAAAATCTCCCCTTCGATCCTATCTTCATCAGAAAAAGCTCTCATGCTTAGCTATATTATCCTTAAATCGAGATGTTACTAATAAACTTGATTAGAACGATATAATAGATTCTTTTGCTGAATGCAAAATTAGAAAGAAACCTCTAAAAATAAAATAAGAAATATGTTCAACACAATTACAAGGCTTAAAAAAACAAGTGAATTAAATTAACCAAATACATATAATATATTTTTGTAATTGAAAATATGTTGACGATTCTATAATAATTAATCTTAAGAAAATAAGACTATTACAATATTGATATTGCATATATTTGCATGTGAAATGTATAAAATGGAATTTTCTGATATTTATATTTAACAATAAATTTTTTTCTGTGTATATATGGGGGGATCTTTTTGGTATATGTGTTTATCGAAGAGTTTTTTTGTAATTATATCTTTAATTCCATAATTATCCATGTTGCATCTAACTCAATGCATCATAACAACAGGTGATTCATTTTAGTTGTGCATTAATTCTTTAAAAAATATTTTATGTTCCTTAAAACATTACATAAATTTTAAGATATTTACTTAAATTTTGCTCTTCTACTTGTTAAATGATAATTTTTTTTTCTTTTTGCATTTTCAGTTCACAACCTTATAAGATGTTATTTAATTTGCATTTATTTTAATCGACCTATTTTTACATAAAGTAATGATGAATTTTATTTACTGTCTTGTTACCTGGTGTAAAGAATAAAACGACTGATTTTTAATATTTAAATTGGGGTCAGGTTGGGAAAAATTGGGGTAAAATCAAGCCTTTTTTTTTTTTTCTTTTTTTTTTAAGAGAAGGTGCTAAAACAAAACATATATATATATATTTAAACTTTTGGTGCATTTTATATACATTGGATTCATATAGATTAAACATGAAACATATAAACATTCAATTTTCTTTAATTGTTTTCTCTCCGTGATGCATTTAAAACAGCATATTTTGATACCATCACTTTACCCCATGGTGAAAGTAGTTCTAAAATTAGTGTATATTTAAATAAAAGTATGTAAATACTGTTTTTGAGATAAAAATACATTGAAATAAATGTATCTTAATTATATTTAAAGGTACAAATGCACAAAAAAAATATTTTTCACACGTTATTTAATTAAAGAAATTATGTTCACAGCTATCAAAATTAGGTTCACTTAGTATGTTAATTTTTAAGAAATACTTTAAGTTCCTTAAGAACATATTCATAACTTTTAAGATATTTCCTTAAATTTTGCTCTAGTACTTGTTAAATGTTAAATTCACAAATATTTTTTTGCATTTTCAGTTCATAACCTTGTAAAATGTTGTTTAATTTGTATTTGTTTTGATCTACACATTTTACATAAATAAAGTAATCGTAAATTTTATATACTCTCATGTTACCTGGTGTAAAGAATAACTGATTTTTGATATTTAAATTATACTTTTTAATGGTCTTTTTCTAAATAGATAAATTTTTTAAATAGAATATTTATCAGATAGTAATCAGTTTTTCTGTGCTAATACTGAAAATCGCTGACAAGTAAGGGAAGTAGGGGAGACCGGTACACACTGGACCTATGGGCACAGTGGACCACCCCCTAATATTTTATTTATTTAAATTTTTTTAAGCTTCGCTTCTATCCTAATAGACAACAGCACTGCAATGATTATTTATAGCCTTCAGAAAATATGTTTAGCTCAGATTGAACTATTTTATCCTGATTGGTTGTTTTGAGCTTCTAAAAGTAAAATTTTTCATCATCATATTTTTATTTTTTTAGTAATTAAAGGTTGTAGATAAATAAAATAAATCCTTTTTTTTGCAAAGCTAAGATACTTGTTTTTATTTTACTTTAAAGTTAATATGTGTAAAAGAAAGCTATAAACAGTATTAATATGATTATTTATTAAACTTCAACATGGGGTACAGTGCACCACCCACTCCTGGGGCACAGTGGTCCACAATCCACTCTGCTCCTGTAATGCAGAATGTTCAAAATATTTAATAATTGCTTATTTTCCATAAAGAAAGATTGTTTTAAAGTAGATTTAACTGTAAAATAAAGTAAACAAATAAAAATAACAATTTATTTAACATAGTAAGAAATATTTTGTTTTGTATTTACTGCCTTTGATAAATATAACTGTAGTCTAATTGTTGATGATTCTATTCAAGTAAGATTCATGAGACGCAAATTGAATGGAAATCAGTTTATTTCTCCCGAAACTGTAGATGAATCTGCTGTTGATGTCAATGATTTCATAATGTTGCTCTCAGACCCAAAATTATTTCTTGAAAATTCCAGTCTCAATCTTACTCATAAGTACTTTGGAATTTCATTTGCAAATTTTAATGTGCGCTGATTTTTTTGTACTTAAGTAATAACTTCAACTAAATTGCAATTGTTCCTGTATTAATCTGTTATTATTTTCAAAATATAATTAATTTTTTGTTTTTGTTTCAAAATTTATATTACTAAGTTATTTTGCGGGTGAATGGGCAACAAGAAAGAATAAGATTAATGAAAAATAGATTTATATTGTACTTTAGATAATACCTAATAGTGGTCCACTGTACCCCGGTGTGTGGACCAGTGTACCTCGCTTCCGGAGTACATTGGTCCACTTTACAAGTATATATTATTTTTTTTTTGAAAAATGTATTGAAAACTATGTTGTGAGAAAATTATGATGGATGTAAGAAGTTTTAAGGAATATTCAAAAATATTTTCATACAGATCGGTCAGTCTGTTAAAGAGAAAAAAAATGTTAACTGAAAAATTGGTCCACTGTGTACCGGTCTCCTCTATATGTGAGTTTGCAGGCGTTATTTCCAGGGTTTTCTTTTTTCCTTTTTATTTTGTGGAAAGTAAATGTTACTTTTATGAGAAATAACATTTTATAACAAAAGTTGAAATCCAGTTATACAAATTTGAACTAAGTATTTATTAACAAAAACTTTTTAAAATCCTTTTGCTGCAGCTTTCCTCTCTGGTGAACTTGTTTGTTTGAAAAATACACATTTTAAAACATCACAAAAAGTAAATTGTGAGTTTTTATGGAATATAATTTTGTGAAAGGGCCTATTTTATTTAAGGAATTTTGTGAAGAGACCTGTTTTATTAAATAGAATTTTGTGAAGAGTCTCCACATTTTGCCTGGATCAACCCTTGATTTGTAAACATTGGTAAATTCATTCGTGCTTTGGTAAAAGAAAACAAAATGCTTGAATAGTTTTTGGTTTTATTTATTGCTATCTAAAATCGTTTCTTGCAAATGACTAATGTATTAACGATGAAATTTTGTGTCTTATGTAGCATAATCTTATCTGATTGGGAAAATTTCAGCCCAATCCAACTAGTAGAAGCCAAGATATTAAATCAGAATGTATAGTTTTAAATTTGTTCTATAATTTCAAAAATTATAATGTATAAAACACTTTATATGTGCAATGGGTATTTTTCCATTAGCCGGGCGCCAGTTAAAGGGCAAAACTGGGAAATTTCATTAGTGGCCAGTAGTAGCAGTTTTATAAGTGGCCACTTTCTTTAAACTAGTGGACACATTTTTATTTAAAAGTTCTAAACACTCAACTTTTATTAAAATTTCAATTAGTATTAATCTAAAAGTAAATAGCCCAAATAAAAAATGTGTTATAAACATATTTCAACCAGCAAAAATAGAATCCTTGATGAAATGCAAACAAATTTTTACTCTTTCCTTGTAAGAAAGTAGCCCTGTAGCTGGTGGCTAGTGCCAATTTTGTCCCTTAACACCAGTGATATATATACACATCTATACACATATATTTATATGTATATACACATGTACATATATATGTGTGTATATGTATATATATTACTGGCGCTCCGCTAATGGAAAACTGTGTAATGTTATCGTAGCAAAAATATTGCATATGAAAATTTTGGTATAGGGGGGGGGGGCCCAAAAATTGAAGTCTGCCCCGGGCCCCAAAGGAGCTTAGTCGGGCCCTGCCGTTATCATTATATTTTTATGCGTGAAGGTTTCGTTATGGTACTTCATTGTAAAATTTGGTAATTTTTGAAATTCATTATTTGAAAAACGGCATAATCATTCGATTTTAAATTTATATCAAGAAAAATACAATTTTTTTCCTTTCTAACGCAGTTTGTCTAACAATTTTGTGATAAATACTTTTTGAGTTATTAATTTTTTCAGTAACTTCAAATGTTTCATTTTCCGAGATTAACCTGTGGCAACGATGGATTGCTGTGACTTTTCATAAACATGAAAAATGATAGAGATTGAAAGAATAAGCCTCCCTGTGGGTGGCTAAAAATAAAAAACTTACTGAATCACCTAATTGTGTGAATCACCTAATCTGTGTCATCAACCAAAAGCCGAAAGCCGCTCCCCAAGGTGGGCGATTTCCCTATCCGTGTTTAATTTTCACCTTTGTAATAAGCCAAAAATTTTCATGTTTTTGAGTATATTACCCATTGATTAGACTTCATTATGAAATTTTTTGTGCCCTCGCCCATTGTTTTGAAACATTTATTGACAAAAGATGTGATGTGTAATAATAATAATTAAAAAAACTGTGTGAGATAGAAGAAAGTTTCATCCGATTCAATTTTTTTGATCGATTATACGTTTCTAGGATGTATCAATAGATGAGCTTTCTGTTGAGTATTTATGGCTTAACAAAAGTGTTTACTTATTACTGTTTGGAAATAATCTAACAGATCGGGCCGTGGCCCCCCCTAGAAAAATTCTCTAGCTACGCCCATGGCAATATATATATATATCACAGAATTGTCCGACCACTGATTATCTCTCTTGTGTGTGATTATTCTATCGTAGAGTTTGTTTCATTCCTTTACACAATTAAATAAATAAATGTCCGACGTTTATATATAAGGAGCATTTTACAGATGCTGTAAGTTATGATATCCGCAATAACAACTATAACAGGAACTTGGCGTGGTCGACTCTGAAAATTAAGTCATGATAAATAAGAATCAAAATTTAAGTTATTGATCCATTTTATTAATATCTAATTCACATTTAATTAGACTCAACAACATACAAAATAAAATATAGAATACCGCAAATTTAATACGACTGGGATGCCCGAAATAATATTTAATTCAAAATTATTCCCTATCAGGATTGCTCGAAACATCGAAAGTTAACCCTTATATAACATTCCATTCACTCACTTGGCTTCCATCATTAAGGATTCGCACAGACTCCCCAGTAATTCCTGCTGGCTCCCCAATCCTCGGGAAAGGGCTTTCTTTTCCATATGCTCCGGAATACTCACTCACAATCACTTTTTTTTATTCTCTTTCTCAGGACTCTAAAAAATGAGTCAAAGTAGAGAGAGAAAAATCAGTACAACTCTCCACTCTCAAAAAAAATCTTCTAGTTCCTTTTCTCTCAAACATCATCCCATTCCTTTTTTGCATCCCTCTTGTCTTCTCAATCAAATTTCTGTTTTATTCTCATTGGCTAATTCGTTAATCCTCAAACCCACAAACACACGCCCTCTTATAAAATTTATACCTTAAGGGCAAAGCTTGTCTCCAAAATATAAAAACATTTTTCCCCGCTCTTATGTAATCCCTCTCAAGCCATGCTGTGATCAGGCGATTTCCGCCCCGCTCCCAGGTACTAACCCGTCAAGCTAGGCATTCATGCCGGGCATGTAGGGGCCTGGTTAGCGGCATTAAAAAAACCCTGAGAAACACACGCCCTCTTATAAAATTTATACCTTATGGGCAAAGCTTGTCTCCAAAATATCAAAACAGTTTTCCCCGCTCTTATGTAATCCCTCTGACTTATTTATCGCTATGTTTTTGCACATTAATGAGATCTTTTATTAGAAGTAGAAATTTTCAGTTTCACAGACATATGTTACCGAATTCCTGGTATATATACTAATCCTTGTAATGTCTGCATTCGACAAGTGACATGAGCCAGGAGTATCGCTGGGGGGGGGGGGGGGTTGTCTTAGAGCTTAGAGTTTGTAACATCAACCGCCGGCTGCTTGTTGAGGTCAATGACTTGACAGAATAATTATTAGCTAACAATAACCAATTAAAATTAATTAAAAAGGCTAAGCATATAATACATTTAATTGATATTAAAAATGACTTAATGTGCATTGATACTACTGTAAAAATATTTATGAACACTGCAAAAATATATTTATAGCTATTACAGAAATGTATTTGTAAATATATAAAAATGTACATAAAAATATCCTATAAGATCTCGTAAACGAAAAAACATTTTCAAGTTAGAGCGACGTGAGATTATTATGCAAAGTTTTATACATATTTTTATCTTGACGTAAACATACGTATATCAAAATAGAAATGATAACTTCGTTTACCCTGTGTGGAATAAATATATAAAATAAAATAATAGGAAAAATGTACAACATCGTCAAGTATGGCCACCAAAAAAGTTTTGTTAAAACCAAGTATTATATACAGGGTGTTTCAAAAAGAATCTGGTTTAAAAAAAAAAAAAAAAAAAAAAAAAAAAAAAAAAACTATTCAGTTTTTAATCATTTTGATCGTAGAAAAGGTGAAATCTTGAGTTTCAAGCAGTTGCCGATTGAGTTATACATCACTGGCCTCCAAGATCGCCGAACCTCACAGTGTGGGATTTTTTCTTGTGGGTGTTTATAAAAGACAATGTTTATGTACCTCTGCTTTCTACCGCATTAGCCGAACTGAAGAGACTCATAACAGCAGCCGTGGAAGCAGTGGATGCAGAAATGCTCGCTAAAATTTGGGACGAATTTGACTAGCGTATAGACATATGCTGTACATCCAAAGGTGGACACATTCAGCACCGTTAATTTGGCTTCTAAAAAAACTTTATGATTAGCTATGTAATATAAAATTAATCTTAAGTGTCTCTGTTCAATATTTTTTAGAATATAAGCATTTCAAATCGGGTGATTCTTTTTTTAAACATCCTGTATAATAAACAGTAGATGTAATAGCATAGATGTCACTTCTTATTCTTTTTTGTTATAATTATATTTTAATGATAATCTTTTCTTTATCTGATCCACCAAATTCGTTAATTATTTAAGGCGAAATTTACTTTAAGAAAATAGTGGTAAGAAGAAGCTTAAAAGATGGTAGTTATGTAGACATGAAACAGCTGCACAACAGAACTCTGTCACTGATACATTGACTGTCATGGCAATCGGATATATGTTCTATAAATATTTCACGTTCGCTATACCACACAAATATGTGTGCAATCAATACTTTCATTGGATACAATTTATTGCTATGAAACGGGACCATTGATAATTTTTTGCCATGTATTTAAAATAGGAGCCCCCCCCCCCACCTCCAAGCATGTTTAGTGATTCATTTTGCCGTTCAACGTGCAACAATAACTAACATTTGGTATTTTTTAGCCCTTTGAAGTGTGGTGGTATATTATATATACTACTTAATTTTAATCCCCAAATGTCACAAAGGCACCAGAATCTTTGGAATAAAATTTTGCTTTTAGATATTACGTGAAAAGAAGCTTTTACTCTTTCACAAATAAATTTGTTCTTAAATTCTGGTATCAGTCATTGATTTCAACATTTTAAGAACAGAAGTACTTGAATTAAAAATGTATAAAATCAATTCGGTTTCTTTACCTCATAACTTTTGATTTAATAATGTGACGAAAAAATAGTATTCCATATTCGTAAATTACAACTCAAAAAGTTTTTTTAATAATACAAACAAAAGTACATATGCGTAATGCTGCAACTGAGAACGTTATTAATCAAATAACGATTATAATCAAATAATAATTAATATTAAAATTATATCAAATTTATCAAAATATTATTAATGAATTATGTAATATCTACACTGTAAAAAAAATCACAGTATTTTTACAGCAAAAAATGCTGGCAATATGGGTGCCAGCATATTTTGCTGTGAATTTACAGCAGTTTTGTTTTTCATGGATAAACAGCACTTTTGTAAATTCACAGCATTTTTTGCGGTTAATTTTACAGCAGTTCAGTTTTTTTATTTTACAGCAGATTTGTTAATTTTACAGCCGTTTTTGCTGTTAATTTTAATGCAATTTTAACAGAATCACTGTAAAACTTATAGCATTTGTTGTTGATATTTTACCCCCCCCCCCCTCCCTCTCCGTGTATTGTTTTTTTTTTCTTATTTTAACCTGAGACATATTTCAAAGACTTTGGGCACTAAGTATTACCTTTTTGTTTACTTATATCATTATTTTAATATCATTATTATACAATAGATTCTGTTATACATATATACGATACAAATTTCGGTTTTTGGTCAAGTATATCACCCACAAAAATTTTAGTCATTTGCCTATAGAGATAAAATGTTTTTTCAATAAATCATAACAAAGGAAGATTTTACTTTATCTAGCTTTTAATTAATTATTCAGTATTTCTTTACAGGACTTTGTTTACCCGTTTGTTTGTATTTGAAAATACCCACTAATTTTAATCATGCATATATATATTTTTTTTCCTCCAACAAATTTAGGGTTATTTTTTGTATCTATTTAAATATTTTTGTTTATTCAATGTAGCCATTATTTCCTCCATCCCTCAACACGAAAATGCAAAACTTTCTGATATTTAAACTATCATTCATATATAATTAATAACAAGACCTTATTGTACGCAACTTGCTGATATGGAAACTTTATATTGATAAAAAACTTATTTTATGCTAAGATAATTTTATAAGTTTACATTTAATTCCATAAATATCAGGTCTGATTGAAAAATGAACACGGGGAGAAAAAAAAAAAACACTTATGAGTTCAAGAAACGTAGAATAAAATAATAATAAAAAAAATCTGTTCACATAAAAACTTTAAAATTAAGCGTAAAAAATAAATAGATAATGGACAAAAACATTAAACGAGTTGCTGCGACAGTAAACAAACAAGGAATATTTTAGGAATTGATAAAATAGTGCATCCAGATTACTCATAATAAATGATTTGAAAATGGAAAATAAATCACTGTTCGAAATATCGGCTAAATATATTAAATAAATAAAAATACTTAAATTACTGTCCAAAGTGAACCGAAAACTGTAGCTGGTAAAATATTTATAGGATTTAGAAAGTATATTCGAATGCGAACGTATGAACTGGAGTTTTGAAAAATATATAATAGCGTAATAAGGCAGAGCTAAAAACAGGGATCTTGTTTAAAAAAAAAAAAAAAATGCTTGCATAAAGTTTCCCTGTGATACTTAAACTCAAATTATACGTAATAATAACAAAGTTCTAGAAGAACATACTGAGGTAAAGTAAAAAATAACATAACTAAATCAACATCCCCAACATCCCCTAAGCAAAATCATCTATTTTTACGATTTAAAACAAAATATTTATTTTAGACAAATGACGAGAAAGTTCCTGCCATGATATACACGTGGTTTAAAAACAAAATTAGTATCGTATAAATATATAACAGAATTTATATGATATTATTAAAACAATAATATAAGAAAACAAAGATAAAACTTACTTTTACTCTTTGAAATATGTTTGTAATCCATTATCAGGTGTAATTGTTACAACTTTCTAGGCTCGCTCCTAATGGCGGCCATTTCTCGTAGAATCGAAGCGTCACCTGCCTCTGACCTAAATGTGTTTATTCCCCTCGTTTGAGATAATGACAACAACGCCGACAGATGTCGCTATCTATACAGCTGTAATCACTGTAAATTAACGAAAGAGCTGTGTTTGATTGCTAGGTGAAATATTAACAGCCTTTTTTGCAGTTTTTTCTTCCGTTTTTTTTTACAGTGTATCTATCTAACTTTGTACTCATAATTCATTAACAGCTTTTTAATAAAATTGGCAAAATTTTAATAATGTAAATTTTAATGATGCAAAATTTTAATAAAATATGTAATAATATTCTTAAATCAAAAGTTATGAGGTAAAGAAACGGAACAATCATTTACGAACAACCTGTAGTTTAAATGTTTTCCTATAAAGGGCGCTATATACCTTAAAATTTATAAAAAAAAAAAGAAAGGGAAAAAAGACCCCATTATCTAAATTTTAAAACTATTTTTTTTTTTCAAAAATTTGACGTAATAACAATAACAGCAAAAATAATAATGCGCTTAATAAAGTGTTTTCACCAAAATGGCAGTGATTATAGCGCTATTTTGAAAGTCCTCTCAAAGCACTAAGAAGAAGGGTGATGCGTGTAAATGGTTTAAAAAATATGATAAAAATTTTGAAACTACAGGAGAACTTGGAGTAACCCCTGGAACCAAAGTGAAGCTCGCATTGAAACCTGAAGCAATGCAAGCTGTTTAAGAAGCAACGGATTCATTGCTAATTAATCGTTAATAGATTCGTATTTTATTTTATAATAAAAACATCTTTATAAATATGAAATATTGATTTAAAATGAGTTATTTCTGAGAACATTTGATAATAAAATTTCTCGAACAATTCAACGCAGCTATCCATAAAATTTTGAACTAAATATTATTATTGCATATTCTGTTTCCGCATACTCTAAATAGTATAGTAGTGGGAAAAGGAGAGTTCGATTGTAGGGGTGGCGGTGGTGGCGGTGGAAGGATGTGAAAATAACACCTTGAAACGTAGAGTGGGTCGTACTATAGGAAGAGGGTCCAAAAGTGAGGGGCGGCTAACTTTTAAGGGGGGCTTAATTTTTTGAGGGGGGGGGCTTAATTTTTTTAAAGATCAAATTTGAATGTTAGACCCTCCTCCTATTGTACACCTTTACGAACCTTCTACGTTTCAAAAAATCTTTTTCGAACGCTGAAGTCGCTTGTTTTCTGTTCTGTGTATTAAAATCAATATATTTTTGGAGACATGGAGCTTGTCTAAATTTTATTGCGCGATGAATTTTTGCGAGTGTCAGCCCTAGCTTAATGTATAGTTTTAAATTACGATAGTGGGTGACATATTTGGTTTTATCATGAAGGTTCGTAATAAATTTTGGTGTGCCCACATATTTTTGATTTCCTAATAATTTTCTTGCGTAATATGTCAGATTGAAGTCTGCTACAGGAGGAGGTATTTTTGAAAAGGCGGCTAACTTTTTTTAAGGGGCTTATTTTTAACGGGGCTTAATTTTTTTTTCTTCAATTTTAGAATTGACTTCCAGTTTGAAGGCGAAACGGAGATCAACATTTTTTTGGTGGCGCCCTCTATCGGAAGGGAATGCAATAACGGATATTTAAAATAGGTTTTCTTGAAAAGATTTCACTGGGGTTTGAACCTGCAAAATAGCTTCTTGACTTGATAATTTGTGGTAGCTTTAACTGATCAAGCCAAGAAGCTATATCTGTATGTCGAGATTTTAAGTGTTTAAAGAGAGGTATCGTGAGAGTGACGTATCATTTGCTAAAATGACTTCGAGAGAGGAAGTGATTAGCGTCGTGTGTCTGTATATAACGGTCTGCATTGTGTTTTCACTCATTTATGTATTTACCGGAAGTGAAAAGTTTAAGGTTGATTTTATACTGAATTTAAATGAAACCGGAAATTTATCTTTTTCGATATGATGCGATTGAATATTAACACATTTCTTCTGAAATGTGTAGTGAAAGCAATGGTAAAAAGAAGACATCTTTTGGGGTAAGTACTGTTTTTATTGTGTTTGGTGTAGAAAACATAGGAAAGAGGCGTAGTTTAATAAACAGATTCAATTTTATTAATAATTTTCCCAATGCAATACATGAGGACCCACTTTTCGTTTTTAGCGGGTTTTGACAAATCTAATGCAGAATCTTGTTTAATGTTTGTTGACAAATATTTATTTTTAATAAAATTTCGCGGGACATTCATTTCGTTTAATGTTTCTAATAATTCTTTCTGTGCCTTGATCGATTTTCTTTTATTCACAGAAAACAAAAGATTAAATAAATCTGCCAAGTTTGATTCGGGGATAGGTTTTCCTTCGAAACTTACAGTCAAATTTTTATCCTATCGAAATTTTCTTGGACGGGCCATGACAAACTGAACTAATGCTTTGATAATTTAGGATAGCTTTATCTGTTCAAGTTATGATATCATGGTGGTTAGATAACAGATATTTGTGTTTGGAATAACGTGGTTTTTAATTTTGCCTGTTCAGTTTCAATTATATTGTGATATGAGGACTTATTTTTCAAAGATAATGTTAATTTTTTGTGATTATCTTGTAACAGACTGCTTTCATTAAAGTGTATTTTAGAATTGTAAACTACAATTTCGAAATTTTCGTCTGTTTGGAAAAAAGCACAGGCAAAATAAATAAAAGTTTTAAAGAAATTATAAGAACAACTGTTCAAAAATATAATAACAACTAAACAAATGATCAAAAATAATAAAAACTGTTCAAATAATAATAACAACTGTTCAAAAATAATAAAAACTGTTTAAAAAATAATAACAACCGTTAAAAAATAATAAACGTTGACTTTATACAACCAACATTTAAAAAAAAAAGATAAACGAATCTAGTTTTTTTTAACGTGACTTATTTGAAATATTCACTTTTTCTAGTTAGATTTATAACACACAAGTGATTCGATCAGTAAAATATTATTTGTAAAAGCACTAAATACGAGATTAATAAAAAAATTTAACTTACAAATGTATGAACTTCTGATACACAAGTGATTCGACCAGTAAAATATTAAATACGAGAATTTTTGACTTACAATTGTACGAACTTCTGATACGTAACCCTTTCTGAATCAATGTGTAAGAATTAACTGACTATTGAACTTATAACAGAGTATGATAAAATAATAACGTGACTTTTTTAACCAATAAAATGTTAATATTTTTAAACAAACGCCCTCTATAATTTTATGAACTTCTAAGAAACGAGTTAATATGATTATATTGTTCCTGTTACTGCTGTGAAATGTTGTGTTTTAAGTTAGTTTACATTTAAGTGATTAGGAAGCGAGTCATGGATTCTGCTTTGTTAAGTGTTAATGATATGTCTAACGTGAAGAGTGAACCCTCATCATCAGGATTAAATGACCATGACATGGAATTTTTAATACAGCCTAAAGAAGAACCCGTTTCGAATTGTGAAGTGAAACCCACCTCATCAGGATTAAAGAAACAGAAGTTACCCTTTGTGTGTTCTACTTGCAACAAAGCTTTTCCCCGAAAGGTTAACTTAACATTTCACATGAAATGTCATCGGGAGAAAATGCCTCTTGTATGTGTAATCTGTGAAAAAACATTTGCTAGAAAGTATCATTTATTAAATCATATGAAGATTCATTCAAAGACCCTTGTGATTCATAATTGTAATGTATGTGGCGAAGTATTTTCACAAAAGAGTGATTTATTAAAGCATGGGAAAATTCATAACACTTCCAAGCCAAAACAAAGTAAAAGTAGACAGTTACCCAGTCACTGTAAATGTGACGATTGTTTTGAAATATTTAATAATAGATCTGACTTAGTGAAACATAGAAAAAGTCATCTTTCACCTAAAGAAATTAACCGATCTGATCGACTTTCCTTGGGAAACAGTTCGAAATATGAAACTTCAGACATCACTCAATTTAGTAAAATATTTAAGTTTTCGATGTTTTTAGTCCTGCTCATTGGAATTTAGGTGAGGAAATGATTGTTGAAGTACAAATGATTAAGAACTATGAGCTTTATGTTCACATACAGAAATATGAAGAATTTGAAAAGAACGGTCGTGAACTTACCCCCACAAATGAAGGCATTACATTATCATGGGCAGCATTCGACAAATTTGAATCGAGATTGGATAAATTTAATTTTGTTTGTGAAAAAGATACATTCGTCTGTAATAATGACTTACTAATTGCTTATGTAAATAAGGAATCGTTCATACTGCAAAAATTATTCAAATCGAAAAAGTTTGGGTTTTGTTTGAAGTCTGATTTTTTACTGCTTACAAAAGATCAATATTTGAAACTAGTGAAAAATCGCTTTAAAATTACCGAATGTCTCATTGAGACGCTTTTAACTAAGCTTATTACTGTTTCGGTTTTAGAAAACTTAAACAAATATAAATGTACCCACCTCACAATCAAAGAGACTTTGAACTATTTCTTAACACGTTTCGATGACGAGTTAAAGTCATCCGTTTCTCGCGTGTTTGATTGCTATCGATGTTCAATTGGAGAACCAATTAATATGAAACACGAGTGTGATAGTTATAATTTGCGTAGAAAATATAACTGGTGTAGCGACAGTGCACTGCTAAATTTCAACGTGACTGAATTTGTAAAAAACCTATTCAAGCAATATTCATGTAATTATACTCATTTATTTTTTGAAACTATGAATATGGACTTTTATAATAACCATTTAAACAATGTATTTATAAATTAACATAGAAATGTATTTTTTTTAAATAAATATTTGTTTTTATATCACATTTCTGTTTTTATTTCACATGCCTATTTAATTTTTAATTTTTATTTATTTATGAAATCAATCTTTGAAGTTTTATTTTCTAGAAAAAAAGTGAACATATATTTATGAGTAGGCAATTTTTTAAAATTATTATTGTAGTCTTTACCCGTATAGCATGTATGTTCACAAGGTCGTCACGGTTACGTCACTGTGAGTAACGTACGTCATGTCACATATATGACCGAAATACCACCATTCGGTGAAGTCACACTGTGACTAAAATGTGAATTGCTTAGAAACCTTAAAAAAATTGCAAGAACACTATAAAATATACTGCAAGTCACAAACGTTAAGTCACGTGTGTGGTCAAAAAATCACTATGTTGTGAAGTCACAGTTTGACCGAAATAGGAATTTGAAATATATATATGAAAAAGAGGAGAAATATATTAATCATGAATGCCTCAATACACTTAAAAGGTCTGATTCTGAGTGATTTTTATGACCCCTAAAATTAATTAATTAATTAATTAATTAATTTATCGACTTACAGGAAAATACTTCGTAAATAGATAAATTTAAATCAATATGAAATTATAAATTATAAATTATAATACAAACATAATTCTGCATGTACTCCATGAATTTATTTTAAAAATTAAGACACCTTTTCATTTGCTTTTCATATTATGTGAAAAACTAACAACTTTTTAACAATTTTCAACCTAGTTGAAAAGTGTTTATGACTTCGGTTTGTCTGCCGTATGGCCGTCTGGCCTTCTGCCGTTTGCCGTCTCGCCGTCTACCGTCTCGCCGTCTACCGTCTCGCCGTCTGTCGTCTGCCGTCTGGCCGTCTGTCCGTGCTCTAACTCCCGTAAATATCCTTGGATTGTCCTGCAATTTTTATATGTTATTGTCGTTATCTATAGCATGTTCCCTATTTCAACGGAAGTGTGTAGAACTTATAGTTTTTTTTACAGGGACACTCAAAAGAATTCCGTTACATTACGGTGTATGGGGAAAATCTTTTGCGGTTTATTTTAATGATGTTACACAATTGCAAACCCATTGTAATTGATATATATCACTAAGGTGTATTACAAGAAGCTTAATATGGAATAGGGTGTGCATAGCACTTATAGTTAATTTACAGGGACAGTCAAAAGAATTCCGTTACATCACGTTTATGGATAAAAATTGTCTGCGGTTTATTTAAATAATGTTTCACTATTTTAAACGCATTGAAATTTATATATATCACTAAGGTGCATTACAAGAGGGTTACTACAGAATATTGTGTGTATAGCAGTCATCGTTCATTTACAGGGACACACAAAAGAATTCTCTACTGTCTGTTAACAATAATTCCTGGAAGTGCGTTTTAAGTTACTGAACGCGATTTTAAATTTAACTCACTTTTTGCCTATTACTTGGTGTGTATAAATTTTGTATTTCATATACAGGGCAGCACAAAAGTTCGCGAACACATTTCCGTTTATTGACAGAAACTACTGAAGGAGAATTTTAAACTGTGGTACGCGTTTCCTAACTAAACTGAAATTTAGCATCCTATGTAGTATATATACAAATCTATAGATCCTATACAGGGCTGAATGAAAGTATTCGGATATTTTTCCGAATATTGTATATGATGGAAATTTATGTTGGAAATTCCTGAAATTACGTTTTTAAATATGTTATGCGCTTTCCAAATTGTTTACTTAGATGTTATCTTTCAGCTTATTAAGCAGTAATGATTTGTAAAATTATTTTGGAAGCGTTGGAAAGTGTTACATAATCTATGCTAGACGCATGATTTTCCTTTCTTGTTTAAAAATAGGAACAGCAATCTATATTATAGAGCGAAATCATATATGAGAGTAACAATGACGGTATGTTGACGGTGGCAACAAATGAACATTAAATAACGCTCTTACTGTGATTTTTTTTAACTTCGAAACATTGCACAATTTCAATTTTTAATCGTCGAAAAACAAAAAAAAAATGTTCTTTCAAATGCAATATGCTTGATAGTGTACTTCAATTTACTATTCTTTGTGGTTTTAAAAATAATTTTCAAGCATGTTTTTATTTTTTAATCTCCCTATTGAGGGCATTCCAATCAAAACAGATTAAAACGTTTCCATTTAAATACAAAATGTTTCAATAATAAATTTCCCACATTTCAGCGTTTATTTCCGACTAATATTCTACATCGAAATTAAAAACTTCATAAAAAATCGGAATTCATATTTTTTTAAAACACAAATTTAATAGACATAAAATTAAACTATTCGCTTAAACCACTAAAACTATTAAAATAAACAACAAAAAAAAGATATATATATATATAGGTGGCGATATCTTCGACTAATTAAAACCTGACATGTGACTAATGAGAAAGTATCACTAATGAATTTTAAAATTTTATTTAAATAATAATTGATATTTTTCATATGAAAATTATTTTTGGTGTTGTTAGGGGACAATCTAAAATAATGTATTAAATGTAAAAAAAAAAAAAATAAATAAAATGTATTAAGTGTAAAATTAGAATTTTCAATTTAAGAATATATATATATATGCTATATTCTATAACCCGAGGAACCCTGGTTGGATCCTCTATTTGTGTCAATTGTAAATTACGGCAGAAAATAATATACAGATGGGGTTATTAAAGATTTGTTTTTGTGAAGGGCGGTAGGTTGTGATAAACAAACATTTACTATAATGAAAACACTTGTATATTTCCAATAATAATTGTTTTTCTGTTAGCGTTTAAGTAGATTATATACCTTTGCCAATATATATTTTGGTACTTGTTTCATACTTCTTAAATAAATTTAATATTTTCCGAAGATAAAATGAAATATACGAAACGTATGCAAAACGCATGACATAAATAATTAATTATCTTTTCCCTTTTCATTTATCAGAAACTTATTTTAAAAAAATATTGCTATTTTACAAGCTGTTTTATTCTATAGGATATTAATAAATAGAAAAAAGAAAGGTTGAAAAAGAAAAAAATGCCTCCCCCTCCTCTCCCGAGATAACCTTTTCTATTTTTCATGATCATATTTTGCATTTATTACGCGTGATACAAATGTTACTGTTTTTTAAACGATCTTGCATTATTGCCCATTAAAATATTTATTATATGCTCTAAAATTTAAACAATGTTTTATTTGATATGCCATAAATATTATAATATTATTGCTTCAGTTTACAAAAAGGGAACTTTACAAATCATTTAAATTAAAATTATTGTGAAAGTAATAAAAAAATAAGATCAAATGCATAAAAATACTTCATCAAATAATACATTTTAATTGGAGAGAGTCTCAAAAAAAAATATTCCGTATTTAACTTTCTACTCTAACCTAAACTATCTAATAAAAAAAAGCATCTGCCTTTCTATTAAAAGCAGGCAGGTGTTTTAAGAGTTGTAAAAATATCGTCTGCCGATCGACGTCAGAATACGAAAATGCTAATAAGTAAAAAATAACAGTGTAGGGATGGAAGTGGGATGTGAAGTGAAGTACTTGGGCAATAGACGTGTATAATTGATGTGGAATTAAAATTTAACAAAAACCTGCACAGAATTTCGCATATACATATTTTATAGAAAATTACGCTCCAGAAAGGTACAGTTTTTATTGGCGCGATGAAATTTGAGTCCGGGCAATGATACTGTACCAGATTTGGACGATTTTTTTTCGCCGAAAGAAGCTTTAGTTATTTGGATTACATCAAAACAGAATATTGAAGATGATGACAAAGGAAAATTGGTATGAAGAAATATTATTTTACGTGTTATATTTTTTATTAAATTATAATGTTTTCAGTTAATTCCATATGAGTATTTTACAAAAGCTATATATTTCATTAATTTAATTTTTATAAAAATAAAGTTTATTAAATTTAGAACGTTTATTTTTTAACATAAATAGCAGTATGTCAACGATTTTAATCAGATGATTAATGTTACTGTTCCATTTCTTGAATCATTTTATAGTTATAAATTTCAAAATATCTATGCACTATTATTAAACATTTATTATTAACAGAGGCATGTTATTTTTAATTATCATCTAATCTTGTAAAAAAATATTAATAATACTAATGAACCAATGTGCGGTTCTATTTTATGTTGTGGCATGAATTTTTATACTTTATTCACATTAAAAACTGGTAAAATATTTGCTACTATGTTCATCTTTTAAAAATGTTTATTGGGTCATGTAACTACGATTACCTGTATTTCAAATAGACTTTATACCTAAAATTTATCCCATACTTTATCCTAAAACTTGTACGGAGATTCTGTCAAATCTACTTGTTCTATTGATGGTGATATCAGAATTACAGAAGGTTAATGTGGTTATTGCCCCGTCACCAAATATCAAACCAGATAGATCCTTCATCGGTGTCATATGATACATATATGTATCACTATCGATGCATATAAAATCTGCAGTAAAACGTTAAAAAAGGACTCACATTAGACGCCAAACAGAGTAGGTGCGGTGCTGTGTCATTATAAACAATTAATGATCTGTGTTTTCAAAAAATAATCCCTAGTAAGATCTATTACTTATATAAATATATAATTTCATAAATAAAATTATAAGTTTGACAATCAATTAATAAAATTATATTTTTAATAACCGAAATATTGTTTTTAAGTATATACATTTTACTGCATTCAAACCCTGTTGCAAAATGAATTAACCCTTTGTATCACTGTGTTGCATATCTGTAAACATACCCAAAAGTCAAAGTTTTTTACAGTGAGTTACCCTAAAAAAGGCGTTTTTATTTATTACTGTTATCTTTCAACACAGTAGTTAATATAAATTGTTCACAGAATTCCCAACATACGACGATGCTTAATTAATTTTTCATATAAATGTCTTATTTATCATTTGAAAAGTTTCACCTCGTTATTATAAACTAAATTTTTTTGCATTTAAAAGTCCAGAGACTTTCAAAAATAGATTTTTTACAAAGGTAAATTCGTACACTTTAGAATTTTGTATTAAAAATGACAATATTTATGAGAAGTAGCTACGTTATTTTCTGTTTATTAGAAATATGAAAAATACACTTTTAGACAATAATTTTTATTTTTATGATTTAATTCTTTTAAATTATTTTTTACTTGCTTAAAATGATGTATTCTAACATGTGAGAAAATATTTTTCAAATCGATGTTGTTGAGCCACAAAGGGTTAAAATATAATTATAAATAATAGTCTATTTTGATCTGTAGGTTAATTTTTTTTTCTCTTTCAAAAATGGCAACTTTAATCAAATATTTTTCCAAAATCTTCCTTAATAAATTAAACGTATCGTTATTTTTTCAAAATATGATCTAAAACCTGGACCCCAGAATATGAATAATATGGGAGAATACATTGTGTTGATATTTTTAATTATTAAATATATGAGATTAGAGATGGTAATGCTCGGAAAAAACTGTTTTTTTCCGAAGGGGTATTTTTCAATATTTCCAAATTGGAAAAATTGAAATTTAATTTTTAAAATAATATATTCAAAATGTTATTATTGCTGCATTCTGATATTTTTTTCTTTATATATTCTCATGTTCAGTATCTCCCATTAAAATGTTAACATATAAAATATTATATGTAAGCAGTTCAAGAAAAACTTGAGTCCTTTAAAAAATCCTTTACAATTTTTTCACCTTAAAACATAGGACCCTTCAAAAAATTCATAGATTTTTTTCAATTCTATTCTGAATCCTCCAGAAATGTGATGATTTTAGAATAACAAAACATGTCACATAACAGTTGAAATCGCCAATGAATCTCTTATCTAGCTGTACATATAGTAGTGGCCAAAATTGTGGAAACCTTTTGGGAAAAATGTTTGTGTGAAGTTTGATGGCTCATAACACCCAATATTTCTTAGTTATACCATAATAGCTTTATACCGCTGTAAAGATAATTTAATCAAAAATATCAGGCAATACAGTTTGTTCAATTCTAATTAATTTATCAAACATTATAGCCATAAAGAAAAAATCAGTAAAATTTGGTTAGGTTGATGATAATGATTTTTTTTTCTTGAATGTAGTCAATGCATATGAATGTTTGGAGTGTCAGACAGATTCCATTTTATTTGGTAATGTGTCGATCAAAGCTAGGGTAGGATTATATATATATATATATATATATATATATATATATATATGCGCCATATTTTGGCACTTATAGGAGGACTAAAAATGGAATAACGTCTAAAGAATGAAAAACGCTATTCATTCCAAATCACTTTAATAATCAGGCATGCAAGTGCCATGCGTTTAAAAATTTGTTCATAAAAGAGTCAGAAAGTTTCGTGATACTAAGAGAGGGGAAATATGGCAAAGTATACACATTTAACACTTAACATTTAACACACTTAACAGCAAAATAGTATAGTTTTAATTATTGTCAATATTTTTCGTGGTTACATAAAACAAATAGAAGTAGAAGTTAATTTAAAAAGTTGTTATTTGCACAATAGAATTTCATATTATTGAAATATTTACTTTTATTATAATTTTTAATGAATTCATCTATTATTTCTATATTAGCATGCGTTTTTTACATTTATAATTGTCTTGCTTAACGGCTACATTAGCCGGTTTCCCAATCAGATGCAAAGTTTTAATTGGAATACGAGTTGCATCAATAAAAATTATTGCTGATCCAATCCTAATTTATTTGCATATTATTTTGTAAAGCATAGCATTTTAAAATAATAAATAAATTAATTATTAATTTATGAATATATTTTTATAAATATATTACAAGTATATTTTGTGATAATTACAATTAGCTACGTGATCTAAACATCACTAGTAATGTGAAGGTTATGGTCGCGTAGTCACGTGATTAACCTGTGGTGGATGACGTTACTTAGTATCGTCATCATATCACGTGAGATTAACTGATGTACGTTTGTACTATCTTTTAAATCTCTACAAGTCGTCGCAAAAGCCAGACCATGCTTACCCAGCTTATAAGTAAGGTAAGTTTAATTTTCATGTGAATTAATCTTTTTCGCTTTCAAAATGATAGATAGTTAAAATATCGTTCAACCTTTAACTAATTAAAACCGTTTTATAAGAACTTATTTGCAAATATATTGCAAGATCTTTTGTTCGACATTTAAAAGTATAATTTAACATAATTAAATTTAGTCTTTTAAAATTGTGTTTTAAAAGTAAGTGGGTATGAAAAGAAAATTTTCCGATTAGTTTATTTTCTAAAAATAAAGAAATGGTGGCCAATAAAACTTACTTAACCACAGTATGCGAAGGCAGAAGTTACCAACACACTGTTTATAGCTGTTAACGGCCTCAACATGTAACTGATAAAGTCTTGATCACTAGAGTGATAAGGAAGTTTAACCTCATTCTGTTATAGACCAGACACTTGATTTTAGCAAGCTGAAATGTATGGACACCTTTTTAAGTTATCCTGTTTTTTAAGTATATAAATTACATTTATTTGTTAATGTTTTAAGATAAATAGGGACGAATAGTTAAAAATTATAAATTTTCTAAGTATGGAAGTATTCCACTTGTATAATATACCTAATCTAGCAAAGGTTTAAAGTAAAACTCAAGTTAGTGTTATTTTCTGCGCATGTGTAGATACAAAGTACATGGTTGGCTAGGCAACCAGTTGGTTGGTTGGAAGATGGGTAAAGAAATGATTATGGGGATAAACAGTTAGCTCGATATTTAAAACATTGAAACTTACATGAACCTAAATCTAAAAGTCAATTTTTATTAATTTGAAGATTTTTAAACATAAAATTTTTAAAAACTTTTAATTTTTATAAACTTTACTTTTGATAATTTTTATTTTAAAATTTTATTTTATTTTATTTTATTTTAGTTTAGTTAACTTATAATTTTCACAAAGTTTTAATTTTGAAACTTTAATTTTGTAAACTTTTATTTATTTATAATGAACAGAGGAATTATTTATTTATTTTGTTAACTTTAAATTTTTATTATTTTAAATTTAAAATAAGTAATATTCTAAAAGGTTTTATTATTTATAATAATTGAATGAAACATTCATAGCGCAATTGGTAGAAGGCGATCTGTTTTTCATTAATTTTCGGTTTCAGAAACGCTTAATAACACTGAAAAAACCTAGACAAACCTCTAAATACACTTTCAGAGATATGAAGTCATGACATAATGATTAAAATAACATACAAATCATTGTGTCTTGATTTCATTTTGTCAAGTTCGAACCACAAGACTATTAAAAACTATCTTCTAAAATAAGTTCGAACTATATATGGCAGAACCAAGAATTAAATCTGTCTTAAAAATTTCAATCAAACATTTCTTATAATATTTAAATCCGTAATGTGTTTCGTATATATATTTGTTAAATTGTATGAAATTTAAAATCTTTCATTTTTTTAACTTGGGATTTTTTTACTAATATGCATAATTCCATTCAACAGTTGAATCTTTTTGCAATAGTTAAAATTTTTATTTTGTGTTAAGTTATATAAAAACATAAATTCTAACTGTTCACTTAAAAGTTCTACTAAATGAAAAACTTATAAATACACACACATACATTTTGTAAGTTACTTCCACACGGAAACCCCTCTCTTTATAACACATACCTTCTTTTGCTTTTTTAAATATTTTATTAACTTTTAACTTTTTCTTAACTTTTACTTTATAACTTTTTTTTGTTTACTTTTATTTTAAAACTGTATTTTTGTAAACCTTTATTTATTTTATTTTTTTATTAACTTTTAATTTTGATAAGTTTTAATTTCATTCACTTCTAATTTTTTTAACCCGTTTTTTTTTTCAAACGTGAATATTTTCATTTCAATTAATTTTTTGTAAGAGATGAATTTTTTTAAATTAAATTATATCACTTCACTTAAAATTTCTACTAAATTATAAACTAATAAATTCACTCATAGACACTTTGCAAAAGTAAACACACAGAACTTAATCAAAAACATTTTATTTTCAGGTCTTAAACAATTCATTACAAATAGTTTCTTCATTAATCTTATATAAAAAGTGCTCACTAACATTATAAACTCCGTTTAGAAACGTTGAAGTTACATAATCTAAATCTACGAGCATTAACAAAGCTTCCCCTAATTGATTAAAGTTTCCCCTATTATTAAATGCGAAACAGGAGTGAAGGCTTTTGCTTATCCACAGTGACATATGATTCATGTGCCCAACATTTGCACCTGGTATATTGAATCCACCCAGTGTTGCCAGTGGGCTACTTTTTTTATATTCAGTTTCCTTGATTGCCACCAGTTATTTGAGAAAGTAAAATTTGCCTTATTTAATGGCAGATTAAATAAGGCGAAAGCAACGCGAACTATACCATTTCAAAAAAGTGGTGCCAATGAAGCAATCTGAATCCACCCTTCTCTTTATATAGTATTTTCGAATAATTTAAAACAGCGTAGGGAATTCTCATGTTTTTTTTTTTTTTTGTTCTTCACTGAATAGATCTACTGATTCTTTGATCGATCTCTTGTTCCATTTGACTTCGAGCCACATTGAAGAGCCACATTCATTGTTTTTTCGGAAACCTTTCCTCTGTCTGATTTTTAAACTCAATTACGAACCATCTTGACATATAGAAATGAAGCAGTAGCTCTACAGAACATAGACAAAATTTAAATTGGGACACATATTAATGCAAGTTGCTTTTAAAGAAATCTTAAATAATGTCACTTATAATTTTTGTTAATAGTAGAGAATAAACTAAACTAATATAATAACTTTATAGTAACGTTTCTCTAAATAAACTTTTGGAAACTTCCTAGCTTTCAAGAAGCAACTAGTCCCCGACTCTCTTTCACAATGCACCGTTTTTTCTTCAGATATTTATAAAATTTAGATTATATAAAAATTAGATTTTTATGGAATTTTAATATTACTTTTATTATTATTATTTTCTGTTTATAAAGCCGGGCTCCTCCGATTTATGGGCCTAGACATTTGTCTTATTTACCTGTTAGTTAATACCGCCCTGTCCAATAACGCACTTAATTAAGGAATTTTATTGACTTTTATAGGCCTATGAATGTAGAAAACAAACTGTTAGGCTGCGGGGGGCCAACATTCCCCGGATTACATGAGCCAACGTGCGCCCCATATGGCCATTTTAGATTGTGATCGTCGTATCAAAATATTCTGTTAATATTTTTAAAAATCAGTAGGTAGAAAATCAGCTTTGAACAACGGTCTTTTATGATGCTATTCACCAATGTGAAACTTTAATTTAGAAACAAATCAGAAATGATTATTTATAATTGCAAAAAAAAAATTACCTCAGTGAAAATTTGCAAATTTAAAGTGGATTTCGTTTGATTTCTTCTTCACTGTTGATGCTGTTGTGGCTGAAAGAAGACGTGAAAAGACACATGTCACAAAGCTGGTAACGCTATCGACCAGATAGTTTGAAAAATATCGCGAATGGGCCAACGTGCCCCTATGACCAACATGCCCAGATCTCCTCTATTTTTTTATTGGAATGGGATCTTCATAGTGGAAAACCATAAAATGCATTGGAACGGTAACTGTAGCACGGAAATCGCCGGCTCTAGACAGACTAAGAAGAAAAGTGAAAATAACCAATAAGGACAGTGAAGCAACAGAAAGTAAAACATTTTATCATGTTTCTTCAATTTTCCACGTCACCTCCTTCACACACGATTACATTTTGCATGCGGCAGATGGTGGATAGCACTGAAGCACGTACCATGGCAAGAGGAATCTGTTGAACCTGACGTCTGATGTCCTCTTTCAAATCCGATGCAGTTTGCGGATTAAATTAATGCACTTTGAATTTCAGGTATCTCCACAGCCAGAGTGAGCTCGGGGGACCTTGGTGGCCACGGAAACATGGCAGGAGATAACTCTGTCAACAAACTGCTGTGTTAAGAAACGTTTGACATATCCAAAGACCCCACATGTGTGGAAGCGCCATCTCGCATCCACACGACGCGCTACGTCAGATAGAGCATTTCACTGTTACAAATTGGGAATTATGCAATTAGTCAACATTCCTAGATAGCCAGCAATCGTCACCGTGCACGTTTGTAGACCTGCGGCAGTAACCCCTTCAAAAATGTAAGGGCCAAGGATGAAGGTGTTTGTTATACCGCACTACTCAGTCACTTTTTCTTCGTGTAACGGAAGTGCAACCACATGATGGAGATTATTGCCTGTCCAGTGCACGCAGTTCTTCGAATTAAAGTTATCAGTCAACGAGAAATGAGCCTTGTCCACTAACCACGGAATACTACGCGTGAGCGCTGATACAAAAATGGCGACTGTCTTAGGCGGATTTTTTTTTCAGCGTTTGTACGGTCCCTCGAATTCGAACACCAATAATTTTTAAAACATTTCTTTGCCTTATTTTTCTGAGAACAAATAAGTCAGGAACACTTTTAGAAATTACTGGTGTGGAAATTCAGGGGACTGTGCAAACGCTTAAAACAATTCGTCTAAGACGGCCGTCATTTTTGTGTCAGTGCTCAGGCCTAGTATTCATGGGGCAATGCCTCGTCCCTCTACAGAATGCGTAAAGGCCAGCTGTCATCCTTGTCATACCGGATGAGGAATTGATTCGCAAAATCTAGCCGTTATTGCTTATCTCCCATTTGCAACTTCTGGACACGCTGGAACCGATACGGAAACGTGTGGTAAACAGAGCGCAGAATCTTGTGTACCGTAGAATTCGGCAACTGCAGAACACATGAAACACCGCGTGTACTTGCAAGAGGAACGTCTCTTCTCGTCTAATAAACTTCTGGAACAGCCTCCACAAGAACGAAAGGTCGTTCAGGCCGATATGGGTCGCAGGTGCAACCAGTTTCTTCAAATTTGCGTATCAAGTCCCGTACAGGTTTTACAGTACACGGGTTTCGACGTAGCGCATGTTTTCTGCGGTAAACATGCAATGCCTCTGCGGCATTTTGTCTGTTCAGGTAATAAATCTTTACAATTTTCCCACGTTATTTCTCTGTAAGCGGTATGTTGTTCTGAAGGCAACAAAGCAAGATAAGAGGCACGCATTTCACAGTGCCTTTTGCTTCACTTAGTGCGATGATATCGCAGTCATGACGGTCTCTTACGCCGAACCATGAAATCTGCGTACCTTGGTCTCTTCTTCTCGTTTCGAGGGGGATTCAGTAGGCTGGGATCAGAGCCAAAGAAACAGTATGAAATATGACGCCATTAGAAAAGAAAGGCGCCACAGTTGTTGTCTCTTTTCTTCTTAGTCTATCTAGCTCCGGTACAGGTACCGTTTCAACTCTATGGTTTTTCACAATGAATATTACATTCCAATAAGAAAAGTAAGTTTTGTCATTTGAAAATTTTGAAATTTTGTTACTGTAACCGTAACTGTTAGAGTTTTAAATGTTGTTATTAAATGTTGTTATTTAATGTTGTGAAATTATTTTCTTCAGCGAATACCTCAAAATACTTTAAAGCAAAATTTCATTCATATTCTGTGAACGGTATCAATATCATCAATAACGTTATGAATCAATAAAGATCAATAATATGAATCAATAACGCTATAGGCTCATATAACTGGATATATTTTTTAAAATAATTACCATGTATATGGTAGCCTTACAAGAAATGGTAATGTTTGGCCTTTTTTAAAAGAACAATATATTTATTTTAGAAATTTACCTAAAGAACTAACTTAATAATATTTCATTTATAAGTCTAATGATTTAACATTTATAGATAAAAGGATAATTACCGTCATCACAACTTGAAAAATTGCAGAAAAGACGTTCACTTTTTATCAGCTTTATAAAAAAAAAAAAAAAAAAAAAACTCTTGTCCGTGTTGCTTCTTCTTCAAGCATTGCTTAAGTGCTCTTCAATTATTGTTTTCCAATATCCTCTGTTATTTTACGTATGATATCTTGATTTACACCAGGAAAATGAGTGTCACAAAGCAAGTCCTAAAATTGCGCTTATAAATGCTAGCAGCAACTTCAATGTGAGAAATAAATACTTTGTTAATATGCGACACAATAATATAAGAACTTTCAATAACTTCAAATGTGTCCATATTTTTTTAGAATTTTGAAAACTGCTAAACATTGAAAGAAAAAGTGATAAAATTAACTTTCCAACACAGAAACTACACAAATGCCGTTATAAAGATATTTTAATGGCTGTTTCTTCTTGCCAAGAGCTATGTATTTCAACCTTTTGGGGCTAGACAGCTGCTGGAGTTGAATTCTAATATTTGGTTTCAACCGACTATACGGTTTTACCCTATTTTTCCCTACATCAGTTTTTAGTTTCATTAACTTTAAATTACTTATTTTAAGGAAACAAACAAAATGAACTATTAATTATCTTTCTTTTGCTGTTTTTCAATTCTGTAACATGATACGTCACGTGTTCTTCTTCCGATATTATATTTAAAGTAATTAGCTGACAACATTAATTATTGTTCAGTGGAATACAGGGTACAACTATTTTTTTTAAATTTAACTAGTGGATCCAACCCGGACTTCCGTTTCAGAATATAGGTGAAAAGCATTTTTTAATTGAAAACTAATAGACTTTTTGCATATAGGTATTATTTAGATTGCCAATTAAGAACACCAAAAAGCATTTTTATATAGAATATATAAATAATGTATTCAAATAAAGTTTTGAAATTTATTAAAAGCGACACTTTCGTATTAGCTGCATGCCAGGAGTTCATAGCCGAATAAATCGCTTAACATTCGACAGCAGTGGTTCCCAAACTTTTGGGTTCGCGGAGCCCTTTTTGGGAAGAATTTCTAAGTCGGAGCCCCTTAACCCCACGGTACTCTATGGTTTATGCCTATGAAGCAGAGAAAGATCTGCTGGATAAGATTCCGAACTAGTAGTTTCCAACATGGGGCCAAGGTTATCAGTTTGGCCCTCTTCTTGATACAGAATTTCTGAATTCATACTAGAAAAATCAAATTTTCTATTATTTTACCCCTTAACAGTTTTATTTAATATTACTATTATTGGACACAATAAATTAAAAATAAGGACTAAAAACCACTTTTTTTGTACTTAAATATCTGCCTTATATAATCAAGATATGTCCGCCAAATACAGCAAAAATTATAGTTAAAAATTTGTGGTTTCTGAAAGCTTTTAGTAACGAAGAAAACAAACTCTTCTTACCCGAGCGACGTTTGAGAAATACTGTTAAGGGGTTAATGACATCCATTTTTAAAATAAAAAATATTCTTTCTTAATTTCCTGTCTGAACTTGGAATTAAAGATCAAAATGGTAACCCTGTCTGGGTCATGCATTGTATTGGGGCTTAAGTCAAACTATTATTATTTATGGCGAAAACCACACACACATAGAAAAAAAGGTAAGTTGTACAGTTTTCGTTTACAAAGAAAGACTTCTGTATAATTCCAATAGACTACTCGCGAAAAGAAAGAAAACGCATAGGCCCAGTCCCCTATGAATAATTATATAGCACGTTTTCGCTAGTATCGCCCCCCCTCGTAACAGAATCATGCGATAACGGATTCTTTTTCGTTCTTCTTTGCGTTTCTAGTACTTCTAAACATGCAATGAAAACGAATCGCCCCAGAGCTACTTCTTTTGAAACATTTTTTTAAAATACATTTAGAAGCAGATCATCGTTTAAGGCTTTAAGTGGACGGGGCGAAATCTATAACCTGTATTGTTAGGTGCAGCATCGTTCACTTTTTTTATGTTTTATTTGAAGCATTTAGCTATTAATTATAGTTTTGAAAGAACTATTCATTCACCATTGTTTTTGTCTCAAAATAGATTTACGCTTAAAAACTGCACATGTTTAAAGAACTGCAACTTGTAGAAAAACTTTACTAACAAAACGGGATATAGGGGTGTGGTTAAATTTATATTAGGGCGGGTATTCATGGACGAAAAGTCTAAAAAGGGGTGGAGCAGAGCAACAGTTTAGATTGTTAGTGTGATGACAAATGTAAAGAACCAATGTATATATTTTAAATGGCTACAGTCTTATTTTTGATAGGATATTTTTGATAGCCTTATTTTTGATAAATATTAAATGCCGACAAAAATTTTTTTATTCTGCATAAAGTGTGCTGAGCAATAACGTATAAAAGTTTAGTGTGAAAAATATGGTTGAATTGTTTTGCACTGGTTACGAAGTAAAAAAGAACTAAGTATAAACATATGAATAGGCGGAGCTCCAAAGAACAAAACCTTACTCCGTTTTGTTTGGCAAGCAGATATAAAAGAACTGGCGTGCCTTTGCTCTTTCGATTCACGTTGTGCAATCGATTCAGAATACTATTTCTTATAGCTTATTTTGAATCGAATTTTTAAAACACATTAAATGTAGAAACAGAAAATAAATTATTTTAAACCAAAAATATTATATAGAAAATGGTTACATGTATAATGTTAATTTTTATATGATTTTTAAAGTTATATTATAGTATTTTTTAACCCAGTGATAGATGTATTTATTTTTGTAACGCACACACACAAAAATTCTTATATACTTTCAAAAAAAATTTTTTTGCAATATGCTAATTTCTTTCATGTTTTGTTTATTTTCCTGGAACGCCACGGAGCCCCTGAAAAGCATAGGCGGAGCTCCAAGGGCTCCGCGGAGCACACTTTGGGAAACTCAGGTTTAAGGGAATAGTTTGGTTACACGTCTGTTAAGTTTGTGTTTTATTTATTTATTGGCGATTTTTTAAAATTCTTTTATGCAATATTAGCCGGATACAAATGCTGAACAATTTATATTATTTTAAGTTGAAATGTGTCAATATTTCATAATCGAGCAGAACGCAATCCAGATAAATTTAAAAAATCATGTTTGAAAATTATTTTATAAGCCATAATAAATCAGTAAATTGAATTATAGTTTTCAAACAATTTGCAACTGAAAGATCATTTTTCCGTATTCGTCGGTTTAAATTTGAAATTTTGTAAAAGTTAAAAAAAGTGAAGTAAAAGCGAAATTAATTTGTCAGGTGTTACCACCGTCAATGTTACTCACGGACATGTATTTGTTTTATAATATAGATTGGAGAGAAAGGGTGTTTCTTTTAGTCTGTCATGAAACAACTGACCTGTTCGGCATGGTAGAATTTGATGTTCAGTGGCAAACACAAGCTTCACAACTACCAAAGATTTAACACCATAGGTTATGAATTCTTCTGTAATTCTATTCTTGTAACTTCTGATGTCTTCTAGAAGAAGAGATGTAGTAAAATAAAACTGCGCCGTCTAATCTATCCTTTCATTGAGAATGATCATTAAAATATAATTACGATCTTGGATAATGTAATTTTTTCGTTATTGTTTTTTGCTCTTGACGCGTATGATTCACTGTGTCAGAAATCAAAATGTTCTTTCATGTATGCTAGAGCTAGCTGTATCTCATACTAAAGTAATTGGAGAGGAAGAGTGTTTGTTTTAGTCTTTATCATGCCATTTGATTTGTCCTGCTTTGGAGAGACTCTGCCAGTAGCTAAGAGCCCGAAGTTAGCTTGCTCGAGCTGGAGGATATAAAATATAAATTCAAATTATTCAATAATAATAATGTAATTTATATATTATACTAATGGTATAATTTGTAAAATTTAAAATATTAAGATATGATTTAAGACGAAATCGATTGATGAAAAGAAATTCCAAATGTTAAAATGATATATTTCATCGCCTTTTTCTTTGCTGCAGCTAGTTTCTTTTATATTTTGCTATTAAATAAATGGTTGCAAAGACTATTTCTAAGAATAAAGAATATATTAGCTCGAAATTGTTTATAAAGACTATATTAATTCGAAAATTGTTCGTTTTTCAATCAGCATACATGAAATCAGATGCATCATTGATAACGATCTCAAGTTCCTTTTGTTTCAAAATAATTATTCCTTATTGTTTATCATAAATCTACTGTTTTACCCATTGTTAGAACTAACAATCACTCATTATATAAGTGTTGTCAATTTAAATATTTTGAAATATCCAATCCTTTGCAACTTTATAGGACACATTTGAACAATGCCATGTTGAATATTTTATCATTCATTCATTGAATGTTTATTATTTTCTTTTACTTGAAGGGCATTGATTAAAAGAATGCTTTTAGAATTTGTTTGGGTAGTGGCAGACGGAATTTTGCATCTTAAATCGGCCGTTATCAGTCATATATTTATTGATTCGTCGAAATATGAGTAATAAACATGTATTTGCGCGCAATCTTGATATTCAATAATTCGAGAGCAAGAGTGATTCTCATAGTCTGTCACGTACCATTTGAACCGTTCGGGGTGGGGGAAACCGGGACAGCGCTGTGTGCACATTTACTGGGCCTGATACTAATAAGAGTGATTCACATGTGTGACGTCCCAAACGTCAACCAACATACTTAAAACTTTCCACGCACTTTCTTCGTTCGTACGGATTGTTTAAGATATTATTGTGATGATATTTATTGTTTTATTTAGTAATTAATAATTTTTTTCAGTGTATTTAGATTATAACTCTGTAAATAACTATATATTATAACTATTAAAGAAAATGTAGATTATAGCTATAAAATAATGGGGAGGAAATTTTGTGCTTCTGGTTCCAAACCTAATTACGATACTGAAAAGCAGTATACTACAGACTTCAAATTTCGAACTGATTATGAAAAGAAGAAATTGTAGCTAAGAAAATTACATCGTGATAATTTTACTCCTAGTGCAACAACAGTGGTCTGCGTTAAACAATTCGATTATCGTTTTATAATGCGTGAAGATAGTATTAAACGGGATGATGATGCAGAAATTGTTGGGACGAGAAAAAATAATCCTTATGACGGATGCCTATTTTACTGTTAATGAAAATATTCCGGCATGTTTGAATGTACGTTTTCCTCCAAAACGAAACGAGCTAAATGATCTCCGGAAAAAAACATAAATGCAGCAGACGAGAAACAATTTAAGAAATGATACAACGATGACATTATAACATCTTTTGAAAATGCTATATATAAATATGAAAATTTATTCTGTGGTGTTCAAGAATTTATTTTATCTGCATTGCATGCTACATACATTTTAATTCGTAACAGTAAAGTTTTAATATTACCTTCTCCATCTTTTTAAAGATAATTAACTAATTTAGATAACAGTGCAATAAGCTCTTGCGAACGTTTAAAATCCTACCAATCAAATAAAGTTTTAAGTTTGAATGATTACAAAAGTATAAAAAATGGACTTGGCGAGAAAAATAAATTTGCCAACATATTTTATGACAACCTATTAACATTTTCATATACACAAGCAATTTTTTCATTCTTTATACAATTTGTTTAATATAAAGAAGACATTTATCTATTTTTATATACAAACAGAAGAATTTTTATAAACAAACATAAAAGTTCATTAGGTTTGTTTTCATAGCTGTTTATGTCATTTGGCAACATGTCTCACTTTCTCCTCCCGAAGTGTCCTCCTCCTCCTCCCGAAGTGCCCTCCTCCTCCTGAAGTGCCCACCTCCTCCCGAAGTGCCGTCCTCCACCACCTAAGATAAGGGGATTAGTGTTAATTAATTTTAATTGCGAGACTTAGAAATTTTTCAAAGCCTTTTTTTTTTGCGGAGAAATTCCTACAAAAGTACGAGGTGTGTTTCAACGGATTTATTTTAGCGAATTAGAAATTTAATTAATTTTAATTGGGGAACTTAGAAATTTTTCGAAGCATTTTTTTTTTCAACTAGAGTAGGCCATTAGATATATATGTTAGAGTATATTTGAGGAGAATTTAAAAAGTCAATAAGGGTTTAATTAAAAATGGTCATTCATTAATTTTAATTGGGGAACTTAGAATTTTTTCGAAGCAATTTTTTTTCTTTTAACTAGAGTAGTCCATTTGATATACATGTTAGAGTATATTTGAGGGTGAATGAATAATTAAAAATATTCATTAATTTTAATAGGAGAACTTAAGAAATTTTTGTGATTTTTAGTTTTAAAAATTGCCAAAAAATAGAATTTTTAGTTTTAAAAGTCGCCAAGTGTAGGATTTTCTACTGAAAGTAATCTAAGATATAAACTCTCAACTGAAATGAATTTTGCCTTAAGGTGTGAGCTTTTGGCTAGAAGTGAACTAGAGTCAAAACTTCCTGGTCCCAGGAATCACCACGGGGGTTATAGTAAAAAATACAGGGTACCGTATGAATTATACAGTACTAAATTTAACAGCTCTCCCCCTCCCGCCTCCCTTTTTTTACAAAGAGGAGCCCTTCGATAGCCTAACAATACACAGTTCAAAAAATACAGAGTGCTACAAAACGAAGAATTTTAACGTATATATAAAATAAACATGAATGAAAAATCATGCGTAGCGACATAATTCATGAATCACTTTCCAACATCATTGAAATGTTATGTGAACAAAATATAATTTTACCAGCTAGTGCATAGTTAATTAAAATAGTGAACATATCCCCTTTTTAATAAAAAGGGACCCTTCACAAAAATCCAATTATGCATAAGGACCCTTACTAAAATTAAATAATTTACACTTTACCCTGTTTTTTTTCAATTCAAGTTAGGCTAAAAGTACAGCTTGCGCATCGATAGGTTCGAAATACACGGACCCTTCGAAAGAAACTTTGAAAAGTTATAGATATTAAACCCTTCTCACAAAATAATGCGACTATTCCTATCCCAGAACACTTCATAAAATAGTATAACCTTATTCGAATCTCAGAGTCCTTCACAAAATAAATCCAATAGATTCAAGTTATATTAGGGCAACAGAAATACCAGGGACATAGACCTTTCATAAAAATCTAACATCACTGTTTGAATGAAAAGGCCCCTTCACAATATACCCTGTAAAAATATTATGATTCCACAGATATTTTAAGAAATAGAGTACTAATCTCAAATGAATACGTATTCACGCAATCTAAAAATAGGTTTTATACGAATGCATTTTTAGTATAACATTCAAAATATAGATTTTTTTTTCTTTTTTAAAGTACATATTTCACCAAATTTATAATACAAGACTGTAAAATAGGGTAGATCGTTTCATGAAAAATAACTGAATTTCGAGTGAATATGCTTTAAAATGTATATATTAGAACTGAAACTAAGAAATGAGTGTTATCCAGTATCCCCTCAATAGACTGATTGCTGAGTCATATTAGCAGATAAGCGAAGATCTTGCTTTACTTGTCACGATGAATCACCTCGCGATAAGAAATATCTGATGCTCGAGTTTCTGACACATTTTAGGTAAGTGAATGTTTAAAATGAGCTATTTAAAACCGTATATGTATACGAATTATTTCGTGTAGTCCTATATTGTGTGTAAAACTTAATCTGTTAAGTTTTAAATTGCTTCAATGAAAAATAAGAACTAGTCATTAAGCGATACCCTTAAGAATTTTGAGGATAAGAGACGGATTTTAATGAATTTGATACAGGTTAGGGTAAAAAAAATACAGGGTCCCCTATAAGATATAGGAATTAAATAATATAAAATTACATTCGTTTATGTTTTTTTTATATTACAAAGTATAGAAAATTCTACTAAATTGGGTTTTTAGTATTTTTAACTTAAAATTTCTTTGAGGAATGTATAGGATAACTAACCTTTTGACTTTGTTTTTATAAAATATATATATTGTACTATTTAGTTAGAGTATTATTTCAAAAAAATGTTTGTTTTTAATATTGAAAAAATATATATAAAAATGTATCTTACCTAAAAAGTGTAATCATAATGTACTGGACTTCATACAAATTCGACCTTCTACTATGCTTGTCTTACAACAACTGAACGGTAATGTGTTTGCTTATCTCTTAAAACCACGGGATATCGTGACGTCATGGATAAGGCATATGGTAGAATACAGAATGAATAGGTATTATAAGACTGAAAAATAAAATAATCATAAATCATAAATTTTGCATACTTCATACAAACACTTACAGTTATGAGAAATGATTGCTACTATTAACCATAAGAGAAAATGAATCATTAGCTAGTCTTATTAGTGTATGTCATATTTAAATAACAGGCTCGAACATGCGTGAATTTTGACTAGAATTATTCACTGAATGTAAAAAAACGATTTATATTTAGATCTAATATTTATATCGTTTAACATTTTAAAATTCTATTAAAAGTATATACATTAGTATGCTTGTGAAAGGTCTATTTTTAAGACGAAACATTGTGTGAAGTGTCCTGTGTTAAGGTTAAAACTTTCGTGAAGGGGTCTGTTTGAAGGATCCTGTTTTTAAATAACTTAAGAACACACAATTTATTCCTAAACATTCAACTCGATTCGTTATATATGCTTCATTGAGTATTCAATCAAAAATAATAACTAAGAAATAAAATTAACAATACTAATTAAGAGGCAGCCTTAAGAATTTTTGGAATAAGAGATTGGTTTTAATTAAATAGGTTAATGAACCTAATTCGATACAAGTCATACTAAAATAGAAATTACACTAAAAATACAGAGTCCCCTACAATATATGAATTATACTCCACTAAATTTAATAACACTCTCCCCTATTTTCATAGAAATGGCTTCAATATAATTTAGGCTAACAATATACACTTCAAAAAATACATAGTGACCACAAGAAGGACAGGAATTCGAAATGTACTACTACTTAAGTAAAATATAATTTCTCTTATCGCATAAAATATATTAACAAGTCCTGTAAAAATATATTGACAAGACTATATGAACTATTAATACATGATTTAAAACATATTGGTTATACAAAACATATATATATATATATATATATATATATATATATAAATTTATTGTTACCTTAAAATTTCAAGCATGATTTACTCGACTTCACAGAAATTCAACTGGATTCTTCACCACGTGGTTTGATGACATCACTGATCGCGATAACATTCTAGATAAGATTCACTGATAAGAACACATTTCAATTCATTTCTTCTAAAGAAAGTATACGAGTTGATTCTAAGGTCTAGGTATATAGATATATCGTAGGTTAGTAGTAATATATTTTTAAAGTACTTTTTATTTTGTTTTAAAAGAAATGGTTATTTTTCTCTTTACGTAGGGTAGTCAAAATTAAAACATAAAATATTAAATTTAATCTTTAGTAATACAAAGACTTACGCATACAGAAACGCATGTGTTGAAAAGTTATAGATATTAAACCCTGCTTATAAAATAATGCGACTATTTATATATATATATATATATATTTCATTCATTTTTTCACATATAATTATAAAATTCAATTTTTGTTGTTGTTGTTGTTGGTAAGAATAATCCAAAAAACTCATGCAATAAAACGCTTGTGAAACCGAAAACTGGATATAATCTGTGTTTTAATTGTGAAAAAGTATTAGGTTGGAAACGTATACATGATTACAGTCATCTATCAGAGATGTATACAGGAAAGCTATACATATGGAATGTAACTTGAACTATAAGCAGTGTAAAACAATTGCTGTAATATTCTATAACTCGAAAAAATATGATGGTCATCATATTATGACAAAGCTAGGAAAGTTCAAAGATCATGAAATCGACGTGATTGTCTCTTCTTCTATGAAGAATTATATAACCTTTAAAATCAGAAAGCCAACATGTACTATTTATAGGGTCTTCATATATTATTTTCTTTTGCGTTGGTTTTGAACCCGCGAACTTCAGCTTGGACTTATTATTGTTACGCTAACCGTTGGGCTGTCCGTGCCCTGATGCTTTCTCGCTTTCTTATAAATACTATCTATTACAATCACACTTTTTTCGACTCGTGATATATCATTTGAATTGACCTATATATATGTTGGGTTTGGTACACTGTTAAAAATAAATCCTCAAATTCACGGTAAAACTACTGGCAGCAAAGTAGCCGGACTTTTTCCGTTCCGTTAGTATATTTTCCGTTTTGAAAGATAAAAGAAGGACAAACTCCGTTTGCAGAAGCGGTAACTTTCCGTTAACGATATCAGAAATCACGAAAATATACCTGGCAGCACTGGCAGGAAAGGAAATTATCCGTAAAGAATACACTCGGCTTTTAAAAAATTACCTCTCTACATGTACTGCCATCTGTCGACTATGACTATTGTCGACGTATTTACGATCTGATATACTTGAAGAATATTTTCCGGCCGACATCGGGTTTGAACCAGGGATGACCACGTCTCGAGTCAAGTGTCTTGCCCGTTAGACCAGTGGGCGCTTGTTAGAGTAGCAGTTTTAAAGGATGATATGGAGTTTTTCAAAATGGCGGCTTAGAACTTGGAAGCTTGGTAATTTTGAAGTTAATAGCGGGGAGATTTCGTTATGAGATGATGTTCATGTTTTAAAATTGTAATATTAATAGAGGATAAAAATATGAATTATATATATTCTTAATTTGATTGTTAGATGTAAAATATGAATGTTATATTTTAAAATAAATTCGATAAAAAATGTTTGCTTTTTTGAGAAAATCGATTTTTTTTTTCAACTATTATATATTTTTAAAATGTGTTCGCTTAGAATAGATTTTCAGTGCGAGTGCTTTTTATTACTTTAAAAAATAAATTTCGAATAATTTTAAATGAATGAGAAAACTTATTATTTTTTTTTTATTATTATTCGAAAGCATTATTATTATTTTTTTTAATTAAAATCGATTTTTTTTTTACTTAATTTAACTTATAATATATTTTACTTAATGTATATTTTTTAATCTGTTTGTTTAGAATTTATTTTAAGTGCAAATATTTTCTTATATCTTTAAAAAATAAATTGCAAATAATTTTAAAAGTAACAATTTTCCCAATCTTAATGGGAAAATTGTTACTTTTTTTAATTCCAAAGCACTATTTTGTTGTTTTAAATAAACTCGAAATTTTAATTTATTGAATTTTTAGTTTTTCTGTGCAGCAACATGTCAGTTTAAAATTTTTTTTTAAAAACATGCAGCAGATAACGGAATATCTCCGTTGGCCCCTTTCGTCTCCGTCCGTTCTGTTGTTTTCAGGAAATATGAGAAAATTTTCTGTTTTTTAACGGAAAATACCCTTTTATCGCGAAAAGGGACTTTTTCTGTGAAATTCAGGAAAAAAATACCCGTGAATTTCAGATTATTTTTAACAGTGTATACTAGAGGTCTCTAAACTTTGCATATATGACTTTCATTATAACTTGATATAGAATACTTAACATATTCAAACACAAATAATATTTATAAGGATATAGAACAATGTCGTGATTTCTTTAACTTCTCTAAGTATTCAAAACCACATCGTCTAAACCGCACAAGGTTCGAACCCACAAATATATAATCAGACTTGTCGTTTTATACCCAGGACGCTAACCACAGGGCGAAGTGAGCCCCCACTTATTTTATAGTCACCACGCTAACTATTGGGCTTAGTGAGCCCCAGGCTAACTTATACCCACCACGCTAACTATTGGGCTTAGTGAACCCCCGCTTATTTTATAGCCACCATGCTAACCACAGGGCTAAGTGAGCCCCCGCTTATTTTATAGTCACCATGCTAACTATTAGGCTGAGTGAGCACCAGGCTATTTTATACCCACCACGCTAAGTATTAGGCTGAGTGAGCCCCAGGATATTTTATACCCACCACGCTAACTACTGGGATGAGTGAGCCCCAGGCTATTTTATACCCACCACGCTTACTGGGCTTAGTGTGCCCCCGCTTATTTTATAGCTACCACGATAACCACAGGGTTAAGTGAGCCCCCACTTATTATATAGTCAACACGCTAACTACTGGGCTGATTAAGCACCAGGTATTTTATAACCATCACGCTAACTACTGGGCTGAGTGAGCCCCAGATTATTTAGTCGCATGAATATGATTTCCAAGGTATATGTCCTAACTTGATTTAGACCATTGCCTATGGTAAGATAAAGCTAGGAAGTAAATTGGTAAACTATGTACCTCGAAAACTCACTTGTATTTTATTAAATATCTGCAGAAATTAGCATAGTTTATTAAAATTATATACATTCTCATTAGTTTATGAATCTACTAACTTATAATATCTATATGGTAACTTGGATTATTAGTATTCCCACTTAAAAATTTCTTTTGTAGATTTAATATGATAAACACTAACATGAGACTGACTAAACTTTTACCATTTTCATTTCAACTTAGTTTTAGGAAATTTATCTACATAGCTTTAAATTTTACTGTTTAGTAAGTCTATTATTTCAAAATATTATTTTTTAGTTCTAATATTCAAAACATATTCATATCGTTTTACATAGTAGGTATCAAATTAATTTAAAGTCATATTAAAAATATATATATACAAATACTATTCTTACCTAACACGCCAGCTAGCTAAGCACCCAACCGTCTCACACCAAGACTCTGAGAAAAGTGAATGCTTGTTCAGGGCCTTATCAGCTAATATAATTACTGATAAGATTTGACCACGTGACATGTGACTTCACTGATTAAGTGATATCACGTGACCATGTGGTATCATTCAATACGTCACCAGTGACGTCAGAGATCACGTGACTATAGGTCATAAAATAACCAATTACTAATTGCAATTAACAATTTACCTCTAATTGATTTGTATAATATATATAGATAAATTAATACATGATTTTTCTATTATTTCGTACATGATTTTTCTATTATTTCGTAATACATAGTACACGTACTATGTATTACGAAATAATACATAGATAAATCTTGTATTAATTTATTTATATATATTATACAAATCAATTAGAGGTAAATTGTTAATTGCAATTAGTAATTGGTTCTTTTATGACCTAGTCACGTGACCTCCGACGTCACTGGTGACATATTGAATGATACCAAATGGTCACGTGATATCACTTAATCAGTGACGTCACATGTCACGTGTTCAAGTCTTATCAGTGATTATATTAGCTGATAAGGCCCGGAACAAGCATTCACTTTTCTCAGAGTCTTGGTGTGAGACGGTTGGGTGCTTAGCTAGCTGGCGTGTTAGGTAAGAATAGTATTTGTATATATATTTTTTTAATATGACTTTAAATTAATTTGATACCTACTATGTAAAAGATATGAATATGTTTTGTATATTAGAACTAAAAAATAATACTTTGAAATAATAGACTTACTAAACAGTAAAATTTAAAGCTATGTAGATAAATTTCCTAAAACTAAGTTGAAATGAAAATGGTAAAAGTTTAGTCAGTCTCATGTTAGTGTTTATCATATTAAATCTACAAAAGAAATATTTAAGTGGGAATACTAATAATCCAAGTTACCATATAGATATTATAAGTTAGTAGATTCATAAACTAATGAGAATGTATATAATTTTAATAAACTATGCTAATTTCTGCAGATATTTAATAAAATACAAGTGAGTTTTCGAGGTACATAGTTTACCAATTTACTTCCTAGCTTTATCTTACCATAGGCAATGGTCTAAATCAAGTTAGGACATATACCTTGGAAATCATATTTATGCGACTAAATAACCTGGGGCTCACTCAGCCCAGTAGTTAGCGTGATGGTTATAAAATACCTGGTGCTTAATCAGCCCAGTAGTTAGCGTGTTGACTATATAATAAGTGGGGGCTCACTTAACCCTGTGGTTATCGTGGTAGCTATAAAATAAGCGGGGGCACACTAAGCCCAGTAAGCGTGGTGGGTATAAAATAGCCTGGGGCTCACTCATCCCAGTAGTTAGCGTGGTGGGTATAAAATATCCTGGGGCTCACTCAGCCTAATACTTAGCGTGGTGGGTATAAAATAGCCTGGTGCTCACTCAGCCTAATAGTTAGCATGGTGACTATAAAATAAGCGGGGGCTCACTTAGCCCTGTGGTTAGCATGGTGGCTATAAAATAAGCGGGGGTTCACTAAGCCCAATAGTTAGCGTGGTGGGTATAAGTTAGCCTGGGGCTCACTAAGCCCAATAGTTAGCGTGGTGACTATAAAATAAGCGGGGGCTCACTTAGCCCTGTGGTTAGCATCCTGGGTATAAAATGACAACTCTGATTATATATTTGTGGGTTCGAAACTTGTGCGGTTTAGACGATGTGGTTTTGAATACTTAGAGAAGTTAAAGAAATCACGACATTGTTCTATATCCTTATAAATATTATTTGTGTTTGAATATGTTAAGTATTCTATATCAAGTTATAATGAAAGTCATATATGCAAAGTTTAGAGACCTCTAGTATAGCAAACCCAACATATATATAGGTCAATTCAAATGATATATCACGAGTCGAAAAAAGTGTGATTGTAATAGATAGTATTTATAAGAAAGCGAGAAAGCATCAGGGCACGGACAGCCCAACGGTTAGCGTAACAATAATAAGTCCAAGCTGAAGTTCGCGGGGTCAAAACCAGCGCAAACGAAAATAATATATGAAGATCCTATAAATAGGACATGTTGGCTTTCTGATTTTAAAGGTTATATAATTCTTCATAGAAGAAGAGACAATCACGTCGATTTCATGATCTTTGAACTTTCCTAGCTTTGTCATAATATGATGACCATCATAGTTTTTCGAGTTATGGAATATAACAGGAATTGTTTTACACTGCTTATAGTTCAAGTTACATTCCATATGTATAGCTTCCCTGTATACATCTCTGATAGATGATTGTAATCATGCATACGTTTCCAACCTAATACTTTTTCACAATTAAAACACAGATTATATCCAATTTTTGGTTTCACAAGCGTTTTATTGCATGAGTTTTTTGGATTATTCTTACCAACAACAAAAAAAAATGAATTTTATAATTATATGTGATGCACATGAATGAAATATATATATATATATAAATAGTCGCATTATTTTATAAGCAGGGTTTAATATCTATAACTTTTCACCACATGCGTTTCTGTATGCGTAAGTCTTTGTATTACTAAAGATTAAATTTAATATTTTATGTTTTAATTTTTACTACCCTACGTAAAGAGAAAAATAACCATTTCTTTTAAAACAAAATAAAAAGTACTTTAAAAATATATTACTACTAACCTACCATATATCTACATACCTAGACCTTAGAATCAACTCGTATACTTTCTTTAGAAGAAATTAATTGAAATGTGTTCTTATCAGTGAATCTTATCTAGTATTTTATCGTGATCAGAGATGTCATCAAACCACGTGGTGAAGAATCCAGTTGAATTTCTGTGAAGTCGAGTAAATCATGCTTGAAATTTTAAGGTAACGATAAATTTATATATATATATATGTTTTGTATAACCAATATGTTTTAAATCATGTATTAATAGTTCATATAGTCTTGTAAATATATTTTTACAGGACTTGTTAATATATTTTATGCGATAAGAGAAATTATATTTTACTTAAGTAGTAGTACATTTCGAATTCCTGTCCTTCTTGTGGTCACTATGTATTTTTTGAAGTGTATATTGTTAGCCTAAATTATATTGAAGCCATTTCTATGAAAATGGGGGAGAGTGTTATTAAATTTAGTGGAGTATAATTCATATATTGTAGGGGACTCTGTATTGTTAGTGTAATTTCTATTTTAGTAAGACTTGTATCGAACTAGGTTCATTAACCTATTTAATTAAAACCAATCTCTTATTCCAAAAATTCTTAAGGCTGCCTCTGAATTAGTATTGTTAATTTTATTTCTTAGTTATTATTTTTGATTGAATACTCAATGAAGCATATATAACGAATCGAGTTGAATGTTTAGGAATAAATTGTGTGTTCTTAAGTTATTTAAAAACAGGATCCTTCAAACAGACCCCTTCACGAAAGTTTTAACCTTAACACAGGACACTTCACACAATGTTTCGTCTTAAAAATAGACCTTTCACAAGCATACTAATGTATATACTTTTAATAGAATTTTAAAATGTTAAACGATATAAATATTAGATCTAAATATAAATCATTTTTTTACATTCAGTGAATAATTCTAGTTAAAATTCACGCATGTTCGAGCCTGTTATTTAAATATGACATACACTAATAAGATTAGCTAATGATTCATTTTCTCTTATGGTTAATAGTAGCAATCATTTCTCATAACTGTAAGTGTTTGTATGAAGTATGCAAAATTTATGATTTATGATTATTTTATTTTTCAGTCTTATAATACCTATTCATTCTGTATTCTACCATATGCCTTATCCATGACGTCACGATATCCCGTGGTTTTATGAGATAAGCAAACACATTACCGTTCAGTTGTTGTAAGACAAGCATAGTAGAAGGTCGAATTTGTATGAAGTCCAGTACATTATGATTACCATTTTTAGGTAAGATACATTTTTATATATATTTTTTCAATATTAAAAACAAACATTTTTTTGAAATAATACTCTAACTAAATAGTATAATATATATATTTTATAAAAACAAAGTCAAAAGGTTAGTTATCCTATACATTCCTCAAAGAAATTTTAAGTTAAAAATACTAAAAACCCAATTTAGTAGAATTTTCTATACTTTGTAATACAAAAAGCATAAACGAATGTAATTTTATATTATTTAATTCCTATATCTTATAGGGGACCCTGTATTTTTTTACCCTAACCTGTATCAAATTCATTAAAATCCGTCTCTTATCCTCAAAATTCTTAAGGGTATTGCTTAATGACTAGTTCTTATTTTTCATTGAAGCATTTTAAAACTTAACAGATTAAGTTTTACACACAATCATAAGAGACGATAGTCTCTTGAGTGACGCAGCGAAAAACCGAAAACCGTAAGCCCAAAACCGAAGATTCCGTCACTCTCATATATACAGCTAGCAGGACATCAAAGGAAAATCGAAACGCCGACATTTAATATCTCAGTAAATATGAGGCATACCGTTTCGATTTTTTCACATTAGTCTTATATCTATGGCCTAACTCTATCCTGAAATTTATAGATTTCTACATGCAGTAGATTTTGAGATCTGGAAACCAATTTTTAAGCGAAAATGGAAGATGTAATGGTGTAATGGGCACAGAGTTGTTATCTGGAAAATGGATCGAACGATTTTTTTAAAATTAATATATTATATTAGTCAGTTTTAGATGAAGCGTTTAAGATATTGCGCTAACGTAGGAAAACTCTTGTTTTCAATATAATCCACTTTTAAAATCCGACTATTTTCTTATGCTTTTTCTGGTAGACTAACATTACAAATCTTCAGCCTTTTCACTGCTTTTTATTACTGCGCAATAAGGAAGCTCTTGCCTATTACGGTTACAGTTAAACGTTAAAGCATATCCATATCGCTGAAAAACTATTTAGATTCTTTTTTTTTAATACGAAAACAGTTTTTAATGCAATTTTTAATATGTAATATATATGTATTAAATTAAATTATTGTTTGTATATTTTTCTTTTTTGTTATAATAAAGAATTTCTTATTTTAAAATCTTCATTAAGTCGAAAAATATTTAGATTCCTTGATTAAAATATTGAAATATTTTATAATTATATATATACAATTTAATTGTTATTTATATATTTAATTTGTCATTTTTTAAAGGAAAAAAAGATTCAGATTTTTTTTTAATCAGTTAATTTGAAACAGCCTCTAATCAACAAATCAATCATCTGTTTGTTTTCAACGAGTCTCGAATGTTGTTTTTGTAAGAATAACACTCATTTGAGGTATTTTATTATTTATTTATTGTTTGTTTACTTATTTTGATTAGATTGTCCTTTTAGAAATTGTCTTTTGATTTAGTGGCGTAAATGGTGAGATAATTGTCAATAGTTTTATCATTGTTTATCCTGTTTTATCATTAAAAATAATATAAGGAAGGTACTTGTTAGCTATATTTTCCAACTCTCCAAATCAAACTTTCCCATCATTCACCTCACACAAATTTAATAACTAAAACTTTTTATTTCAGTGTGATTGAAATACGTTTAATTGTGATGAAACTTTGGTATATTATATAGGGAATTTATATAACGTAAGTTTTCAGTTTTATGTATATAAAATTAGATACGATGTTTTCATTATGAAATACAATGTTTCTAATTTATGTTATGGCTTACTTTAACATTTTTGTTATTGACTAAGCCTATCATTAATATAGGGGAGACCAGTACACAGAGAACCTATGGACACAGTGGACCACCCCTAATATTTTATTTATTTAAATTTTTTTTAAGCTTCTCTTCTATCCTAATAGACAACAGCACTACAATGATTATTTATAGCCTTCAGAAAGTATGTTTAGCTCAGATCGAACTATATTATCCTGCTTTGTTGTTTTGAGCTTCTAAAAGTAAAATGTTTCATCATATTTTTATTTTTTTAGTAATTAAAGGTTATAGATAAATAAAATAAAACAGCTTTTTTGAAAAGCTAAGATACTTGTTTTTATTTTACTTTAAAGTTAATAAATTAAGAAAGCTATAAAGAATATTAATATGATTATTTATTGAACTTCAACATGGGGTACAGTGGACCACCCACTCCTGGGGCACAGTGGTCCACAATCCACTCTGCTCCTCTAATGCAGAATGTTCAAAATATGTAATAATTGCTTGTTTTCTATAAAGAAAGATTGTTTTAAAGTAGAATTAACTGTAAAATAAAGTAAACAAATAAAAATAACAATTTTTTTAACATAGTAAGAAATATTTTGTTTTGTATTTACTGCCTTTGATAAATATAACTGTAGTCTAATTGTTGATGATTCTATTCAAGTAAGATTCATGAGATGCAAATTGAATGGAAATCAGTTTATTTCTCCCGAAACTGTAGATGAATCTGCTGTTGATGTCAATGATTTCATAATGTTGCTCGCAGACCCAAAATTATTTCTTGAAAATTCCAGGCTCAATCTTATTGATAAGTATTTTGGAATTTCATTTGCAAATTTTAATGTGAGCTGATTTTTTTTGTACTTAAGTAATAACTTCAACTAAATTGCAATTGTTCCTGTATTAATCTGTTATTATTTTCAAAATATAATTAATTTTTTGTTTTTGTTTCAAAATTTATATTACTATGTTATTTTGCGAATGAAGGGGCAACAAAAAAGAATTAGATTAATGGAAAATAGATTTATATTATATTTTAGATAATACCTAATAGTGGTCCACTGTACCCTGGTGGGTGGACCAGTGTATATATATATATTTTTTTAATGTATTGAAAACTATGTTGTGAGAAAATTATGATGGATGTAAGAACGTTTAAGGAATATTCAAAAATATTTTCATACAGATTATCAGTCTGTTAAAGAGAAAAAAATTTTTAACTGAAAAAGTGGTCCACTGTGTACCGGTCTCCCCTACCGGATTACATGAGATTTTGTTATTTGTATTGATATGTTTGTGTTTACGTATTTTATCAAGATTATATTTCAGCTATTTTTAAGTAAGTTTTTTAAGATACTATATAGCAATGTTAAAATGTTGGCTATACTTTATTAGCTTATGTTAAAGATTGGTCAGAAAAAAAAGGTTGGCGAGATTAAAAAATTTTGTCGATTGCTAGTGCTCAAGTAACATAACAACAGGGCCGCTGGGATGGAATTTAATTTTTAAAAAGGACACATTTGGAACCGGTTTGTTTACAGTCCCATTTTATTAGTAGAATTTTGTGATAATTTCCCGAATGACTGGCGAATTTTGCATTTTTGTAAAAAAAAAAAAATCTTTAGATGTAATTAAAAAAAAAAATCTCTTCATTCATTTCTTTAATTTGCAAATATTTTAAGTTTTCTTATTTAAAATACTGTGATTAAATGTCCAATGTAAGATTTCCCTTAGTTGAAAATTGTTATGACAGAATTTACACAACTGCAAAAATAATTGATTACTACAACAATGCATTTTCAGGGTTTTATTCCAATAAAATTAGCTATACAACAGAGGAAAGTTTAGTATAGTATAAAACTTCATACTATATTTACATTGCAGTAATTTGGAGAGTTGCAAAATATAGCTAACAAGTAAAACACAAATCTTCTTTAGTCTGCAGTTTTTAAAATACTTCCTAAATATTCACTCGACACGGTGCAATTTCCTTACCTTGTATCATTTTTATCGATAAAACAGGTAATTGACAATCATCTCACCATTTAAGTAACAATCTAAAGTCAATTTCTAAAAGGACAAAAAAATCAAATCAAAATAAGTAAACAAACAATAAATAAATAATAAAATACCTAATATGAGTCTTATTCTTGTAAACAAGAATTTGCATTGCAATCACCGCTCATGAATACATGACACAAGCGATAGGTTAATTTATTGTTAATTGATAGTAGAGGTGCCCAATCTTTTTAGGCGAATGGCCACTTAAAAAATTGTTGGGTTGTCGAGGATCACCATCAGTAGCACAGAGAGAATTTTGTTTCGAGGAGATGTTGGGTAGGGGGGGGGGGATAATTAGCATTATCCATACATACAGCACTGTTCGGTTGCAAATTTGGAAGAATGCACCCACTAGATGGATTTGTGATTTTTATGCGGCTACTTGACAAAATTGTGATTTTTATGTGCCCGTTCTAAAAAGTTCATGATTTTTATGTATAGGTTCAACTTTTATGTATAGGTTTCAAATTTTTTACTCAGTGGCCACTGGCCAGTACATGGATTTTTTTACTCCTGTTTTTCAGCAATGACCAATAACAAATTTACAAATACTTGATAAAAAATTTAAGAAATTTGTCAAACGATTGTGGAATAAACGGCGAAATTTGTCAAATAGTGTTGGGAAAGAAATCGCGACATTCGTCAAATGGTCTCGGGAAAGAAATCAGGCATTGCAGGAAAAAAATTAATTATGTCTAACTGTCGTGAAAAAATTAGAGAAATTCGTCAAATAGGTTCGGGGGAAAAAAATCACAAAATTCATCAAATGATCTCGGGAGAAAAATAGTGAAATTTGTCTAACAATCGCGGAACAGAATTGCAAAATTCGTCGAATAGCAGTGGGAAAAAAGTGCACAATTTGTTCGTTCATGGAAAAAGTCGTGAAATTCATTAATCGATAGTCGATAAATCATGAAATTCATTAATCGATAGCAGAAAAATCTAAAATTCATTGATAGTGGAAAAATCACAAAATTCATCAACTGGTTTCAGGGGAAAATTTTTTCGAATATCGTCGAATGGCTTCGAGAAGAAAAAAAGTCACAATCCGTCAAATAATTTCGGGGAAAAAATCGTGAAATTCGCCAAAAGGTTTAAAAATTTGTCGAGCGACAGCGGGGAAAAAATCTTTTTCCATTCAATCATCGCAATTGGGACTATTAAGTTTGACCAGTGGTGGCAGTAAAGTCAGTCGCCAAATTTTCAGTATTACTCGCCGATTGGCGAATGGCAATTTTGTCCTATATTTTTACACGCCTGATTGATGAAATTCAAGATTTTTACGTACCCGATTGATGACTTTCTTGATTTTTATGGATCCGTTTGAACAAATTAATGATTTTTATATGCCGGATAAACAAAATTCATGATTTTTATGCATGCGTTCAACAAAATTTATGATTTTCCTTCTCCCGATCCACAAAATTCATGGTTTTACTGTGCCTGTTTGACAAAATTCGTATTTTCAACTGATATGCTTTCCATCGGCCATTTAATGAAATTCACAATTTTTCTTCTCTAGACAATGGCAAAATTTTCATTTTTTTTTTTTTTACCGCTTGTTGAAATTTACAATTTTTTCACAAACATTCGATGGAATTCTTGATTTTTCCACGCCCAATATACGAAATTTGCTATTTTCCATGCCTATCGACAAAATTCATAATTTTGCAGAACCGATAGACAAAATTCATAATGTTTTCCCACAATCTATGGACAATTTGCAAATTATTTCCTCGGCTGTTCGTTGAAATTCACGATCTTTCCATGCCATTCGATGAAATTCGTTGCTCGATCCATGAAATTTGCGATTTTAAGTGCCTTATCGACAAAATTTGCAGTTTTCTTCAACTGATTTACAAAATTCAAGATTTTGAGTGATTGACGAAATTTACAACTCCGGAATTACCGATTTTGACATCTCTGGTTTCTGTTGACCGATTATTGAAATTTGCGTTTTTTTTTCTAGCGACAAAATGGCGAAATTTGTAATTTTTCCATGCCCATTCGACAAAATTTGCATCCAGTCGATGCAATTCATAATTTTATGCACCTGATCGATGAAATTCATATTTTCCTACGATCTATGGACAAAATTTGCACATTTTTCTCACGAATTATTAAGGAAATTCGAAATTTTTGGATAGGTTGGCATGTATGGTCTCTGCGGGCCACAGGTTGTGCATTCCTAATCGTGATGCAGTTTGGCTCATTCGACTCGACCTCGAAGGAACTTACTTATTTCAGTTTTACCACCAGGGGCAGTTATGTTCATATAGAACAGAGTGCGCCCCTGGCAGTGGAAGGGGAAATTAATGGATTTTGGAACTAACTCGAGTTCTATGGGTCCCATCACAACATGGTTTGATTCATTCAATTTGACATTGACAGGATATATCAATTTTAGTTTCAAGTTTGACCACCAGGGGGTGCATTCCTATCTCAGGTTCTATGGCCCCGATCATGACAAGGTATGGCTCACTCAACTCGAAATCGACAGCCTCAACAATTTCAGCTGTTTGTATAGAACAGAGTGTGCCCCCTGGTGGTGGAACATGGAACTAACAGATTTTGCAGCTAACTTGAGTTCTATGGGTCTCATCACAATGCAGTTTGATTCATTTGACTCGACATCGACAGGATATATTGATTTTAGTTCCAAGTTTCACCACCAGGGACGCTATCCTATCTCGTGTTCTATGGGCCCGATTACGATGAGGTATGGCTCATTCGACTCGAAATCGACAGCCTGAAAGATTTCAGCTATGTTTGTATAGAACAGAGTGCGCCCCCTGGTGGTGGAAGAGGGAACTAACGGATTTTGCAGCTAACTCGAGTTCTATGTGTCCCATCACAATGCAGTTTGATTTATTCAACTGGACATCGACAGGATATATAGATTTTAGTTACAAGTTTCACCACCAGGGGGTACATTTCTATCTCAGGTTCTATGGCCCCGATCATGACAAGGTATGGCTCACTCAACTCGAAATCGACAGCCTCAACAATTTCAGCTGTTTGTATAGAACAGAGTGCGCCCCCTGGTGGTGGAACATGGAACTAACAGATTTTGCAGCTAACTTGAGTTCTATGGGTCCCATCACAATGCAGTTTGATTCATTTGACTCGACATCGACAGGATATATCGATTTTAGTTCCAAGTTTCACCACCAGGGGACGCTATTCTATCTCGTGTTCTATGGGCCCGAGTACGATGAGGTATGGCTCATTCGACTCGAAATCCACAGCCTGAAAGATTTCAGCTATGTTTGTATAGAACAGAGTGCGCCCCCTGGTGGTGGAAGAAGGAACTAACGGATTTTGCAGCTAACTCGAGTTCTATGGGTTCCATCACAATGCAGTTTGATTTATTCAACTGGACATCGACAGGATATATAGATTTTAGTTACAAGTTTCACCACCAGGGGGCGCTTTCCTATCTTGTGTTCTATGGGCCTGATCACGACGAGGTATGGCTCATTCGACTTGAAATCGACAGCCTGAAAGATTTCAGCTATGTTTGTATAGAACAGAGTGTGCCCCCTGGTGGTGGAAGATAGAACTAACGGATTTTGCTGCTAACTCAAGTTCTATGGGTCCCATCACAATGCAGTTTGATTCATTCGACTCGACATCGACAGGATATATAGATTTTAGTTACAAGTTTCACTACCAGGGGTCGCTTTCTTATCTCGGGTCCTATGCGCCCCATCACGACGAAGTATGGCTCATTCGACTTGAAATCGACAGCCTCAAAGATTTCAGCTATGTTTGTATGGAACAGAGTCCGCCCCCTTGTGGTGGAAGATGGAACTAACGGATTTTGCAGCTATCTCAAGTCCAATGGGTCCCATCACAATGCAGTTTGATTTATTCAACTGGACATCGACAGGATATATAGATTTTAGTTACAAGTTTCACCACCAGGGGGCTTTTTCCTATCTTGTGTTCTATGGGCACGATCACGACGATGTATGGCTCATTTGACTCGGAATCGACAGCCTGAAAATTTTCAGCTATGTTTGTATAGAAAAGATTGCGCCCTTTGGCGGAGGAAGATGGAACAAACGGGTTTTGCCATGCATTTTCATCCTTCTAATTGTGTTACTCTCTCGCTGTATAATTTAAAAGTTGAATCTTGGATTCCTCTCCCTGGGCCACCACCCTCATATTTTATTGGGGTCCAAGGGGTCTTTTTTAGCATTTCTTTAAAATTTTATTCTAATGATTAATTTATACCCTATACTTAATTTCGACTAATTGACATTTTCATCAATAACCTTAAAAAAGTAATGATATCAGTACAAAAAACCTTAACGGGTTAAAAGTTGTGACGCAGCACTTTCTTTTGGCTCTATGAATTTTAAACATGGGTCTTAAAAGCAATGATATCAAAAGTGACGCTATGTTAATAATTTTTTTTAATCATAATTTTCTTTTTAGTTTTATTTATTCACAGGTGCAATTATTATCTTAATATGAAAAAATATATAAAATTTATTCGCTGATGCTTTTTCATTCACATCTCTCATGAATTCAAAATATGGGTTTTAAAAGAAATGATATCAAAATTTGAGTGACACCTTGACGTGAATTTAATAGGACTGTTTTAAAATTAAATTTATATTATTTTTGTTTTGTTTTCTAAAGTATATTTACACATACAAACAATACTTTTAATTTTTCAATACACTTTTAAATATATTACTTTCACTGAGCCTATATTATGTATTGAAATGTATTTATTTCAATAAATTGATTTATCTTCTGTGCCACGCTATCCAAAATCATAAGTAAAATTTATGTAAATGATTATTTTGCGTCATAGTATCCACTTGCATACATTTACCTTTGTTTAGATACTATGACGCAAAATAATCATTTACATAAATTTTACTTATGATTTTGGATAGCGTTTCTATTTTATGTTCACTATTTTAATTAACTATGCACTAGCTGGTAAAATTACATTTTGTTCACATAACATTTCAATGATGTTGGAAAGTGATTCATGAATTAAGTCGCTACGCATGATTTTTCATTCATGTTTATTTTATATATACGTTAAAATTCTTTGTTTTGTAGCACTCTGTATTTTTTGAACTGTGTATTGTTAGGCTATCGAAGGGCTCCTCTTTGTAAAAAAAGGAAGGCGGGAGGACTGTTAAATTTAGTACTGTATAATTCATACGGGACCCTGTATTTTTTACTATAACCCCCGTGGTGATTCCTGGGACCAGGAAGTTTTGACTCTAGGTTACTTCTAGCCAAAAGCTCACACCTTAAGGCAAAATTCATTTCAGTTGAGAGTTTATATCTTAGATTACTTTCAGTTGAAAATCCTACATTTGGCAATTTTTAAAACTAAAAATCACAAAAATTTCTTAAGTTCTCCTATTAAAATTAATGAATATTTTTAATTATTCATTCACCCTCATACTCTAACATGTATATCAAATCGACTACTCTAGTTAAAAAAAAAAAAAAAAGTTGCTTCGAAAAAATTCTAAGTTCCCCAATTAAAATTAATGAATGACCATTTTTAATTAAACCCTTATTGACTTTTAAAATTCTCCTCAAATATACTCTAACATATATATCTAATGGCCTACTCTAGTTGAAAAAAAAATGCTCCGAAATATTTCTAAGTTCCCCAATTAAAATTAATTAAATTTCTAATTCGCTAAAATAAATCCGTTGAAACACACCTCGTACTCTTGTAGGAAATTCTCCGCAAGAAAAAAAAAAAAAAAAGGCTTCGAAAAATTTCTAAGTCTCGCAATTAAAATTAATTAACACTAATCCCCTTATCTTAGGTGGTGGAGCACTTCGGGAGGAGGTGGGCACTTCAGGAGGAGGAGGGCACTTCGGGAGGAGGAGGAGGACACATCGGGAGGAAGAGGAGGGCACTTCGGGAGGAGGAGCCCTCCTCCCTCCTCCGGCTCCAAGCTCCTCCTGGGGCCGGACGCTCATTTTCTCTCTACTAATATACATCTATTATTTAAAAGAATTCAATTAATGAAATTAAATTCCTATCACCTCCTCCTTTACTGCAACAGGTGTGTTTTGTAATTTGTAAAAGAAATCAGACTGATGGTGACTCAATATGTAAATATCAAGAAAATATTACACAGGAAGTAAGTGTAATGAATATACCATCTCAAAAGTTCTTCAATCTTTAAACGAGCTCAGTGTAGGCTGGTTTAAGAGCGGGTATTCCTCAAAACAACATACGAGTGTAAAGTACCTTGCTAATTGTCATTGTGTTTCGAGCATAGTCGAGACTAGTTAGCCTACAGAAAACTAATATTTATTGCACTAAAAAAACAAAAAATGACGTGAGTTAAAAGTTTCTAACAACAGGTAATTTCATTTTTTTTTCAATCTCAAATTGTTACTGTTTTCAACCTTTGCATACTTCTAAAGATTTCGTAGTTGTTTTGAACAGCAAAATCATGAAGATAATCATAACAAAGGTTAAAATGCTCTCATCTTTTAAATGGACCTGAAAAAAATGAAATGACGTAAATTTATAAAAGTTTGATCGTGGATTAAGAACCCTGTAATTATTTTAGGTTATTATTTATTTTGGCATTCATTTATTTATGTTTTATCAAAGTAAAAAGTATTAGCTGAATAGTAAAGAATAATAACAAAAGATTTAAAATTGTCGGACAAAATTAATCACTTAAAATTAGTTTTTTCACTATTTTGAAGTCCAGGTTTCACATTTTTGAGTCGTTATTTCTTCTTTATACTGCTTATTACGTTGTCTCTCAAGTATACCAGGAAACAAAAATAAAAAAAATAATAATAAATTCGAAATCAATAAAAGTGTAATGATCTTCTTTTCTCTACCTCTTTTACTTCTTTCTCTTTTCTTAATCACATTAATATTTACTTTAATTATCTCATTATAAAAAATTAAATTAAGAAAATTGAACTACACTGAATATTCTATTTTATAATAAACTATTTAAATACTACGTTTAAAAGTGAAATTAATATTTTCTTGTCTAAAACGGTAAATTTAAAATAATATTAGAATTGCGTTGTGTTCACAGCGTACTCAAAATTCAGTCAACTTAAAGAATAATTCGTTAGCAGTATTAAACATTCCCCAAGAGATGTCCAAGGTAATTATTGTTAATTACTTTCATTAAAATGAAAGTAAGTCAATTAAATACTTTACATTTAAAATTATATCCCAACTCATTAAACACAAAAGGTATAATTTTAACATATTTATATTTTATTTTACAAAAATGTTACAAATTAAAATTATTTTGAGTTGTTATTAATTTTTTTTGGAATCCCACATTTCATTCATATAACCAACATTCAATAAATGGGCAGTTAACATGAATATCATTTACATAAATAAGCATTAAATAGTCACAGTTTCATGATGTTAAGCTAATTCCTATAATTTTTAGTTTCCCTAGTTCTTATTTAAATTTAATTGATTTTAATCATTTTATTAATAACATAAAATAAAATACCTAACGCGACTTACCAGAGACTTAACAGGGCTTAGAGATTGGTTTCATCTGGGAGAACAGTTTTCCTACTAATTATTAATAAGTTCATTATGAATATAGTAAAGTTTAAACGATGAGAACCAGACTTGAAAGTTCACCAAACTGTAAAATAAAGTGACTGTGCCGCTGCTCTACAGATCAGACTACACTATGTCAATAGATAGACTGTACCGCTTAGTAATAGTTCACACTGCGAATGGCCAAATTTGAAAGTTCAAAAACTGTTAGAGTGGCTGCGCCGCTGATCCATAGGTAATTCCACGATGCAAATCTGCTATTCCAAAACTAGAGGGGTAGGCGAGTGGGATATATTACCAGGGAATCAGAGTAGAAGAGTCCGACAAAATAAGATTTGGTTCGTTGTTCGGTACAAAAAACAAATAACGAAAATTGGTAAAATTGTCATGGAACCGGACAACCAAAGTAAGTTCAAAAGTAATTCTATTCTTTAATTTTATACACTTTGCTTTCAACAAAGATGCAGGTTTATCCATTAGGTGAACGCCTAGAGGAGCCAAAACATTACTTGATTAACGAATTCATCCTAGATATTGGCAAGATTTATACAATGTCCCAATTATATTTGAATTGGTTCAATATTTTAGACATGATAGTGATGAAAAGTTTTGCATATTTTGATTTGTATGCCTCTGTAAACGAAGTAGAAGATATACATACTTGGTTAACGAACTCATTCAAATTACTTGCAAGATAAATTCATTGTCCCAATTAGGTTCGAATTGGTTCAGTATTTTGGACGTTATCGTGAAGACAAGATTTGTATTAAATATATATAGATAGATAGATATATAAAAACGAAGTGATTGCAATTGCAATAGATCGATTTCTAAATAAATCAAGATTAAAATCTTACGATTAATTACTTCCTAAAAATTAGTTCATATTTAAAATACAAATTAATGGAATTGATTGATAACTTTTCTTTGAAAATTTATTTTGTAAATAGGGGAATATGGGTAGCGCCGAATTCCGTGCCCTAGGGGGGAAAAAACATAATTTCGATTCTGTTGAAACCCAGAAAAAATCCTAAAATATATCCTTTTTTTTCGACGCTGATACTGGTGTCCCACTTTAAATAAACTTAATTTAAAAGTACATCAATGTAAATAAAGCCGTATTAGTAAACAAAACACAATAGTTTATTGGGCTAACTATTTATTGTAGAAAAATAAAACTTATGTAGGTATATTTGAAATACGTCTATCTCAAATGTAATTCCAATAATCGACACTAATGCATATTTTTATCGCTGAAAAAGACAAATCTATTCTAAAATTACTCTTTCTAATCATCTAAAAATGAATGTCGTTCTTAATGCTAAAAAGCATTAAAAGTAAAAATGTTCTATCAAGATAAATTACAGATTATCATAATTCCATATAGCCATTAAGCAAACCATAACAGTAATATTAATACAATGTCACCAATTCTATGATTTCCTTGCATACAGTTTGTCATTTCGTTGCAAACTGCTAGCATGTCCTAATGTTTCTAGAGTGAAAGCTTTTGGCATTAAACAGTCAAGCATTATGCATAATTTTTCGCATTTTCCCAAATGTATTCATTCATACTTAAATTTTCCATATCTAAGCACTTTCTCGGAAGTTTCTGCCTTTCTAAATGTCAAATGTTTAAATCTGCGCCCAGCAGTAATGAAGTTTTTAAGTGTAGTGGATTTCTCCTACAGTTCACGCTTCTTTTTTAATTGATGATAGCAAAATATTGCTGTATTTGCGTAGATATCGAGCAGTAGGATTTATTAGATATTTAAATAAATGAACAACTGATATGCAAATACATTTGTTTCTAGAAAAGTTACTGCAACATGTAACTATTCATATCTAAGTATAATAACTGTTCAGAGTCAGCTGATATGCAATGCTGATGAAGGATGAACACAGTCATTGTTAAAGAGTAAAAAAAAATATTCACATGCTACAGTTAATCACATAACGCCCCCTTTTTCACAACATCTGAAATATTTGAAATTAGAAATAGAATACCATATAGGAGCCGGCTTCACGCGCGCAAAAGAGTCAATCAGGCATACTTAAACCACTAATTTTGAAAAGTTATTTTTCCTATTTAATCACTTTTTTGATTAAGACAAAAATAACATTTTAAAATTAGTCGTGGAAGTTTGCCTCAGTCGTCCATTAAATCGACCCTATAAATAATTCACTGCACCGGATGTAAAGTAAAAAGCTGGAATAACATTTGAAAGACCATTCGTGAGTTTTTGTTTAGCCCGTACTGCACTAATTAATGAATCAAATCATAATATTAAATGTAGCTGACTTTGATTAAGACAAAAATAACATTTTAAAATTAGTAGTGGAAGTTTGCCTCAGTCGTCCATTAAATCGACCCTATAAATAATACACTGCACCGGATGTAAAGTAAAAAGATGGAATAACATTTGGAAGACCATTCTTGAGTTTTTGTTTAGCCTGTACTGCAATAATTAATGAATCAAATCATAATATTAAATATGCAGATAATATAATTGCAAAAAACAAAAGAACAGCGTTTACTGTTTCGAATAATACACAGCTCAACAAAATTGATATTTTATCTGCTGCATTAGATATTTATTTTGATTTTGAATAGTTAGAAAACGCTTATATAAATTGTATCGTCAGTTTTCTGCCATGAGCTAGACTATTTGAGATAATTGTAATGTAACAATATTTTGAGTCGATAATAGCGTGATTACTTTGCAATGAGTTACTTTTAGATTACAGAAATGATATCATCCGTCGTGGAGGAAGTGTATAAATTGTCCAAGGACATTTTGTTGCATTTGTTTGTGAATGCATGCTTAAAGATATCGAAATTTGTAAAAAAAAAAATTTACGATATTGGTTATTACTTACAAACAGTAAAGAAATCATAATGTTCTAATTTATTATCCTAATTTCAAAGTTCATTTTCAATATATATATATATATATAATTATATATAATAAGAGAAAAATAAACCCTGTAAATTTATACATCATTGCATAAAAACAACGGTGGAAAAAATAAGATTTTCTCAAATCACAAACCCTCTATTCTAATAGAGAAAAAACAATTTTTGTCTTTCTAACTTCGTGTTACACAAATCTAACATTACTAAGTTAATAGAGTTCGGAAAAGAAATCCAGTTTCAGATTCTGACATTCTCATCTCAAAAGTAATGTCTATTAAAAATAATTTACATATTTTATAAGATGAAATTGTATTTTATGATCTAGCAGAAGGCTGTGTAGTAAATCAAATCGATTCTTGTCTAATTCAGCTACATTTGTTTTAGACGTTTTAAACGTGTCTGGTTTGTTTCAGATTTGTCGATTACAAGATAATGGAAAGAAATCTAAGTGTTTTCTGTAATTCAAGAATTGAAAATGAGAAAACATGCTGGAGAGATTCAGGATGATATTAAGTCTTTTAAAAGCTACTTATGAAAATTCGCGAATTCATTATTTCATGAGAAATTTTCATATAAATGTTTTAAAATAGGAAATATTTTAAAAACGAATCGTTCTGTTTTTATATGTTAAAAAAATATTTAACATAAACAAAACATATTAATACCGCATTATAATTATTACGGCCAGTGACAGTTCGTGATTGGCTGTTTCAGGGGCACTAAATGCATGGCTGAGAAATATAATAGTAGTGTGTAATTGTCATTTCTAGGACACGTCGGTGTGGGTGGTGGATGGGGAAATATGCTGGATTGCGGTGGTGGATTAGGGTGGATTGTGAAGGGTGGATTTTGACGCCGCCTCCACTTTTGTGGGTGGATTTCAGTGATAAGAAGCATCGTACAACACGATAAGGGATGTTCCCCCCTTTTTGAGGGTGGATTTGTGCGCCCCCTCCACTTTTGAGGGTTGATTTTGTTGGATTGTGGAGGGTGGGTTTAGGTGGATTGTGGAGGGTGGGTTTAGGTGGATTGCGGAGAGTGAATTGTGATGACTCGCGAAAGGTCGGAATCGGAGGGTGGATTTCATCACCAATTTGGAGTACGGATTTCGGCGATAATATAAGAGGTGTTTGCCACTTTTTGGAGGAGATATGATTTTTCGATTGTGCTAGAGTAGGGATTAAGGATAAAAATGAAATAAAATAAGAATTTAAAAGAAAAAAAGGAATGAAGATTGGGGACTTAAGTAATTTCACTCGATGTTTTCCTCTTTCTAACACATGTGATTCTTGTCTTGAAGTAATTTTCATTTTGGCCAGGAAAAATAAACACATAGCTAATATGCAACTACCTTGCTCATCGGCAAAGCACACAAAGAATTCTCAAATGGATTGAAATAAAAAAATGGGTTTAACAGTAATTTGATTTGTATAGCGTGCAAAAATAAAAATAGTTCAAAGTTACAGTGGAGCCGTCGAATTGGATGATTATACGTTTTGAAGACCCTTCGAAAGAAACTGGAAAAAGTTATAGATATTAGGACCTTCACAAAAAATAAGAATCCAATGGATTAAAAAAAAGTTTTACCCTACTGGTAGTCAAAACGAATAGGATTCTCAAATCGATTGAAATATAAAAATAAGTTCTACGTGAATGATTTTTTTTAGTTTAGCGTGCAAAAATAAAAATAAAAGTAGTTAAAAGTTACAAGGACTCTTCCAAAGAAACTAGAGAAAGTTATAGATATTGCGACCCTTCACAGAACTTGAACAAATCCCCTTTTTTAATAAAAAGACTAAATTTCTCGACAGGCCCCTTTACGAGAATCCAATAAATTCATGTTATGTTACGGATGCCCTTCATAAAATCAGTTAATTTACCTCTCTTTTATCCCCTTCGAAGTGAGGACTAACATTAGACTATAGGGACCCTTCATAAAATGAGTCGCCCCCCCCCCCCCTTAAAAAAAGAAAGAGTGAGGCTCACGATACAGAAACTTTCTCAAAAATTGCATACGTCACCTGTTTCAATGAAAAGGCCTACGTTCTCTAAAGGTCCTTCACAAAAATTGGACAGATCCCCTTTTTGAATAAAAAGACCCGAGTTCTCCACATGCTCCTTCACAAAAATCCAAATAGATTCAAGTTATGTACAAAATACAGGCACCCGTCCTAACATCACTTCCTCACACCCCCTCTTTTTTTGCGTACGAGTTATACCAATACAGTGTGCTCTTAAAAACTAGATAGGTCCCACTTTTCTAAAGGTTCCTTCAACACAAGTTCTGCTACAAATGATTTACCGCGCCCTTAAAAATTTGACAGACGCCATTTTTTTCTAGTAGTCCCATTTTTTTTCAAGAGGCCCCATTTTTCTAAAACGAAACAGATGTTAGGGTAAAAATTTGGAAGAAGTTAGGATAAAAATTAGGGTGCAGCGTACTCATAAATTAAAAGGTGTCCCTTTTTTTCTAAAGGGTTAATTTTTCTAAAAACCCCTTTGAGCGTAGTGAAACTCTTAATGATATATGAATAATAAATGGACAAACGTTAAGGTAAAAAATACTGGGACCCTTCACAGATTATATAGTGTAACTTATCAAAATAGAGTATTACAATGTTATATCCAAGTGAAAAATAAATGGGTTCTCTTTATGCATTAAGTTATATGCACTGTAAAAATAATGTGCTTCATTTTTTTTTATAATTCTGCAAAAGATATGAATAAAAAAACACTTATGTTTTACGCCGTTTTGCTTATTGAAACTTCACACTAATATTTTCACAAGTATTTATACTAACTGAAACATTGACAATTAAAATAATAATAATTACTTATGCGAGAAATTATTTATTTAGATGTTTGTCTTTTTCATTCAATAAGTAAAATATTGATTGTGTATATTATAGAAAAAACAATATGAGAATAATTTTACTTAACATAAAATGTTTAAAATTAAAATTTGCATTTAACTTACCCTATAATACATATGCACTTTTAGCACAGCGTGCGAATAAAATCTAGTAACTTTTCGAATAAACATTAGTAAGATATTATTACATAAAAGAAATAATCGCATGACTAATATTTTTTTTAATTACTAGTGATTCATTAACAGTCTTTTTAATTAGAATTCAAAATTATATGATATGAATGAAATGTATGTTTAAAATTTTGTGTGAAATCTGTACGGTTTATGCTTAGATCGAGACTACCTAACTTTTTAATCAGTAAAACAAATTCAATTTTATGCTTGTGGATACAGAAACATGAAGAATGTTATAGGAAAAAACAATATGCGAATAATTTTACTTAACATAAACTGTTTAAAATTGAAATTTGCATTTAACTTACCTTATAATACATATGCGGAAAATTTTAATTAACATAAATAGTTCACTCCATTGTGATTATAATAGTATGAAAATAAATTTATGAATAATAATAAGTACAAATTATATCATTACTATGGGCATATTTTAAATTGTAATAGGTTAGCATTTAAATACTATATGGTATAAAGATTTACATAAGAATGTTTTTTACTAGAATATATCATTTACTCGATAGAAAATGAGCAATTTTAAAATAAAACATATATAATAAAAGTTAACATATTTTAATATATATAGACTACAAAAAAAAATAATTAAGATACTTACATATTTGCAGAACTATAAAATCACATTACTTCCTATTTAAAATTCAGCAAGCAGTAGATGATTCTTTTTCACACCGAAAGGACATGGTAAAAACCTCAGAGCGACAACACGTATATTTATCGCATGACTAATAAGTGAATCACACTCTATTCACAAGTAGAAATTCGTGTAAGGCTGTTCTCAAATATATACAGACCTCTTTCTGACACATTTTTTAATTTATTTTTTTCGGAAGTGCATGAAATTGGCAGATTTTACTTTTCAGAAACTATGGATTCGATACATGTTTTTTAAAAGACAAAAGATTTTTTAGAAAA